>CM069149.1:40781457-41381457 GCA_035221665.1 Okamejei kenojei | reverse complement strand
TGCGATGGTGTTCGGAGAGTCGGGTGCCTCTCGAGTTCATTTCAGGCATTAAACCCACCGTTTTATTTTTGCTGCCACAGCGGATAATTGCATCTGCATTTTATGCACAGATGCAGAGTATCAGTGGGAGAGCAGCAGAAATCTGTGCAGTGACAGACACTTCCAGTGTTCACACTGAGAGTAACTGCTGTGTGAAAGGCACTAGCCTCACGTCGCTTGCATATATATTGAGGGCTGAGTAATTGACGTCTTGGTTTCCCTCGTTGGTGAGGAACGGGAAAAGGATTCGTTCTCAATGAAAGCTGTTTACTTTCTTGACTCTCAGAGGCTGTTTTGCTGCAAATGGATGTGAACCGTTGCGGTTACAGGTTCACTGAGGTTGTTTTTTTAAAGACTCTCAGCTGAGATTTGACTCCCGGCCCAAATTTCAAGCCCCATTCTCTGAAGCCCCAAAGGTTGAGGTATATTATTATTGTCACACATACCGAGGTACAGTGAGAATCTTTGTTTTTGCACCATCAGCAAAACAAAAATCGGGTGATGCTGTTCGTAAATACAACGAAGTCTTGACTGGGATTTTCAAAATCTCCTTCAACGATCCAAAGATATTATCTACACGGAGAGTTTGAGCAGATTTTGATTATTTTCTCCGGAATAGGGGAGGTTTGCTGTGAGTCCTGATCAAAGTATATATTATGGGAGGCACAGAGTGAGTAGACGGTCAGAACCTTTTCCCAGGATGGAAATATCAAATACTAGAGGGCGTAGCTTTAAGGTGAGAGGGGCAAAGTTTAAAGGAGATGGGGCAAGTGGGGCAAGTTTTTTTTTTCTAGGTGGTTGCCTAGAATGCACTGCTCGGGGTGGTGGTGTAGGCAGATGCATAATGGCATTTCAGAGGTTGTTGGATGGATGCATGGATATGCAGGGAATGGAGGGGGTATGGATTATGTGCAGCGAGATAAGAGTTTGTCTTGGCATCAAGGTCGGCACAGATATTGCGGGCTGAAGGGCCTGTTTAGTTTAGAAATAAAGTGCGGAAACAGGCCCTTCAGCCCACCAAGCCCGCACCCCGACCAGCGATCCCCCGCACATTAGCAATATCCAATGCATACTGGGGACAATTTGCACTTATACCAAGCCAATGAACCTACAAACCTGATGTACACAAAAATGCTGGAGAAACTCAGCGGGTGCAGCAGCATCTATGGAGCGAAGGAGATAGACAACGTTTCGGCCCGAAACGTTGCCTATCTCCTTCGCTCCATAGATGCTGCTGCACCGGTTGAGTTTCTCCAGCATTTTTGTGTACCTTCGATTTTCCAGCATCTGCAGTTCCTTCTTAAACAACCTACAAACCTACAAATGTCTTTGGAAACCGAAGATCTCGGAGTAAACCCACGCAGGTCACGGGGAGAACGTACAAACTCCTTACAGACAGCACCCATAGTGGGGATCGAACCCGGGGCTCCGGCGCTGTGTGTGCGGCAAGGCAGCAACTCTACCGCAGCATCACCGTGACCCCCTCACCGTGTTCCTGTGGTGTGCTGTTTTATAATAAAGGGCAATCCAACTGGGGTGCTTCAGGTGAAGGAGGCAGTTGGTAAGAAGAAGGTATTTGCTTGAGTGGCTGGGTTCAGAGGATTTCTTAGGATAGTTGTGGGGGCCACAGCAGGAGCGTTCTCGTCGCGGCCCCTGTCAGATTCTAGAAGTATATGTGAGTCATGCTACCACACCACTCACTGTATCTATCGCTACCAACTAATATTCCCCAATCCAGAAGTGGGGATATGCGGAAGATGCGGCAGACTGCGGGTGCAGACGTGGCCTCCAAACTACCTTGCAGAGGCCATCCACGTCACACTCAAATTTGCTCGCTATTGGCAAACGGTTGAGTGATCACATGAAAAAAAAAAGAATAGTCGTGAGAAACCTGCTTCCACATACGCAGTAGTGGAACTTTGGATCTAACATTTTCCCTAAAATATGTTGTGTATAGGAGAACTTGAAAACTTCAAAGACAAAGATGAATGGGTTTTTGTTGGATAAGTGGCACGTTGGCGCAGCGGTAGAGTTGCTGGCTTACAACACTTCCAGAGCCGGAGGCCCGGGTTCGATCCTGACTACGGGCGCTTATCTGTGCAGAGTTTAGATGTTCTCCCCATGACCTGCGTGGGTTTTCCCCGGGTGCTCGGGTTTCCTCCCACGTTCCAAAGGCACAGGTCTCTGGGTTAATTGGCTTTGGTTAAATTGTCCCTTTGGTTAAATTGTGTAGGATAGTGTTATTGTGCGGGGATCGCTGGTCGGCGCAGACCCAGTGATTACAATCATGATTACAGTTGAGCCATGTACAGTGTACAGATACATGATGAAGGGAATAACATTTAATGCAAGATAAAGCCAGTAAATCCGATCAAAGATAGTCCGAGGGTCATCAAAGAGGTAGATAGTAGTTCAGGACTGCTCTCTGGTTGTGGTAGGATGATTCAGTTGCTTGATAACAACTGGGAAGAAACTGTCGTTGAATCTGGTGGTGTGCGTTTTCACACTTCTATACCTTTTGCCTGATGGGAGAGGGGAGAAGAGGGAGTGGCCAAGGTGCGACACATCCTTCATTATGCTGCTGGCCTTGCCGAGGCAGCGTGAGGTTTAAATGGAGTCAATAGAAGGGAGGTTGGCTTGTGTGATAGTCAGGGCTGCGTCTACAATTCGCTGCAGTTTGTTGCGGTCTGGGATGGAGCTGTTCCCAAACCAAGCTGCCTTCTTTTTTTCTTCTTTTCGGTGTCCATCTTGTTACAAATGTTGACCTCGCTGTCATTGTCCGTCCTGGAAAGGACGCAAGCTTCCGGCGGCAATCAGTGGAAGCCATCACTTGTCGCAATAGATGATGGTGGCAGCAGAATTAGCTCAGGATACTTCCAGTTTCCAGCCCCGTGATGTGGACGTTTTTGCTATGGGGCCAAAACCAAGCTGTGATGCATCCTGATAAAATGCTTTCTATGGTGCATCTGTAGAAGTTGGTGAGAGTTGGGAGGGACATGCCAAACTTCCTAAGGAAGTAGATTTATTGGTGTGCTTTCAGGTTAGTTGTGGCTTGTTTATCATGGGCTTCCATTCATTGAATATACAACATAATATAACAAACTGCTTCAACAAAAGTAGAAAATCCCCATTTCTACCCAAAATGTCACCTATCCATGTCCTCCAGAGATAATGAAGGATCTCGACCCAAAACGCCACCCGTTCCTTTTCTCCAGAGATGCTGCCTGACCCACTCATCTCTGTGTGTGTTTTGTTCCTGGAAATACACAGCAGGTTAGTCTGCATCTGCGGGAAGAGAAACAGGGTCAACTTTTCATGTCGGAGACCCTACAAGTGATTTTCATAACAATCCTTCCATTGATCAAAGCTGGCCAATGAGTGGAATTCAAAGAAAAAAAATTCTTAACTATTGTCGTGTCAAATAGAGAGAACATCAAGTTGTTTTGGAAGAAAATTGATCACATTTTGCAAACCCATATGGAAAGAATTTAGCTTAGTTTACAGAAACAGTGTTGCGGAAACAAGTGCTTTGGCCCACTGAGTCCTCGCCGACCAACGACCACCCCGTACAATAGTTCTATCCTACACACGGGACAATTTACGGAGGCCAATTAGTCTACAAACCTGCACGCCTTTGGAATGTGGGAGGAAACCGGAGTACCCGGAGAAAACCCACGTGGTCGTAGGGAGAACGTACACACTCTGTACAGGCGACACATGTAGTTAGGATCGAGCCGGGTCTCTGGTGCTGTAAGGCAGCAACTCTCTCGCTGCGCCACCGTGTTGCCCGGTATATTCAATATGGAGAGCTGGAGAGATGCTGTTATCCACATGAAATCTTTTCTCCATCTTCTCTCTGCGCAGATGATACACAGCACAAGGATTGTGAAAGTATCACGTGTAAACCTTATCTTCCCCAAGCAGCTTTAAGTTTGGTTTAGAGATATAGCATAGAAACGCCAACCATCATTCACGCTTTCACACCATTTCTTATGTTATTCCATTTTCTCATCCACTCTTCACGCTCGGGCCAATTTACAGCAGCCAGTTAACCTACAAACCCGCACGTCTCTGGGATGTGGGAGGAAACGAGAGCACCTGGGGAAAACCCATGCGGTCACAGGGAGAATGTGTTAACTTCATACATGGCTCCTGAGGGCAGGATTGAACCCAGGTCACTGACACTGAGGCAGCACCTCTACCAACTGTGTTCTTGCCTTAGATGGACACAAGGTGCTTTAGTAACTCAGCGGGTCAGGTAGCATCTCTGGAGAAAAAGGATGGGTGCCTTTTCAGGTTGGGAACCAAATCCTGCTGGTGCCAGCGGTTATAGGTGTAAGGAAAGCTCAAAGACACCTTAAAGTCTTCAGTACTTTTATTAAACATACATCATATATAGCCCTGGCTGTACGTGGTCTGTCACGATCACCAGAGAGGGAGCTAGGGGCGTGTGGGTTGCAATTATACTAAATGGTGGGGGGAGTGGTTAGCATGGACATCGTTACTATCAATTAAAGGTGTACACACATATCATCTACATCCTTCCTCTACCAAAACAAACAGTGAGTGACAGGGCGACCACGTCTCATGCGCCAGGGTGAGTGCAAACAGTAAAGCACAGGAATACAGGATCACACGTAATCGCCGTAACGGACCGGCGGCCTGACCAGGCGACCAGACGGGTCCGCACCTCGCCATCACCTCCTTCCCCGACAGGAACAAGCGGGGACGCCGGGTCATGGTGGGGGCTACAGACAGGAGAACTCCTTGGCGACGAAGGCAGCGGGGAGGGAGGCGAAGAGAAGGGCGCGGAAGCCGGAGAAAGCGGGACCGCAGCCGGGAGGCGCTCCGGAGGAGGACGAGGGGAGGCCGGCCCCAGAGGAATGGGCAAAGCACAGGGCCGCGACAGGGGCAGCGGGGGGGCATACGGAGCCGCCGGGGGTGGGAGAGGCTCGTTCACGAGCCGGAGATGCTGGCGTGACTGGCGGTACACCCTTCCGTCGTGGTTGACAAGGTATGAACGAGGGGAACCGGCAGAGCCGACGACCACGGCCAGCCTGGAACGGCCAGAAGAGGACCTCATACGGACGACCTGGCCGGGGAGAAGAGGGCAGAGGACACGGCAGGACCTGTCGTGGGAACGCTTCTGGATACTGTGTCTTTCGGTAATGTGTTCCCGGAGTGTTTAAAGACGGAAGGGGACAGGGACTGCTGAGACACCGGGACCGTGGGCCTCGTGACTCGGGACATGAGTCGCTGAGCCGGGGAGCCCAGGGCATGGTCGCGGGAGATGTTGCGGAGGTTCAGCAGGGCCAGGTAGATGTCGGTGCGGGATAGGCGGCAACGTTCCAACAATCCTTTAGCACTGCGGACCGCGCGCTCGGCCAGTCCATTGCTCTGTGGGTATTCCGGGCTGCTGGTGTAATGACGAAAGTTCCAACGCTCAGCAAAATCGCGGAACTCGGCACTGGTGAACTGGCTGCCGTTGTCCGACTGCAGGCTGACGGGGGACCCGAAGTTGGCAAAGTGGCGGCGCAACTTCTCGATGACCGCAGAGGAAGAGAGGGAGTGGAGCTGGTCAACTACAAACCAGCTGGAGTAAGAGTCGACAAGCACCAGGAAGTGCTTTCCGTGCCACTCGAAGATGTCGGTTGCTAGCGCAGACCAGGGCAGGTTAGCAGCTGGCTGCTGCAGGAGCGGCTGCCGCTGTTGCTGTGGAGCGAGGCTGTTACAGGTAGGGCACGCGGAGACCCTATCCTGGAAGTAGCGAGGCATGTCGGGCCAGAAGAACTGGCTCTGAGCGATGGAAAGGGTCGCCTCAGCCCCGGGATGGCCATGATGAGCGGTCTCGAAGTATTGTTCTCCTAGTGCTTCGGGCACCACCACCTTGTGCCCCTTCACAATCACACCATCACGCAGCACCAACTCGTCACGAACCAAGAAGTAAGGCACCGCTGCGGCCGGCAGGGAAGAACGTCGGTCTGGCCAACCCTGCCTGATGATCGCGGCCAGCTGCTGTAGCGAAGCGTCTGCCGCCGTGTGCTCAGCTAGGGACTTCAACTGACCGGAGGGCACGAAGTTCACGCCCAGGACCATCAGATCGGACGCCTCGTACGGATGCTGGGTTGTGGATGAGAGAGGCGCCCGAGACAGCGTGTCCGCAACAACCATGTCCTTGCCCTTGCGATAAACCACTGTGAAAGTGAAGCGTTGTAGCTGGAGCATCATGCGCTGGAGCCGGGAGGAGGCCATGTGTATCGGCTTGTTGAGGATGGTGACCAGAGGCTGGTGGTCCGTCTCGACAGTGAAGCAGTTGCCCAGGATATAGTCTTTGAATTTGGAGCAGGCAAAGACAACAGCCAGCAGCTCTTTCTCAATCTGGGCATAGTGTTGCTCAGCGGACGTCATTGTGCGGGACGCGTAAGATACAGGCAGTTGCACCCCGTCATGGATCTGCAGGCAGGCGGCCCCGAGGCCAAACTTAGAGGCATCACACATGAGAACGACGGGGCGCTGGAGGTCGAAGTACTTCAGCGTCGGCATGCTGACCAGCTTGGACTTGAGGGCGTCAAACGCTCGCTGGTGTTGCGGGAACCAGGCCCAGGCAGTGTCCTTTTTCACCAGATCCCGCAGAGGGGCACTCAGTTCACTCAGGTCGGGGATGAACTTTCCCAGGTAGTTGACCATGCCCAAGAAGCGCTGCAGGCCAGGCACGTCAGCAGGTGCAGGCATCTCGGATATTGCAGCCGTCTTCTGCGGGTCGGGCTTCAGCCCCGATGCCGTGAAAACATGACCCACGTAGGTGACCTCAGGGACCCGGAATCGGCACTTTTTCGGGTTGAGCTTCAGGTTGACCTCCCGGGCCCGCTGCAGCACCTGGCGAAGGTGGTGGTCGTGCTCAGCGACATTCTCCCCATAGACCAGGATGTCGTCGACAATGATGGCACACGGAAGTCCAGCAAACAGTTGTTCCATGGTCCTCTGGAACACCTCGCTGGCAGAGTTGATCCCAAACGGCATGCGGAGGAAGCGATACCTGCCGAAGGGCGTGCTGAAGGTTGTCAGGTGCGAGGACCCCTCGTCTAGAGGTATCTGCCAGAACGAACTTTTGGCATCAAGAACCGAGAACACAGTGGCAGTGCCAACCTGCGCAGCAACATCCTCTACCGTCCGCATGGGATAGTGCGGGTGCCTGATGGCCAAGTTCAAGTCCTTGGGGTTGATGCAGATCCGTATTTCGCTCTTGTCTTTCTTCGCAGCGACAACCATAGTAGAAACCCACTGGATGGAGTCCGTGACTGGCGCCTGGATGCCCGTGGCCACCATCTCACGAAGAGCAGACTCGACCTTGCCCCTCATGGCAAAGGACACGCGGTGCGGGGGACGGACGACCGGCATGATGTCGGGATTGAGGGCAATCTTGTAGCTGCAGGGCAACTTCCCCAGCTTCGAGTCGAACCGGTCCGGGAATTCGGCCAGAGGGTTCAGGGGTTCCTCTACCAGGTGGACATCGCTGTGGAAGCTCACCAACCCGAGGTCCTGGCAGGCCTCCACGCCGAGCAGGGGGTCACATTTACCGTCTAGCAGGAAGAAAGAGAGGGGCCGAGTGGTCGACAGCACCTTGCAGTGGAGAGTGGCCCTCCCCACAGGAATAAGCACGCCACCCCCATAGGCACGCAAAACAGCACTGTCTGTGGAAACAGGCTCATTATTTCTTATCTACCTGAACAGGCTTGTTGACATAACATTGGCAGCTGCCCCCGTGTCGACCTTAGCAGAGAAGGCCATGCCATTCACCGTGACTCGGACGGTCGGGTCCGTTATCAGTCCTCGCAAGGAAAACACATCCAGCTCACTCGGAGAAGAGTCAGGGTCAGACGGGGGAAGATCAACATGCTGGAGATGGGAACTAGACGTTGAGTATCACGTGACAGGTAGCGAGACGGTTTCTGCTGTGGCTGTGCAGGGTTCCCACGGGAACGGCATGCTGCCGAAAAGTGCCCGTGCTTGTTGCAAAAGTTACAGGTTTTCCCCAACGCCGGGCACACATTAAAACGGTGTGAGACAAAGTTACAATTTGGACATCGTTGAGGCGGTCTGGAGCCCTGCAGTGGTCTTGCCCTCTGTCGCCGGGGAGCATTGTACTGGGGACCAGCGAGACTGGCTGTGTGGACCACAGGGTCAGGTACAGCGGAGGAGACAGCCTCAGCTAAACGAGCGGCATGCAGCGCCTCATGGAATGTCAGATCAGGCTTACGCAGCAGCTCAGAGCGCAGCTTATCAACCGGCAGACCAAAGACTAAAATGTCACGGGTCAAAGTATCGGGGGTCAGGTCATGCAGGTTACATCGGCGAGCCAGCTGGCGCAGCGCGGCCACAAAATTGTCAATAGACTCCCCAAGGTTCTGGCGTCTGGAGAACAGTTTGAAACGCTCTAAGATGTGGTTAGTGGGAAGGTCACACATCGCCGTAAATTTAGCAAACAGGCAATCGGGGTCTTGGACACTCTCACCATGTCCATAGACGAACGACTCCGAATGCTCGAGCGCCTCAGGACCAGCCAGGTTGAGCAGCAGGGAAGCCTTGACAGCGGGGGCCACAGCAGGGTGTGCGATTGCAACATAATGCTCAAAGTCCCGTCGGAACACACTCCAGCGATGAGTGATGTCTGCATCAAAGACTAGGATGTCAGGTTTACGACAGGTAGAAGCCATCACGGAACAGGGAGGGGTACTGGGACTAAGAAAATAAAACGCGATAGATCAGAGATGCAGGAAGAAGCACTTCTGACACCATGTAAGGAAAGCTCAAAGACACCTTAAAGTCTTCAGTACTTTTATTACACATACATCATATATAGCCCTGGCTGTACGTGGTCTGTCACGATCACCAGAGAGCGAGCTAGGGGCGTGTGGGTTGCAATTATACTAAATGGTGGGGGGAGTGGTTAGCATGGACATCGTTACTATCAATTAAAGGTGTACACACATATCATCTACAATAGGGAGAATGGGGTTAGGAGGGAGAGATGATTGAATGGCAGAATAGACTTGATGGGCTGAATGGCCTAGCTCTACTCCTATCACTTATGACCTTATGACCTTTCTTTGGAACCGACCCGAAATGTCTCTCATCCCTTTCCACCAGATATGCTGCCTGACCCGCTGAGTTGCTCCAACACCTTGTGTCTATCTTTGGTATAAACCAGCATCTACAGTTCCTGGTTTCTACGTGTGTTCATGCCTGTCTGTATCATGGAGTCTTGCATGTTGAGTTTTCAGTTGGACTTTCTTATTCTATTTATGATAACACGGCGTTTGACGTTTTGATAACTCGAGCCAAAAGAAAATTAAAGCCTTATCTCTGAAAATGGAATTGAATTCGTTACCCTTTGAAGAGTAACTATTTAACACATTATCGGCAAATGTTGATTTGCAGTATTCTGATGCTGCTTTAAATCTCATTGTGGACATTTTGATTTTATCGGGATGGAGTGGCGTAATCTTTTTATATTGTACGTCTCAAAATAACACAAGTGCAAACGCGACTAAGTTCCAAGGACATGTTGCGTTTAACTTTGCTGACAGCAAGAGAGAGCTGATAATCTTTCTCGATTCCCTGCAACCTGCCTTGTGTCCCATGGCTATCGGGCATCTTCCATCCAGTCATGCTGTGTGTGCTATAGGGCGAGGTTGAGTAGGCTGGGTCTCTGTTCAGGAGGATGAGGGGCGATCTTACCGAGGTATACAAAATCATGAGAGGAATAGATTGCGTAGATGCACAGTCTTTAGCCCAGAGTAAGGGAATCGAGGACCAGAGGACATAGGTGAAGCGGAAAAGATTTAGTAGGAATCCGAGGGGTTACTTTTCACTCAAAGAGTTGTGGGTACATGGAACAAGCTTCCATAGGAGGTAGTTGAGGCTGGGACTATCCCATTGTTTAAGAAACAGTTGGACAGATACATGGATTAGACAGGTTTATAGGGATATGGACCAAGTGCAGGCAGGTGTAGCTGGGACATTGTTGGCCAGTGTGGGCAAGGTGGGCTGAAGACCCTGTTTCCACACTGTATCACTCTATGACTATGACTCTTGATCATGAGTATTTGTCAAGAGCAATCAACAAGCAACAGCTAAAATGAAACAGCACCATGAGCCGAGATGCGGAACTGGGAACCATTTTGTGAGCTTATTGCGCTGAGATTAGACTTGAAGGGAAACAGCAACCCCAGAGGAGTAGTAGTCTGCAAAAGTGACCTGTACGTGTTGGTGAGAGCACAGCGGGCCAGAGTCTGCCTCAGTTATGGGATGTGGTGAATCTGCGGAATTCTTTGCCACGGAAGGCTGTGGAGGCCAAGTTGGTGGATATTTTAAAGGCAGAGATAAATAGATTCTTGATTAGTTCGTTGATAGAGGTTATGGGGCGTAGGTGGGAAAAGAGGTTAGGAGGGAGAGATATATCAGCCATGATCGAACGGCGCAGTAAATTTGACAGGCCTAATGGCCTAATTCTGCTCGTATCACTTATGACCTTATGACCATTGCTGTATTGTGGGCCCATGCCCTCTCCTGGTTTACTGGTGGAGTGGTCATGTGATAAGGGCAGAATTAAGCCATTCGGCCCATCATTCAATCATGGCCGATCTATCTTTCCCTCTTAAATCTATTCTCCTGCCTTCTCCCCATGACCCCTGACACCTGTACTAATCAAGGATCTCAATCTCCACCTTGAAAATGTCCATTAACTTGGTCTCCACCGCCGTCTGTGGGAATGAATTCCACAGATTTACCACACTCTGATTAAAGAAATTCATCCTTAAATCCTTTCTAAAGGCACATCCATTTATTCTGAGGCAATAGCCTCTGGTCTAAGAGTGCAGCCCATGGCAAGAGTTATGAGATACGGGATCTTCAAAGAGTCTTCACTCTGCTGGTATAGGAAGTTCCGAGTTATTAGGGTTGCATCATTGTCTTCTGACATGATGGACCACACCACGTTATGATAGTGGCATTTAAGAGACCTTTAGATAGGCACATGGATATGCATGGAATGGAGGGATATGGATCATGTACAGGCAGATAAGAGTTAGCCAAGTGTTTTGTTGTCATATGTTTTGGAACGGAACAATGAATCTTGTTTGTAGCAAAGACAGACACTAATCGGTGGAATATAACCATATGACCATATAACTATATAACCATATAACAATTACAGCACGGAAACAGGCCCTCTCGGACCTTCCAGTCCGTGCCGACCATTTGTTTTCCCCTAGTCCCATCTACCTGCACTCAGACCATACCCCTCCATTCCCTTCCCATCCATATACCTATCCACTTTACTCTTAAATGTTAAAATCGATCCTGCCTCCACCACTTCTGCTGGAAGCTCATTCCACACAGCCACCACCCTCTGAGTAAAGAAGTTCCCCCTCACGTTACCCCAAAACATCTGTCCCTTAATTCTCATGTCATGCCCTCTTGTTTGAATCTTCCCTACCCTCAATGGGAAAAACGTATCCACGTCAACTCTGTCTATCCCTTTCATCATTTTAAAGACCTCAATCAAGTCCCCCCTTAACCATCTGCGCTCCAAAGAAATAAAGACCTAACTTGTTCAACCTTTCTCTGTAACATAGTTGCTGGAACCCTGGCAACATTCTAGTAAATCTCCTCTGTACTCTCTCTATTTTGTTGACATCCTTCCTATAACTAGGCGACCAAAATTGTACACCATACTCCAGAATTGGTCTTACCAATGCCTTGCACAATTTTAACATTACTTCCCTACTCCTATATTCAATGCTCTGATTTATAAAGGCCAGCACACCAAAGGCTTTCTTTACCACCCTATCTACATGTGATTCCACCTTCAGGGAACTATGCACAGTTATTCCTAGATCCCTCTGTTCCACAGCATTCCTCAATTCCCTACCATTTACCATGTACGTCCTATTTTGATTTGTCCTGCCAAGATGTAGCACTTCACACTTAACAGCATTAAACTCCATCTGCCATCTTTCAGCCCACTTTTCCAAATGGCCCAAATCTCTCTGTAGACTTTGAAAATCTACTTCATTATCCACAACACCACCTATCTTAGTATCATCTGCATACTTACTTATCCAATTTTCCACCCCATCATCCAGATCATTGATGTACATGACAAACAACAGTGGACCCAACACAGATCCCTGAGGCACCCCACTGGTCACCGGCTTCCAACCTGACAAACAGCCATCCACCATTACTCTCTGACATCTCCCATTCAGCCACTGTTGAATCCATCTTGCTACTCCACCATTAACACCCAAAGATTGAACCTTCTTAACCAACCTTCCATGGGGAACCTTGTCAAAGGCCTTACTGAAATCCATATAGACAACATCCATTGCTTTACCCTCATCAATTTCCCTAGTTACCGCTTCAAAAAATTCAAGAAGGTTTGTCAAACATGACCTTCCAGGCACAAATCCATGTTGACTGTTCCTGATCAGACCCTGTTTATCCAGATGCTTATATATATTATCTCTAAGTATCCTATCCATTAATTTGCCCCACCACTGACGTCAAACTAATAGGTCTATAATTGCTAGGTTTATTCTTTGAACCCTTTTTAAACAATGGAACAACATGCGCAGTACGCCAATCCTCCGGCACTATTTCCGTTTCTAATGACATTTGAAATATTTCTGTCATAGCTCCTGCTATTTCTACACTAACTTCCCTCAATGTCCTAGGGAATATCCTGTCAGGACCTGGAGACTTATCCACTTTTATATTTTTCAAAAGTGTCAGTACTTCCTCCTCTTTGAATCTCATAGTTTCCATAGCTACTCTACTTTTTCCCCTTAACTCACAGAGTTCAATATCCTTCTCCTTGGTGAATACCGAAGAAAAGAAATTGTTCAATATCTCCCCCATCTCTTTTGGCTCTGCAGATAGCTGTCCATTCTGGTTCACTAATGGTCCAATTTTATCCCTCATTATCCTTTTGCTATTAATATAGCTGTAGAAACCCTTTGGGTTTACTTTCACCTTTCTTGCCAAAGCAACCTCATATCTTCTTTTAGCCTTCCTAATTTCTTTCTTAAGATTCTTTTTACATTCTTTATACTCCTCTAGCACCTCATTTACTCCATGCCTCCTATATCATGCCTCCTATCTCAACGGGTCAGGCAGCATCTCTGGAGAAAAAGGATGGGTGCCATTTTGGGTCGGGACCTTTCTTCCTATCCTTTTTTCCCACAGAGAAGCTGCCTAACCCGTAGAGTAACTCCACCCACTTTGTGTCTACCTTCCGTATAAACCAGCATCTGCAGTTCCTTCCCACACACTTGATGGTATCATGTTTGGTGCAGCCATTGTGGGCTGAAGGGCCTGTTCTCATGCTGTACAGCTCTACGTTCCACGACTTCGCTTGTGAAAAATTCAATGACTCTGTTGCAATCGAGGCTACTTCCTCGTCTTATGCTTCTTGCCAAATTGAATATAATGGCAGCTTTGATTGACTCCTTCAATGATTGACCTCCATGAGCCTGTCTAATTGCACAATCCGAAGGCAGCACCTCGACAGGTCTTTGAGTGTGACAATGTAATCGCTCAATGTTTGCCTGAGCTTGTGATGCGTGTGTGGAATTTATAGCTTTCCATTAAAACTGCGTGGCTGTGACTTGTGGTAGCCCTCCAGAGCTGGACTACATCAGTAAAACACTCTGCTTTAATCTTCTGAAAATAGTCATGGTGAGTGTGCCATAAATATTGGAGCTGATTAGCACGATGTTTCTTCCTTCTGTTCCCTCGTGGTAGCGTTCAATGCCTGTGTACTTCCAGCACTTATGACCTTATGGCCATTGCTGTATTGTGGGCCCATGCCCTCTCCTGGTTTACTGGTGGAGTGGTCATGTGATAAGAGCAGAATTAAGCCCGTAATCTTTCGTTCCTCCTTGTAGGGTGTGAACACTATGCACACTTTGTTATGATCCCCCCCCTCCCACTGCCCCCCACTGCCCCCCACTCCTCCCCACACCCCACCCCTCCCCACCCAGACTACCTTTATAACCTGCTTGCCCTTAATCTGCTGCCTAGTTCAGTAATGCCCCTGTCCCACTTAGGAAACCTGAACGGAAACCTCTGGAGACTTTGCGCCCCACCCAAGGTTTCTGTGCAGTCCCCAGAGGTTCCCGGAGGTTTTTGTCAGTTTCGACCATTAGGGAGACTGACAAAAACCTCCGGGAACCTCCGGGAACCGCATGGAAACCTTGGGTGGGGCACAAAGTCTCCAGAGGTTTCCGTTCAGGTTTCCTAAGTGGGACAGGGGCATTACTGTCATGTGTACCATGCTACAGTGAAAAGCTTTTGTTGCGTACTAACCAGTCACCGGAAAGACCATGCATAATTACAATCAAACCATCCTCAGTGTACAGACACATCACAAAGGGAATAATGTATTAGTGCAATATAAACTCAAGTAAAGTCTGATTAAAGATAGTCTGGCAGCCTCCAATGAGGTAGATAGTAGCTCAGGACCGCATTCTAGTTGTTGATAGGATGGTTCAGTTGCCCGATAACAGCTGGGAAACTGGTCCCTCGATCTGGTGGTGTGCGTTTTCACACTTCTGTACCTCTTGCCTGATGGGAGAGGGGAGAAGAGGGAGTGGCCGGGGTGAGACTGGGTCCTTGATGATGCTGCAGGCAGCGTGAAGTGTAGATGGAGTTAATGGAAGGGAGGTTGGTTTGTCCGATGGTCTGACCTGCGTCCTCAATCCTCTGCAGTTTCTTGTCATCTTGGATGGAGCCGTTCCCAAACCACGTGGTGATGCATCCCGATAAAATGCTTTTAACGGCGCATCTGTCGACGTTGGTGAGAGTTGTTGAGGACATGCCAAATTTCCTAAGCCTTCTAAGGAAGTAGAGGGGTTGGTGTGCTTTCTTGGCCATTGACAATAGACAATAGGTGCAGGAATAGGCCATTCGGCCCTTCGGGCCAGCACCGCCATTCAATATGATCATGGCTGATCACCCACAATCAGTACCCGGTTCCTGCCTTCTGCCCATATCTCCTGACTCCATATGCATGGTTCAAGACAAGTTGCTGGTGATATTTACCCCCAGGAACTTAAAGCTCTCCTCCATCTCTACTTCAGCACCATCAATGCATAGCCATCCTCTCCTCAAAATGCACGCGTCATTCTCAACTTTTTCAACTATATGCAAATTGGCAGCATCTTTGTTTTAATTTTGATTTAAACATCAGTTGGTGCAACCTTTTTGAGAATACGGTGACTTTTCGCAGCCAAAAGCAGCCTCTCTGACCTGAGCCTCAGGGAGGCACGGTGGCGCAGCGGTAGAGTTGCTGCCTTACAGCGCCAGAGACCCGGGCTCGATCCTGACTACGGGTACTGTCTGCATGGAGTTTGTACGCTCTCCCTGTGACCTGCCTGGGGTTTTCTCCGGGATCTCCGGTTTCCTCCCACACTCTAAAGGCGTACTGGTTTGTAGGTAAATTGGCTTGGTATAAATGTAAATTGTCCCCAGCGGGTGTAGGACAGTGTTAGTGTGCGGGGATCGCTGGTCAGCGATGGACTCGGTGGGCCGAAGGGCCTGTTTCCATGCTGTATCTGTAAACTAAACTAAACCTGTACAAATCAACCAGCCAAAACCATGGGCACATTTTCCAATATTACTGTATCCTGTTGTTTCTGGAACCATAGATTACATGGGGCAAGAACATTTATTTTGGAGCAGTCACATTGATTTTGTCTTCCAATATTTTTTTCTAGCTTTTATTTTTTTCCCCTGCTGCTTCCATTCCTAGTCTTGTTGCCAATTTGTGGTACTGATGTCCTGGCAAGTTCTACCTCCAGTAACTGTTAAGTGATTCAGGATTTCAAGTGAGCGTGTTTAATCTACACTGACTGTGATAAAACCCTGTCTCATGTGGTGCTTCTGGATATATATGGCGGGACTGTCATATGCTGAGAGAATGGAGCAGCTGGGCTTGTACACTCTGGAATTTAGAAGGATGAGAGGGGATCTTATTGAAACATATAAGATTATTAATGGTTTGGACACGCGAGAGGCAGGAAACGTGTTCCCGATGTTGGGGGAGTCCAGAACCAGTTTAAGAATAAGAGGTAAGCCATTTAGAACGGAGATGAGGAAACGCTTTTTCACACTGAGGGTTGTGAGTGTGGGATTCTCTGCCTCAGGGGGCGGTGGAGGCCGGTTTTCTGGAAACTTTCAAGAGAGAGAGCTAGATAGGACTCTTGAAGATAGTGGAGTCGGGGGATATGGGGAGAAGGCAGGAACAGGGTACTGATTGTGGATGATCAGCCATGATCACATTGAATGGCGGTGCTGGTTTGAAGGGCCGTATGGCCTACTCCTGCACCTATTGTCTCCGTACATTTGTAAAGATGCCGGAATTGTGGATGCAGCCCAGTTCCTCACACAGACCAGACTCCCCCACCATTGACTCCATCTACACCTCGCGCTACTCCGGGAAAGCAGCCAACATAATCAAAGACCTGTCCCACCCCAGCCAGCTCGGCAGAAGGGACAGAAATTAGAAAGTGTGCATCACTAGATTCAAGAGTGGCTTCCATCCATCTGTTATCAAAAATCTGAACGGTCCTTCCAGGGTCCAGTCCTGGCTCTCCAAGCTACCTCGTAGCGGACATTGGACCTTGTCTCTGCAGCAGTCACGCTACAATTCTGAGGAACGGTACTCCGCAATCTGGTATTTTTCTCGTTGCTCTCCCTGTTGTACTTGAGTTTAGTTTGATTGTGTTCCTATATAGCATTATCTGGATTAGATGTATAGTATTGATTGGATAGGACGCAACCAACAGGCAATAATGAACCTAAACATAAGCAATACCTCGGTACCTTGGGCGGCACGGTGGCGCAGCGGTAGAGTTGCTGCCTTACAGCGCTCACATCGCCAGAGACCTCGGTTCGATCCTTGATACGGCTGCTGCCTGCATAGAGTTTGTCCGTTCTCTTCAAGACCTGCTTGGGTTTTCTCCAAGAACTCGGGTTGCCTCCCGCACTCCAAAGGCGTGCAAGTTTGGAGGCTAATTGGCTTGGTCTAAATGTAAAATTTGTCCCCAGTGTAGGATGGTGTTAATGTGCGTGGATCGCTGGTGGGTGCGGACTCGGTGGGCCTAAGGGCCTGTTTCCGTGCTGTATCTCTAAACTAAACGAAACTCTTTTCATCGCATAGTTCGCTTACATTTACCATTTGCTGTCTACACAGTGTAACAGGCAAAATGGATGACAGCTGGCCATAATGTTAACTAGCTGTAGGCTGAGACTCTACTCCAGGTAACTTAAAGTAATCCTTGCATCCCCCCTCTCTCTGTCTCTCCCCCCCACTACTGGTTTGCATCGCTTGTTATCACCTTCCCCACATCCAACAATGGACCATTGTGGGCTCCACCTATCCTTGATCATTGTTGCTGGCTTTGATCCGTCAAACCTGTCCACACTGGCCATCATGCCCTATCTATACTAGCCCCTCCTGGCCACGTCTGGCTCATATCCCTCTAAACCTATCCTATCCACGTATCTGTCCAATTTTTTCTTAAAGGGCCTGTCCCACTTGGGTGACCTAATTGGCGAGTTTAGAAGAGTTAAGGAGAGTTTGAAAACGTGTCATGTTGAAGACTAGCTTCGGGAAAATTGGACACCGAATAGTGGAGAGTGAAGAGAACCTCCTTCGACCTCCCTTCGACCTCCCTTCGACTGTGTTGAAGACTAACTACCACTACCTTCAATTACCCTTGATTACCTACAACTAACATGACGACCTACTTTGACTAAACCTACGAGTAAAAAAAATATCGATTTTTTCCATGGCGACCTTTTTTTACTCGCGGGCATTTTTCGGCATGTTGAAAAAAACGCCGTGACCTAGCTGAGGCCTCGAGTACGCGGGGACCACTCTCGAGCATGAAGGAGAGTTACAAAGACCTCCTAGGGCCTCGTGTCGACCATGCTGTGAGTATGAGTCGAGGGCAAACTCCTCTGAACTCGCGGATTAGGTCGCCGCAGTGGGACAGCCCCTTAAACGTTGCGATTGTCCCTGCCTCAGCTCGTCCCATCCACCCACCACCCTATCTATGAAAAAGGGTTCAAAGTTGACATCCTGCAGGCTTCTGCGTCAGGCTAAACTGGACAAATGATTTATAAAATACATTGACTCTGGTTCAATCAGTGTCCCAAATTCCATTCAAATGTTTTGGTCGTCTTGTGACAAGTTGCATTGAACCGAAACACGCAATCATATATCATTCACTCTCAGTGGTTAATTCTTAAACTGTCCACTATAAAAGGGAAGCATCTTGTTAATAATTTGGTTGTGCTTTAGCCCTTGAAACGTCTGTTGTTGTTGATTTGCCAAACTTAATCTCTGCTTTCTACATGTAGATGCTGGTTTCTACCAAAGACAGACACATAGTGCTGGGGTCACTCGGCAGGTTCGGAGCATGGATAGGGGATGTTTATTGGGCCCAACCCGAAAAGCCCCACCCATTGTCTTTCTTTGACCCGCTACCCCAGCACAACTTTTGTTTCCAGATATGTGTTCACTTTCTCCGACACATAGCATATATCAGCATGTATAGGGGAATTGACCAATACCGCACAGGAACAGGTCCTTCGGCCCACAATGTCCGTACCGAACATGATGCCAATTCAAACTAATGTCCTCGACCTGTACATGACCCATATCAATTAGGGAGATGACAGTATTGAAAGATTCTGAAAGCTGTAGACCAAGGTTTAGTGACGCAGCGCGGAAACAGGCCACCGGGTCCGCGCCGACCAGCGATCCCCGCACATTAACACTGTCCCACACACACTAGGGACAATTTTTACATTTACCAAGCCAATTAACCTACAGACCTGCACGTCTTTGGAGTGTGGGAGGAAACCGAAGATCTCGGAGAAGCCCCATGCAGGTCACGGGGAGAACGTACAAACTGCACTACAAACTGTGCAGACAGCGCCCGTAGTCGGGATCGAACCCGGGTCTCCGGCGCTGCACTCGCTGTAAGGCAGCGACTCCACCGCTGCGCCACCGTGCTGACACAAAGATCGACACAAATGACGTGGCGTAGTAGACTTGGTGGGCTAATTCTGCTCCTGTGTCTAATGGTCTGGACATAATTAATGGCGTCAGTTATAATAGCAAATGGCTAGTGCTATTTCCCTGGTATAACCAATAATCCAGGTCTGAAGTGGTAATCATAGTTACATCATAGAGCTCACAGTTCCATGGGAGAACTCTGTTGTGGAGGCCTATGAGCGTAAGAAGCTGCGCTACACAGAGCTTGCAGCAGAGGCAAGGCAGCGTGGCTGGAACATCAACGTTTATCCAGTTGAAGTGGGATGCAGAGGATTTGTTGCGTCATCTACCATCAGACTGCTGAAGGAGCTTGGAATCCACGGTCAGGCTCTGCAGAAGACATAAGATCACTCTCAGACGCGCTGAAAGAAGCAAGCTGTTGGATTTGGCTCAAGCGGAAAGACCCACGCTATGCGTCATGGTGAAACACGGGACACACGCTGAATCATCCTGCAGCGGGCCGCCCTTGTGGAGGGTGTATAGTGATAAAAGGCCGAAACACCAGTGATGCAAGGGTACATTGTGCCCAGCTGTCCTGAAGGTTGCCAAGATATACGTATACGTACCCCCCCCCCCCCGCCCCCCCCCCCCCCCCCCCCCCTGATGTTGAGCGTCCACCACTCTCAGCAATCAATGAATGTCGTGAAATGCTCCCCACCTACTGGCACAAGGGACTTCTTAACATCTAGTCCTGTGTATTTGATTCTCAATTGCCTTTAGGACTGACTGTCAATTGCAGTTAGAATGAACCTTCCAAAACACACACACAGAATGCTGGAGTAACTCAGCAGGCCAGGCAGCATCTCTGGAGAAAAGGAAATGGTGACGTTTCGGGTGTCGCGACCCTTCCTCGGACTTCTTTCATACGTTGCTTTCCAGCTGACACTGAGCGCTGATGTCCTTCCGTGGAGTGGGCACGGTGGCAGAGTCACGCACCGCGGGCAGGGTGGGTAGCGTAGACTCGGTAACCATTGCATTACACCAGCGACTTGGAAGCGAGGAGAAGCTTGGCTCGACTGCACGCTTGGCACCGCGGGGAGAAGCGCAGAGAAGGAGAAATGTCGCTTTGTAGAATGTCTGTGGATGCGAAGAATAGATTTTGACAGAAGTCTGGCATGGGAAGTCCTGAGAAATAATCTGGGATAAGTGTGAGTCACCAGTAAATCATTATCATGCCCCTCGAGCCTTGCTTTCCCTCTTCTTCTTCCCTTACAGATACAAGTTCCAACAATAAATCCTCAACAAAAATAATATTGTAATAGCAAACTGAATATTTCAAAAACTTCTGGTTTATCACTGGCAATTTTTTTCAATGTTTTTCACCAATAAAAGACTACTAATGATACATTTATAAACCCCAATGGCATTTGGCCAAAGACTTAAAATGCAGTTTTAAGTCTTGCCTGAGGGAACTTGTGTGGTTTTAATACAATTAAATTAACATGCACACTTTTTACAGAATTGTAGAAACCAGTTTTCTGCTACCAAATTCACCAAGGCCTTCAATACTTTGAAATCTCCCGCCTAATTTTCCCTGCTCCAAGTTCCTCAAACTCTCCAAATAAAGAAAGGTCTCCTGCACTTGATATCATTCCAACACATCTCCTTTCCGTAGAATCATAGAATTATAGAAAATAGGTGCAGGAGTAGGCCATTCGGCCCTTTCAAGCCTGCACCTCCATTCAATATGATCATGGCTGATCATCCAACTCAGTATCCCGTACCTGCCTTCTCTCCATACCCCCTGATCCCTTTAGCCACAAGGGCCACATCCAACTCCCTCTTAAATATAGCCATCAACTACCTTCTGTGGCAGAGAATTCCACAGACTCAGCACTCTCTGTGTGAAGAATGATCTTCTCATCTTTCCCCTTATCCTTTCCATATGCAAAAAGGGCGAGATATATTTCAAAATGAATGGTGCGCATGATTGGTCCTAATACTTATGTTGGGAGGCACAAAATGCTGGAGTAACTCAGCGAGACAGGCAACATCTCGGGAGAGAAGGAACGTGTGACGTTTTGGGTCGAGACCCTTCTTTAGATGTCTCGACCTGAAACCTCACCCATTCCTTCTCTCCAGAAGTGCTGCCTGTCCCGCTGAGCTACTCCAGCTTTTTGTGTCTATCTCCAGCGATATGAACATTGACTTCTCTAACTTCAAATAGCCCTTGCTTTCCCCCTCTCTCCATCCCCTCCCCCTTCCCAGTTCTCCCACCAGTCTTACTGTCTCCGACTACATTCTACCCTGGCATCAGTCTGAAGGAGGGTCTCATCCCGAAACGTCACCCGTTCCTTCCCTCTAGAGATGCTGCCTGTCCCGCTGAGTCACTCCAGTATTTTGATTTAAAACAGCATCTGTAGTTCTTTCCTACTTAAGTTGGGATGTCAGTTCTTGTGGTTTGTAGAGCAAGGCCGGTCTTGTTTGCAGGAGTTGGCTTTTCCGTCGTTTGGACTTTTGTTTTTTTGAAGTTTCCTTGAGTCACATTAGAGCCAAGACAATGGTTCAATGGTATTTTATTGTCACGTGTACCCAAGTACGGTGAAAATCTTTTCCTTGCTTATCACTTATCAGTCACAATCGTACATGCCTTAGGCACGATCATACTAAGTATAAGATGTATTCAAGAGAGAGTTAGATTTAGCTCAAGGGAATCAAGGGATATGGGGAGAAAGCGGGAACGGGGTACTGATTTTGGATGATCAGCCATGATCGTATTGAATGGCGGTGCTGGCTCAAGGGCCAAATGACCTACTCCTGCACCTATTTTCTATTTTTTTTTAATGTTTCAAAGATAGTATACCACACTGAGTCCGTGCACGTGAGTCGCCACGTTTTAGGCACCATCCTGTAGCCTGCAAGTCTGAGACTTTAGACTTCTGAGATACCCGCGCTGAAACAGGCCCTTCGGCCAACCGGGTCCGTGCCGACCAGCAACCACCCGCACACTGGCACTATCCTACAAACTAGGGACTATCTACAGAAGCCAATTAACCTACAAACCTGTACGTCTTTGGAGCGTGGGAGTAAACTGGGGAAAACCTGCGCAGTCGCGGGGAGAAGGTACAAACTCTGTACAGACAGCAGCCGTAGTCAGGATCGAACCTGGGTCGCTGGCGCTGGAGGGCAGCAACTCTACCCGCTGCACCACCGGCCGATGTGACGAGCCAATCAGCTTTAACACGGTTTCCTTAAATAAGGCAACGCAGCGAACAATTTCTGTTTCCTTTGTTGAAAGTCTTGCTCCAATGTCACCCTCATAAAATGTAATTCCCTTATATAAAGCCAAGCATATCTATAATGACGATGGATTAGGGTTCATCAAATTGCCTCATTGGTTACAAACCGTAAATTTCTGTTGAATAGCATTTTTCCTTATTTTAATGGGGCCTTAATTAACATTACATAGTGTTTTAGGCACTAATAGAGAAGAAATTATCTTGAGCTTTGGGTTTGAACCAAGATTATGCGGCATAAATAACTGAGTTGCTAACTCCTCTGTGGATGGAATTTTTCAACCGAGGGACTGATTTCGACCATCGGCACGAGTATTTGAGGGCGGCACGGTGGCGCAGCGGTAGAGTTGCTGCCTTATAGCGCCAGAGACTCGGGTTCAATCCTGACTACATGTGCTGTCTGTACAGAGTTTGTATGTCCGCCCTGTGACTGCGTGGGTTTTCTCTGGGTGCTCTGGTTTCCTCCCACACTACAAAGAGCGTTTGTGTCCGTTCTCCCCGTGACCACGTGGGTTTTTCTCTGGGTGCTCCGGTTTCCTCCCACACTCCAAAGACAAACAGGTTTGTGAGTTAATTAGCTTGGTATCATTATAAACTGTGTGTGTGTGTCGGATAGTGTAAGTGTGCAGGGATCACTTGTCGGGAATCGGAGTTGGTGGGCCCAAGGTCCTGCTTCCACGCTGAATCTCTAAACTAAACTAAACTAATTAGGAAAGTGTAGTGTTTGAAACATGTGGAATTGTAGATGGCAAACCTTGAGCAAAAAAACACAGCGCTGGAGTAACTGGGCGCATTAGGTAGAGTCTCTGGAGAACAAGGATGGGTGACATTTCGAGTCAGGATCCTTCTACAGACTCGAGACGTTTTGAGTCAGTGAGGTTCCTAACCCAAAACGTCACCTACCCGTGCTCTCCAGAGATGCTGCCTGAGCCGTTGATGTACTCAAGCACTTTGTGCTTTTTGATCTGAGTAGAGTGCTTTAGCAGGAAGAGTTTGAAGTCCATTAAACATCTGAACGAAGGCTGAGCCGAAGAAAGCCAAAATTGTACAGAGAAGCTTTAGGATGGTCGAATGGCCCAGCAGAGAGTACGTTGGAAGCTGAATCACAACTTCAGTTTCAATGGCAATGTGGATAAATGATTTGCAAATTTAAAGGACAAAAGGACTGAAATGAGAAGTTGGCACTGGCATAGTTGGCCTTAAGTTTGAATTTTGGACGATCCATACACTGAGGATACAATGATTTCATCTGTTAGGAGTTTTGAGGCATAGAGAGCCAGTGTGCCCATCATGATGGGACTGGCACTCTGAAAAGGCTCTGCCTTTCCCTGTAAACATGTCATTTCACCCCTTTCAAATATTTAACCAGTTCACGATTTTGGCCAGTGGATAGTATTATTTTTCAGTGGGTATTATTAAGGCAGAGATGGACAAATTCTAGATTAGAACTGGTGTCAAGGGCAATGGGGAGAAGGCAAGAAAATGGGATTAGGAGGCAGAGATCAACCATGATTGAATGGCGGAGTAGATTCGATGGGCCGAATGGCCTAATTCTATTCCTCTAACTTGTGAACTTGTGACATTGCATGTGACTCTGTTTCCATTGTCCTTTCAGGCAGTCCAATCGAAACTGAGGAAGGGATTTAAAACGAAGAACTAGGAAGTGGCAGAAACATTAACCGAGTCGATTTTCCTCCACAAAGATAGACACAAAATGCTGGAATAACTCAGCGGGACAGGCAGCATCTCTGGGGAGAAGGAACGGGCGACGTTTCGGGCCGAGACCCTTCTTCAGACCCGGAAACGTCTCGACCCAAGATGTCACCCATCCCTTCTCTCCGGGGACGCTGCCTGTCCCGCTGAGGCACTCCAGCGTTTTGTGTGCATCTTTGGTGTAAACCAGCATCTGCAGTTCCTTGCTACAGATTTTCTCCACAATGGAAGGCACTAAAAACATGATCAATTCGCAAGGAAATTGAGTAAAAGGAAGGGGAGATCTTAACGCAATCTTTGTCACTCCCGTAAGCTAAGGTGTTTTCCGATTTTTTAAAAAAGTTTCCCCCAACCTACCTCATTGTGGACATGATCTTTTTCCTCTGGAACTGTTACACTGCAATGCTGAGAAACTATATTCTTCATGCACGCTGGTATATTTTGCTTCTCTCTCTCCCTATTGTACCTGAGTTTTGTTTGATTGTATTCACATTTAGCATTATCTGGTTTGAACGGGTAGCACGCAAACTAAAGCATTTCTCTGAATCGTGATAATCAATCGAAAAAAAGTACAAAACACACATTTTCTGCACAAAACCAGCAAATGCCGACCCGTTCTGTAAAGAAGCGTATTTGATACGAAAAGTCATTGTTTCACAGTTCATGAAGCCCAAGATCCCTTATGCTCTGACTGCATACTTCCTGGTAGTTTTCCAGAGGTGCACAATGCAGTGGAATCTGAGCTATATGCAAAGTGCTGGAATAGCTCGGTGGGTGCGGAGCATCTGTGGATCTGTGGTCTGTGGGACCTGAAACACACAAAAAGCTGGAGAAACACAGCGGGTGCGGCAGCATCTATGGAGCGAAGAAAATAGGCAACGTTTCGGGCCGAACCCCTTCTTCAGACTGATGCAGGGTGGGGGTGGTGGGGGGGTTGGGGGGACGGGATGGGAAGAAGAAAGGACGAGGTGGAGACAGTGGGCTGAGGGAGAGCTGAGAAGGGGAGGAGACAATCAGGGCTACCGGAAATTGGAGAAGTCAATGTTCATGTCGCTGGGGTATAAACTGCCCAAGCGAAATATGAGGTGCTGCTCCTCCAATTTCCAGTGGTGCTCACTTTGGCCACGGAGGAGGCCCAGGACAGAGAGGTCGGATTCGAAATGGGAGGGGGAGTTGAAGTGCTGAGCCACCGGGAGATCAGGTTGGTTATTGCGGACTCAGCGGAGGTGTTCGGTGAAACGATCGCCAAGCCTATGCTTGGTCTCACTGATATAGATCCCCTATCCAATTCCTCCACAGATACTGCCTGATCTGCTGAGTTTGCAGGGCGACAGGAAGTCTGGAAACAGGTCCTACAGCCCAACTTGCCCACGACGACCAACCTTCCCCATCTACACGAGTTACTGGTTCCACCAAGATGCAGGACAGAACGCCACAGGAGATCCTTTCTTCCCTGTGGCTATCAAACTGGACAACCCCTCCCCTTTCTGTCGCGGGGTAAACTGAGACCCCCCCCCAACAATCTTTGCACATGCCCAATCCTTTCCACATCACTTTAGTTTCATGTTTCATGTATTTTGTGTTTTTATGACTGTCGGCAGATCAATTTCCCTCCTGTTCTATCATATCGTATCGTATCGTATCGTGGTCCCACCTGCCTACATTTGGCCCATATCCATCCAAACCCATTCTATCTATGTACCTGTCCAAATGTTTCTTAAACGTCGCAATAGTACCTGCACTCCAGCACTTTGTAGTTTTCACTAACCAAGGTAATGCTCAGGAGAATCTGCAATGCATATTTAGCTGAAAGAGGAAAATATATTCATTGATTTCACATTCTTGGAATTTTGAAAATTGGTAAATGTCCTCTTCCTTCCATAGATGAAAACTTCAGAAATCTTCCTAACTGCTTGATGTCAGTATCATAGTGGCATAGATGTAAAGAGAAAATCAGCTAAACGTATTTCATTCAAAGATGTCCTAGTTCTTGAAATAAAGTGCAGCCATAAATCAAAAAAATATCTTCCCTTCAAATGTTTTGTGAACATCTAGAGTATCTGAGTTAAGCCACTACATTTTTGGCTATTTTTGGTACTGAGCATAATTAAAGCAAAAAAGAGTGTCCCAACAGTTGGGGAACTTTCTTAAATGTATATTTCTTTATTGTGTCACGTTCTCCCCGGGCTGTGACCTGCGTGGGTTTTCTCCGGGTGCTCCGGTTTCCTCCCACATTCCAACGACATGGAGTTTTGGTCGGTTAATTGGCTTTGGTAAAAAATTGTAAAATGTCCCTAGTGTGCATCATGGGGATCACTGATTGGTGCGGACTTGCTGGGCCAAACGGCCAGTTGCCGTGCTGTCCAAACTAATCTAAACTAAGTGGGGCTGATGAATGGCAAATGGAGATTAATTCAGATACTTGTGAGATGTTGTACTTTGGGATGTCAAACCAGTGCAGGATCATATTCAGTGAAAGGTAGAGCCTTAATAAGTATTGTCCTGCAGAGGGATCTGGGAGAATAAGAATGTAGTTCAATGTAGTCTCTAGAAAAGGACCTGTCCCACTTACGCGACCTTGGCTCGCAAATTACGCGACCTCATGGTCGCTTGAGGCGTACGGGCACCGTATTGCCGTGCGGGTCCGGTCCCACTTAGAAGCGCGGAGTTGTGCGGGGCTGGTCCCGACATCTCACAGGGCTCCGAAATTCTGGCAGTGGCCGAAATCTTCGAGCGCCAGTGGCCTGTCGGCACGCAGGCGCATTGCGGGCGTACGCAGCGTCTTGACGTCGTACGCAGCATCTTGATGGCGTACGCCTAGCGTGTGGCGTTGCGCGATGATGTCACCATCCGGCGTGGCGTTGCGTGATGATGTCGTTCGCCTGACGCCGTGCGATGCCCAAATTCAGTCGGCACGCCTCCTGCCCAGCTGATTGGTAAGCATGACGCAAATGATGTCACGCGCGAACTTAGCGCGTACTTAGCGCGTACTTAGCGCGAACTTCACGTGAACTCCACTTCCGTTTGGTCGCGCCAAACGCACGCAATCGCATTCAAGTGGGACAGGCCCTTAATGCAATCTCTAATGTAGTCTCCAAAAGTGGCTTCACAGGCAGATATGGTGGTGAAGAAGGCTTTTGGCATGCTGGCCTTCATTGGTCACTGAAAACCTTCAGTCTGAAGAAGAGTCGCAACCCGAAACGTCACCAATCCTTTTTTTCTCCAGAGATGCTGCCTGGCCCACTGAGTTACTCCAGCACTTTGTGTCTTTCTTCAGAAGTTGGGACTGTTTTGTTACTGTTTTAGTTTAGAAATACAGTGCTGAAACAGGCCGTTCAGCCCATCGAGGCCGCACCGACCAGCGATCCCCGTACATTAACATACACGAGGGACAATTTACACTGATACCAAGGTAATATAAAACCTACAGGCCTGCGTGTCTTTGGCTTGTGGGAGGAAACCAAAGATCTCTGAGACAACCCACGTGGTCATGGAGAGAACGTACAAACTCCGTACAGACAAACACCCATAGTCGGGATCGAACTTGGGTCACCGGTGGTGCAGCAGTATAGTTGCTGCCTGACAGCGCCACAGGCCCGGGTTACAGCGCCAGAGATCCTGACCATGAGTGCTGTCTGTACGGAGTTTGTACGCTCTCCCCGTGACCTGCGTGGGTTTCCTCCGGGATCTTCGGTTTCCTCCCATACTCC
This sequence comes from Okamejei kenojei, assembly GCA_035221665.1. NCBI lineage: Eukaryota > Metazoa > Chordata > Chondrichthyes > Rajiformes > Rajidae > Okamejei > Okamejei kenojei. The sequence continues at coordinate 41,353,630 of CM069149.1, read as the reverse complement.
AAAGACGTGCAGGTCTGGGGGTTAATTGGTTTTGGGATAATTGTAAATTTTCCCTAGTGTGTGTAGGATAGTGTAAGTGTGCGGGGATCGCTGGTCGGTGACCACTTGGTGGGCCGAATGGCCTGTTTCTGCGCTGTACTAAAAAAATAAACTACACAAAGCTACGAATGAATCCGAGGCAAGGTAAGAAAGAGTTTTTAATATTTAACTCATAGAAAGAGATGTTTATGGCATCAAGAATACACTGGGACAACGGTAATGTGATTAATCATCTGGTCTGTATGATAACAATAAAATTACCTCAATTTAATTAATTCAATTGAAAATGAAATGAAATCAGATGAATAAATCTGCCTGTAAGAATACTTTCTAATTAAATCCTGCCCCATCAGCCTTCAATTGCTAATGGTTGAAATAGAAATGTATTACAAATCAATGATTAAATCTGCAGGGTATAAAAGACAAAGTTGTTTTACGCCAACAGGAACTTTGATGGAAAAATGAGTCATATTAACATATTCTGAGGAGACTGAAGTGTTTTATGGTCATATGTCCCCGTGGGTATTCTACAACCTTATATCCTTTATGCCCTACAAAATCAACCTCCACTTCCGCCAGTATCCAACCATCACTAGTCAAGATTTCTCCTGTTCCCACTGCTTTTCCAGCTTTCTCCCCCCCGATACAATTACACCCGACCCGAAGTGTCACCCGTTCACATTCTCCTGAGATACTGTCTAACCCACTGAGTTATTCCAGCACTTTTTTTTGTAGTAAGCCAGTATCTGCAGTTCCTTGTGCCTACATTGTCCAATCTCTGTTTTGTTCTTGAATCCCGAGAGTTTCCTTAAACGATTTTGTGAGAGGCTGCTTATTAATGGACAAATAAATAGTTGCGTTTAGTTAGACAAAAATGCTGGAGAAACACAGCGGGTGAGGCAGCATCTATGGAGCGATGGAAATAGGCAACGTTTCGGGTCGAAACCCTTCTTCAGTCTAAAGAAGGGTTTCCACCCGAAACGTTGCCTATTTCCTTCGCTCCATTGATGCTGCCTTACCCGCTGAGTTTCTCCAGAATTTTTGTCTACCTTTGATTTTCCAGCATCTGCAGTTCCTTCTTAAACAGTTGAGTATAGTTCATTGTCGCGTGTACCGAGGGAGAGTGAAAAGATTTTGTTTCGAACTAATCAAATAAATAGTGACAATAGAATAGGGACAGAGATGTTCTTACACGATATAATGACCACAAAATCTTTGGAATCGGAATTAGAGTGTGCAACCAATATTTTTTTGCAAGACTGTTGTCCAATGGCCCTCTGGAAGAGTGGCCGCCAAAGGGAGAGGAAATCCATCCAGGATTCCCACCGGAATACCTGACGGTCTCTTGCTGCGTTGATTGTCCCATGGAGTATGGATGTTGGGAGGTCATGTGGCAGTTGTATAGGACGTTGGTGAGGCCGCATTTAGAGTATTGCGTTCAGTCCTGGGCACGTGTGTTACAGGAAAGATGTTGTCCAGCTGGAAAGGGTGCAGAGAAGATTTACAAGGATAGACGCAAACTGCTGGAGTAACTCAGCGAGACAGGCAGCATCTCTGGAGAGAAGGAGGAACGGGTGATGTTTCGGGTCGAGACCCTTCTTCAGAATGATGTTGCCAGGGCTAGAGGATCTGAGCTTCAGGGAGAGGTTGATAGGAAGGGACCATATTCCTTGGAGTGCAGGAGGATGAGGGGTGATCTTATTGAGGTGTATAAAATCATGAGAGGAATAGATCGGGTAGATGCACAGAGTCTCTTCCCCAGAGTAGGTAAATCAAGGACCAGAGGACATAGGTTCAAGGTGAAGGGGAAAAGATTTAATAGGAATCTGAGGGTCATCAGTCTGAAGAACGGTCTCGACCCGAAACGTCACCCATTCCTTCGTTCCATAGATGCTGCCTCACTCGCTGAGTTTCTCCAGCTTTTTGTCTACATAGCAATCTGAGGGGTAACTCTTTCACACAAAGGGTGGTGGGTGTATGCAACGAGCTGCCAGAGGAGGTAGTTGAGGCAGGAACTATCCCAACATTTAAAAAACACTTAGACAGGTACGTGGATAGGACAGGTTTGGAGGGATATGGACAAGACACGGTGAGGTGTTCAAGTGTTCCAAGTTCAAGTGAGTTTATTGTCATGTGTCCCTGATAGGACAATGAAATTCTTGTTTTGCTTCAGCACAACAGAACATAGTAGGCATTGACTACAAAACAGATCAGTGTGTCCATATACCATTATATAAATACATACACTCATGAATAGATAAACTGATAAAGTGCAAATAACAGATAATGGGTTATTAATGATCAGAGCCAGGTTTAATAGCCTGATGGCGGTGGGGAAGTAGCTATTCCTGAACCTGGTCGTTGCAGTTTCCAGGCTCCTGTACCTTCTACCTGAAGGTAGCGGGGAGATGAGTGTGTGGCCAGGGTGGTGTGGGTCCTTGATGATGCTGCCAGCGTTTTTGAGGCAGCGACTGCGATAGATCCCCTCAATGGAAGGAAGGTCAGAGCCGATGATGGACTGGGCAGTGTTTACTACTTTTTGTAGTCTTTTCCTCTCCAGGGCGCTCAAGTTGCCGAACCAAGCCACGATGCAACCGGTCAGCGAGCTCTCTACTGTGCACCTGTAGAAGTTAGAGAGAGTCCTCCTTGACAGACCGACTCTCCGTAATCTTCTCAGGAAGTAGAGGCGCTGATGTGCTTTCTTAATAATTGCATTCGTGTTCTCGGACTAGTGTAGCTGGGATATCTTTGTGTGGGCATGTTGGCAGGAACATTGTGTGTGTCTATGATACAGCAATAATTCACATTTATATAGTGCATTTTTACAATGCAAAACAACCCAAGGTGCATCGACAAATAAAATAAGTGAGCCACCCGCCTCTTGGCATGTTTAAAGAAGCGTTCAAGAGGAGAAGAGAATGGCGATATATCGAGCGATGGGACCAATTAAGTACAGGATTGCCCATTAGCGAAGCTACCTAAATCAGGCCATGAATCAATTAATTTTATTGCCATGTGTCTAGAAACGGAGCAGTGAAGTTCTTTCTTGCAGTGACACAACAGACAAATAAGCAAACAATAATAGTAGCTGATCAAAAGCAACGATCCCAAGTCCACATAGTTCAGAACTTATTTGGAGGTTGTCGTGTATAATAGCCTGGTGGTTGTCGGGAAGAAGCTGCTCCTGAATCTGGATATTTCATTGTTCAGGCTTCTATACCTTCTTCCCGATGGCAGGAGTGAAATGAGATGTGGTGAATGACGCCAGGGTGGGGTGGGTCCTGATGATGCTGGCTGCCTTTTTGGAGCCAGCGACCAGTCTGAAGAAGGGTCTCGACCCGAAACGTCGCCTCTCTCCTTCGCTCCTTAGATGCTGCTGCACCCGCTGAGTTTCTCCAGCCTTTTGTGGACCCCTGTAGATCCCTTTGATGGTGGCGAGGCCAGTACAAGGTTCAACAAGATGCAAGAAGGTTCATGAGAAGGTAGAGGCAGGCAAATTCAACCACCAGCTACGGGAAGCAGCTTAACCTTCAGAGGCAGCTAAATTGAATTTAATTGAATTTATTGTCGCATGTGACATGTCACAGTGAAATTCTTCGCTTGCGTACCCAAGGTATGCAAATAGTTGCCACATAAAGGGCGCTGACAAGGTTGCATAGTATCCCGCGCCAGGTCCCCCTTTGTTCTCCTCCCTCACAGTCCCCCTTTGTTCTCCTCCCTCACAGTCTCCCTCCGGCGGTCCCTCCCACGCCGGGTCCTCATTTGTTCCTTACCTCATCCAAACCTCAGGCAGCAAGCTACAAGATATACCGCCTCCACTGTTCACAGCTGAGGCGATTTAAAAGGGATCAAATTCAAGACAAAGTGACGACTTGAATAATTTGTATAATATAATATAAATAATGTACTGCAATGTTGAACTCCTGGGCCATTACCCTCTGCCAGAATTGGAAGCTGTCCAGATTTCTATTCTCAGCTGCACCACTGGAGAGGCAGAGAAAAGGAGAATAAGCAAACCCCTGGCAAGATGGAAAGTCTGACATGAGATGAGGGCTATTGATTTAGTTTAGATACAGCGTGGAAACAGGCCCTTCGGCCCACCAAGTCCACGCCGAGTTCACTGGTTCTAACCTACGCTCTGGGAAACAATTTACAGAAGCCAATTAACCCACAAACCTGCATGTCTTTGGCGGGTGGGAGGAAACCGGAGCACCCGGAGAAAACCCACGCAGGTCACGGGGAGAACGTGCAAACTCCGTCCAGACAGCACCCGTGGTCAGGATCGAAGCGGCTCCCTGGCGCTGTGAGGCAGCAACTCTGCCGCTGCACCACCCATGATTACATAACAGACCCCTGGTCCCTGCCAGGATGAGGTTGCCACAGCAACCACATTGGCCGGGGCGAGAGATGGATGACAAAGCTCCAGCAGAAATTAAAAAGAAGGAAATTGAAAGAATCCCACAAGAAACTTGAAAATTTATGCAAAGATTGGAAGATAAAGGTACAACCCAACAGTTGTGTGATCTGAGGGCTAGTTTGTTCGGTCCAATTACAAACTTGGCCAGTGAAGTGCACTGAAGGCTTCCTATTGTACACTTCTGCCTTAACTTGGAGGAGAGTCCACTGAATGTACGCAGTACAAAAAAAAGTGCTTCTGTTCTGCACCCAGCAGTGCTGCCTGTTTTCCACAAGTCCATTAACTGGACCTTTACAAATCCGGACAGAAAATTGAAAGGGCTTTTCAGCAGTGGATTCCAGCAGTTGTCATGGCATTGAAATTAGTGGTGAAAAGTGCTGTGCCTTCTCTTTCAGCTCTCCATGTAGAGTGGGATCAGTGGTGAGCTGTCTGCTGGTATTTAGCAGCCAGTCATTCACTCTCTCAGTCTCCATCCCCGAGCCGCACTAACGGCAGTCGCTACGCCCGTCCACTTCTGTCCACTACTAAATAACCGCATTAACATTAAAAAAAAAAAAATCCATCGAGAAAATTGAGCAACTTTGCCACTAGTTTAAGGGCCTGTCCCACTTTCACGACCTAATTCACGACCTCTGCCGAGTTTGCCCTTGACTCATACTCGCAGCATGGTCGTCACGAGGTCGTAGGTAGGTCGTGATGCTAGGCGTAGGTACTCGTGGCATCAAGTAGGTCGGGGCGTTTTTCTAGCCTGATGAAAAATGTCCAAGAGTAGAAAAGGTCATGAATTAGGTCGTGAAAGTGGGACAGGCCCTTTAGCATGCCTAGGTCTGCCGCTTTACCAGTGCAGCTGAGCAGCCTTAAGATGTAGATGCAAGGAACTGCAGATGCTGGTTTACAAAACAAAAGACGCAGTGCTGGAGTACCTCGGTGGGTCAGATAGCAGATGGTCTGTAGAAGTGTCCCAATCTGAAATGTCGCCTATCCATAATCTCCAGAGATACTGCCTGACCTGTTGAGTTCCTCCAGCATTTAGTGTCTTTTTTTTTTTCACTCCGCCTTAAGAAAAGTCACAAATTAGGTTTTGCTTTGGATTTCAAGACTGTTTATTGTCATACATCCCAAAACAGAGCAATGGAATTCTTATGGGCCTGTCCCACTTACGGAACGTTTTCAGCGACTGCCGGCACCCGTCATAGGTCGTTACAGGTCACCGAAAATTTTCAACATGTTGAAAATCCAGCTGTGACCAGAACAAGGTACGACTTTTTGGGCGACTAGTCACGACCATACAGGCTTCACCCCGCGACATGTCGCCAGGTTGTCGCCTGTGTGAGGTCACGAGAGGTCTCCTAGTCATCCAAAGAGTCGTAGCGTCTTTCTGGTCACTGCGGAATTTTCAACATGTTGAAAATTTTCGGCGACCTATGATGGGTGCCGGCAGTCGCTGAAAAAGTCGCGTAAGTGGGACAGGCCCTTAACTTGCAGCAACACATCAGATATGTAAACATAGTACTCTGTGAACACTATAATAAGCAAGAAAACAAAATCCATATATATTATATATATGTTTGTATGTGTGTGTGTATATATATACATGCATGTATATGTGTGTATATATATAGTATATATACATGTGAATGTGTGTGTATACATGTGCGTGCATGTGTTTGTGCTTGTGTCTGTACATGTATGTGTATATGCGTGTGTGTGTGTGTATATATATGCATATGTGTGTGTATATATATATGTATGTGTATACATGTCTGTATATGTCTAATATATATATGAGTGTATACATGTGTGTGTATATATGCATATGTGTATGTATATCTATATAATTAAAAGTGTCATCTTGACCACTTCCTGTCTGCGCTGTATATTGATTTTAGAAAAAACGCTACCATATATCGCTATGACGTTTGGCCATCTTACTCACAGTCCTCCTGCGCTGAGCAGGCCCTGAGGATTTTTCCCATCGATGAAAAATAAAAAAGTTATGAGTGTTTAAAAAACTTTGAGATCCTCTCGCCTGTTAATCACCGCGATGAAGGTAACGCCCCTTCCGGGGGGGGGGGGCGGAGGACTATAAAACCCCGGATGCCTGGACGTGAGTCAGTCACTCTACAAGATCGCGAGGGAAAGGCCACGACTCTCATTCTAAGCTGTGAATCAACTGAACTGTGAGTCTGCAATGTACTTGCAATAAATGATTTGTTAGCCCTTAATGAAAATTAAATGAGTTATTTGGCCTGCCCTGTGCTTGAAACTGCAATGGCAATGGAAATGAAATGAAAATGCAATGAGCTGTTTGGCCTGCCCTGTGCTTGAAACTGCAATGGCAATAGAAACATAGAAACATAGAAACATAGAAACATAGAAATTAGGTGCAGGAGTAGGCCATTCAGCCCTTCGAGCCTGCACCGCCATTCAATATGATCATGGCTGATCATCCAACTCAGTATCCCGTACCTGCCTTCTCTCCATACCCTCTGATCCCCTTAGCCACAAGGGCCACATCCAACTCACTCTTAAATATAGCCAATGAACTGGCCTCAACTACCCTCTGTGGCAGAGAGTTCCAGAGACTCACCACTCTCTGTGTGAAAAAAAGTCTTTCTCATCTCGGTCTTAAAGGATTTCCCCCTTATTCTTAAGCTGTGACCCCTTGTCCTGGACTTCCCCAACATCGGGAACAATCTTCCTGCATCTAGCCTGTCCAACCCCTTAAGAATTTTGTAAGTTTCTATAAGATCCCCTCTCAATCTCCTAAATTCCAGAGAGTATAAACCGAGTCTATCCAGTCTTTCTTCATAAGACAGTCCTGACATCCCAGGAATCAGTCTGGTGAACCTTCTCTGCACTCCCTCTATGGCAATAATGTCCTTCCTCAGATTTGGAGACCAAAACTGTACCCAATACTCCAGGTGTGGTCTCACCAAGACGCTGTACAACTGAAGTAGAACCTCCCTGCTCCTGTACTCAAATCCTTTTGCTATGAAAGCTAACATACCATTCGCTTTTTTCACTGCCTGCTGCACCTGCATGCCTACTTTCAATGACTGGTGTACCATGACACCCAGGTCTCGCTGCATCTCCCCTTTTCCTAATCGGCCACCATTTAAATAATAGTCTGCTTTCCTGTTTTTGCCACCAAAGTGGATAACCTCACATTTATCCACATTATACTGCATCTGCCAAACATTTGCCCACTCACCCAGCCTATCCAAGTCACCTTGCAGTCTCCTAGCATCCTCCTCACAGCTAACACTGCCCCCCAGCTTAGTGTCATCCGCAAACTTGGAGATATTGCCTTCAATTCCCTCATCCAGATCATTAATATATATTGTAAATAGCTGGGGTCCCAGCACTGAGCCCTGCGGCACCCCACTAGTCACTGCCTGCCATTGTGAAAGGACCCGTTTACTCCTACTCTTTGCTTCCTGTTTGCCAGCCAGTTCTCTATCCACATCAATACTGAACCCCTAATACCGTATGCTTTAAGTTTGTATACTAATCTCTTATGTGGGACCTTGTCGAAAGCCTTCTGGAAGTCCAGATATACCACATCCACTGGTTCTCCCTTATCCACGCTACTAGTTACATCCTCGAAAAATTCCACAAGATTCGTCAGACATGATTTACCTTTCGTAAATCCATGCTGACTTTGTCCAATGATTTCACCACTTTCCAAATGTGCTGCTATCCCATCTTTAATAACTGACTCTAGCAGTTTCCCCACTACCGATGTTAGACTAACTGGTCTGTAATTCCCCGTTTTCTCTCTCCCTCCCTTCTTAAAAAGAGGGGTTACATTTGCTACCCGCCAATCCTCAGGAACTACTCCAGAATCTAAAGAGTTTTGAAAGATTATCACTAATGCATCCACTATTTCCTGAGCTACTTCCTTAAGTACTCTGGGATGCAGCCTATCTGGCCCTGGGGATTTATCGGCCTTTAATCTATTCAATTTACCCAACACCACTTCCCGACTGACCTGGATTTCACTCAATTCCTCCTTTGACCCACAGTCCCCTGCTATTTCCGGCAGATTATTTATGTCTTCCTTAGTGAAGACGGAACCAAAGTAGTTATTCAATTGGTCCGCCATATCCTTGTTCCCCATGATCAACTCACCTGTTTCTGACTGCAAGGGACCTACATTTTGTTTTAACTAACCTCTTTCTCTTCACATATCTATAAAAACTTTTGCAGTCAGTTTTTATGTTCCCTGCCAGTTTTCTTTCATAATCTATTTTTCCTTTCCTAATTAAGCCCTTTGTCCTCCTCTGCTGGTCTCTGAATTTCTCCCAGTCCTCTGGTATGCTGCTTTTTCTGGCTACTTTGTACGCATCATCCTTTGCTTTGATACTATCCCTGATTTCCCTTGTTATCCACGGATGCACTACCTTCCCCGATTTATTCTTTTGCCAAACTGGGATGAACAATTTTTGTAGTTCATCCATGCAGTCTTTAAATGTCTTCCATTGTATATCCACCGTCAACCCTTTTAGAATTAATTGCCAGTCAATCTTGGCCAATTCACGTCTCATACCCTCAAAGTTACCTTTCTTTAAGTTCAGAACCATTGTTTCTGAATTAACAATGTCACTCTCCATCCTAATGAAGAACTCAACCATATTATGGTCACTCTTGCCCAAGGGGGCACGTACAACAAGACGGCTAACTACCCCTTCCTCATTACTCAAAACCCAGTCTAAAATAGCCTGCTCTCTCGTTGGTTCCTCTACATGTTGATTTAGATAACTATCCCGCATACATTCCAAAAAATACTCTTCCTCAGCACCCCTGCCAATTTGATTAACCCAATCTATATGTAGATTGAAGTCACCCATTATAACTGTTTTGCCTTTGTCGCACGCATTTCTAATTTCCTGTTTGATACCATCCCCAACTTCTCTGCTACTGTTAGGTGGCCTGTACACAAACACCCACCAGCGTTTTCTGCCCCTTAGTGTTTTGTAGCTCTACCCATACCGATTCCACATCCTCCAAGCTAATGTCCTTCCTTTCCATTGCGTTAATCTCCTCTCTAACCAGCAACGCTACCCCACCTCCTTTTCCTTTCTCTCTATCCCTCTTGAATATTGAATATCCCTGGATGTTCAGCTCCCAGCCTACGTCACCCTGGAGCCATGTCTCCGTGATCCCAACTATATCATAATCATTAATAGCTATCTGCACGTTCAACCTTATTACGAATACTCCTTGCATTGAGACACAACGCCTTCAGGCTTGTCTTTACAACGCACTTACCCCTTATACAATTTTGCTGAAAAGTGGCCCTTTTTGATTTTTGCCCTGGTTTTGTCTGCCTGCCACTTTTACTTTTCACCTTGCTACCTATTGCTTCTACCCTCATTTTACACCCACCTGCCTCTCTGCTCTTGTACCCAAAGTGAAATGAAAATGTTTTCATGTTTTCAAAGTGAAGTGAAATGAAAATGCAATGAGCTGTTTGGCCTGCCCTGTGCTTGAAATTGAAATGGAAATGAAATGAAACGAGTTGTTTGGCCTGCCTGAAACCACTAATTTTGGCCCACAAGGCTCCTATTAGCCGAGAAAGCAGTCCCTTTTGCTCAAAATGCCCGTATTAGCCCAGAAGGAGCATTTTGGCTCAAATGGTCCGTGCCAGGCCAGGAAATGTCCAGAAAAAGTGCCTTTCACTGTGATTTCACTCAGATTTTTTGTTTAAAGAGCACCTTCGGCCCATCAGACCTGTACTAGCCCAGGAGCAGTCCCTTCTGCCCATCAGTAAGTATTCCGCCTGCAAGTAAACCTCACCCCAGTATTTTTCTCCCTCCCTTCATTGGCTCCCCGTGAGATCCAGGCCAGGATAGACTTTCCTCCTTCATTGCTGTGATTTGCAGAAAAAGATGAAAAATGTCTAAAATTCATTCTCCACCCTCTCCCACTTCTCTCACCTCTCACCTGTCTCTCACCTGTTTTGGGCAGAATTTCTGGCAGTTTCTGAGCTGCCAGCCCACCAGGCCTGAGTGACTGAGCTGCCAGCCCACCAGGCCTGAGTGACTGAGCTGCCAGCCCACCAGGCCTGAGTGACTGAGCTGCCAGCCCACTAGGCCTGAGTGACTGAGCTGCCAGCCCAAGAATCCATTCGGCCCACAATGTCCATACTAGCCCTCTGGAAACCAGTCCCTTCGGCCCACAACACCCATACTAGTGCTTCAGAAAGCCCCTCCCCCCCACTGGCCATCAATATTGGAATTGGTGGAGAGGTGGAATATTGCTTTGGGGGACCAGCCCTCCTGTGTGAACATGGGACCCAATGGGTCCCACTTAGTCTAGTATGTGTGTGTGTATATCTGTGTGTATATATTTTTTATGTGTGTGGAGATATGTGCGTGTATATATATGCATGTGTGTTATATATACTCTATTAATAAATTGCACCATTTTAATTCATGTACATACACACACACACACACACGTATGTCTGTCTGTATGTATGTACATAAATTAATAAACAGTGCAACAAACAATAGGTTTATTCATCAGCATTATCTAAATTAGATAATTTGAAGCTTTATCCTCATCGCCTGCTTTTAAACTTGTACTGTCACTTAATCTGAAGGTCTACAACAATGCGTGTTCTTGCAGAAACAGCTGTATTTTACGAGTACGCCTTCAGGCACTCTGAAGGTGAGCCGAGCTAGCAGTTGCTGGGACGATGTCGGGTATTAATTCATAAGCTACTTATTTCTTTGTGCGGTAAATGTGTTCAAAATAACTCTTCTAATTGGATCCAGCTCATTGAAAAAGCACATCTTCCCTGTAACAATACAGGACAGGGATCGCAAATTGAAACATTAGTGATCGTATTACCATAATAATTGTTCTCCAAAATTTTAAACCTCTTAGTCTTAGTAAAAAAAAAGCCTTGCAGGTTCCTCTGCAGAAATCTATAGGCCTCTGCTGTGCTTATTTCTTATCTTTGCTCTTAAACTGAAAGGAGGGATGGCTTTACAACGTATTGAGGCTGAGGTGTTAAACCGCTGCGATAAGCTGGCAAAGTGCTTGCAGAATCTGTCATTAAAGAGCTGCAACAATAAAATGAACAGAATATTAAGTAGAGTGTTAATGATCTGCCCTTTCATGGCCATTTTTTATTTTAATTTGACTTATCACACTTAGTGGTAAATACCTTTGAGCTGTTCCTATCCCCAATTGCTAATTTTCGCTGGAAGCGTAAAATAAATCTTGAGTAATTCAATTACCCATATATTGCTGACAATATTTTAACGTCGGAATGGGGACAATTCCAAGGAAATTCCGAGAGTGTGCTATAAAATAGCAGATGTACAGGTCGACAGGCACAAAGTGCTGGAGTAACTCAGTGGACACAGTAACTCGGTAACCTACAAACTTGTGCGCTTTGGAGTGTGGGAGGAAACCGGAGCACCCGGAGTAAACCGACACGGCCACGGGGAGAACGTATAAAATCCATACAGACAGCACCCGTAGTTGGGATAGTAGTCAGGATCTTTCATCTGCCCTGGCAAAACACCACCGAGACCACCTGAAGTCCTGCTGCTATCCATCGCCTATTGGGCTTTGCAGGCAGCCTTGGCAGACGGACCTCGGTCAATTGCTCTTGTAAATCTTGGGAATGGTCCGTTCTTCTGCCCTTCCATTTCCCTCCCTTCTCCGAGTCTCATTGAGCTGTCCCTGGCCTAGTCCATGCCAAAATGTGTAGAAACGGACTGCAGATGCTGGTATATAGATGGGTCCCGACCCGAAACGTCACCCATCCCTTTCCTCCAGTGATGTGTCTGACCCAGCGCAGTGCGTCTATCCACTCCGTACCAAGTTACTCTCCCGTCCCTCTGCCTTCTCCAGTCTCATGTTTTCAATAGACCCAGCTCCTGTTCCCCCAGACCTACTAATCACATTAGCTGATAGTTTTCACTCCGTGTACTACCCCCTCTCCTACAAATTTAACAGCATCACCCCTCTTCTTATGAACACATTTATCATTGCTGTTCACATCCGCTCCATTTCCTCCCAAATCCTTGATCATGTTGGCTCCATATCTGTGCCCATATCCCCTACTCAGTGCCTTGACTCCTTTGATTAAGCTTCCACCCTACTGTAGTGACTCACCCCTCAAATACCCTCCTGCGTAATTGTGACTGTGGTGAAACCTACCTCCTGGTCTCCTGATCCTCACCATGCCTCCCTCCTCCGGTGCACCATCTTGCTTTAGTGATGTAGCCCAGTCCATCACATACACTATCTCTCCACCTTTGACTCCATCTACACTTCTCGCTGCCTCAACAACTAAGGTTATTGGCTGCGACCTTCCCCCCAATGACGAACTGTAAACTGCAAGGGCCAGGAAGCGAGCGGGTAAGATTATCTCTGACCCCTCTCGCCCTGGCCACAAACTCTTTGAATCACTTCCCTCTGGAAGGCGACTCCGGACTGTCAAAGCTGCCACAGCCAGACATAAAAACAGTTTTTTTTCCATGAGTAGTAGCTCTACTCAATAACCAAAAATCTGTAGCCTCCTTTTGCTCTGGTATTTTATTTAATTCACATGTTTAATCAATAATGTTTTATTATTAATGTTTAATGTGTCATTCCTAACTGTCACTGTACGTCATGTTGTCGCTTGCAGGCGGAGTACCAAGGCAAATTCCTTGTATGTGAATACTTGGCCAATAAACTTATTAATTCAGGAAAGCAGCCAACCTGATCAATAGCCTTTCCCACCCCCATCACTCCTCCTTCTCCCCAATCCTTTTGGGCAGAAGATACAGAAACTGGAAAGTGTGCAGCACCAGACTCGATCCATTTTGTAGTGTTTCACCTGCAAACAAGATTAGAATTGTTTTCATTCAAAACAGCCATTGTTGTGTTTAATGACGTTCCCTGCACGTGGCTGTGGCTGTGGCAGTGCAGGGACTAGAGGGATATTGGTTTATGTAGCGGCAGATGAGATCCGTTTAACTGGGGCGGCGCAGCGGTAGAGTTGCTGCCTTACGACACCAGAGTCCCGGGTTCAATCCTGACCACAGGTGCTTGCCTGCACGGGAGTTTGTACGTTTTCCTCGTGACCTGCGTGGGTTTTCTCCGAGATCTTCGGTTTCCTCCCCACGCTCCAAAGGCGTGCAGGCTTGTAGGTTAATTGGCTTGGTATAAATGTAAATTGCCCCTAGTGTGTGTAGCATAGTGCTAGTGTGGGGATCGCTGGTCGGGGTGGACTCGGTGGGCCGAAGGACCTGTAACTCCAATGCAGTGACTAGTGGGGTACCGCAGGGCTCAGTGCTGGGACCCCAGCTATTTACAATATATATTAAAGATCTGGATGAGGGAATTGAAGGCAATATCTCCAAGTTTGCGGATGACACTAAGCTGGGGGGCAGTGTTCGCTGTGAGGAGGATGCTAGGAGACTGCAAGGTGACTTGGATAGGCTGGGTGAGTGGGCAAATGTTTGGCAGATGCAGTATAATGTGGATAAATGTGAGGTTATCCACTTTGGTGGCAAAAACAGGAAAGCAGACTATTATTTAAATGGTGGCCGATTAGGAAAAGGGGAGATGCAGGAGACCTGGGTGTCATGGTACACCAGTCATTGAAAGTAGGCATGCAGGTGCAGCAGGCAGTGAAAAAAGCGAATGGTATGTTAGCTTTCTTAGCAAAAGGATTTGAGTACAGGAGCAGGGAGGTTCTACTTCAGTTGTACAGGGTCTTGGTGAGACCACACCTGGAGTATTGCGTACAGTTTTGGTCTCCAAATCTGAGGAAGGACATTATTGCCATAGAGGGAGTGCAGAGAAGGTTCACCAGACTGATTCCTGGGATGTCAGGACTGTCTTATGAAGAAAGACTGGATAGACTCGGTTTATACTCTCTGGAATTTAGGAGATTGAGAGGGGATCTTATAGAAACTTACAAAATTCTTAAGGGGTTGGACAGGCTAGATGCAGGAAGATTGTTCCCGATGTTGGGGAAGTCCAGGACAAGGGGTCACAGCTTAAGGATAAGGGGGAAATCCTTTAAGACCGAGATGAGAAAGACTTTTTTCACACAGAGAGTGGTGAGTCTCTGGAACTCTCTGCCACAGAGGGTAGTTGAGGCCAGTTCATTGGCTATATTTAAGAGTGAGTTGGATGTGGCCCTTGTGGCTAAGGGGATCAGAGGGTATGGAGAGAAGGCAGGTACAGGATACTGAGTTGGATGATCAGCCATGATCATATTGAATGGCGGTGCAGGCTCGAAGGGCTGAATGGCCTACTCCTGCACCTAATTTCTATGTTTCTATGTTTCCAAACTAAACTAAACCAGGCATCTTGCTCGGCACACACATGGTGGGCTGAAGGGCCTGCTCTTGTGCTGTACTCATCTCTGTTCAATGGCCCTAGAAAAGTAAAGAACTGGTTACGAGTTTACTCTTATTCTGATTGCTCTGTGGCCAAAGATTAAATGCCACGTTGGTATTCTTTCCCATGACTCACATTCACAGATCGCAAACGGTGCCCAGTGCAGTCTGTGTCCAATCTTCTTTAATAAAATACAAGTCTCCTGTCTTTCAGGGTTTAATTGTTGAAAAAGGATCAAAGGAGGAAAATCGGTGGCAAAACCAAATGTTTGTACGTTGGTCTTTAATCGGATTAAATAAGTAAAATGGTCTCAGAATGAACGGAGGAGGCTTTATTTTTTTTTACAAATTCTTGCCAAAATGTCATGTTCCCAACACCTTTCCTTTTAAAAGGTCGATCTATCATTACTGGTGATGCAGGCAGCTGATGTAGAATAATTATGTGATCAGAATAATTGTGGATTCATTGTTTCCCGGCAGCTTATATTTTCAGTTTGGTGATAATGTTTGAATTTTGGTTTGCCATTCCAGTATTGGGTGGAGTCAAAAATTTTAAAATAGCGACTTTGGGCACCGAACCAATGTCAGTTAAATTGAGGTGACTATTTCTGGGTTGAGGTCTCAGTACAGTGAGCTAAAATCTATAAAGAGCTGGGGAAACGAGGAACTGCAGATGCTGGTTTACAAAAAAAAAAAAAGACACAAAGTGCTGGAGGAACTCAACAGGTCAGGAAGCATCGCTGGAGAACACGGATAGGCAGTGTTTTGGTTCGGGAACTTTGTTCATGCCGACTGTTCATGCTGACGGGCGGAAGGGGAGGGGGGGGGAGGGGGAGCGAGGTGGGGGGGGAGGGGGAGCGAAGGGGGGGAGGGGTGAAACGGGGGGAGGGGGGAGAGAATGAGCGCTGGAAGAGAGGAGGGGCAGGACAAAGCGTGGCAGATAATAGGTGAACACAAGCCACCAACAAGCTGGCTGGTGCGGACTCAGTGGGCTGAAGGGCCTGTTTTCATGCTGTGCCTCTAAGGACACACAGTTTCACACAGCTTCTCAGGCCACTGATGCCACCTAACCTGCCGACCACTTCACCCCAGCAGCCGGCCATTATACATCCTCTACATAACTTGTACTGCCATCCAGTTTTGTTTCATTGTCAAACTCGGGTAGATAACACCTGGTCCTCTCGTTCAAATCATTATATCAGGCAACTGAACCATCCTACCACAACCTATGGAGCAGTCCTGAAGAACTATCCACCACATTGGAGACCCTCGGACTATATTTGATCGGACTTTGCTGGCTTTATCTTGCACTAAACGTCATTCCCTTTTCATGTACCTGTGAATGGCTCAATTGTAATCATGTGTTGTCTTTCCGCTGATCGGTTAGCGAGCAACAAAAGCTTTTCACTGTACACGTGACAATAAACTAAACTCAAACTGGCACCAGGCTTACGAAAAGTGTGCGGCTTGTGGGCAAAGGACCTAATCGTTGTTTTGTGTGGGAAAGAACTGCAGCTGCTGGTTTGAATCGAAGATAGACACAAGATGCTGGAGTAACTCAGCGGGACAGGCAGCATCTCTGGAGGGAAGGAATGGGTGACGATTCGGGTTGAGACCCTTCTTCCTCAGACTCCGCATCTTGGTCAAAACGAATCAACTTCCTCTTATCTTGGTTGAACTTCCTCTCCGGACCAGGTGGGTGCTTCATTCGTGGCTTTTTCAAGGCGTCAATCTCTTCCAATGCCTCAGAGGTCTCCATTCTGTACATGTTTCTTATTGTCTCCCCTTTGTTGATCAATCCTTTGAAAGTTTTGAATTGCTCGGTGCTGCCTGTGCGGAGTTTCTCCGAGATCTTCGGTTTCATCCCACGCTCCAAAGGCGTACAGGTTTGTAGGTTAACTGGCTTGGTAAATGTAAAAAAAAATTGTCCCCAGTTGGTGTTGGACAGTGTTAATGTGCGGGGATTCACTGGCCGGCGCTGATCGCGGACAATCAGCCATGATCGCAATGAATGGCGGTGCTGGCTCGAAGGGCCAAATGGCCTCCTCCTGCACCTATTTTCTATGTTTCTATTAACACCAGAGTCACGGGTTCAATCCTGACCACAGGTGCTTGCCTACACAGGAGTTTGTACGTTTTCCTCCAGACCTGCGTGAGTTTTCTCCGGGATCTTCGGTTTCCCCCCACGCTCCAAAGGCGTGCAGGTTTGTAGGTTAATTGGCTTGGCATAGATGTAAATTGTCCCTAGTGCGTGTAGCATAGTGCTAGTGTGGGGATCGCTGGTCGGTGTGGACTCGGTGAGCCGAAGGGCCTGTTTCCGCGCTGTATCTCTAAACTAAACTAAAATATCATTTTCTCATCCCTTGCTTGACTATTTCCTGTTTGCCAATCTACATGATCATTTTACCACCTTCCCTGCACCTATACTAATGACCTACATCTTCACAATACCTAAATTCATGTTTCTGACATCCTGTGCATGCAATAGTAATCCCACCACCCCACCCTATCTTAACCTGACCCACTGTAGGAGTTAAACCAGTGCAAGTAAGTAGGGCAGTGGGCTCGAGTAACTTGTTATGGATCTTCTTCTAGAAGAAGGTTATGGATGATGCTAAAGTGTTACAACTCCCATTATTGGAGTTCATAGGTGATAGGAGTAGAATTAGGCCATTCAGCCCTTCAAGTCTACTCTGCCACCCAATCATGGCTTGATCTATCTCTTCCATTCTCCAGCCTTCTCCCCATAACCCCTGACACCCATACTAATCAAGAATCTATCCATCTCTGCCTTAAAAATATCCATTGACTTGGCCTCCACAGCCTTCTGTGGCAATGAATTCCACAGATTCACCACCCTCTGACTAAAGAAATTCCTCCTCATCTCTATCTCTAAAGGAACGTGCTTTAATTCTGTGGCTATGTGACCTCTGATCCTAGATTCTCCCACCAGTGGAAACATCCTCTCCACATCCACACTATTCAGGCCTTAAGCTGTACCTTTACCAAGTATTTAACCAAGTATCGAAAAACCCAACACCTTTCAAAAGGTGAATGTGGAGATATTCACTCAAGTTTAGTAATTCAGCTTTGGAGAAGAAACTTCCTAAACAAAGTCTTATCCTCCTTTTACACTTCCACTGAAAATATATTGGAGGAATTTCTTTAGTCAGACGGCGATTAATCTGTGGAATTCTTTGCCACAGACGTCTGTGGAGGCCAAGTCATTGGGTACTTTCAAGGCGGAGATTGGCAGGTTCTTGAGATAGATAGATTCCTGATTAGTACGGGTGTCAGAGGTTATGGTGAGAAGACAGGGGAATGGGGTTCGGAAGGAGAGATAGATAAGCCATGATTGAATGGCGGAGTGGATTGATGGGCCGAATGGCCTAATTCTGCTCTCCTGACTTATGAAAGCTAGAAGGGCTGATAGCGTCCATGTAAATCTTCTTTACACTCTTTTATATAAATAGGCCACCGGAGCTGTAGACAGTACTTTCAGTGTGGTGTGACCAAGATCCCATATGCGCTTGGCACACTTCTCCTCCTTTTCAATTTTGTCCTTTTCAGGAATAAACTCTGCTGTTTGCTTTGTCTTTTTTTTTCCAATGACCTTGCAGACCTCTGGCTGTTTATGACTGTCGTGTTTGTATTCTGAGAGATGCCTTTGTCTTCTACCCAACCTCCATTCTCACCTTCCCAGTAATAAGTAACCGTTCTATTCTTCCTACTATCTGGCATTTATACGTTGAAATTCACTTGGTAATTATTTACCTACTTTGCCTTCCAGTTGCTTATTGATTAGTGCGTGTGTCGGGGGTTATGGGGAGAGCGCAGGAGAATGGGGTTAGGAGGGAGAGGTAGATCAGCCATGTTGGAATAGCGGAGTAGACTTGATGGGCCGAATTCTCACTTATGGCCTTGCCTACGAGGTGGTGTAATGGGGCCCTGTGAACAATAGCACCCACACACCCACAGTTAGAGTTCCCGGGTGCCTGCAGTGAAGGAACTATTGACCAGGAAGATGTGCAAGAAAGAACTGCAGATGCTGGTTTACATCAAGGGTGTACACAAAATGCTGGAGTAACTCAGAGGGTGAGGCAGCATCTCTGGATGGAAGGAATGGGCGACGCCAGAGGTGCTGCCTCACCCGCTAAGTTACTCCAGCATTTTGAGTCGACCAGGAAGATGCCTTGCTCACCTTTTGATCATGTCCTCTGTAGTCCATAATGTAGTGTTGTCCATAGTGTAGTGTAGTCCATAATGTCGTAGGTAAGTTTACGTAAGTAAGTTTATTGGCCAAGTATTCACATACAAGGAATTTGCCTTGGTGCTCCGCCCACAAGTGACAACATGACATACAGTGACAGTTACAAATGACTCAGAAAACACTAAACATTAATAATAATAAAACATTAACGATAAAACACAATGGATCAAGCATGTGAACCACAAAATACCAGATCAAAGGGAGGCTACAGATTTTTGGCTGTTGAGTAGAGCAACTACTCGTGGATAAAAAACTGTTTTTATGTCCGGCTGTGGCAGCTTTGACAGTCCGGAGTCGCCTTCCAGAGCGAAGCGATTCAAAGAGATTGTGGCCAGGGTGAGAGGGGTCAGAGATGATCTTGCCCGCTCGCTTCCTGGCCCTTGCAGTGTACAGTTCATCAATGGAGGGAAGGCTGCAGCCAATAACCTTCTCTGCTGATCGGACGATTCGCTGCAGCCTCCAGATGTCGTGCTTGGTGGCTGAGCCAAACCAGACCATGATGGAGAAGGTGAGGACAGACTCTAGGACGGGCGTGTAGAATTGGACCATCATTGCCTGTGGCAGATTGTGCTTCCTCAGCTGCCGTAGGAAGTACATCCTCTGTTGGGCCTTTTTGACTGTGGAGTCGATGGTAGCCCCCCACTTGGAGATGATGGTGTTGTCCATAGTGTGGTGTAGTCCATTTGGGGTGCAACAGAGGCGTAGCAGTAGGGCTGCTGCCTTCGACACCAGAGACCACGGGTGCTGTCTGTACGGAGTTTGTACGTCCTCCCTATGATTGCGTAGGCTTTTCCCGGGTGCTCCGGTTTCCTCCCACATTCCAAAGACGTACAGCTTTGTAGGTTAATGGGCTTCGGTAAAAAAACTTGTAAATTGTCCCTCGTGTGTGTAGGATACAGCTGGTGTACAGGACGCTCGCTGGTCGGTACAGACCCGGTGGGCCGAAGGGCCTGTTTATAAGCTGTATCTCTAAACTAAACCAAAGTTTAACTATCGAGGTACAGCACGGAAACCTGCCCTTCAGCCCACCGAGTCTGCACAGACCACCGACCAGCGATCCCCGTGCATTAACACGCACTAGGGTCAGCCCACTAGTGGCGACTGGCGATCACCCTGCACACTATCCGACACCCTTGCGACAATTTTACAGAAGCCAAGTCATCTGAGGACTTGAGGGTGAGAGGAAACCGGAGCACCCGGAGAAAACCCACGTGGTCAGAGGGAGAACGTATAAACTCTGTGCAGACAGCACCCCATAGTCAGGATTGAACCCGGGTCTCTGGTGCAGTGTTGCAGCAACTCTACTGTTGTGCGGTTAAGAGAAAATTATAAAAAGTGCAGTTTATAGTGTTAAACCAACAGAGAAAGTGCAGGTAAAAAAAGGCAAAAACTGCAATGAGGTAGATTGGAAGATTGGGTAATTCATCCTTGGCATATCAGAGGTTTGTTCAAGAGTGTGATAACAGTGGGGGGAGAAGAGTCTTGAATCTGGTGATAGCTGCTTTCAAGCTCGTGTACCTTGTGCCCGGTGAGAAAGGGGAGAAGAGAGAACAGCTGGGGGCGTGAGCGGTGTTTGATTATGTTGGCTGGTTGCCCAAGGCAGCGTGAGGTACAGATGGAGTTGATGGAGGGGAAGCTGGTTTGCACGGGCTGGGCTGTACTCGCACCCGACAAGAGAGAATTAGATTTAGCTCGTAGGGCTAAAGGAATCAGGGGATATGGGGAAAAAGCAGGAACGGGCTACTGATTTTGGATGATGAGCCATGATCATATTGAATGGCGGTGCTGGATGGAGGGAGATGGATTTAAGAGAGAGTTGGATAGAGCTCTAGGGGCTAGTGGAGAAGGCAGGCACGGGATATGGGGAGAAGGCAGGCACGGGTTATTGATAGCGGACGATCAGCCATGATCATATTGAATGGCGGTGCTGGCTCGAAGGGCCGAAGGGCCTCCTCCTGCACCTATTTTCTATGTTTCTATGTTTCTATGAATGGCGGTGCTGGCTTGTAGGGCCGGATGGCCTACTCAGATACCATACCAGCTGTGATGCATCCTGGTAAGATGCATTCTATGATGCATCCGTACAAATTGGTAAGAATCGTTGGGGATATGCAAATGTCCTCCTTTTTTTGAGGAAGTAGAGGCATTGATGTGTTTTCTTGACCATAGCATCGGTGTGGTGGG
This sequence comes from Okamejei kenojei, assembly GCA_035221665.1. Taxonomy (NCBI): domain Eukaryota; kingdom Metazoa; phylum Chordata; class Chondrichthyes; order Rajiformes; family Rajidae; genus Okamejei; species Okamejei kenojei. Next base: position 41,332,359 of record CM069149.1, on the reverse strand, counting down.
ACCATGAACTGAGGCTGAAGAAGGGTCTCGACCCGAAACGCCACCCATTCCTTCTCTCCAGAGATGCTGCCGGTCCCGTTGAGTTACTCCAGCATTTTGTGTCTATCCTCGGTGTAAACCAGCATCTGCAGTTCCTTCCCACACAAAACATAAACCCACTCGGGAGTCTTGGCTGCTTTCATAATGCCATTTGCTTAGACTGGATTATGGGAACGGCTGAACTGTTCAACACCCCCCCCCCCCCCCCCCCCCTCTATCTCCCTCCCCCTCCTCCTCTTCCCAATCTCTTACCGGGCACTGGGCCATATATCAAGAAAACATGGGAGTCTAATGCAAGCGTAGCGCGGAGGGAGCCAGATTTATCATTGGGAAGACGAGGAACCTGGCTGACAGTCCATAGTCGCACAGTACCCAGCACAAAGGCAGCTGAGAATCTCTCTCCCTCCCTCTCACACACACACACAGTCAGGCTGATCACACTCATGCACACAGCTGACAGCTCGGCCTTCGCTCTGAGCCCCTCGCATTCACTCATTTGGTGGGTGGGGGGGGGGGGGGAGAGGGGGGAAGGAGAGGGAGGGGAGGAGAGAAAGGGAGAGGGAGAGGAGGGGAGGAGAGGGAGAGGAGGGAGAGGAGAGGGAGAGGAGGGGGGAGGGGAGGAGAGGAGGGGGAGGTATGGGGGTGTCTTCATTCACTGGTGGCGGATGGCTGTCACTGAAACAGGCAGGTGAGAGTTCACATTCACCTTGTCTCTCTCTCTCCCTCCCTCCCTCTCACACAGGCTGAGAGACTCTGCCTCTGTGAGTGTACGTCCCTCTCTCCCCCTCTCCCACACACAGTAAGACCGAGGTACTGTGCTCAGTCCATCTGTGTCTCCCACATACACAGTAAAACTCTGTGTTGTGTGTGTGTGTGTATACACGTCTCCCCACCCCACCCCTCTCTTTCACCCCCCCCCCCCTTCACCTCCCCCCCCCCCCCACACCTCTCTCTTTCACCCCCACACACAACAAGACCGATGTATTCTGCCTAGTCTCTCTTCTCTCCCACACACGCAGATAGACCGAGGTCCTGTGCGCTTTCTCTCTCCCCGACAGTCACACCGAAGTGCACCACACTGCCTCTGTCTCTCTCTCTCCTTCCTGCACAGTCAGACACTGTCTCTGCGTGTCTCTCTCCCCTACACACACACACACACACAGACTGAGGTACACACTGCCCGTTCTGTGTGTGTGTGTGTCTGTCTGTCCCTTTCTCCCACACACACAGTTAGAGGTACTCCACACTGTGCCTCTCTCTGTCTCTCTCCCCACACCCACCCACCCACACACACAGTCAGTCAGAGGAACTCCACACGGTGTGTGTGTGTGTCTCTCTCTCTGTCCCACCCCCCACACCCACACAGACAGTCAGTCAGAGGAACTCCACACTGTGTGTGTGTCTCTCTCTCTCTGTCCCACCCACCCACACAGGCAGTCCACACTGTGTGTGTGTGTGTGTGTGTCTCTCTCTCTCTCTCTCTCTCTGTCCCACCCCCCACACCCACACACAGACAGACAGTCAGTCAGTCAGTCAGTCAGAGGAACTCCACACTGGGTGTGTGTGTGTGAGCGCCTCAGTCTCTCCCTATCACAGCCAGAGTGAGGTACTCCCCCCGCAGTCTCTCGGCAGCCACTCCCCGGCCAGAGTGCATCTGCCTCCCCCAGGCTGCCCAGACAGACAGGCAGTCAGACGCGACTCGGGCGGCGGGTTCGGGCTCCATGCACAGCTCCTCCCGGCCGGCTGGCAGCGGCGACGGAGGGCAGGGGGAAGTTGGCCGCCAGCGGGGCAGTCTCGGCTCTCCACATCCAACAAGTTGCCGGAGCTGGGCGGCGGCGGCGGCGGCGGTGTGGTGGCCATGCAGTCCGAGTCTCGCTGGATTCTCGTCATCCTCTGCCTCTGTCAAATGGGTGAGTTTAACCTGACCCCGTCCGCCGGCTCCCCTTTACCTGCCTGAAAACCCTTTAAAAGTCACCTTTCTCGTGATAATCGCCACGCATCAGCAAGGCTTTCTGAATGGGGTTGTATTAAAGGGGAGCTGTATAACGTTTGCCCAAGGCTTGTGTTTGAGAGCGCTGAGAGAGACAGAGAGATAAATAGATAGAGAGAGGAAGAGAGGACTGTTACCCAGAATAGTTTACCAGAATTATTTATCTAGAACCTTTATTTATTGTTTTTTAATGTAATGAATTGAATGTATTTATATATATTTTAAGTATTAATGCTGTTGGCCTATATTAAGATCTAGTATTTTTATTTATTTTAATTTTTTGATATATTTATATACGTTTTATTTTGTTTTAATGCTGTTGGTTGATATCAAGATCTAGTCTTTACTTATTTTTTAAAAATTATTAATAACAAGTATTTATGTAAATGCTTTTATTTAGTTTTAATGCTGTTGACCGATATCAAGATCTACATTCTTTACTTATTAATTTTTCATTAAAAAATATTTATATATGCTTTATTTAGTTTTGAAGTTGTTGGTTGATATCAAGATCTGGAATGTTATTATTTTATTTTGCGTTGCATTGATATATTTTTAATTTAGTGCTGGCTGTCTGTGGGTCAGTGTGGGTAAACGGGCGAGTGTGTGGGATGGAACAGCAGATGGTGGTTTAAACAGCGAGTTGGATTCGGGGGTTTGTCTACGTTCTCACTATTTCTTGCTCACCTCCGCTACACCGTTGCGGATATTGTGGTGGGGAATTGGGGGTGGGGGGAGGGCGGAAGAGCTGCGAGAAGAATTGAGACCATTTGGCTCTTTTAGGGAAGGCAGACACAGCAGGCTGGAGTAACTCAGCGGGACAGGCAGCATCTCTGGAGAGAGCGAATGGGTGAGGTTTCGGGTCGAGACCCTTCTTCAGACTGAGAGTCGGGGGAGAGGGACAACGAGAGATATGGAAACATAGAAAATAGGTGCAGGAGTAGGCCATTCGGCCCCTCGAGGCCAGCACCGCCATTCAATATGATCATGGCTGATCATCCAAAATCAGTGCCCCGTTCCTGCTTTCCCCCATATCCCTTGATTCCCTTAGCCCAAAGAACTAAATCTAGCTCTCTATTGAAAACGGTGACATGGAGAGATGTAGGACAAATGAATGAAAGATATGCAAAAAAGAGTTGCGATGGAACGATACTGTGGTTTGCCCGATGTGTTTATTGCAGGCTCGCCGCCGCCTCTGCTTCCTTTTTACTGGTCAAGATTTTGGCGTTAAACGCCAAAAGGTAGGAATCTTGACCAGTGAAGGAAGCAGAGGCGGTGAAGAACACATTTTAAGGCACATTTTGGGCAGAACTTGATGCGGGCTTTGATTTTGTGGGTTGTCATTTTACTGGCAAATTGAGAAGCGCGTCGGAAGGAACTGCATAATTCTGGTTTTATACCGAAGAGGGACACAAGACGCTTCGCGTAACTCAGCGGGTCAGGCAGCGTCTGTGGAGAAAATGAATAGGTGACGTTTCGGGTTAAGGAACAGGTAACGATTGGGGTCGGATCCCTTCTCCAGACTGCTTTAGGGTGAGAATGCTGGAGAAACTCAGCGGGACAGGCAGCATCAAAGATCGCTATAGGATCTTTGGGCAGCATCTCTGGGGAGAAGGAGTTGGTGACTGATGCCAGTCTGAGGAAGGGTCTCACCCATTCATTCCTTCTCTCCAGAGACGCTGCCCGTCCCGCTGAGTGACTCCAGTATTTTGTGTCCACTTTGGGTTTAAACCGGCATCTGCAGTTCTTTCCCACACCCAAGAAGATGAAGGTAGACAAAAGTGCTGGAGAAACTCAGCGGGTGCGGCAGCATCTATGGAGCGAGGGACGTAGGCAACATTTCCATAGACGCTGCTGCACCCGCTGAGTTTCTCCAGCACTTTTGACTACACAAGAAGATGATTCTTGGTCTAATCGGATCCAACGCGATTTTTTTTTTTTGTTGTTCTTTGTTCCTGACCGGTTCTGTTGTCGGCGTCTGGTTTAGTTTCGAGATACAGCATGGAAACAGGCCCTTCGGCCCACCGAGTTCCGCGCCCGCCAGCGATCCCCGCACACTAAGCACGGTCCTGCACACACTCGGGACAATTTACAATCACGCCAAGCCAGTTAACCGACAAACCTGTGCGTCTTTGGCGTGCGGGAGGAAACCGGAGCACCCGGAGAAAAGCCACGCGGTCACGGGGAGAACGTTCAAACTCCGTACAGACGCGGTCAGGATCGAACTCGGGTCTCTGGCGCTGTATGGCAGCAATTTAATCAATGATTTAATACACATCATTAAAGTGAGACACATCCACCTGAAGACGACCATCGCAGTGGCTCTCACCACCTACCTCAGGGTGGATTGCAAACCCATTGCAAACGAGCCTGTTTCCAAGCGAGACGCTAAATGCTGGAGTAACTCAGAGGGTCAGGCAGCATCTCCGGAGAGAAGGGTGGATGAGGTTTCGGGTCGAGAACCTTTCTCCAAGACACACCAAATGCTGGAGTAACTCGGCGGGACACGCCCTCAGGGAAACCTGCCACAAACATCACCCCACCCGGCAAGCCCTGAAGTGGAACCCCCAAGGAAAAGGGAAAAAAGAGGTCACCCCAGGAACAGCTGGAGAAGAGGTGTCCAGGCAGAAAAGTCTGAGAGTGGGCTCAACTGGGGAGATCTCGAAAGTACTGCCAACAGCCCGAGTGAGGAGGAGGACATTTGTCAATGGCCTGTGCTCTCTGGAGGAGCAAAGGGCTTAAGAAGAAGACAAAGACAGGCAGCATCTCTGCAGAGAAGGACTCTGAAGAAGTCTTGAAACATCACCCATTCCTTCTCCCCACAGATGCTGCCTGTCCCCGCTGAGTTACTCCAGCATTCTGTGTCCACCCTTCAGTTCTTCTGTGTGAACCAGCGCCTGCAGTTCCTTCCTACACACTATTCTCAAGTAGTCATCTTTGCACTCGCGAACTGAACCAAGCTCAGAATGAAACCAATGGATGAGGGGATGACAGAGGGGACAGAATTGACAGCTGAATGAATTCCATTGACACCACATCCTCCAAAGAAGGGTCTCGACCCAAAATGCCACCAGAGATGCTGTCTGTCCCGCTGAGTTACTCCAGCATTTTGTGTCTATCTTCGGTTCCTTCCTACACATCTTTCACCTCTGCCGCTTTTGGGTAGAAATCCAGCCCAGACATTGATGAAAGTGCCCTTTCCGATAAATATTCTGATGTGCGATTCGATGGGGGTTTCGGGGGGGGGGGGGGAAATTCCCCCGTGGATTCGAGGCCAGAATAATCATGAGATTATTCATGTCTATAAAATCATGAGAGGAATAGACCGGGCAGATGCACAGAGTCTCTTGCCCAGAGTAGGCGAATCGAGGACCAGGGGACACAGGTTCAAGGTGAAGGGGAAAAGATTTAATAGGAATCTGAGGGGTTACATTTTCACGGTGGGTGTATGAAACGAGCTGCCAGAGGAGGTCGTTGAGGCAGGGACTATCCCAACGTTTAGGGAATACTTTGGCAGATACATGGTTAGGTTTTAAATATTTTTGAAAAATCCCTGTAAGTGTTAAATTGGTATGCAGCTCACTAATGATCTAATGTGGCAAGTTCAACTTTAGTTCAATTCCGTTCAGTTTAGTTTCTTGTCACGTGTACCAAGGTACAGTGAAAAGCTTTTGTTGTCTGCTACTCAGTCAGTGGAAAGACAAGACATGATTACAGTCGAGCCATTCACGGTGTATAAGGGTGCGGGGCGATTGTAATATGTGACTGTAGATCTGCTTCTGTGGCCAGAACGCACATAGTCGCCTGGGTCGGTGCCATTACTTAAAGCTGACCTTGTCACCCTCGGATTGATTTCCAAATAAGTAAGGGTGCCAGCGGTTATGGGGAGAAGGCAGGAGAATGGGGTTGAGAGGGAAAGGTAGATCAGCTGTGATTGAATGGCAGAGTACACTTGATGGCCCAATTGGCCTAATTCTTCTCTAGAGCGTATGGACATGAAATCTGTTTAGTTTGTATGGAGTATATACAGACGCAAAAGATGTCCGTGAAATTGGAGAACAAGTTCATAATCTGGGGTACACAAAAAGCTGGAGAAACTCAGCGGGTGCAGCAGCATCTAAGGAGCGAAGGAGATAGGCGACGTTTCGGGTCGAGACCCTTCTTCAATTTACTGGTCAGGGATCAGGGAAACGAGAGATATAGACGGTGATGTGGAGAGATAAGGAACAATGAATGAAAGATATGCAAAAAAGTATCGATGATAAAGGGAACAAGCCATTGTAAGCTGTTTGTGGTGTGAAAATGAGAAGCTGGTGCGACTGGGGTGGGGGAGGGAGATAGAGATAGAGGGAATGCCAGGGCCCGAGGGCTGAGGGAGAGGTGGGAAGGGGAGGAGACAGCAAGGGTCTGGGTTCGGTTTGCATCTAAGTTGCATTGCATCTCATCCTTCCATCTTATAGATTGCAAAGGTGCCTACTCAAGAATTTCAGCTGCCCGGAATCTCTTAAGTGGGAACTGCAATTCTTTGACCATGTCTTCCCCTATTGTAAATGCACCCAATATTGATGCAACTGAATGCCGAGGCTCTATAAGGCGCTGGTCAGGCCACATTTGGAGTATTGTGAGCAATTTTGTGCCCCATATCTGAGGCAGGATGTGTTGGCTCTGTCGACCGTCCAGAGGAGATTTACCAGAATGATCCCAGGAATGAGTGGTCTAACATAAGATGGAATTTAGAAGGATGAGAGGGGATTTTATTGAAACATATAAGATTATTAAGGGATTGGACACGCTAGAGGCAGGAAACATGTTCCTGTTGTTGGGGGAATCCAGAACCAGGGGCCACAGTTTAAGAATTAGGGGTAGGCCATTTAGAACGGAGACGAGGAAAAACTGTTTCACCCAGAGAGTTGTGAATCTGTGGAATTCTCTGCCTCAGAAGGCAGTGGATGCCAATTCCCTGGATGCTTTAGATGGAGTTAGATAGATCTGTTAAAGATAGCGGAGTCAGGGGATATGGCGAGAAGGCAGGAATGAGGTACTGATTGTGGATGATCAGCCATGATCACATTGAATGGCGGTGCTGGCTCGAAAGGCCGAATGGCCTACTCCTGCACCTATTGTCTAATGTTTGACGGCACTGGGCTTGTACATGCTGGGGTATAGAAGGATGAGGGGGGACATTGAAACTTACCGAATAGCGAAAGGCCTGGATAGAGTGGATGTGGAGAGGATGTCCCCATTAGTGGGAGAGCCTGGGACCAGATGTCTTAGCCTCAGAATTAAAGGATGCTCCGTTAGAAAGGAGATGAGGAAGAATTTGTTTAGTCAGAGGGTGGTGAATCTGTGGAATTCTTTGCCACAGAAGGCTGTGGAGGCCAAGTCGATGTAGATTTTTAAGGCAGCGACAGATAGATTCTTGATTAGTACGGGTGTCAGAGGTTATGAGGAGAATGGGGTTAGGAGGGAGAGATAGATCAGCCATGATTGAATGGTGGAGTAGACTTGATGGGCCGAATGGCCTAATTCTGCTCCTATCACTTATGAGCTGAACATTGAATCTAATGAACGAAGGGGGGGTTATCAAATATTATTTTTACTTAGATGCTGGAAATAGAGTACAGATCAAACAGAATGCTATTATTCATAGGGCCAAGTTTGTTGGTCATGAAATAATTGTGGGCTGTGCCTTTAACTAAGTTCCAGTGCAGCAGCAGCAGCACGATCTGTCCTTCTTAAGTGGGTTGACATTTCACAAGTCACACGCAGTAAAAGCTGATTTTCGAATGTGAGTTTATATTGCCGAAGCTTGTAAATGTCGCTTTGGCAAAGGTGAGTGACTTGTAGTGGTGGGTCTGGCATGCCAGAGGACCTGCAAAGAATTAGCAGCTGAGGAAATACGAGGCAAATCATAGAGTCACGGAAACAGGCCCTTTGGCCAAGATGCCCCATCGACACGAGTCCCACTCACCTGTGTGTGGCCCAATCCCCACTAAACCCATCCTGTCCATGTACCTATTTGAACGTTGCTGTGGTATCTGCCTCGACTACCTCCTCTGGCAGCTCACTCGATAAGCCCGCCACTACCCTGTGTGTGGAAAAAGATGCCCCTCAGCTTCCTATTAAATCTTTCCCCTCTCGCCTTAAACCTGGTTCTTGATTCCACTACTCTGGGTAAAAGACTGTGTAATTCTACCTTAACTATATCCCTCCGTCACACTGTTAGCTCAAGGGTGTCAGGGGTTATGGGGAGAAGGCAGGAGAATGGGGATGAGAGGGAAAGATAGATCAGCCATGATTGAATGGGGGAGTAGACTCGATGGGCCGAATGGCCGAATTCTGCTCTTTTAACATGAGCATATAGCAGATGAAGAAATACAAAGTAAGTCATAGAGTTATATAGCATGGAAACAGGCCCTTCGGCCCAACTAGCCAATGCCAACCAAGGTGTGCCATCTATACTAGCACCATATCCCTCCAAACCTTCCCTATCAATTGGTATTTTAAAAGCTAGAATATCTTAATTTTGTTTTGGAAACATGCATGATTGATATTTATCGATATGTAGCGTATGGGTGATCATGTCATTAAAAAAATTACCATCTCTTTTGTTAACTCGTCTGTTAAATCAAGCTATTTTTTCGAATGATATGGAATTGAAAATTGAGTGGCTTTGCGAAATGTGAAGTTCTCCATGTTGGTTCCAAAGCAGATTTCTTTAGATGAAGGTTAGTCATGTCGTTAGGAATAAAATGAATCCGATTAACTCAGTTGTTACTGAAAATACGTTGCATTAAAGTTCAGTTTAGTAGTTTGGTTTAGAGATACAGAGCGCAAACAGGCTCTTTGGCCCACTGGGTCCCCGCACATGAACACTATCCTACACCCACCAGGGGCAATTTTTTAAAACATTTGTACCAAGCCAATTAACCTACACACCTGTACGCCTTTGGAGTGTGGGAGGAAACCGAAGGTCTCGGAGAAAACCCACGCAGGTGACGAGGGGAACGTACAAACTCCGTACAGACAGCGCCCGTAGTCGGGATCGAACCCGGGTCTCTGGCGCTGCATTCGCTGTAAGGCGGCAACTCTACCGCTGCGCCACCGTGATTGCAGAGATTAATACTATAAAGTGACGAATTGACGGAAATGAAATGACTCCTGGATGTGATACTGATACTTTATAAAACTTTTAAGGAGACCAGAAGTGGAGTGTTGATTTCAGTTTCTGGTCATTATAATATAGGAGGCATTGAAGCGCAGAACAGGTTGCAAATAAAGACACCAGGCTGTTTCCACGTGTTGGGATTCATGAACTGTGTAAAATAACTATGGAAGCCTGGAACATAGATCAGTACAGCGCAGGAGCAGGCCCTTCGGCCCACAATGTCTGTGCTGAACATGATGCCATGCTATACTAATCCCCTCCTCATGATCCACATCCCTCTATCCTCTGCATACACTGGGTGGCGCCGTAAATTGCAGCGTCGCCAACAGCCTGTCTCGTCCCTTTCTTCTTTTGTTGTTTTTAGTCAGTTTTTACTTGTATGTTTGAATGTGCTTTTAGTCTTTGTATTATGTGTGTGTGTGGGGGGGGGATAAACTTTTTTTATCTTTTCCCCCGACGGAGATGCGACTTTTTTCCCATCGTATCTCTGTCCGCACTTCGGCATTAACATCGTGGAGCTGGCGGTCCCTTTGTTAGAGATCGGAAGGACTGAATGGCCTCCTCCTGCACCAATTTTCCATGTTTCTATGTTTCTATGACTTTGGGAGCTCCAACTGCAGGAGCTTTGACCGCCCCAATCGCAGGAGTCTCGATCCCCCCGATGTGGGAGCCTCGATCGCCTTCCATCACAGTGGGGAATGTGAGGTCGCTGAGAAAACAAGATGGGTGCGCTGCCTGCGCTGGTGAGGACTCGGAGGGAGTGCTGTGAGTGCGGTGATCCTGGTGTTTGCGGGGACATGGCTCCGTGAGGACATTCCGGAGTCTGGTGCGAGTGCGGACGGCTTTGTGACTGTTCGGGCGGACAGGGACCGCAGAGAGAGTGGCAACGGTCGGTACAACTCTGGTCACATCACGGTGAAGCAGCGTGTGTGTGGCCCGGACATTGGACCGATGGCTGTGGGTCTCTGCTTATGCTGTGTGCCCTGGGGATTCTCACACGCTGCTGTGGTGGCTGTATAAGTATCTTTAATCTTTATATAGTTATGTATCTCGTTGCTTTTTTGGTATGGCTGAATGGCAAATCAAAATTTCACTGTAACTCGCTACACGTGACAGTAAAGGAACATTGAACCATATCCATGTGCCTACCTGAAAGCCTGTTAAATGCTTCTATCAGTTCTAACTCCACCACTACCCCAGGCAGCATGTTCTGTGCAAAACAAAACTCGCCCTGCTCCATTGGGACAAATGCTAAAACATTACATGCCGCAGTGTAAGATAGGACCTAGAGCGTACAGCACAGGAACAGGCCATTCAGTCCACATCGTGTGTGATTCCAAGATAAGCTAACTTCATCCGCCTACACATAATCCATATCCCTCCATTCCCTGCATATCTGTATGTGTTTCTCTGAAAGTCTCTTAAATGCCACACCACCCTGGAAGTATGTTCCAGGCAACCATCCCCCTCTATACAAAAAACAACTTGCCCGCACATCTCATTTAAACTTTGCCCCTCTCACCCATAAGCTAAGTCCTCTAGTCTTTGACTTTGCTACCCTGGGGGGGAAAAAGGTTCTGACTATCAACGCATCAAAATTAAAGCTCATAATTTTATATATTTCTATCAGATCCCCCCTCAACCGCCGACATTCCAGAGAAACGTTTTCAGCCTGAACTAGTTTTCATTGGAAAGATGTATCTCAGATTTTTAAAAAATTGAAGCGTTTTCACACTTCTGTACCTTTTTGCCTGATGGGAGAGGGGAGAAGAGCGAGTGGCCGGGGAGCGACTGGTCCTTGATGATGCTGCTGGCCTTGCCGAGGCAGCGTGAGGTGTGGATGGAGTCAGTGGAAGGGGGATTGGTTTGCGCGATGGTCGGGATATGGACATATTGAGCTGAAGGGTTGTTTGCCTGCTGCGTGACGCTACGATTCATCACAACCTTTGTGAAGTTGTTGCAACACCCAGAGATAGTCGGCTGCGCAGTAATGTTAATGGGAGTCATGGCAGTGTTTCATGGCAAAGAGATTTCCTTGGTTAATGTTCTTCATTTGATGAACAATGCCGACCACTGTACTCCTTCACATGGTTATTAACCTTGATTTCCTCCCATGTCCCTGATACGTGTAGGCGGTTGCAGTGTAGCTGCTGCTTGCTGCTGCTGGCGCTGACGATGGCAGCCACGGTGTACTGCTCCTTGCTGTTTTGTATGGGTTTGTTCGTTTGTGTCGTCTGTGAAAACCCTACAAAGATTACTTTCACGAGAGAGGTACTAATTATTATTAATGTTTAGTGTTTTCTGAGTCATTCGTAACTGTCACTGTATGCCATGTTGTTACGTGTGGGCGGAGCACCAAGGCAAATTCCTTGTTTGTGAATACTTGGCCAATAAACTTACTTACTTACTTACTTACTTTATAGTTGGGTAGGAAAGAGCCGCAGATGCTGGTTCAAATCGAAGGAAGACCCAAAATGCTGGAGTAACTCAGCGGGGCAGGCGGCTGAAGAAGGGTCTCGACCCGAAACGTCACCCGTTCCTTCTCTCCGGGGATGCTGCCTGTCCTGCTGAGTTATTCCAGCATTTTGTGTCTACCAGGTTTATCGTTAATTGGCGTCTGTAAATTGCCCCTTATGTGTAGGGAGTTGGCGTAATAGTGGAAAAAACACAATTTGAGTGAATATGCTGATCTGCGAGGGTTGTATATTAGCCTTCCTTGGCATACAGTGGATGAGACCAAATTGCATTACTGCCAGATCATTGTCCAAGTCATTTAAAGAGAAGAGTACATATTTGAACATTGCATACAGGATTACATTTTGTTGGGATATTCTGCGCAGTTGAACAACTCTTTTTTCAGGGTTTATGTGTGAATAATGGCTTCCTTTTTCAAGTTGATAGTAGTCAATAATTTAATAGTTATGGGTGGCTCAGTGGCAGAATTACTGCCTCACCAATGCCAGAGACTCGGGTTCGATCCTGGCCTCAGATGCTGTCTGTGTGGAGTTGGTACATTCTCCCTGTGACCCTGTGGGTTTCCTCCCATTTCCCCAAAATGTGCAGGTTTATAGCAATTTGGCCTCTGTAAATTGCCCTCGTGTGCAGGGAGTGGCTGTAATAGTGGGAAAATAGGATTAGAGTGAATTGGAGATTGATGGTCAGTGTGGACCTGATGGGCCGAAGGGCCCGTTTCCGTGCGATATTGAATCAACACTGAGGTCAGCACAAAAGATCACCTTTTAATTAAAAACGTACACAATGAATTATTTAAAATTTTATACCAACTTTCCATCAATCTCAAAATATCCAGTAAAAATACTTCCTGTTTCCATATGAAGTACAGGCAGCGTGAAGGGTCTGAAGAAGGTCCCGACCACTGAAACATCACCCGTCCTTTTTCTCCAGAGATCTGCCTGACCTGCTGAGTTACTCCAGCATTTTGTGTCTATCTTCGGTGTAAACCAGCATCTGCAGACCCTTTCTACACGCCAAATTTGCAATATTTGACCGTGCTTCAAGCCTAACAACTTGGCGGGTGTCCGAAGATAGACCCAAATGCCGGTGTAACTCAGCGGGACAGGCAGCATCTCTGGATCGAAGGGAAGGGTGACGTTTCGGGTCGAGACCCTTCTTCAAATTGAGTCAGGGGAGACAAGGGTTTTGGCCCGAAACGTTGCCTATTTCCTTCGCTCCATAGATGCTGCTGCACCCGCTGAGTTTCTCCAGCACTTTTGTCTACTTTCGATTTTCCAGCATCTGCAGTTCCTTCTTAAGCACTGTCAGGGGAGAGGGAGGTACAGAGATAAGGAAGTGTGAGGTGTGGAAAATGAGACGATGGGGATGAAGATCAAAGTAGAATAGATTGTTGTTAGCTAGGAGAAAGTAACAACAAAGCAAACAGAACAGCACATTGTATTTATCCAAATGATGTATGTTGGCTGTGGGTCTTTGTGAGTTCTGAGTGAGGTTTAAATCACATTCTGAATAGTCTGATGCAACCCCAATGAAACTCAGGCACAGAATTGCAGGCATTCTACTGTTAGAGGATCTTTCTTTCAATAGGGGAAGTTAAACAGGGATAATCTGTCCTTCTGAATTCCCTTTTCAATTGTCTCAAAACAGCAGCTCAGATCTGAGGCTTGGACAGAGTGGATGTGAAGAGGATGCTTCCACTAGTGGGAGAGTCTGGGACTAGAGGTCACAGCCTCAGAATTAAAGGACGTTCTTTTAGGAAGGAAGGACATGAGGAGAAATGTATTTAGTCGGAGGATGGTGAATCTGTGGAATTCTTTGCCACATAAGGCTGTGAAGCCCAAGTCAGTGGATATCTTTAAGGCAGAGATATAGATTCTTGATTAGTACGGGTGTCAGAGGTTATGGGGAGAAGGCAGGAGAATGGGGTTGGGAGGGGGAGATAGATCAGCCATCATTGAATGGCGGAGTAGACTTGATTGACCGAATGGCCTCATTCTACTCCTATCACTTATGACCTTAACCACCCCCATGAGATCTGGTTGATTGCAGCTTTCCTGGCCTTTTCTCAACATTGCATCTGTACTTGGAGATATTATGTTGTTGTGATGGGCACAATATGACTTGAGGCACCTCATCTTTAACTTCTGAGCATTCTTATGCTACATAATTGCAGAGGTACGAGCAACTTGTGCCAGAGGGCCATATGATAGCTCTTATAGTACAAAATCACAAGGGGAATAGATCGGGTAGAATCTCTTGCCCAGAGTAGGGGAATCAAGAACCAGAGGACATAGGTTTAAGGTGGAGGGGGGAAAGATTTAATAGGAACCTGAGGAGTACCTTTTTCACACAAAGGGTGGTGGGTGTATGGAACGAGCTGCCAGAGGAGGTAGTTGAGGCAGGAACTATCGCAACGTTTAAGAAACATCTAGACAGGTACCTGGATAGGACAGGTTTAGAGGGAAATGGGCCAAACACAGGCATGTTTGACTAGTGTAGATGGGACATGTTGGTCGGTGTAGGTAAGATGGGACAAAGGGCCTGTTTCCACCCTGTATGCTCTATGACTATAGAACTGTATTGAACAATAGAACATAGTTAGTTTATTGTCACATGTAACAAGGTATAGTGAAAAGCTTAGTTGCATGCTAACCAGCCAGAAGAAACATCTGCCAAATTAGTGTTAATTTAGTGGAACAAAAGCACTTGATAAAGTAACAGCACATCTTGTAATTTACCTTCATCCAGGCAATTACTGCAGGTTAAATCGTCGATGCAGCAATTTAATATATTAAACATTTAAATGCTGATCCTTAATTTTAAAGGAGAAGTCAATTATATGCCCAATGAACTGTATATGGAACTGGAAAAAGGCCGCAGTTTCATAGAAATTGGATCAAGCTTATGAGTTGAAAACAAACCAATTCATCACTTTTATAATAGGTTATGTAGGATGAACTAACAACGCAACCGATAGAAAAATAAGGTTTGTTTTATTTTACATGCACAGACTTGTCTCTTGCATGCGAAAGATAGAATGCAGTGTTAATCGTCATTTTCTGGAAATAAACAGCTGCAAGACTTCACTGGTAAACAGTCTTCGATTCGAGTAACACCGAGGAACCAGTTTTGCACATCCCTCTTGGCTTACAACAATACTGAGGTCGTGTCCGTGAGATTCAAGATTCGAGATTCAAGAGAGTTTATTGTCACGTGTGATAAGAGTTTTGTTTGTGTTGAGTTTAATGAGATGGCTGTGGGGAAGATGCTGTTCCTGAACCTGGATGTTGCAGATTTCAGGCTCCAGTACCTTCTACCTGAAGGCAGCGGGGAGATGAGTGAGTGGCCACATGCCCACAGAGTCCATACCAACCATCCATCACCCGTTCACACTAGTTCTACGTAACCCCACTATCTCATCCACTCCCTACACACTAGGGACAATTTTTACTGAGGTTGATTAACCTTCCAACCCGCACGTCCTTGCGATGTGAGAGAAAACTGGAACACCAGAGAGAATCTCAAGCTGTCACCAGAAAAAACATGCAAACTCCACACAGCCAGCACTCGTGGTCAGGATCAAACCTGTCTCTTCAGCACCAAAAAAAAAAAGATTTTACATACTATCCACTGTTACGAGTGGGGGAGGGGCAGATTGAAAAGGCCAAGTAATTTTTAATTTATACCTGTGATTAATATAAAACATTTTACTCTGCGAAATTGTCCGATGTGAATTCCTCTTAAAAATTGAGTAATATGCTGTTGTTTCAAACATTGAGGTATTAGCAACACAAAGTACAAAGTGCAGTGATCTGTAAATTCGAAACGGCTTTTAATATATTTGAAGTGACTGATTGTGCTCTTAACAGCGCATTCAAACCATACCTTGTGGCAAGATTTAAAGTTTAGACGGCAGTACTACACGTAGGTTGGGTATCGATTAAGTCTGATCTGCTTGGCTACTTGAACCACTGGGACATTTTGGCGGTGATAATGTGTTACAGTGTGCTGAGCGAGTCTGCGAGTCTTCTCTCTCCCCCACCCTCCCCTCTTTCTGCATTGTTCCCTTTGTATTGACGGCCTTCTGACTTGCGAATCCTTGTTCTTGCTCATTGACCTGTTTGATGCAGAAATATCGCCATTGTTAAGTCTGGGGAACTTTCTTTCGAGAAGAATAGCGGCCTGCAGGGGAGTTGCTAGTTTGCGAGGGGGAGGGGCTGGTGGAAGACTGAAGTACGGCAACAACTTATTCCAAACTTCTGGCAAACGTTTTTCAACTTGCACAAAGCACCATCTGCGAGTGTTGACATATTAACACCATCAGATGCCCAAGCAGAGGTTGAAGCAGAATACTTTATGATTCACTCACAAGGTTTTTTTTCCTCTATGTTAAAGGGAAACCAACAGACAAAATGCACCAGTCAATAGACAAGTAACTGTGTGTAGGAAGGAACTGCAGATGCTGGTTTAAACCGAAGATAGACACACAAAGCTGGAGTAACTCAATGGGACAGGCAGCATCTCTGGAGAGCAGGAATGGGTGACGTTTCGGGTCGAGACCCTTCATCAGGCTGAAGAAGGGTCTCGACCCGAAACGTCACCCATTCCTTCTCTCCAGAGATGCTGCCTGTCCGGCTGTTACTCCAGCTCTTTGCGTCTATAGACAAGTAACTGCCTGAGTTACTCCAGCATTTTGTGTCCATCTTCGGTTTAAACCAGCATCTGCAGTTCCTTCCCAAAAAAAACTCTCCACAGGGGCACTGGAGCACCGTTGAGGTTTTGTACAAGGTTATCTGACCGTGACAATGAATTTGCCGCTGATTAGTCGGAGTGCAGCTTCCACTGGGTGAAAAAATATCTCCACAGGATAACTCCAATTAGAGAGTGCGGTGACCCCCATTGCGGACGGGATGGCGTGGGTTCGTAGTGCAGACTGCTCACCGCCTTTCAGCATGGCTTGGATTCTGAAATAAAAACTGGGAGAATAAAACTCGATGGAACAGGCAGCATCCGTGGAGGGAGGAAATGGGCAGTGTTTCTGGTGTGCCACCCCACATCAGAACTTGGAAAGCGAGAGATGCAAGATGGCGCTCTTAGTTTAGTTTAGGTTAGAGATACAGTGTGGAAATGGGTCCTGCGGCCCACCGAGTCGACACCGACCAGTGATCCCCGCATATTCAGGCCATCCTACGCACACCAGGCAGAATTTGTTGTACAATATTTACACCAAGCCGATTAAACTGCAAAGCTTGGAACGTCGGAGGAAACCGAAGATCTCGGAAAAAAACCCCACACGCGTCACGGGGAGAACGTACAAACTCCGCACAGACAAGCACCCGTAGTCGGGATCGAACCAGGGTCTCTCTTCTTCTTCTTCTTTCCTGTGGCGTGCACAGCCTAAAGTTGTTGGACAACTTGTTCTATTTGATCTTCCGTTTGTGCACGTCGAGTTGATTGCATTAGTCGAAACACGGCGGACCACGTGAAGGTTGCAATCTCCCACCCCTCTGACTCTGTAAGGCAGCAACTCTGCATAGAGTCAGACAGTGTGGAAACAGGCCCTTCAGCCCATCTCTTCCATGCCAACCAAGATGCTCCATCACCTAATCTAGCCACACACAGCAGTCTGAAGATGGGTCTCGACCCAAAACATCACCCATCCCTTCTCTCTAGAGATGCTGCCTGTCCCGCTGAGTTACTCCAACATTTTGTGTCTACCTAGCCACATTTTGTGTTCATAAGACTGCCATTTGATCATGGCTGATCTATTTTACCCTCTCAACCCCATTCTCCTGCCTTCTCCACGTAACCTTTGATGTTTAGAGGTTTATGGGCCAAACGTGGGCAGGTGAGACGAGCATAGATTGGGCATCTATGGTTGGCATGGTCCATCAGCCATGATCTTGCTGAAAGGTGAACGTTTTTTGTGAGTCGCTATTGATCGCAAGCCAAAGACTGAATGGATTTTGTTCATATAAGATTGAATTTTGATGTTGCTGCCTTCATCTGTATAGGTTTTGTCTTGTAGATGTGGAATGGTGAATGGGGATGGGAGGTGTGGGTAAACTTGGAATCTTTGTGGCAATGAATTGTACAGATTCACTACCTTCTGACTAAAGACATTCCCCCTCATCTCCTTTCTAAAGGTGCATGGTCAGTGCGAGAAGGTCCTGAATGTTTTTTAGTAATAAAGTTCTTAGATTAAATTCCTTTGCAGGCACCGTGAAATAATTCTCTGTTGCTTTTATAAGTTCACATAATTACAGGATGCTGTTTGTCAGGTGTATTTGAACTTTATAAATTGGAGCCACATGCAAAGGATATTAAATATTTAATTCATAATTAGTGCACTAATCACATAAAAAAACCCACTTCAGGGCACTTATTATCATCATACAAAAAATCCTGAAATTATTGGTTGTGAACTAAAAGGTCTGAATTTTCAAAATTATTGCACATATTAAATAGTAAATAGATTATAAGTTTTTTAATACCATAAAAAAATCCTGTTTACTTTTATACCTTTGGAAGATCTTCCCTGCAGCAGAATTGATTATGTATATTTTATGAATATCACTGCAAGCTTAAGGAAATTAAAATTAATAATATTCACATAATTTCTTGGGGTGATAAGCCTGCATCCAGTTTCCTTCAAGTAGTAACAAGTTCCCCAAATGTTTTTGGATTTTAGACTACAGGGTATACACGGCGGAAACAGGCCTTTCGGCCCACTGAGTCCGCACTGGCCTGCGATCACCCTCGCACACTAACACTATCTTACACACCAGTGACAATTTACATTTATACCTAGCGAATTAACCTACGAACCTGTATTATGTGGGAGGAAACCAGAGCACCCGGAGAAAACCCATGCAGTCACAGGGAGAACGTGCAAAAACTCCCTACAGACAGCGATCGAACCTGGGTCTCTGGCGCTATAAGACAGCAACTCCACCGCTGTGCACCGTGCTGCCCAGTAGCAAACTAACTTGCACAGTTTGCATCAGAATAGCCTTCACTTGTACAACCTTGGACCACTTCGGACCAGAGCATGTATGCGTTTTTGATTTGTTTCCATGACTAGGAATCAGGCAGGAAAATTTTATGATTTTGATTTATTTGGCAAATAGCCTCCAATTAAGTAAATTCATGAAATTTCAGCGTACAATATAAGGCTTGGATATCCTGCACTCCAATCACTTTCATGCTCCAGCAAACAGCGGTGTGTCTTAGTTAATTAAAGGTCAGCACTTCAGGAGCCATCGGTTCCAACAATGGAGCTGTGATGAGGCGTCTTCAGGCAATTAGTTCTGTGACGTGTCTGGTTCAACAGTGGGTTAGCATTAATGGCCTGACTTTTTTGTTTAGTTTAGAGATACAGCGCGGAAACAGTCTCTTTGGCCCCTCCGAGTCCGCACCGGCCTGCGATCCCCACACATCAACGCAATCACATTGAAACTTACAGAATAATGAAAGGCACAGATAGAGTGGATGTGGAGAGGATGTTTCCACTGGTGGGAGAGTCGAGGACCAGAGGCCGTAGCCTCAGAATAAAGGGCGTACTTTCAAAATGTAGGTGAGGAGGAACCTCTTTAGTCAGAGGGTAGTTAATCTGTGGAACTCATTGCCACAGAGGGCTGTGGAGGCCAAATCAGTGACATTTTTAAGGCAGAGATAGATAAATTCTTGATTAGAATGGGTGTCAAGGGTTATGGGGAGAAGGCAGGAAAATGGGATTAGGAGGCAGAGATCAGCCATGATTGAAAGGCGGAGTGGACTATGGGCGAAATGGCCTAATTCTACTCCTATAACTTGTGAACTTGTGAGCTATCCTACACACGAGGGACAAATTGCAATCTTTACCAAAGCCAATTAATCTACAAACCTGGGGTACACAAAAGGCTGGAGAAACTCAGCGGGTGCAGCAGGAGCGAAGGAGATAGGCGACGTTTCGGGTCGAGACCCTTCTTCAGACTCTACAAACCTGTACGTCTTTGGAGTGTGGGAGGAAACCGGAGCCCCCCGGGGAAAAACCCGTGTAGACACGGGGAGAAAGTACAAACACCGTACAGCCAGCACCTGTCGTCAGAATCGAACCAGGGTCCATGGAGCGCTGTAAGGCAGCAGCTCTACCTCTGCGCCACCGTGCCGCACCCAAATTAATTAACCGTTTCCTGTCAAGTGCTGTTCCTGCTGGATATCCGAGCTCTTGCTATCTGAATATTAGAACAACAATAGCAACACGCATGAACGTGATACACACGTGTGCCTCTGAGTAGCTCCCGGCTGTAAGAGGATTTGTAACCTCTTGCCTTTTATTTGGAAAGGATGTAGAGAAGATTTACGAGGATGGTGCCAGGACTCAAGGGCCTGTGTTAGAGGGAGAGGTTGAGCAGGCTAGGCTTAATTCCTTGGAATGCAGGTGGATGATGGGTGATCTGACAAAGGCGTCCAAAATCATGAGAGGAATAGATTGGGTAAATGCACAGAGCCTTGTTGCCCAGACTAGGGGAACCGCGACCCAGTGAACATAGATTTAAGGTGAGGTTCCCATATCGGTATATGGAACGAGCCGCTGGAAGAGGTCGGCTTCTTCTTGTCGTGTCGCCACACTTTTCCAAGCCGCTGCATAACGCAGGCTCTGGCACGTGGGTTGAAGACCTTGACATCTCTGGGGGGAGGGGGCAGGTAAGTAAGTAAGTGCTCCATAGTTTGGGGTTGCCTCCCCGCAGTCACATTCGGTCGGTCCATCGATGTTGTACCGCCACTTCCGCACGAGGGCTTTGCACCGTCCGACCCGTGTTCTGAGGCAGTTGAGGCAGAGCCAGGCCGGCCATGTCTCTTTCGCTCCCAATGGAAGGGACTCCTCAGGGTATAGTGTCAGGGTTTTGATTGGAGGTGTGTCACCCAAGCATCTATCCTACAGGTGTGGGCGGGGGTTATCACCCAGGGGTTGAACTGCATGTAGGAAGCTATTTTTGGCTTTTAACCACTTTGGTGCTTGGACGTGTTGGAAGAGTGGCTGACGAGGGTCATCCTCCTGCGTGGTGCGTTCCACTTTTGAGGGTACTGGAAGCGGTAGTTGAGACAGACAATATCATAATATTTAAGGGACATTTGGACAGGTACATGGCCACAAGTGTGGGCAGGTGGGACTGATGTAGCAGATGGGGCATGTTGGTCAGCATGGGCAAGTTGAGCCGAAGGGCCTGTTTCCACAGTCTATGACTGACGCTACTACAACACACCAAGTGTACAGGATGATGTACTTATGACTCGTTTCTTCACCACTGCTCTACCGCCTTGATGGGAAAGAAATGAAGTGAATTTTCCAACGATATTCCTGGAAGACGCCTTAGCGAGGATTGAGAACAATTTGAGTGGAAGACTTGAGCTCATTCATTGCCTGATGCACCAAGCCAACTCGCTCACGCTCCCAGTTGGTGGTCTTCATTTAGCAATGCTACAATATTTTGAGATTTTAAAAATCAAGTCTGCAATTTATCCCATCAGAGAAAGCATAAAAAGAAGTTTAATTTGACACCTAATTCACTTCCATAGCTTCCGTATTAAAAAAGTTGTGGTCATTTTCATACTCGGAAATTAGTATTGTGTTTCCTATTGCTTTTCCATTGACTTAACACAAAAGCTGTGATCGAGGACAGTCAAAAGCCCATAACTTTCTTAAAAATTAAGAGCACTGAATGAAATTTTCAGTTATTATAGATTGAAGCATTCTGAAACAAATATGAAACAATCTTACTTGGATGACCTGAAATTAAAGCATATAATTAGTTAGTTACCTAATTGTAGCTAATTACAAAATTCAATTACTAGATCTAAACATCTATCCATTTCTTAAGAAAGGGTTGACATTTTTTAAAAGCCTATGTGTCCAAATAACATTCACACAAGAATCCACAATATAATATGATTTTTAAATCTCATTGTCATGAATTTATAGGCCAAATGGAAGGAATTTAGTGTTTAATCCCCGTAAATTAATGGCCATTTTAATCATCTAGCGAGTGGGATTCTGTGGAACGCGATCGTTTGGAACGTTGGGGTTGCGGTGAATTTAAACCCCATATCAGCAGGTAAAACACTGCCGGTTCGTATGGGTCCTAAGTCACCTTTTCGCAATGTGAAATTTTGATTAAAGGCATCCTAAGGAGCAAGTTTATATGAAAAAATAAACGGTATATCTTGCCTTGTACCCTACCGCTTTAGAAGATGATTTTAATTTTACTTCTGCTGTTAAATTATCCAGCGCTAATTTTAATAAACTTAATAAAACGGCAGTCGAAGCGATTTGTCTTCAGCAACTAAACAGCCTGTTCAAAATCGATTTGAATAGTCTGAAGAAAAAACGCATTTTAATCCCGCCCCCCTCTCAAAGGCGCCAAAGTCGCGCACACGGGCAGTGGCAGAACTACAGCACCGCTGAAGGCAAGTTTTGTAACGTACCTATCTCATTGTAACGTGATAAAAGCCTAATGGATGGCAGGCATATGTCTGAAGCAAAAATAAAAACTTCAATCAGTTGATCTAGCAGAACCATTCCTCATTTTCAACTCTGCCAATATTTATTTCATTGCAATGTCAGGTAAGGGTGGTGAAATGTGAAATGTGGAGTGTCTCAATGGGGCAGGCAGCATTTATGGAGAACATGGACAGGTGACGTTTTGGATCGGGATCCTTCTGTCGACTGATTGTGGGGAGTATCGGGGAAAGAACGCTGGAAGATTGGGGAGGGGGGGCAGCGCAAAGTGTGGCTGGTAATAGATGGATACAGGCAAAGGAAGGGTGGGTGGTTGGCCAGATAGCTGGGCCAAAGGCCAAAGAAGAAGCAAGAGGCGGGAGACAGACGGTTTGAAGAGTTGCAAATTGTGAAACTAGAGGAAGGAATGTAGGATGAAAGGGGAAGTGGTGGGGGGATGCGCAGATGGAGAGAATCAGGTGTGAGTTCAGCCGGGGCACAGAGGAGGGGGATGGGAGAAAGGGGAGGGAGGGTTGTTCGAGGTTACTAAAATTGGAGAATTCAATGTTTGTACCATTGGGTAGTAAGCTACCAACTCTCTCTTCCTCTCTTCCAGCTTTCTTCCCCTCTTTCCCCCCCATCCCCCACCCCAATCCCCAAATCAGTCTTGAGAAGGGTCCCAACTCAAAATGTCATCAACCATGTTCTCCAGAGATGGTGCCTGACCCGCTCAGTTACTCCAGCACTTTGTGTAAACCGGCATCTGCAGTTCCTTGTTCCTAGTGAAATCTGAAGCTTGATGTGGAAATTACACCGTTGCCGACTGTTTGGAAGCTACAAGTCCCAACACTACCTTTTGGCCTCCAGATAAGAAGCCAGGATGTGTTGAGGCAAAAGGAAGCTGAGGTTTCACCATATGGGAGGGGGCAATGGGCACGGATCCAGATGAGATCCAGATGTGTTGAATGGATGACGAACCCTATGACTGTCATCGCTGCAAGGTAATGCAAAAGAACCAGAAATGTTTGGGTTCTCTGGATACTTTTAAGAGAGAGCTAGATAGGGCTCTTAAAGATAGCAGAGTTAGGGAATATGGGGAGAAGGCAGGAACGGGTTCATTGATTGGGGATGATCAGCCATGATCACATTGAATGGCGGTGCTGGGCTGAATGGCCTACTCCTGCACCTATTGTCTATTGTCTATTGTCTATAATGTTAAACACGCAAAGATTAAAGCAATCCGTGTAAATTTAGTTTACAGCGCGGAAACAGGCCCTTCGGCAGACTGAGTCCGCGCTGACCAGCGATCCCTGTGCGTTGAAACTATTCTACACGCACTAGTGACAATTTACAATTTTACCAAAGCCAATTAACGTACAAACCTGCACGTCTTTGGAGCGTGGGAGGAAGCCGGAGAAACCCACGCAAGTCACGGGAAGAGCATACAACCTCCGTACAGTCAGCACCCGTAGTCGGGATTGAACCGGTGTCGCTGGCGTTGTAAGGCAGCAACTCTACCGCTGCGCCAGCGTGTCGCCCCAATGTCACATCTACCATGAGATGGAAGCACCAAAACACTAGGAAGAAGTTTTCCAGGACTAATCCTACATATGAATCCATTAATTCACCAAATATCACACCATGTGCAAAAACTGACAGAGCTAATGAAGAAAGATGCCAAATACTGGGGACACAATCCCATGAAATGAGTTTTAATGAACTTAAAGTAGTGGGGTGCAGCAAGATGAGCTTTTAACACCATAGCAGAGGGGAAAAAAAAACTCTTTTTACAGATAAATGGCAAAATTACAGCATTTCTGCATTTTACATTGGCAAACACTGGAGAGCTTTATGCAGGAGATTTACTCACAGTGGATTTGGACATGAGAAGTTCTACACCTGTCTCTATGGAAATACATTCGCTGTATAATACTTTCATTGACCCTAAGAGCAAATCTCCGAGAAACACCCAACTAGAGCGCCAGCATTATGGCAAAGATAGACAATAGGTGCAGGAGCAGGCCATGCGGCCCTTCAAGCCAGCACCACCATTCAATGTGGTCATTGATGATCATCCACAATCAGTACCCCGTCCCTGCCTTCTCCCCATATCCCCTGATACTGCCCAGGAACGAAGTGCTGGAGCAACTCAGCGGGTCAGGCAGTATCTCTGGATAAAAAGGATGAGTGGCATGACCCAGAGTGCTGAAGTTCTCCAGAGATGCTGCCTGACCCGCTGAACTTCTCCAGAACTTTGTGTCTATCTTCGGTGGATACCAGCATCTGCAGTTGCTTTCGACACGACATTATGGCAAAGAGCGCTTCCAATGCTGCAGACTTATGGTTTTGGTCTGAAATGCAAGCCAGGAATAGATATGATGTGAACCAGAGCTTACCAATGAGCACAGATGCATGAGATGGAAGATCCAGGTGCAAGGGAACTCCACACAGTGCCCACAAAGCTGATTGAGGTCGACAGAGCGATCAACCTAGGTTCAGGGTTGCAGATAGCTTTATAGCAAGCGATTTGGACTGGCCAGAAAAAAGAAACATTCGGCACTAACTTGCTAGTAAATCAGAAATGATATTTCAAATACAGTATGGTTATGTGGAGAATGCACACATTTTATCTCCTGGCAGTGTACACCCAATGTTCTAAAAATAAACAATTTAAGACATAGATTTGAGCCTTAAAGAGTAATTAAGAAACCGGACGTAACGACGTGTATGAACAATAAATGTAATTTAGACCTTGGCGATCTAACTTACTTGCATTCACAATGGTTTTAAGTGAGTGCTTGCTTTGTGTGTTTTGGCACTCATTCTTGGGTGCATAACATCATTAAAATTCATGTGTTTAATTTTTTATTTGGTTAGATTGATGTCAAGATTGCTCCACCTACATGCCTCCATCATTCTCTCTCTAGAGCAGCAACGGGGAAACTATCAATGAATGTTTCAGGTGAAGTCAATGACAACTATTTAGGGTTCAGGTTTATTATTGTCGTGTGTACCGAGGTACAGTGAAAAGCTTTGTTTTGCGTGCTATTCAAAAAGATTAGATGTATCATACATGAATACAATCAAGTCAAATTGAAGTGTTAACAGATAGAGCAAAAGGGAAAGCACAAAGCACAGACTCGAGTTGTCATTATCGTTGCCCATCAGTTCCAATGACAAGGTCCAATGTCCAAAATGGGGTAGAGGTGAATCGGACAGTACCCTAGTTTATGGAAGGACAGTTCAGAAGCCTGATCTCTGAGGGGATGAAGCTATTCCTGAATCTGGTGGTGCGCACTTTGAAGCATCTGTATCTTATGCCGGACGGGAGCAGGGAGAAGGAAAAATGGCTGGGATGGGACTAGTCTTTTCCGATACAGCGTGAAATGTAGTGTAGATGGAGTCAATGGTAGGGGAGTCTGGTCTGTGCGATAAACTGGGCTGCATCGACACCTCTCTGCAATTTCTTGTGGCCTTAGTACTCTTTGAGACCTACATTTATGCCTTAAATTGTTTACTTTTAGACCACATTGGGCGAAGTGTTGGTCAGTCAGGAAACAGAATGAATGAGCTGGGCTGAGGAAGTGGAGACAACGTGCTCATGTTTAACACATGGCAGCTCCAAGTGTTTTGGATCACCCAGTCTAAAGGAGGAGTGGTGGTAACATATAGAGGGGAATTGGATGGGTATGTTAAGGACATGCAGTTACAGAGGGACAGAGAAAGGGCAGGAGACGAGTAGTCTTGATTGAAAGATAAGAGCCACTTTTATCTGCAATATATCCCCAGTCATCCAGCATTGAAGCAGGATTCATTTGTTTAGTTCAGAGAGAGGCATGGCAACAGGCCCTTCAGCCCACCGAGTCCGCACTGACCAGCGACCCCTGTACATTAGGGGGTTGGACAGGCTAGATGCAGGAAGATTGTTCCCGATGTTGGGGAAGTCCAGGACAAGGGGTCACAGCTTAAGGATAAGGGGGAAATCCTTTAAGACCGAGATGAGAAAGACTTTTTTCACACAGAGAGTGGTGAGTCTCTGGAACTCTCTGCCACAGAGGGTAGTTGAGGCCAGTTCATTGGCTATATTTAAGAGTGAGTTGGATGTGGCCCTTGTGGCTAGGGGGATCAGAGGGTATGGAGAGAAGGCAGGAACGGGATACTGAGTTGGATGATCAGCCATGATCATATTGAATGGCGGTGCAGGCTCGAAGGGCTGAATGGCCTACTCCTGCACCTAATTTCTATGTCTATGTTTCTATGTTTACATTAACACTAGGGTCGATTTCTACATTGGTACCAAGCCAATTAACCTACAAACCTGTACATTTTTGGAGTGTGGGAGAAAACCGAAGTTCTTGGAGAAAACCCTTGCAGGTCACCGGGAGAACGTACAAACTCTGTACAGACAGCACCCGTAGTCAGGATCGAACCGGGGTCTCTGGTGCTGTAGGCGCTACAAGGCAGCAACTCTACCGCTGCGCCACCTCTCGTCCCATTCATCAATACCCACCGAACATGATACCCCCAACCAACCTCATCCCATTGACCTGAATCGGTCCATATCCCTCTAAACCTTTTCTATCCATGTACCTGTCCAGGTGTTTTATAAATGCTCTTACAGTGCCAGCCTCAACTACCACCACTGGCAGCTTGTTCCATATACCCACCACCCTCTGAGTAAGAAAAGATTCCCTCGGGTGCCTATTAAATCTTTCCCCTCTCAACTAAAACCTATGTCCTCTGATTCTTGATTTCCCCTAACCTGGAGAAAAGTCTCTGGGCATTCACTATCTTTCCCCCTCATGATTGTATACACCTCTGTAAGGTCACCCTCAGCCTCCTATGCCTGAAGGAATTAAGCCCAACCTCTGCCCAACCTCTCCTTGTATCTCAGGCCCTCGACTCCTAGCAACACCCTCAAAACCTCTCTGCACTCTTCCATCTTAATGACATCCTTCCTCTTAGCAGGGTGACCAAAACTGACTATAATATTCCAAATATAACTTGTCTTATACAAGGATCCCCATTAGTGGGTAGAAATGTGTTCAGGGAAGTGATGGAATACTAAAAATATGCGATTCCTTATTTTTTGCCATATCTAGTATAGTTCATCCCGTGACCCACGTGGCTTTTCTCTTGGATCTACGGTTTCCTCCCACACCCCAAAGACGTACGGGTTTGTAGGTTAATTGGCTTGGTATAAGTGTAAATTGTCCCTAGTGTGTGTAGGATAGTGTTAGTGTGCGGGCATCGCTGGTCGGTGCAGACTCAAAGGGCCTGTTTCCACGCCGTATCTATAAACCCAACTAATATAATTTGTAAGATGTCAACACCTGTCTGATTTGATAACATACGAGTTTCTAATAGTGGAAACTATTTCCTGCCCTCATTAGCTAGTGGTATAATATAATGACAGAACAGTTAATTACCGAGGCATGCAATCCACTCTATTAATTAGTCTGGTTCATCTTTTTGGTAGGCTGTACCTTTTATAATTAATCACAGCACCAAGATGAAAAATAATGAGTTGAAATTGTTCGCATTTACCCCGTAGGAAGTAATTTTAAAGTTTAATTAACCATTGTCCCAAAAAAAAATGTTAATATTTAATCGGCGAGTTTCAGTTGTTCATATTAGTTGCTCATAATGTTGGCACTGGGCTGTGACATTTTTAAGTAATGGACTTCAACGGGATGGACAGTATAATTTAAATGATGCTATTTTGAGGGTTTGGGTGGCGATAAATCTTTAAAGCTTGCCAGGCAAATCGTATATGAGGAAGGAGAAAGTGGGGTTGAATAACAAAATAAGATGAACTTCAAACCATTGAGTGGACCAACCCCACCTTCCATTGATTTAATTTATACCTCACGCCAAAGAGCCTATAGCGGAGCAAGATAGACCACTCCTGCTAAACGCAATGGGCTGACGTGTAGTACGCAACGGAGCGGAACGTGGGCCTTTTTTTCATCCATTTCCATAACCGGACCCGACCCGACCCGACCCGACTCGCAGTGTAATCAACGTTGCGGGGGAACAGTTAATAAATTAAAATTCTGAAAATGAGGAGAATATTTTTACCAAATAACTTTTATTTTTACGAGGATGTTTCCGTAACCGGCTTCCGTCTCCACACTAGTATCTTATGGGATCGTTGGTGCGGAGACGGAAGCCGGTTACGGAAATGGGGCCTTAAATTCCCCATGAATCTGCCCATGACCGCACTACGTCTTTTTCGTCGAGTGGACTATCTTGCTCGCTGTAGGATCTTTGCCCCACCCTAGTCGCACTCCCCCACCCTAGTCGCACTAGCTTCTCATTTTCACACCACAAACAGCTTACAATGGTGTTCCCTTTATCATCGATACTTTTTGCATATCTTTCATTCATTGTTCTTTATCTCTCCACATCACTGTCTATATCTCTCGTTTCCCTGATCCCTGACCAGTGAAGAAGGGTCTCGACCCGAAACATCGCCTACCTCCAGTTCGCTCCTTAGATGCTGCTGCACCCGCTGAGTTTCTCCAGCTTTTTGTGTAACCCTACCATAACCCTGAGAGCAGTTCTGAACTATTATCTACGTTCAGGTATCTAAGCCTCCCAATCGTAATGGATTTCCCGTTCGCAGCTTAATGATGGCCACCACACTATTTTCTCTTTAAAGGAGAAGAAGAGAACATGGCTGGAGTAGACAGTTAGAACCTTTTTCCTCGGTTGCCCAAGTCAAAGACCAGAGGGCAGATCGTTGAAGGCAAGAGGGGCAAATATGACAGGAG
Source organism: Okamejei kenojei (assembly GCA_035221665.1). Taxonomy (NCBI): domain Eukaryota; kingdom Metazoa; phylum Chordata; class Chondrichthyes; order Rajiformes; family Rajidae; genus Okamejei; species Okamejei kenojei. The sequence goes on along the minus strand of CM069149.1, from coordinate 41,303,431 downwards.
ATGCCTGGGACAAGTATTTTCACACAGAAAATGGTTTAATTTAGTTTATTGTCATGTGTACTGAGGTACAGTGAAAGGGTTTTGTTGTGTGCTGACCAGTTAGCGGAAAGACAGTACATGATTACAATCGTGCCATCCACATTGAACAGATACAGTGTACGGATAAAGGGAAGAACATGAATAAGGTTTAGTGCACGGTAAAGTCTGATCAAAGATGGTCCGGGGGGTCTCCAATGAAGTGGATGGTAGGTCAGGACTGTGGTAGGCTGATTCAGTTGCTTGTTAACAACTGGGAAGTAACTGTCCCTGAATCTGGAGGTGTGCGCTTTCACACTTCTGTACCCATTGCCTGATGGGAGAGGGGAGAAGAGGGGGCGGCCGGGGGGTGACGGGTAGGCGCTGCTGGGGGGTGGTGGCAGCGGAGGTGGCAGATGTGATATAGTGGCAGTTAAAGGGCTTTCAGATAGGCGCATGGAGGGGCAGAGAATGGAGGGATATGGATCGTGTGCAGGCGGAGGAGATTAGTTCAAACCATTCACGGCACAAGTGTGGACTTGCCAACATATTGTGGTTGGAGAAAGGCTCTCTTATTCATACTCCACCCTGTTTGCAATAAAGGCCAGCATTCCATTTACCTTCTTCATTGCTTGCTGCGCCAAGTAATTCTTCATTACTTTCTTGTCCAACCTCACGCAGGTCTATCTGAATGCATGCATTTCATAATCTCTGAGAATATAAACAATTTTTCTATACTTGCTACCAAATTAGTTCAAGGCTTGTGTCTAATTTTTTATTACAACGATTACTTACTTTAGTTTAGTTTTTAGATACAGTGCGGAATATTCTGTACCGACAGCACCCATAGTCAGGGTTCACCCCATGTCTCTGGCTCTGTAGGGCAGCAACTCTAGCGTTGTGCTTATAATACTAAGTTCGTACAATAATGAATAACAGGAAGGTGACAGGAAGGAAGGAGAGACTATGTTTTCCCCACCACCCGGTCATCTTAACCTCAGCGAATGGACCTTCGGCACCAATTGTCCAGGACGGGACACCCTCTCCATGCAGTCTCCTCAACATTTTCTTGGAGTATCCTGTGGCCTGAATAATAACAGTGTCCATTTTTGCTTTAATCAAAGCCCAACGCATGGGTGGCACGGTGGCGCAGCGGTAGAGTTGCTGCCTGACAGCGCCAGAGACCAGGGTCGTCCTTGACCTCAGGTGCTGTCTGTACGGAGTTTGTACGTTCTCCCCGTGCCCTGCATGGGTTTTCTCCAAGCGCTCCAGTTTCCTCCCACACTCCAAAGACGTGTAGGTTAGTTGGCTTCTGTAAATCGTGGAACTGGTGTGTGTCTGTCTGAACCCATGCCCAACAGTGTTCCATGCAATGGATGTGATGCTTTTGGACTTAAGCTAATCCTTCCAGCCTTCTTATCTTTATTGCATAAAATGCACAGGATCAGCAGTGGTAGAGTTGCGGCTTTACAGAGCAAGAGCACCGGGTTCAATCCTGACTACGGGTGCTGTCTGTGCGGAGTTTGTATGCTCCCCCCGGGTGACCTGCGTGGGTTTTCTCCGGGAGCTCCGGTTTCCTCCCACGCTCCAAAGACATACAATGTTTGTAGGTTAATTGGCTTGGTATAAATGTAAATTGTCCCTAGTACGTGTAGGATGGTGTTAATGTTTGGATATCGCTGGTCGGCGCGGACTGGGTGGGCTGAAGGGCCTGTTTACGTGCTGTATCTCTAGACTAAACTAAACCGTGGCTTTGCAACGCTCACGGTTTCAACAGTCTCAGCGACCTATGCCACTAACTGGCACTCCTGGGAAATGTTAAGAATAATGGGTCGGCCATTTAGGACTGAGATGAAGAAAAACGTTTTCTCCCAGAGAGTTGTGAATCTGTGGAATTCTCTGCCACAGAAGGCAGTGGAGGCTAATTCACTGGATATATTCAAGAGTTGGATATAGCTCTTAGAGCTAACGGAATCAAGGGATATAGGGAGAAAGCAGGAACGGGGTACTGATTCTGGATGGTCAGCCATGATCATATTGAATGCCGGTGCTGGCTCGATGGGCTGAATGGCCTGCTCCTGCACCTATTTTCTATGTTTCTTTGTTCACACCCTTCAGCCTTTTACATAAATCTATTGATGTTCAAGCTAGTAAAGATCTGTGCCAAACCACAGCTTCTGTAACTTGGCATCTGTGTGCACAGCTCAGACCAAGACGTCCACATCACATCCACCCATTAGACTTGAGCAAACTTGTACCACTGTGGTGTAAGTCTCAGCTAGGCTTATTTGCATGTAGGTCACTCACAACTTCACTTAATCCTGGGCACGATAATAAAGTATTGGGTGTCAATTGATATATCCTATCACCAACTCGAGAGCGGTCCTGAACTACCATCTATCTCATTGGACACCCTCGGGCTCTCTTGAAATGGATTTTTCTGGACATTATCTTGCACTAAATGTTTTTTCCTTTATCGTGTATCTGTGTACTGCGGGCAGCTTGTAATGGTGTACCGTCTTTCCGCTGACTGGATAGCACACAACACCGTACCTCAAATTTGTAACCCCGTTTGTTAGGTTGCTCATGATTTAACTGAGAATTCTGGGCATGTTCGTGAGGCAGTGGATGACAATTTGTGTAAAACATCACTCGCTTTTCAATGCAGTTCTATTGGACTGCAGTGTTTAAATGGGAAAGGTCGTGAGACTCCATCGCTTCCTACACCAAAGTTACTCATTCCTCTGGATCGATTCTCAGTTTTAAATTCACGAAAGTTTCAATTTCGATGAGATTGTTTGTCCCTCTTCTCCCCCATCAGCATCTCTGATCGTTTCACAAGCCTCCGCCGAATTTTCTTCGATCCTTGGGCGGCACGGTGGCGCAGCGGTAGAGTTGCTGCCTTCCAGCGCCAGAGACCCGGGTCCGATCGTGACTCGGGATGCTTGTCTGTAAGGAGTCTGTCCGTTTCTCCCCGTGACCTGCGTGGGTTTTGCTCCGGGAGCTCCGGTTTCCTCCCACACTTTGATTTCGGTAAAATTGATTTCGTTAAAATTGTGAATTGTCCCTAGTGTGTGTAGGATAGTGTAACTGTGCGTGGGATCGCTGGCCGGCACAGACTCGGTGGGCCGAAGGGTCTGTTTCCGTGCTGTATCTCTAAGCGAAACTAAAACCTGGCCTCCTCCATGGAAATAGTCATGCTATTTAGTCTGTTTAAGTTATAAAGAAATTCTTTGAACACCCCTACTCATTTGCTGTCCCACTCTGCCACCACCATCTAGAGTTCGGAAGTTTAGTAAGACCTCAGTGTTGCTAAAACTAGTCGCTGTCATGACAAAATAAAAACCATGGAAACGTACCACAAAAGTGCCACACACAAATGATGGGGAGTGTGTTTAATTTATTTCGAAAAAAAAATAATCAGTGTCAAAGTAAAAAGAATACTAACCTTGGAAACCGAACTGTACTCCATTTTATTTACTAACGGAAATCGTTTGAAATGTCGTTCATAAGTTAGACAAATGAGAGCTTGGAAAGAATTATCATTGCTTTGCTTCAAGCAATAAAATTATTATTTATTATTCCCCATAACAACGACAATGTTTCATGTTGTCATCCATTATGGCTTCAGATCTTATAAATGAATGTACTCATAGAGTCGTAGAGGCTTACAATGCGGAAACAGGACCTTCGGCCAAAATTGAGCACTGGGCTAGTGCAAAACTTGCCCACACCGACCAACGTGTCCCATCTGCTCAGGTCCCCACCTGCCTGCGTTTGGCCCATATCCCTCTAAACCTGTCCTATCCAAGTAGTCATTTTCCACCTGAACCCCCCCCCCCCCCCCATACACACCATTCCTGTCCCATCACCACTTACTTCCTGTCCCTCTGCCACTTCCCTGCCTACATTTCCTGCCCCATCCATACTTCCGGCCTCCACCTTCGTCAAGACTTCCATCTCTGGCCTCTGCCCCCATCCCTCCACTTCCTGCCCCCGCCCCTACCACCCCTATCTTTGGCCCCCACCTTCTCCATGCCCACCCTCCATACCCTCCCTTCACCCCATTTCCAAGCTCATCAGTTCCCTCCCGTCCCTCACCTCCTCACTTACCTCCTCAACCTGCCCTGCTACCCCCACCCCACCCCCCCCCCCCCCCCCCCCCCCATCTCCTGTTTCCTCTCAATCAGTAGCACTTGACTAATGAATTGGCAAAGAGCTCCGTGGAACCATGATCCGTGTCCATGGCAATGTAGGAAATGATCGGAGGATGTCCCTTTGGCTCTGGGACTTGACAAAGCCCATTTCCCTCTGCAGGCACTTGGGATGTGTTTTGCATGTCAATGAATTGGGGAATTGCCTATCTGAATTCCAGCCTTGTATGGTTGCAATTTGTTATTTTAAGCCTAATCATGTCCTGAGCTCCTCGGATTGTATAAGACCTCATTAGCCTGGTAAAGGCCACAGTGAAACGTCAAATAATCTCCTCTTTTAATTAGCCTTCCGATCATTTAATGTTCATCGCAGTAATATTCATTTTGATGTAATAAAGAACCACAATGATTGCGACACAGAATGCTGGAGCAACTCAGCGGGCCTGGCAGCATCTCTGGAGAAAAATAATAGGTGACGTTTCGCTTCGAGACTCTTCCACAGGCCCGAAACTTCACCTATTCCTTTTTTCCAGAGATGCTGCCAGGCATTTTTTGTCTATCTTTGGTGTAAACCAGCATCTGCAGTTTCTTCCTGCTCAATGTTTGTGAGACTATACCGGTATGATAGAATTCGGATTGATATTATGAAGCCAAGGATTTGTTTTTCGTTTTTTTCGAGATACAGCGTGGAAACAGGCCTTTGGTTCACCGTCCACGCTGACCCCCTTCACTAGTTCTGTCCAACACATGGGGAAATTTACAGAGGCCAATTAATCTACAAACCCGCACGTCTTTGGGATGTGGCAAGAGACCGAAGCACCCGGAGAAAACCCGTGCGGTCGCAGGGGGAACGTGCAAACACCACGCAGGGATTACTGATCGCTGGTTGGCGCAACAGGCCCTTCAGCCCACTGAGTCTGCGCCGATCAGCGATCTCCGCACTCTAGCTCTATCCCGGGGACAACACGAGGAACAATTTACACTGATACCAAAGTCAATTAACCTACAAGCCTGCGTGTCTTTGGAGTGTGGGAGGAAACCGGAGCATCCGAAAAAACCCACGCGGCCACGGGAAAAACGTACAAACTCCGCAAAGAAAGCACCCTTAGTCGGGGTCAAACCCGGGCCTTTGGCGCAGTCAGCGCTGTAAGGCAGCAACTCTACCGCTACGCCACTGTGCAGCCCACGGTTACCTGTTAACCTGTTCTAGATAGAACTTCTAGATAGAACTTCTAGATAGAACTTCTAGATAGAACTTCTAGATAGAACTTCGATGAAGATTCGCCTCATTCAACATATTTTTTTCTAATCCAGTGCTTTCCAAAATGAATAACAGGTTATTCATAAATTCACATGTTGTAGAGTAGAATTAGGCCATTCTGTCCATCAAGTCTACTCTGCCATTCAAACGTAGCTGATCTATCTTTCCTTCTCAACCCCAGTCTCCTTCCTTCTCCCCATAGCCCCTGACAGCCGTACTCATCAAGAATGCATCAATCTCCATCCTCAAAATATCCATTAACTTGGCCTCCTCAGCCTTTATATAATATAACCTTATATTGAAACATGAACCATTTTCATATCAATTGTTATTGTGTTTCAATAGTTGTGAAATGCACTGAATGCATTTCTTTATTTTGTACTGTGAGGCCGATATTCTTGCTTTTTGACGTAACACTTAAAACGTCACCTATCCATTTTCTCCAGCAATGCTGCGTGACCCGTTGAGTTACTCCAGCACGATCTTCGATGCACTTTGTTTTAGATGCAGTGCCTACAGACTCTGGCTTTGCACTTAGTAGGACACTTATTCATGTTATTGATTGCTACATAATCGTCTGTGTGCTATTGCATTTTAAAAGCTGTTAAGCTGCAGAAAGTAAGAATTTCATTGCTGCTGGTCCATATGACAAGGAAGTGCTCTTGACGTTCGACACTTGCATTGCAAAACAGTAGCTGCTGCTATTCAGACGGAGCAGGTGACGGTGTCAGTGGAGGGAGAATCATTGTCGACGTTTCAGACTGATGATCTCAGAATGACCACAAGTGCAACGCTCTCCAATGCAGAATAGAGGAACAGGTGGGAGAAAACAGAGAATGTAATGAGGTGGAAACTGAGAGAGCGTGAATGGCTGGTGGTGGTGATGGATTTCAGAAGATCCGCCCAGTGGAAAGGCCCAAAAGTGATCAAGGGGAAACAAAGGAGCCCGGGAACGAGCCCTAACAAAAGCTGCATCTGTGAGCGACAGACCGGGGCAAGCAAAACATCGCAGCTGCTGGAAATCTGAAAGAAAATCAGAGAATGCTTGATGTCCTCCTGGGAACTGACATGGATCCTCACTGCCCCTGTCTCTTGACACAAAGGGTGGTGGGTGTATTGAACGAGCTGCTGAAGGATGCAGATGAGGCAGGAGTATCCCAACGTTTAAGAAACATTTGGACGGGTAGGTGGATAGGACAGGTTTAGCAGGATATGTGCAAACGCAGGCAGGTGGGACCAGTGCAGGTGGGACACGTTGGCCGGTGTGGGCAAGTTGGGCTGAACCTGTACGACTCTATCTATGACTTTGTGATTTTTCTGTTCTGTGACGTAAATTAATTCCTCGAACAACTTTCCATTGCTGAGGTTCTAAAATCTAAATGTCCCCTGGTCTTATTTTAATCTGAACTGTCCCTTCGCTGTCTGAGTATGTTGGTTTGCTGGTTAATTGGCTTCTGTGAATTGCCCTCAGTGTGTAGGGAGTGGACACAAAAGTGTGATAACATGGAGCTCGTGTGAACGGGTTGGTGAACAGGTATGGACCTGACGGGCCGAAGAGCCTGTTTCAATTTCCTTTGAAATTAGTCTCACTTTAGTTTAGTTTAGAGGTACAGCGCAGAAACACGCCCTTCGGTCCACCGAATCCGCGCCGACCAGCGATCCCCGCGCACTAGCGCAATCCTACACGCACCAGGGACAAGTTACATTTACACCAAGCCAATTAACCTACAAACCTGTGTGTCTTTGGAGTGTGGGAGGAAACCGAAAATCTCGGGGGGGAGGGGGGGGGGGGGAAACCCCCGCAGGTCACGGGGAGAACGTACAACTCCATACAGACAGCACCCGTAGTCAGGATCGAACCCGGATCTCTGGTGCTGTAAGCCAGCAACCCTGCCCACTCAGGAAACCTGAACGGAAACCTCTGGAGACTTTGCGTCCCACCCAAGGTTTCCGTGCGGTTCCCGGAGGTTTTTGTCAGTCTCCCTAATGGTCGAAAGTGGTTTCCGCTTCATCGCTGGAACATAGATGAAGTGGAAACCACTTTTGACCATTAGGGAGACTGACAAAAACCTCCGGGAACCCCCGAAAACCGCACGGAAACCTTGGGTGGGGCGCAAAGTCTCCAGAGGTTTCCGTTCAGGTTTCCTAAGTGGGACAGGGGCATTAGGCAATAACTCTGCCGTTGTAAGGCAGCTGCACTGGCGCTGTAAGGCAAGGTTTTAATTTACTTTTCACAATGTCTCCATTGTATCAACGTTAAAGATGTACTTTAAAAGTAAAACAATCAATCTTGATGGAAGCAAAAATATATACTTTATAGTTTCATTCTGGCCCGCATCTCAAAGAATAATTTAGCCGGTGAATTTCATTTGATGCATGTTGGATGCATCTGTATTGTTACGATTGAGATGGTGATGCCGGGTAATATTGTATGTTGAATATTTTAAGCCTCGTTTATATAAGCATTGCGGAGAATATTATTTCATACAGATTGACAAAGATCGATGGTGGGCAGATGTTTTGTAGTCCATAATTGGCTGCTGTGTGGGTTGAATTTACATTTCAATTTTCAGTGTTGGCAAGTGCCTCTGGTGTAAATGCACCAAAATGGGTTTGTATGTTAAGAGAAGATGAAGTTGACCTTATTTACCCCGTTTCTTGACCTTGGTCCATTCAGTTGTAGGTTCAGTAGAGTAGAGGAAAGTGATGGGGGATGGACAGGTGGTGTACTTGTAACTGGATTAAATGTACACAGCCTTGATCCAACTGGGGGAAGGGTTGTTGTAAATGATGGGGTTGTATTGTATTCAGGGTTGATGGGACCAAATGACCTCTTGCTTTTCTCCTGATCTCACCCGAGGAGTCGGTCCTCCGGGGAATGCATTGCTAATCTCGCTGCGGTGAAGAGCCAAATACCTTTCATGTCTGGGGAACCATTCATTTGAATTCAGTCGCTAGTTTGAATTATCAACTGAGGGTAGTCGTGCATTTTCTTTTACTTCTCTGCACCCTTAAAGTGGTAGAGTCACACAGCATGGAAACAGGCCCTTCGGCCCAACTTGTCCATGCCAGTCAAGATGTCCCATCTATGTTATCCCCACCTGCCATCCTTCTAAATCCATATCCTTCTAACCTTTCCCATCCTTGTACCTGCCCAAGTGTCCTTTAAATACTGTTATAGTGCCTGCCTCATCTACCTCCTCTGGCAGTTTGTTCCATATACCCTCCGCCGTCTGTCTTGTGTTCATTCAAAATATATTTTTGATGAATCAACAGAATTGTTGCATGTTGAAATGGTGACTCCTGGAGTGGTTTCTTCCAGTGGAATGGGACCTTTAGCAGAGTGGGATCGATCAGGTGGAAACTTGAATTGGAATGAGGCCACTCATTCCCTCTCTCCTTTGTGTAGGAAGGAACTGCAGATGCTGGTTTAAACCGAAGATAGACACAAAATGTCGGAGTAATGCCCCTGTCCCACTTAGGAATCCTGAACAGAAACCTCTGGAGACTTTGCGCCCCACCCAAGATTTCCGTGCGGTTCTCGGAGGTTCCCGGCGGTTTTTGTCCTCCGGCAATCACCTTCAACTAGCATCGCAACCGGTTTCGACTAAAAAAAATTACCGATTTTTAAAACGGAAACCACTTTCGACCATTAGGGAGACTGACAAAAACCTCTGGGAACCTCTGGGAACTGCACGGAAACCTTGGGTGGGGTGCAAAGTCTCCAAAGGTTTCCATTCAGGTTTCCTAAGTGGGACAGGGGCATAACTCAGCGGGACAGGCAGCATCTCTGGAGAGAAGGGCGATTTTCCTTCACCGTAGTAGTCTTTCAAGCAGTGGTCTGTGGCTGTCGGGGAAGGGTCCTTTAAGATCTGTTGACTTTCACTGCGATCATCATCAGCAATCCAGAAGACTTTGAAAATGGTGCCAAAAATTGGCGACTCTTGCAAGCTGCGTCAGTGGACTATTTTTACGCACTTTTAACTAATTGGGGACTGTGCTTGGGTATGGCGATACTTTACTGAACTGTATGCAAAAATCGCACTGCAACTTGACATTTCACTTCTCTTGAGCAATGAAGTTGAATCCTCCCTGTCTGAAAATTATGTTATTTAACTTTCATAAGTTATAGGAGCAGAATTAGGCCAATCAACCCATTAAGTCTACTCTGCCATTCAATCATGGCTGATCTATCTTTCCCTCTCAACCCCATTCTCCTGCTTTCTCCCCATAACCCCTGTCACCCGCACTAATCAAGGATGTGTCCATCTCCACCTTAAAAATATCCATTGACAAAGAATGCCACAGATTCACCACCCTCTGACTAAACAAAAATTCCTCCTCATCTCCTTTATAAAGGCACATCCTTTTATTCTGAGGCTATGGCCTCTAGTTCTAGACTCTCCCATCTGTGGAAACATTCCTCTATACATTCACTCTATCCAGGCCAACTTTGTATCAAATGGACACGCAATATTTAAGCAATAGCATTTTAGTGCAACTAAAAACTACAATTCAGTAGATCCAGTTTGTAATTACAGTATAACCACAGGTTATTTTTTGCAGCAATGTTGGATTAAAATAATAGCTTCCATAAATACCCAAATCAGAAAGAAATACTGATATCTCTCAACTAAATTGTTTTATTTTCCAAAAGATAATGACACATCCATATTGAAGTATTACAAATGATAGGTTTTACCTTCCGACCATTTAAAACAATGTACGATATGTTATAATTATATGTGGCATATAATAATCAATATATTCAGGAAATGCAACCTAAATCTAATTCATGGAGTTGTGTTGTTCAGAAGGAGGTTGTTGGGCCCATCAATCTGTGCTAGCCCTGTGGAAGAGATACCCGATTAATCCCTGGTAGACAAAAGTTCTGGGGGATCTCAGTAGGTGATGCAGCATCTATGGAGAGAAGGAATAGACGGCATTTCAGGTCTGGACCCTTCTTCAGACTGATGTCGGGAGGGGGACAGGAAAAAGAAAGGAACGGAGACAGTAGGCTTGTGGGAGAGCTGGGAAGGGGGAGGGAAAGAAGGGAGAAAGCAAGGACTATCTTAAATTGGAGAAGTCAATGTTCATACCGCAGGGGTGTAAACTACCTAAGCGAGATATGAATTGATTTGAATTGAATTTCCTTTTGTCATTCAAACAAAAAGTTTGAACGAAATTTCGTACCATGCAGTCATGACAGCAAAAAGCAACAAAACACACAATTAACACAATTTAACATAAACACCCATCACAGTGAATCTCCAGGCACCTCCTCACTGTGATGGAAGGCAAAAAGTCTTATCTCTTCCCTGCTTCTTCCTGGTGCTGTTCCTCCAATTTGCACTGAGCCTCCTCTCCCAATTGATTCCTCCTCTCCCAATTGATTCCTCCTCTCCCAATTAATCCCTGTTCTCTGCCCTTTTCCTATTTCTCTCCATGTTTTATTCCTCGTGTTACTTGACCAACAAAATGAATCAAGGTGGCTCAACAAAATGACCGCTTTACAAATATGTTAGCGCACCTTCGTAAATCATCTTTTGCCCAAATGTCTCTTAATTCTGAAGATAGACACAAAACACTGGAGCATCTCAGCAGCACAGGCAGCATCTCTGGGGAGAAGGAATGGGTGATGATTTGGGTCGAGACTTCAGTGTAAAACAGCATCTGCAGATCCTTCCTACACATGTCCCTTCCTTCATTCTGTTTCTCAATGATCATTGGTATAAAGCGCCTCAGATATTCAATTGGCAAGCTCGCACTTAACAGGTTTATCGTTTTTCAGCAAAGGCACAATGTTTGCAATCGTTTAGTTTTCTGGAATCCTTCCAGTGTTAGAAACCATTTTGGGGAATTTTCACCCTTAACAACTTGAAATGCATCCCATCTGGAATAATTTGCTGGAATAAGTTACTCCAGCATTTTGTGTCTATCTTTGGTGTAAACCAGCACCCTTTTTATACCATCTGCAATAATGCCTTGGCTGCTGCTGCAAGCGTTATCTTTCTTTTCAGATAGTTTGAGCTCACTCGGTGTACTTTATAAGCATCTCTCCATCACAGCATTCTCTTCCTTGGCAAACAATGCAACTCGGACTAGTATCTCGGACTAGTCTACGGCCTTCACCAAAAGAATCCCATTCTGCTCCCTAACTGGTCTTGCAACTTGCAAAGTCGCTTGCATGTGCTTTTCCATCTGCTGCCATTTTTTCCTCGTTGTCTCATGAGCCCCTCTTCTTCCCTCTGCCTCCTCGTGTGTCTTTTGCCTCTGAATTAACCAACTGACGATGACCCCATTTCATTCTCCTCGTCCTCCCTCTCCCAGGGTCTCCGGAGCACCAAGATGGCGCCCACGCCGGGCGACTCTCTGCGCGCTGGTCCCAGAAGTGGGTCTGCAATCGTTCATTACAGTCGCTCCACTCTTTTAAACTCCTACTCTAACAGCAGCCTTCCTTACTCTAACCATGCTAAACGTCATTCCCTTTATCCTTTATCTATACACTGTGAACTGCTTGATTGTAATGGTGTAGAGTCTTTCCGCTGACTGGATAGCACGCAACAAAAAAGCGTTTTGCTGTACCTCGGTAAACATGGCAATGCACTAAACTAAACTAGATTTGCCTGTATCCTGCCTTTTCCTGTAACAACCCACTTAGATTGTGCCAAAGTTGATTAAGAGAGTCATGGAGTGATACAGTGTGGAAACAGGCCCTTTGCCCCAACCTGTCCTATCCATGTACCTGTCCAAACGTTGGGATAGTCCCAACCTCAACTACCTCCTCTGGCAGCTTGTTCCATCGACCCACCACCCTCTGTGTGAAAAAAGTACCTCTCAGATTCCTATTAAATCTTTCCCACTTCACCTTAAACCTATGCTTCTCAGTAGGTATCCAACTAAAGGCTGTAAATCATTCCAATTGATTTTCTGCAGGCCAGTTTGAGATTCCAATTTAACTTGGGTCAGTTCTATCGCTGAAATTGGCCCTCTTCCAGTTTAATAATTTTACTTTAGTTCTGCTCTTTGTCTATCTCCATAACTAATCTTAACCTAATCATACAGTTCATAAGATGCTCTCCCAGTCCCGTGTTCGTCATGATTCATTGCCTCCTGTTTGGCTTTTAATAAAACACTGCCCCATTCAGCATTTGGGTAGCTCTTCCCCTCTGATTTATTTTGTACATCCACCTCTCAGTAATGTCTTTGCAGATCAGCATCTGAAGCTCCTTCCCACAGTCAAGCAGAGAAGATTTACGAGGATATTGCCAGGACTCGAGGGTGTGAGCTATAGGGAGAGGTTGAGCAGGCCGGGACTCTATTCCCTGGAGCGCAGGAGGATGAGGGGTGATCTAAAAGAGGTGTACAAAATCATGGGAGGATTAGATCAGGTAGATGCACTGTCTCTTGCCCAGAGTAGGTGAATCGAAGACCAGAGGACATAGGGAAAATATTTAATAGGAATCTGAGGGGTAAAGTTTTCACACAACGGGATGTGGGCATATGGAACGAGCTGCCGTAGGAGGTAGTTGGGGCAGGTACTATAGCAACATTTAAGAAACAGTTAGACAGGTACATGAATAGGGCAGGTTTGGAGGTATATGGGTGAAAAGCAGGCAGGTGGGACTAGTGTAGATGGGACATGTTGGCGTTGGGCTGAAGGACCTGTTTCCACACTATATCACTCCATGACTCTCTTAATCAACAAAGTAAGATGGGCATCAAGCAGAGCCGCTGCCTCATAACTTCAATAACTTCATAACAGATCATGAATTCATACCTTGGGCGGCACGTAGAGTTGCGGCCTTACAGCGCCAGAGACACTGGTTCGATCCTGACTATGGGCGCTGTCTGTACGGAGTTTGTACGTTCTCCCCGTGACCCGCGTGGGTTTTCTCTGAGATCTTCAGTTTCCTCCCACACTCCAAAGACGTACAGGTTTGTGGGTTAATTGGCTTGGGTTGGTATACTTGGTATAAGTGTACATTGTCCCAAGTGTGTTAATGTGTGGGGACCGCTGGTTGGTGCATACTCGGTGGGCTGAGGGGCCTGTTTCCACTCTGTATCTCTAATCTAAACTAAACTAAGTGCCAAACACTTTGCAGAAATAGCGTGTTATCAAAGGTCTAATGAGAATGATGAACTTGCAGTAAAACTTGAAGTAAATAAGATCATGAATTAATGATGTTAAATGAGAACATATCCCATGGTCATACAAACTAAATTCTAGGATTTTGCAAAGAGTTATAAAAATGGCTTTGATTTTACAGAATTCTCTTAATTGTAAAACAATACTGTGATTCGTTAAACAGGTACATTTACAATAGAGTAAATGTTTTTGTTTACTGTAAGAACCACAAAAGATTTGTTTCATAAGTTCTTGGAGCTGAATTAGGCCAATCGAGTCTACTCCGCCATTCAATCTTGGCCGACCTATCTATCTCTCCCTCCTGAACACCATTCTCCTGCCTTCTCCCCATAACCCCTGATACCCGTACTATTCGAGAATCTATCTGTCTCTGCCTTCAAAAATATCCATTGACTTGGCCTCCACAACAGTCTGTGGGAATGAATTCCACAGATTCACCACCCTCTGGCTGAAGAAATTCCTCCCCATCTCCTTCGTGAAGGAACATCCTTTAATTCTGAGGCGATGACCTCTGGTCCTAGACTCTCCCACTAGTGGAAACATCCTCTCCACATCCACTCTACCAAGGTTTTTAACTATCAGTTTCTGTGGAAATAGTAGTTAGGTGATTTCTGTTTTGTAATTATAGAATAATATTTCCTTTAGTTATTCTGTAACATGTTTCTCTCCTCCCTGCAGATATGATACATGGATTCTACAGACAAGATAATAATTTATTTGACGATGTAGATTGGTCATACGCTGGTAAGCTCTTAATTTTGTGTATTTAATTGACCCATGTCACCTAATCTTGAGACTCATTTGATCATGAGTTTTGAATGACCAAAGACCAGTACGATTTAATCAAAATCTATTGTTGAAATCTTTAATTCATAAATATTAATTAAATTAATATTTTATTTTTATTCCACAACGATGAACCGTGTAAACCTTTGCCTATGAGAACAATTATTTTCTTAAAATATATGTATTTTTAAAAAATGTTTAGGAAATAATTTTCAAATATGTAATTTTCAAAAATGCTTTGTTTCCTGTGGCTTTGGCAATGATATTTGGAGATGCATTCCTGTTATATGCGTACTGTCCTGAAGCTGGAAAGAAAGCTGAGAAGATGTATGAGGATGTTCCCAGGATTTGAGGGCCTGGGCTCTTGGGAGAGTATGGGCAGGATGGGACTTTATTCCTTGGAGGACAGAAGGATGATCCTACAGAGGTGAACAAAATAATGAGGGGAATAGATGGGAGGAGTGCACAGATTGGTTTTACCCAGTGCAGGTGAATCAAGAACTAGAGGACATACAGTAGGTTTAAGGTGAGGGGGGAAAGATTTAAGAGGAACCTGAGGGACAACCTTTTCACACGGAGAGGGTGGGTATACGGAACGAGCTGCCAGAGGAGATAGCCGAGGTCGGTACTATAACAGTATTTAAAATACACTTGGACATATCCATGGATAGGAACGGTTTAGAAGGATATGGGCCAAATGTAGGGAAGTGGGACTAGCTTAGCTGAGGCACTTTGGGTGGCATGGATGAGTTGGGCCTTACGGCCTGTTTCTACACTCTATGACTCTGGAGCGATAGTTCGTTATTCCTTAAGTGTAGGCTGGTGGCACATATTCATCCTATTTATCAAACGGTTGGTATAGAAATATCTGGCTATATTGGTTTTGACCTTGCAACACCGACATAGTAATTGCCTATGTCCACCTCCAAAAGGTCCTCATTACTGCTCCTCATCCATTCCATGTTAACAATTGCAGACTTCTATTCCAGCTCTCACTTGGCCAGCCCAAACCTTTCATCAGCTTGGGCCATCCAAAACTCCGCTGTTTGTAGCCCCAAGTGCTCCGCTTCACCCGTTGTCCCAGTGCTCACCATGAATATTTACTGCATTTGTCAACTTTCTCCATTACAAAATCAATAGTCTTCTAGACTTTAAGCTTCAGGGACACAGTGTGGATACAGGTCCTTCGGCCCACTGAGCCTGTGCTAACCATTGATCAACTCGTACACTAGCACTCGCACCTGCCTCTAACCAACAAGCCAACAATCGGCCTATCAGGGAACCTCCTTGCCTGAGGTCATCTGTTGTCGGCCCCGATTTGTCCTGTTTTTCTTCTCACTTCCCCCACTTCAGTCAGTCTGAAGAAGGGTCTCGACCCGAAACGTCATCTATCCATTCTCTCCAGAGATGATGCCTGACCTGCTGAGTTACTCCAGCTGTGTCTACTTGTGTCTACTACAGGAGTTTATTCAGGCAGTGTCTTGGGCCTTAACGTCATTCGCTGTTTGATCAATGCCCTGCACGTCTTTGTTAAGTCCGAAGTGGGTTATTTGGTGATTACTGAACTAAAATATCCTGATTTTAAATTGTCTGACAACAATCTTAGTGTCTGTAATAAGATAAAATATCTAGGGCATATTATTACAGAACAAATGACAGATGATGAGGATATTTATAGGCAACGACGCATGCTGTATATACAGGCGAATATCCTCTTGCGTAAATTTGGTGCGTGTGCAGATGTGGTGAAGATGTCGCTATTTAGAGCATACTGCACACCCCTCTACACTGCGCACCTGTGGTCGAACTATTTAAAGACAAGTATGCAGAGACTAAAGGTGGCATATAACGATGCCATGAGAACACTGCTAAGGCAACCAAGATGGTGTAGTGCCAGTAATATGTTTGTGGCTGCAGGAGTCAGTACTTTAGAAGCTATCCTAAGGCACCACATGTATAAATTCATTTGCAGGATAAATGACTCTAAAAATGTGCTTATTGTGGCCTTGACAAACATAAGGGTTAGCACTACACGCTACGAATCCCAGTTGTGGAGACACTGGTATCGTTGTCTCGTTGTACGACATTGATCATTTTTTACTCTGGATTTTTAACTTAAGTATTGTGGGGTTTTTTTAAAAAATATATAAATTATGATGTTTTTTATGTGATTTACCATGATTTTATATACATTTATGATATTTGATATGCAATGCATTTTTAATGTAATGTTGCCCCTTGCCTGGACCTTGAGTCCGTAATAAAGTTATTATTATTATTATTATTATTATTATTATTATTATTATTATTATTATTATTATTATTATTATATACAAAAAATGAATTTCACCGTACCTCAGTATATGTGACAAATAAAGTGCCATACCATACTACACAACATTTAATGTAGGAGAGAGCTGCAGATGCTGGTTTAAATCGAAGAGAGACACAAAATGCTGGAGAAGCTCAGCGGGACAGGCAGCATCTCTGGAGAGAAGGAATGGGTGATGTTTCGGGTCGAGTCTGAAGAAGGAACTCAACTGGAAACGTCACCCATTCCTTCTCTCCAGAGATGCTGCCTGTCCCGCTGAGCTTCTCCAGCATTTTGTGTCTATCTTCCACGGAACGTTTAGTTTCATTCACGACTGCTCAGAAAATGAGGCACTCTCTGCACCCTGCGTGGCAATGTATCTAGGCAATGGCAAGGTTTGCACAGACGTGGGACATTTAAACCACCCTTGTGGTAATCAATCTCTGTTGCCTTCTGATGAGCATAGACCCACTCCCCATGATACTCAGTGAGACTGCCTTCACTGAATCCTCCACCATCTTTTAGCTTTAGGTGTATTAATATTACTTGCTCCTTGCCACCTGCAAGGAGCTGAGGTTGAGGTTTAGGTTTATTAGTGTATTGAGGTACGATGAAAAGCCTTGTTTGGCACGTTATCCACAGCATCAGATGGTGCTATGCCAAGTCAAAGCCAAGTACACCAGGTGGACCAAAATGGACGATGCAGAGTGCAGAATATAGTTCTCAGCATTGTTATACACCAGTTCCACAAACAAACTCCAATGTGGCGGGCAGCACGGTGGCTCAGTGGTAGAGTTGTGGCCAAAGAGCGCCACAGACCCAGGTTCAATCCTGACCATGGGAGCTATCAGTACGGAGTTTGTGTGTTCTTCCCCGTAACCACGTGGGTTTTCTCCAGGTGCTCTGGTTTCCTCTCACGCTCCAAAGACGTGCAGGTTTGCAGGTTAATTGGCTTCGGTGAAATTGTAAATTGTCCTAGTGTGTAGGATCGTGCTAGTGTGCGGGGATCGCTGGTCGGCGCGGGCTCGGTGGGCCGAAGGGCCTAGTTTCCGTGCTGTACTCCTAAAGCCTAAACCTCACAGTATTCTAGGTGCCGCTTCATAACAGATGGTCTTCCCAGTAGTTTGTAGAAGTGGGAAATTAATGGCGGGTTTGCTGCACGTCAATGTTTTGTGTTGTGAAGATTCTTCCCTTGACTTTGCAGTGAGCTACAAAATATGTCTTCAAAATGGGCTCCACTACTCATATGGTGCATCTGATTTTAAACAACATGTCAGAACATATTGAGGCAGCAATTCCTCTATGCTTCGTCAGTTATTGCACTATATTTGTTATTTATTGAACTTTTTCTTTTCTCTTCCTCTTCCCCCGTTATGTACTATGTTTACATATTCACATATTCTGTTGTGCTGCAGCAAGTAAGAACTTCATTGTTCTATCCGGGACACATGACAATAGAACACTCTTGACTCTTGACTCTTGATCCATGTACAAACATGCACAGGTTGCGATCCACTCTGAACTTTGACCATGCACGTTTAACTCGCATCAGGAAGAATCATTTTTACTCCCATTATGTCTGAATTGTTTTTTTTATGTAACCCTTGTATGATATCGTCGCACCGTCACCTATTACATGCCACGCACACCCACTCGCACCTGTGGTCACCTATTACGATGTCGTATACGCACACCCACTCGCACCTGTGGTCACCTATTACATGCCACGCTTTGTCCTCCTGGTCCTCCTCTCTTCCAGTTTTCTTCCCCGCACCCTGCAATCAGGCTGAAGAAAGATCCCGACCTGAAACATCCACTAATGTGTCGCTACGTGGATAGGGCAGCTTTATAGGGATATTGACCAAACGCAGGCAGGTGGGACTGGTGGAGATGGGACATGCTGGGCAAGTTGGACCGAAGGGCCTGTTTCCGCGCTGTAAGATTCTATGAATCTCTCTATGTTCTCCATTCCCTCTCTCTCTATCTCTCCCCCACGCAAGTCGCACCAGCTTCTCGTTTTCACCCAACAAACAGCTAATAATGGCCTGTTTCCTTTATCATCGTTACTTTGTTGCATATCTTTCATTCATTGTTCTTTAATCTCTTTACATCATCATCTGTATCTCTCGTTTCCCTTAAGTCTGAAGAAGGGTCTCGACCTGAAACATCACCCATTCCTTCTCTCCAGAGATGCTGCCTGACCCGCTGAGTTACTCCAACACTTTGTGTTATTTCCACTCAAAGGTCTTTCTATTTTCTTTTTCAAGAAGATTTTATATTGAAAATAAAAAATATATCGTTCTTTGTAAATTAGCATAATGAAGTATTGAATCATAATTAGCCCAATTGCAATGCATAATAACTAAATTATGATGTATTCAGAAGTATTTTTCATAATGAGCCCACTTATATTCCCCTTGTTATCCAGTGATACTTCTGCAAGAACTGTGAACCTGTGTTGAATTTTATCTGTTGTCATGGAGATATATCTTTTGCTGTAATCTCATGTAGTGTACTCAAAAAGATAAATGGTGATTCATCTAACGTGGAGTTTGAATTTAATATCGCAAAGAAAGGTTCAATAATGTCAAATTGTTTAAGAATTGATGCAACATACACACACACACACACACACGCATGCACGCGCACACACGTACATAGGCATGCATGCACACATGCACGTAGACATGCAAACTGACATAGACATGCACTTAGGCACGCATGCACACATGCACATAGACCTACATACTGACACAGACATGCACATAGGCACACGTAGTCACAGGCACACACACGTGTGTATGCAGACATGCATGCACACAGACACACACACACACACAGACGTGTGTACAGGCATGCACGAGCATCATCACAGAATTAAAATTACCTAAAATTGGAGAATTCAATGTTGGTACCGTTGGGTTGTGAGCAACCCAAGCAGAATATGAGGTGCTGTTCCTCCAGTTTGCGTCTGGCCTCACTCTGACAGTGGAGAAGGCCCAGGACAGAAAGGTCCAAAGGGGAAGAAGATGAGTTTTGAAGAAAGGTTAGTAACTGGGAGATCCAGTAGCCTTGACAGACTGAGCACAAGTGTTTTTCAATGAAGATTCTCCTTACCTTGGGCAGGAAAAGTAAATGCTACGAAAAATGTTCAATAATGAATGAGATATAAAATTGTCAATTTTTTCCCAATTTATTTAATTTAAGCATTTAAACCAAAAGGACATTAAAGTCAGGGAAATTGTGAAGGACTTTTAGTTTAGTTTAGAGATAGAGCATGGAAACAGGCCCTTTGGCCCATCGAGTCTGCACCGACCAGCGATACCCGCACATTAACTAACACTAGGGATCATTTTACAATTTTACCAAGTTAATTAACCTACAAACCTGCACGTCTTTGGAGTGTCGTTGGAAACCAGAACACCCGGAGTAAACCCACACGGTCACAGGGAGAACGTACAAACTCTGTACAGACGGCACCCGTGGTCAGGATCAAACCCGGGTCTCTGCCCGCTGCGCCACCGTGCCGCTCTTCACTTTGTATTGTGAATCTCATGAGGGTTTTATAATCAGGATCAATAATTGGTATGTCCTAGTTTCTGAAGTGCAGTCAGTTGAATTATAAGCTGCTGAGGGGAAGGAGAGATACAATGTTGATGGAAGAAAGCAACCCAACCAGAGACAATTAATGTGATCTATTAGGGCTTGGTTGTGAAGATGGGCATCAAAATTCAGTTTATTGATCTGAAATGTAATTTCATAACTGCGCATCCAGAAAAAGGATTGCTTCATTTATTATTCCCGTACATTATGGCCATTGAGAAGGCTACTAAATCAATAACCTAGCAACAATGAAATGTAACAGCTTAGCATCTTGTATAAAATTAACGGGAGCAATGTCGATCCTTCATTGCACAGCTCATCGCACCTACATTATTACCCGTCATGTTTTAAATGGAGAGCATTGACGCTGAGAATTACCCATTAAGAAATTGTATCTTGCCCTGATCTATAAATATCAAAAACGAGAGAAAGAAGTGTTAAATTTAGTTTACTTTCTTGGGCTAGAAAGTTATTTTTTTCGGCCTCCAGGAAAGTGGGATTTTCCCATTTCAGCGGCAACCAGAACTCTTTTCTTAATATTTCTGACCCGGTCAATGGTTATGTCACAAACCGGCATTTAATTTACAAAAAAGCTGGAGTGACTCAACAATATCTTTGGAGAAAAGGAATAGGTGATGTTTTGGGTCTTTGGACTGAGAGTCAGGGGAAAGGGCAACGAGAGAGATAAACGGTGATATAGAGAGCCATGGAACAATGAATGAAGGATGTGCACAAAAGTTAAAAAGTAATAACGATCGAGGAAAGTTGGTCCATTGGCCCTTGGGAGGGACGGGGAGAGAGGGGATGCAAGTGTACTAGTCCTTGTACTAGTTTCGCTGTCATCCTATTGAGGTTCATTGGCTGTATAACTTGTTATCACCTATCGCACAGCCAACAATGGACCATTGTGGGCTCTACCTTTTCTTAACCGTCACTTTTCTTTTTCTTTTGTTACTTTTACGCATATCTTTCATTCATTTGTTCTATATCTCTCTATATCACCATCTCTATCTCTCGTCTCCCTTGCCCCTGACTCTCAGCCTCCCCAAAATGTCACCCATTCCTTCTCTCTCCAGATGCCGCCTGACCCGCTGAGTTGTGCCTATCTTTGTTTTTTTTTGTGCCTATCTTTGGTTTAAACCAGCATCTGCAGTTCCTTCCTACACAGTATTTAGTTCAGTTTGGTTTAGTAATACCGTATGGGAACAGGCCCTTCGGCCCACCGCGTCCACCCTAGATCTATGTTCTCCACTTTCCCATCCATTCCTGGGGGCAATTTAGAGGCCAGCTAATCTACAAATTCGCACACCATTTGTGGGATGTGGGAGGACACTGGAGCACCCAGAGAAAACCTACGCGGTCACAGGAAGAACGTGCAAACTCCTCACAGACAGTAGCTGGGGTCGGGATCGAACCCAAGTCTCTGATGCTGTGAGGCAGCAGCTCTACCAGCGGTGCCACTGTGCTGTTCTTTATCTCGTAACTAGATCATTATCTTAATGTCGGTAATAGGTTTTGGATGTACACTAACTGAATTTCACCTGAGAACAAAAGAGAAACATAGAAACATAGAAAATAGGTGCAGGAGTAGGCCATTCGGCCCTTCGAGCCTGCACCGCCATTCAATATGATCATGGCTGATCATCCAACTCAGTATCCTGTACCTGCCTTCTCTCCATATTCCCTGATCCCTTTAGCCACAAGGGCCACATCTAACTCCCTCTTAAATATAGCCAATGAACTGGCCTCAACTACCTTCTGTGGCAGATAACTTCCACAGACTCACCACTCTCTGTATGAAAAATGTTTTCCTCATCTCGGTCGGAACACTGGTAACACTCAGCAGATCAGGTAGTGCCCTCCAGTTAGAGGCACAGAGCCAACATTTTGACTTAAAGACTCTTCCTCAGAACTAGAAACGTGAGGAGGTATGCAAGGAGACATGAAGTACAGTAATGCATGAAAAAATAATTTTACTGCGCAGTTGCATATGTGATGAATGGAACACCATTGAACTATTGAGAATGGTGGGTTTTTAAGATGCAGGCAAAGCATGACATTGTGTTCCTTCTGCATCCTCTCTGTAACTTAAAACATGCTAATCCTCTCACTTTTCCCTGAGCGGCACGGTGGCGCAGCGGTAGAGTTGCCGCCTTACAGTGCCTGCAGCGCCGGACACCCAGGTTCGATCCTGGCTACGGGTGCTGTCTGTTCGGAGTTTGTACCTTCTCCCCCTAACCAGTGTGGGTTTTCTCCGAGATCTTGGCTCTCCTCCCACACTCCAAAGACGTATACAGGTTTGTAGGTTAATTGGCTTGGTATTAAAAAAAAATTTCAATTGTCCTTAGTATGTGCAGGATGGATGGTGTTAATGTGCGGGGATCGCTGGTCGGTGCTGACTGAAGGGCCTGTTTCTGCGTTGTATCTGTAACTAAACTCAAATTTTCCAGCTCTTTCTGCAGAAACATTAACTCCACTTCTGTCCGCACTGATGATGTGACACTCTCTGAGTTTTATTTTGGGTTTCCAGCACCCATGGTTCCTTCCTCTGGCTGTGTTTCACAATGCCGTGATACATCGACTCTCAGATATGCTTGTGTGCGCAACTCTCACCCCAGCTGTTGGCTTTTGTGACAACCTCCATAGTCATTATTATATTTACCTCGAATAATACCCCAGGAAACTGTTTATTAAATCATTGAGAAAGTCTGCAGGATATACGGTGTGAATGGGGTGCAAAGTGCCTACTACAGTCCAACTGGATTATGCCTTCATAATTAGACACTCGCAGGCCAACACACCCCAGATATTCTCAGAAGCTGTGTGTCACAACCTGTCTGAAGACTTGCGAGTTGAGGCAGAAACCTCTCATTAACTAATTTTAAAAACGGACTGTACAACACCAAATGCTGGAGTAACTCAGCAGGTCGGGCAGCATCTCTGGAGCACATGGATAGGCGACGTTTTGGATCGAGGCCCTTCTTCAGACCTGGCCTTGATGAAGGGACCCGAACTGAAATGTTGTTTATCTGAAGAAGGATCCCGACCCGAAACGTCGCCTGTCCATGTCCTCCGAAGATGCCGCTGGGCCTGAGTTACTCAGCACTTTGTGTTTAGTTTAGTTTAGTGTAGGGATATAAAGCGGAAACAGGCCCTTCAGCCCACCGGGTCCGTGCTGACCAGCGATCCCCATCCACTCACACTATCCTACACACACTAGGGACAAGTTACAACTTTACCAAACCAATTAGCCCACAAACCTGTACCTCTTTGGAGTGTGGGAGGAAACACGTATGGTCACAGGGAGAATGTACAAACTCCGTACAGACAGCACCCATAGCCAGGATTGAACCCGGGTCTCTGGCGCTGTAAGGCAGCAACTCTACCGCTGCGCCACTGTGCCACCTCTTGAATTATCCAAAAATGTGACGTTGTATACAACAGAGTGAAAGTCTAGATTGTTATCCCCCCCCCCGAGCACTATTGCTCACCGCCAATTACGACTGTTTCGCAATTCATATTCAACAATGTTTCCATTGAAGTAATCTTCAAATTAATGTCAGTTATAACTTGTAATTACTGAGACAGGTCTTGCTTTGATTTGAAACTCTCAGCGGCTCAACCTCATCCCAGCGAGTGAGAAGCGAAGCAATTGCAGACATTGAACGACTAACATCAAAACAGGCAATGTTGTAAATGCTCGGCAGGTTGGTCAGCATCCCAGGGACAGGAAACGGAGTCAATGTCTCGGGTCAATGACCCCCCCCTTGGTTGGAACATTCTGATGTACAGTCCCGTGACTGAAATATTAACTCCGTTTCCTTTGATGCCTGACCTGCTGAGTACTTCCAACATTTCCCTTTTTTACACCCAATGCATGAATGGGCCACAAAGATAAGTACATGGGATACACAAAAAGCTGGAGAAACTCAGCGGGTGCAGCAGCATCTAAGGAGCGAAGGAGATAGGCGACGTTTCGGGTCGAGACCCTTCTTCAGACCCGTACATGGGATGATCAGCCATGGTCACATTGAATGGCGGTGCTGGCTCGAAAGGCTAAATGGCCTACTCCTGCACCTATTGTCTATTGTCTACATTGCAGGTTTCAGCTGCTGTGCGTCTCCAGTGAATTTAATACAATATCCAGGTCATTTCCCTGGTGCGTTAGTGAGTAATGGCCCTGTCCCACTGTACGAGTTCATTCAAGAGCTCTCCCGAGTTAAAAAAAACAAAACTCTTGGTAAGCACAGAGAATGAACATAGCGGTACGTCGGAGCTCGGGGACGTCTCTTAGCGACTCGTAACGCTAACGGCAGGTACTCGGGAAACGCGGTACTCGGGAATACTCGTGAAGATTTTTCAACATGTTGAAAAATGTCCACGAGAGCCCCGAGTACCGGTGAGCGGCCATTACCCTAAATCTCCGAGTTCGAATCAGGGCAAACTCGGGAGAGCTCTTTGAATGAACTCGTACAGTGGGACAGGGCTTTAAGGGAAGCATGTCAAAAATGGCATATTTGAACTGGCATGTCAGAGCGGGCAGCAGTGGTGGAGTTGCTGCCTTACAACGCCAGAGACCTGGATTCGATTCTGACCAAGGTGCTGTCTGTGTGGAATTTGAACGTTCTCCCTGTGACCGCGTGAATTTTATCCGGGATCGCCAGTTTTCCCCCACACGCCAAAGAAGTACAGGTTTGTAGGTTAATTGGCCTCCGTAAAGATTGTAAATGATCCTTAGCGTGTAGGATAGAGCTAGTGTATGGGATCATTGGTCGGTGCAGACTCAGTGACCTTTTTTCGAGCTGCATTCATTTATCTTGGGACTGACGTTAAATGGGCGATCCTTTGCATTATAGAGTCATACAGCCTGGAAACAGGTCCTTCGGCCCAACTTGCCCACACTGGCCAACATGTCCCAGCTACATTAGTCCCACATGGCCGCATTTGGTCCATATCCATCCAAACCGGTCCTATCCATGTACCTGTCTAAATCTTAAATTTTGGGTTAGTACCAGCCTCAACTACCTCCACTGGCAGCTTGTTCCATACTCTTTGTGTGAAAAGGTTAGCCCTCAGATTCCTATTAAATAATTTGCCTTTCACCTTAAACCTATGTCCACTGGTTCTCGATTTCCCCTACTCTGGGCAAGAGACTCTGTGCGTCTACCCGATCTATTCCTCTCATGATTTTGTACACCTCTCTAAGATCACCCCTCATCCTCCTGCGCCCCAAGGAATAGAGGCCCAGACTGCTCATCCTCTCCCTCTAGCTCAATCCCTCGAGTCCTGGCAAAGTCTCTGCACCCTTCCCAACCTGACAACATCTTTCCTGTAACATGGTGCCCAGAACTGAGCACGATACTCCAATGTCCTGACTGAGGAAGGCCAACGTGCCAACAGCCTTTTTGACCACCTGCGACTTCACCTTCAAGGAACTATGTAACTGCGTCAGTGTCTAATAATCCAGAAGTAAATGTCAGCGTGTGAGCCTAGGCCTAATATAATCGCGCACTATGATTTTATTAACAGCCTATCGATGTACCCTGTGGAAAAACTCACACATAATCGCATTTTAGGGAAGGAATTCATCATCATTGAAAACATTAGCGACGCAGTTTCCGACGGGCATGGTGACGGACGCACCACACATCTCTGTCCTCCATGCAGCCGGCAAGCTCATCTTTTGTCTCCACATGCGCACCGTCCATCAACGTCTTCAGCATCGTCTTGGTTGGCCGTCCCGGGTCACGTCTGCCATGGGTGGGTTCCCACAGCACAACCTTGTTTGCTGGCATTTCTGGGTGGAGCTGGCAGTGACCAGCGAGCCTCATCCTTCTCCACCTGGTCTTCTAGGTCAGTGGGTGGAATCTCCCCATAGAGCAGGGCTTTGGTGATGTGGTCCCTCCAACTGACATTTCGAACTTTTCCTGAGCATTCGGGTGTAGTCCCATCGAGAGATTTGGACAGCGCTCAATTGAGAGTCAACGCCTCACACCCGTACAAAAATGTGGCCTCTACAGTTGCATGGAAGAATCTCAGTTTGAGACCCTTGAGACATCCGAGACTTCCAGATTTCCCCCAAATATTGAGGGCTTTCCATGCGAGCGCTTTCCGGACCCTGACATCGTTCTCCGAGCTCTGCATCCTCGCTCCCAGGTACTTGAAGTCCTCCTTCAGGGAACTGTTGAGCAATATAATTGTGCCTGATGAAGTGAACTGTGCGAAAACAAAAATAAATTAATAAATACACACAAAGCATTAGATTCCAAACCATGGCAACCCATATCACAGAAGAATAAAGATGTACTACTTCCAGCTGCAAACGGCAATAATCTGCACAGGAAATGGAACCCTATTGGAATTATATTTGTATCCCATTAGCAAATTAATATTAATTATACTTAATAGACGGTATAAACTGAACACATTCTGAAAATCATTTCTCACTTGTGCCACCAGCCATAATTAGCTATAAAATGTAATTAGACAAAAGTCCATTTATGGAGGATGATTCATTTCCCGTAGATCTCTTGTTGCCACTTTCTGCACCCACACACTTGTTCAAATTTGCGGGTTGTGTTTGTGTACGCCCGCCCTCCCAAGTGTAATAGACTGGCTATAAATGCAAATACCTGCGTGTAGAATCAGAACTGAATGCTGTTTGCCGCCACGTCAGGCTCCTTTGCTATTTTTTGATGTTCTAGAAGTTGGACCCCGCCTGAGGCAGCCCTCTGACGTGATGCGCTTACAGCATCTTTGGTCTGCTGTCTCATTGGGCTTGAATTGAATGAAACCAGCTAAGGTTCCTTGAGAAAAACGGAGATGAGGAGCCGGAGGCAGGTGGGAGATCTCAAGGTGTCTGACATTGGCCGGGGATTTGATTCAAAGCCTGTCTCTCCATCCTGGCCCCACTTTAAAGGAACCAAAGACCTTGAAGCTGCTCCTCTACAGCAAGTCCTGGCTTTGTATTTGATGTAGACCTCATGCCCACAGCATTTGTATTTACCACAGACCTTGTGTCACCGTAAGGCAAATACCTTGGGCACCTGGGGAAGTGTCCTCGGCCATTTGAACTTGGCCATGTCCTGTTGCATCCATTCCAAGGATAAAATGGATGCTGCACATTCCAACTTCAGTCTAAAATAACGTTCTCAGACAATGTCTTCTGTACCACACCGATAGTTTAAATCGTGAACACTTCTTTATAAGTGTCCTTTGCCTAAAATCTCTGCAGTCATTTCATTTCATTTGCTATCAGTGATCTTAATCCATAAGCAACTGCTGTAAAATTAATCTCATTTGATAATGCAGAGGAGGTAATAAGTTCACTTTTTTTTGTATTCAAGACCATACAGAGGTATGAATCAGGAGCAGGAATTGGCCACTTAGCCCCTGCAAACTCACTCATATCCAAGACCAAGGCTGCTCTGCCTCTTAAATTGTTGGAAATTTGGAGGCAAGAAATGGTAGATGGAGTTAAATCCAGACAAGTGTTGGGCGATGCATTTTGAGAGGTCAAATTCAAGGCTGTTCCGTTTCTCAGTTGGTTGGGTCACATTTCGGATGAAGGGTCCCGACCCGAAACATCACCCATTCATTTTTTCCCAGAGATACCGTCTGACCCGCTGGGTGACTTTCAAGAGAGAGCTGGATAGGGCTCTTAAAGATAGCGGAGTCGGGGGATATGGAGAGAAGGCAGGAACGGGGTACTGATTGCGGACGATCAGCCATGATCACATTGAATGGCCTACTCCTGCATCTATTGTCTATTGTCTATTGTGACTCCAGCACTTTGTGTCGATCTTCGGTGTAAACCAGCATCAGCAGTTCCTTCCTACACAGATGGATTAGTTAGATTAGTGTCATGGTCAGCTTGAGGGCCAGTTCCTGTGCTGTCCTCTTTTATGTTCTATGCTCATTTATAAGATCATAAATCATAAGATCGTAAGTGATGGGAGTAGATTTAGGCCATTCGGCCCATCATGTCCACTCCGCCATTCAATCATGGCTGATCCATCTCTCCCTCCTAACCCCATTCTCCTGCCTTCTCCTCATAACCCCCGACACCCGTACTAATCAAGAATCTATCTATCTCTGCCTTAAATATATCCAATCTTCGCCTCCACACCCCTATGTGGCAAAGAATTCCACAGATTCACCAGCCTCTGACAAAATAAATTCCTCCTCATCTCCTTCCTAAAAGAACGTTCTTTAATTCTGAGGTTATGACCTCTAGCCCTAGACTCTCCCACTAGTGGAAACATCCTCTCCACATCCGCATCCAAATAGCGTTTTATTATAAAGGTGAGTAAAACAGCATTGTTGCTCGTAAATTATGGGAGTACCAATGAAGGAAAAATATGGGAGAATATTTTGCTGATGGTTAATTTTTTTTACTGCTTATGCTGCAACTTGTAAAAAGCAGTGAAGAAGCTTTCATGCTGTGGGGAATATCAAAATGATACCCAGTTGGACTTAAGGCCTTGTGAGTTTTTTCTAGATATTATAATACCATGCATATTTTAATATATTTTGGGAGTGCTAACTACCAGATGGGGGGGTAGTTGCAGGCGTGATATAATAAGCACACCGATCAAATTCTTTTTCCCAAGAGTAAGCTCTGCAGCCGGCATTTTAAGTGAGGTGCTATTCACAGTGAATTGATTATGAACAGACTTTTGTACAGCATTCGGTAAATGTCCTAAACTGCACTGCCATGGTCAACATACATAATCTTCCTCTTGAATACCACAAAAACCTGCTGTCAAATGCAAACTCTTCTTTCATAAGGAACAGAACAAAATTACGCAGAAAAAGTTTAAATATTCGAAGTGTAATTTTTTTTTACAGGTAGGAGTCCTGAATGTGGTGTCAGGTGTTACCGGGCGAAGGCAGGAGAGTGGTGCTGAGAAGGAAAGATAGATCAACCATGCTCGAATGGTGGAGAAGACTCAATGGGCCGTGGCTTAATTCTGCTTGTGTAAAGGGCCTGTCCCACTTGCCGATTTTTTTCGTCGACTGCCGGCATCATTGACTGACGTATCCGGTCACCGAAAAAGCT
Organism: Okamejei kenojei; assembly: GCA_035221665.1. Classification (NCBI taxonomy): domain Eukaryota; kingdom Metazoa; phylum Chordata; class Chondrichthyes; order Rajiformes; family Rajidae; genus Okamejei; species Okamejei kenojei. The sequence continues at coordinate 41,274,091 of CM069149.1, read as the reverse complement.
ACGCGGCGTGATGACGTATGACGCGCGGTGTTTTTTCACATGTTGCAACCTTTTTTTTTTGTCGCCGATGGATTTTGAAAGGTTCAAAATCTTTTGGCGACACCGATATGAAGCCAGCAGTCGCCGGAAAAAAATCGCCAAGTGGGGCCGGCCCTTAGCTTTTGAACGCATGCTGCCAAGGAAGGCGGTGGAAGAAGATACAAGATACGAGACGGTGGCACAGTGGCACAGTTGCTGCCTTCTAGCGCCAGAGACCCGGGTTCGAACCTGACTACAGGTCTGTACAGATTTTGTACGTCATTCGCATGGCCGGCATGGGTTTCCTCCGAGATCTTCAGTTTCCCCCCACGCGCCAAATATGTGCTAGTGCGTGGTAAGATAGTGTTAATATGCGGGGATCGCTGGTCAGTGCGGACTTGGTGGGCCGAAGGGCCTGTTTCCACGCTGAGTCTCTAAACTAACCTAAACTAACAAAAATCTATCTATGACTTATAAATTTGCATAAAATATCCAATTTTCTGTCCCAGAGAAATCACTGGCTTTTTGGATTTTCCTGAAAAATGACCATGTTTCCAAAATGGTTCAAATGTTCCAGTTTACTCCGATCAACAAGCAAACAATTCTCTTAACATTCAAATATTACGAGGTCAAGTCTGGTTTAGAGACGTTTCTGAGCAGTGGTGACCCTCAGTGGCGTGTCGGTCGTGACTTTCCTGGATTTCCTGACAAGCGGAGGAAAGCTTTAGCTCCTCTCGGAAGCCACGGTCATCTTTCAGGAGAGCCGGTTCCGTCGGACAGATGAATCCAGCATTGAGACTGCAGAGAATAGACGGGGTTGGTCTAGAACTGATGGGAGCAGTTTATTTAGAAAGACGTTACACGCCTTGAGAACGGCTCTGCTGGAACACAGTGCCAAAGAACAGCTTGTGAACTCAAAGTTACAACTGACAAGAGCCGAGACAGAACTGTGAACAATAATCCCTTTTTGGTACGATGGTGTTAGAGTGTTAGCAGTGCACACTGTCAAGTCCTTCGATAAACCGACGTGCTCGATAGACTCACCACTGATCTACGAGCTGCTTTATTTGGGCTCTGGTAGTTTACATGTCTCATTCACATGTTTAAACTGTAATGTTTTATTATTAATGATTTATGCGTCATTCTTAATTGTTACTGTATGTCATGTTGTTACTTGCGGGCGGAGCACCAAGGCAAATTCCTTGTATGTGTACATACTTGGCCAATAAACTTATTCATTCATTCATTCATTATTTGAGTAAAGCCAGAGAAAGGGTACGGGCATAAAATTCCCTCCTACATATATACATCCTGGTCACCCTATATAGATGTCTGTTTTTCAGCAGTCTGTTCTGTGTGAAAGTTATTTGAATGTCCAGTGTCTTGTCTGCTAGTTAAGTTCAGTCTTTTAGTTGTAATTCCACAGGATATTTAGTTTTAAGTCATGATATGTTCAGTTTTAGTTAAGGTGTACAGATATCTTAATACTTTGCTCAGATGCCTTATAACTGTCATGCCTAAATAAGGCGTTTTAATGATGGGTGGCACGGTGGCGCAGCGGTAGAGTTGCTGCATTACAGTGCCAGAGCCCTACGGGTGCGGTCTGTACGGAGTTCATACGTTCTCCCCCTGACCTCATGGATTTTCTCTGGGATCTCCAGTTTCCTCCCACACTCCAAAAGATGCGCAGCTTTGTAGGTGAATTGGCTTCAGTAAAGATTGCAAATTGTCCCTAGCGTGTGCAGGATGGTGCCAGTGTGCAGGGGTCGCTAGTTGGCGCGGAGTCGGTGACGCTGTTTCTGCGTTTCATCTCTAATTTAAACTAAACTACTGTTGAACTTGGCAAATCATTGAGAATTCACCGATCCGACAGAGACCCAAAAGCAGTGTCTCTTGAAGTCCGTGCGCGAGTGAATGCTGACGGGAGCTACTATGGTGAATAGCTCGCCGTTCCTTTGCTGCGCTCACCAGATGCTGTGTAATTGCTGGAAAGCTTCACAGCAGCAATGATGAATCTTGATGGCATTACCAGGAGCAAACAAGCTCATTAATGCATTGTCAGCTAGAAATGTGAAAAAATATATAACCAATTAAATTAAGTTTGTAAATTGGAACCAAACAAAAGGAATTATTCTACAGTAATATTTAAGTTAAATATTTCCACTAGTGGGAGAGTCTAGGACTGGAGGTCACAGCCTTGGAATTAAAGGACGTTCTTTTAGGAAGCAGATGAGGAGGCATTTCTTTAGTCAGAGGGTGGTGAATCTGTGGAATTCTTTGCCACAGACGTCTGTGGAGGCCAGGTCAGTGGATATATTTAAGGCAGAGATAGAGAGATTCTTGATTAATACGGGTGTCAGAGGTTATGGGTGGAAGGCAGGAGAATGGGGTTAGGGGGGAGAGATAGATCAGCCATGATTGAATGGTGGAGTAGACTTGATGGGCCGAATGGCCAAAACTCTTTCTATCACTTATGATATTTTGTCTTTTATTTAGAAATGAAGCACAATAAACAGCAAAGCACAATTATGGGAATTAAAAATCTTATTTTTTTTTGTGCCAGAAGCAGCATCAAGCGGATATTAATTATTGGAAATGTTTATGATGTCCAGTGTTGTCAGTTCATAAAATTATGCTTATCTGAAAGTAATTATTATCATCTGCATGTTGCTACTTTTTGACAGTTCCTTCCCAGCTGTTATCGGGCAACTGCATCATCGCACCAACAAGGATGCTGTCCCGAGCTACTATCTACCTCATTGGAGACCCTCGGACTATCTTTGACCGGACTTTATCTTGCGCTAATTGTTCTTCTCGTTACTCCCTTTATCATGTATCTGTACACTGTGGACGCCTCGATTGTAATCACCTTCCGCTGACTGGTTAGCACGCAACAAACGTTTCTTCAGTAACTTGGCCCACGTGACAATAAACTAAACTAACTAATTATATTTGCTTTGCTGCAAATGGAAAAACAAATGCAATTAGACCCTGTTTGTGAATATCATGAATCAGGCTCTAGTTTTGGCTGAACTATGCCACTTAACTCATTACTCTACACTGAATAATTACTAAATTACATTTCCACATCTGCATTTGCAATACCTCTGATAACCTCGTGGTAATTGAATTTAACCTCAATCATTACTGCCTCCTAAGTGTCGGAATTGATAATATCTAAAAACAAATTATCACCTTTTGTTATGGTTAATCATGCAATACAACAAATGCTTCTACCAGAGAAACTGATTGAGTCAAGCCCCTGTCCCACTGTACGAGGTAATTCACGAGTTCTCCCGAGTTTTCCCCTGATTCAAACTCGGAGAACGTCCGTGGCGGGTCCGTAGGTGTTTGTGGATGTCTCGTGGCGGCTGGTAATGCATACTTTTTTTCATCACAAGTATTTTTTTACTCGCGGACATTTTTTGCAGGGATGAAAAAACGTCACGAGTTTACCGGATTTACATTATGAGCCGCTACGAGACATCCACGAACTCCTACGGACCCGCTACGGACATTCTCCGAATTCAAATCAGGGGAAAACTCGGGAGAACTCGTGAATTACCTCATACAGTGGGACAGGGGCTTCATGCATGCTTTGACGAATTCATTAAGATTAGTTTATAAATGGAAACATTTTTCATCGTTGCATAGCCGGCCGAGCCTTTCAACAGGTGAACTGACGTTTGTTGGATATATAGCTAAAGTGTATTTGCAATAGACAACAGACAATAGGTGCAGGAGTAGGCCATTCGGCCCTTCGAACCAGCACCCCCATTCAATGTGATCATGGCTGATCATCCACAATCAGAGCCCTATCTAGCTCTCTCTTGAATGTATCCAGAGAACCGGCCTCCTACCGCCTTCTGAGGCAGAGAATTCCACAGACTCACAACTCACTGTGTGAAAAAGTGTTTCCTCTGTGTGAAATTGTGGAGATTGTGGAGCATTTACCCTCTAAACAGGCTTGGTTTAATTAGTTTAGTTTAGTTTAGTTTAGAGATACAGCGTGGAAACAGGCCCTTCAGTCCAGCAAGTCCGCACCGACCAGCGATCCCCGCACACTAACACTATCCCGCATACACTAGGGACAATTTACATTTATTCCGAGCCAATTAACCTACAAAACGTGTGCGTCTTTGGAGTGTGGGAGGAAACCGAAGATCTCATAGAAAACCCACATAGGTCACGGGGAGAACGTGCAAACTCCGTACAGACGGCACCCGTAGTCAGTATCGAACATGGGTCCCTGGAGCTGTAAGGCAGTAAATCTGCCGCTGCGCCACTGTAATTCTGTTCTTTCTCAATAAACTGTTTTGAAATTGACTCTACTTAAAGCATTAACCATGTGGGAAAAGAAATAGCAAACTCTAAAAAAATAATAACTTAATATGAAATATTTTACAGCCATTATGTAATAATGCTTATCTAGAGTGTAAAGTCGTCTTTTAATTTCACGGATATCAGCACAGATTCTCAAAGTGCTGGAGTAACTCAGCAGGACAGGCAGCATCTCTGGAGAAAAGGAATAGGTGACGTTTCAGGTCTCTTCTTCAGAAGGGTGTCGACCCGAAACGTCACCTCATCCTTTGATTGATAGGCGCAAAGTGCTGGAGTAACTCAGTGGGTCAGCACTCCAGTATTTTGTGTCTATCTTTGGCACAAACCAGTATCTGCAGTTCTTACTTTAGTTTAGTTTAGTTTAGACATACAGAGTGGAAACAGGCCCTTCGGCCCACCAGGTCTGCGCCGACCAGCGATCCCCGCACATTAACACTATCCTACACACACTAGGGACAATTTTTACATTTACCAAGCCAATTAACCTACATACCTGTAAGTCTTTGGATTGTGGGAGGAAATCAAAGATCTCGGAGAAAACCCACGCAGGTCATGGGGACAACAACCAACTCTGTACAGACAGCACCCGTAGTCGGGATCGAACCCTGATTCGCTGTAATGCAGCAACTCTACCGCTGCGCCACAGTGCCACCGTGGTGGTTTTTGATCGATCTCTTATGAAGATTAATCTGCCCATTGAACTGCAAGATCTTCCTCGTTCCAAGTAATTCAAGGTGACTTGCCAGGTGACCAGTGAGATGAAATGTAGGCTTGCTGGGTTGCACACGTGAATTTTTCTGTAACAATTAAAAAACAAAGTCACTGAACGTCAGAATCTGCTGGAGGTACCAGGAGCATAAACCCGAGATTAATTCAGACTGTGCAAGAAAGAACTGCAGACGCTGGTTAAAATCGAAGGTAGAAACAAAAAGTTGGAGTAACTCAGCGGGTGAAGCAGCATCTCTGGAGAGAAGGAATGGGCGACGTTTCGGGTCGAGACACTTCTTCCGACTGATCAGTCTGAAGATGGGTCTCGACCAGAAACGTCACCCATTCCTTCTCTCCAGAGATGCTGCCTCAGCCGCTGTCCTAAGTCAGACTGTGTTTGGAGAGTCACATTGAGTGCATTGTAGACAGGCACTGAATGCTGGGCAAACTCGGCAGGCCAGGCAGCATCTCTGGAGAGAAGAAATAGGTGATATTTTGGGTCGGGACTTTCAGACCTGAAGAAGGGTCTCGACCCAAAACGTCAACCACACCTTCTGTCCAGAGATGCTGCCTGTGCCACTGAGTTACTCCAGCATTTTGTGTCCATCTTTGGTAGAAGATAGTCTATCTTCTAGACTATCCTTCTTGTGTCTGGGACAGCAGAACCAACTGTCGTGGGCCTAACTCAACGAAACGCCAGTGAAGGGAAGTGTCCACCAGATAACCCCAATGATAGACCTTGCATCTACAGGATTAGTTTTCTTTAAGAGATTCAAGATTCAAGAGAGTTTATTGTCATGTGTCCCAGATAGGACAATGATATTCTTGCTTTGCTTCAACACTACAGAATATAGTAGGCATAAATAAATACAGAACAGATCAGGGTGACCATATACCAATGAATGTATATATACACACATAAATAAACAGATAAAGTGCAATGGGCTATTAATGATCAGAGTTTTGTTTGTTGAGTTTAATAGCCTGATGGCTGTGGGGAAGTAGCTATTCCTGAACCTGGATGTTGCAGATTTCAGGCTCTTGTACCTTCTACCTGAAGGCAGCGGGGAGATGAGTGTGTGGCCAGGATGGTGTGGATCCTTGATGATGCTGGCAGCCTTGTAGAGGCAGCGACTGCGATGGAGCTAGTTAATATCTAGGTAGCTATTTTTTGGGTACAGACTTATCTTTGTAAGTTGGTATATTTAGTTTGATGGTTAGATAATACCTGGTTTTCTTAGTTGAGCACTTATCCTGGAGTCATAGCAAATGGATTGGTGGCGCAGCGGTAGAGTTGCTGCCTTACAGAGGATGAGCGCCAGAGACCCGGGTTTGACCCCGACCACGGGTGCTGTCTCTACGGAGTTTGTACGTTCTCCTGATGAATTGAGTGGGTTTTCTCCGCGATCTTCGGTTTCCTCCCACACTCCGAAGACGTGCAGGTATGTAGGTTAATTGGCTTTGTAAATGTAAAACACAAAGAAATTGTCCCTGGTGGGTATAGGATCGTGTTAACGTGCGGGGATCGCTGGTCGGCGCGGACCCAGTGGGCCGAAAGGGCCTGTTTCCGCGCTGTATCTCGAAGTCAAACTGAACTAAAGTACCTTGTGTTTTAATTGTAATTGCCTATCCGTCCTGCACATGTTGAGCGTGTTGCATATACATTTGCGTGCTAGAGTGCACACCATTAATTATTGGATGGAGCCGGTGCCCCTGCTGCCCCTCTGCACTGTTAACAAGTTTGAACCAAGGATATAAGATGATGCTGGTAACGGGCGATTCGTGTGTGCTGCCCCATGTGATCTGTTATTCTTACACTCTTATATGAAGTATATTTGTGCCTGTGTATAGTCAGACATTTACTGAACTGAATGCAAAAGATAAGGAGTTCCACTCTACGTAAGGTGGCACGGTGGCGCAGCTAGTAGAGCGCCACAGCCTCACAGCGCCAGAGACCCGGGTTCGATCCTAACCTCGGGTGCTGTCTGTGCGGAGTTTGCACGTTGCCGCTTGGGATTCCTCCGGTTTCTTCCCACATCCCAAAGACATGCGGGGTTGTGGGTTAATTGGCCGTCTGTAAGTTTCCCCCGAGTGTTTAGGGAGTGGAAGCGAAAGTGGTTTACCAGTAGAACTGTTGTGAACCAGTGATCGCTGGTCAGCATGGACTTTGTGGGCCGAAGGGCCTGTTGCCGTGCGCTATTTCTAAACGAAACTAAACTAGGTACATGTGAAAATGACCGTTATCCCCACTTTCTTGAGAGGCACAGTGACACGGATAGTTGAGCCATCGCCTCACCATGTCAGAGACACAGGTTCAATCCTGACCTCCAGATGTGGAGTTTGTATGTTCTGCTTGTGACCCTCTGAAGCTGTGCGGGTCAATCATTGCCCTTATTGTGTAGGTGAGTGGTACAATCTGAGGGAAGTTGATGAGAATGTGTGGAGAATAAAATGAAATGTGATGAATGTAGAATTAGTGCAAATGAATGGTTGAAGGCCAGCCCAGACTTGGTAGGCCAAAGGGCCTGTTTCTGTGCTATACACAGCTATCGTAGAGTCTGTTCGCACCTTCTCCGTCATGGTCTGGTTTGGCTCAGCCACCAAGCACGACACCTGGAGGCTGCAGCGAATCGTCCGATCAGCAGAGAAGGTTATTGGCTGCAACCTTCCCTCCATTGATGAACTGTACACTGCAAGGGCCAGGAAGCGAGCGGGCAAGATCATCTCTGACCCCTCTCACCCTGGCCACAAACTCTTTGAATCACTTCCCTCTAGAAGGCGACCCCGGACTGTCAAAGCTGCCACAGCCAGACATAAAAACAGTTTTTATCCACGAGTAGTTGCTCTACTCAACAGCCAAAAATCTGTAGCCTCCCTTTGGTCTGGTATTTTGTTGGTTCACATGCTTGATCAATGGTGTTTTATCATTAATGTTTTATTATTATTAATGTTTTGTGTTTTCTGAGTCATCCGTAACTGTCCCTGTATGTCATGTTGTTACTTGTGGGCAGAGCACCAAGGCAATTTCCTTGTATGTGAATACTTGGCCAATAAACTTACTTACTTACTTACTTACTCATTTGCATCTATGGTTTATTGAAGTACACTTCACAGTTACAGTGCTGTCTTTAGATGATTGTTTCCATATTACACATGCATAAATATAAAAATTATATAATTTTATTAATTTAAGTGTTACTGAATAAATGTTAAATGAATATTAAAAACGGCGACACAGCGGTAGAGTTGCGGCCTCACGGCACCAGAAACCCGGATTCCTTTCAGACAGCGGGTGCTGTCTGTACGGAGTTTGTATGTTCTCCCCTGCGACCATGTGGGTTCTCTCCGGGTGCTCCAGTTTCCTCCCGCACTCCAAAGACGTAAAGGGTTGTAGGCTAATTGGCTTCCTGTAAATCGTTGCTAGTGTGTAGGATATAACTAATGTACGGGGTGATCACTGGTCGGCGCGGACAATGTTTCCACACTATACGTATAAAGACTAAAGCTAAGGAGCGAAGGAGATAGGCGACGTTTCGGGTCGAGACCCTTCTTCAGACTGGTCAGGGATCAGGGAAACGAGAGATGTAGACGGTGATGTGAGAGATAAAGAACAATGAATGAAAGATATGCAAAAAGTATCGATGATAAAGGGAACAAGCCATTATAAGCTGTTTGTGGTGTGAAAATGAGAAGCTGGTGCGACTGGGGTGGGGGAGGGAGATAGAGATAGAGGGAATGCCAGGGCCCGAGGGCTGAGGGAGAGGTGGGAGGGGAAGGAGACAGCAGGGGTTAACAGAATTGAAAAAATTCAATGTTCAAGCCCAAAGGATGCAAACTCCCCAAGCGGAATATGAGGTGCTGTTCCTCCAACTTGCGGTGTTGCTCACTCTGGCCATGGAGGAGGCCCAGGACCGAGAGGTCGGATACGGAATGGGAGGGGGAGGTCGGGTTGGTTTTTGCGGACCGAGCGGAGGTGTGAACTATAATACTATGTTCAACACACTGCAACTCCTTGGAGCTTAACCAAGAACATAGAATACCATTTATTGATGACATGCTCATAATTTGATATTGTACCACCTTCAGAATCCTAGTGATGAATTCATCTGCATTGAGATTTCATTAGATAGTTCACTGGTTACAGCACTTAAGCAGTAAGCCATTGCCAACATTTCTTCGCCAAGTTCAAATGGAGCTCCAAAAGTTGAAAGGTGATATTGGTTTCTTTCATTGTAAATGAAACATGGATTTCTCTTATTATATATATATATAGATAGATATATATATATATATTCTTATATTCGAAGATCAATAAGCTGGTGGATACCCGATTCTCAGTAATGCTGCACCAAGCCAAGAGTCAACATTGTGCCACCAGGCTTTTCATCTGCAGCTGTGTAGAGTTAGATGTAACTGCACCCTTTTTAATGTTCAGTGTCAGTTGACGAGCTTCACTGCACCTGGACGGCAACTGTATCGTCTCTGCTTAATTCCTGCTGAAAGAGAGGCTCATTGAGCTCAATTTTGATGAGACTTGGCTTTTCAAGAGACTAATGAGCCTGTCCCACTTAGACGAATTTTTAGGCTACTGTAGGAGAGTACGCGGTCGACACAGGGTCGCCACATGTTTGCGGGTGGTTGCCGGGGAGTCGCCTTCATGGTCGTGAGGAGTTCCCGCATTCTGGGAACTAGTCGCGGCCGCATTCTGGTCGCCGCGAATTTTTCAACATTGTTGACAAATTAGCGGCGACCAGAATGCTGCCGCCGTGGAGAGTAGCGAGAATTCGCGTGCCGCAGGTGGGTCGCCAGGAGATCCTAATGGGTTTCCAGGAGGTCGAAGGTTCTCGAAGGTTCTTGTAGGTTGGAGCCGGTGCTGACCGGTGAATTTCATTGGCTCCTTGGGGGAAAAAAAAGGTAAGCAGTTGTTTTCAGAACCAAGGATAACCGACCGGTAATGTAAAATGTCCGCCGAGCTTCACAGCCGTGTTTCTCCGGCTTCTTAATAGTTGTCTCCATTCCTACTCCCCCCTTCTCCCCCCTCTCCCCTCCCCTTTTAAAGGACTTACCGTACACTGTGCTTTAGCCATCTTTTTACAGCGCCAACCTTCCTGTTCATCAATGTGTGTCTGTATCACCTTGGCTTTGCACGTTGTGAATTTTTTAGACAGGGCAAGCGGGGGGTGCGTTTTCTAACAAATTCACATGGGCGGGCGAAGGAAGCGATGTGCGTGCGTGTGCGTTCCACTCTGACAGTCGCCGTTCCAGTTGCCGGGTTTTCAGGCAACTGCCGGCAACTTGACAGTCGCCTGCAGTCCACTGGCCTAAGTGGGACAGGCTCATTAGATTTAGCTCTTAGGGCTAACGGAATCAAGGGATATGAGGAAAAAGCAGGAACGGGGTACTGATTTTGGACGATCAGCCATGATCATAGTGCTGGCTCAAAGGGTCGAATGGCCTACTCCTGCACCTATTTTCTATGTTTCTAAGTTTTAGAGCTTTGAGTATAAAACCTTTGTCATTATAGACTTCAGTGGCAATCTTAGTCTTTTCAAATATTTCTTCATGGATGCAGGTCTATGAGCAAATTTTGATTAGTGATGTTTCATTGAAAAAAATAAATGCTGGGAAACATTGCAATCGTTAATTGGTATTAGAAAATATGTTAAATTGTGCCTTTTATTTTAAGTCTATTGACTGTCGGTCATAGATGAAGGGATGCTTTTCTAGCGAAGTGTTGCTTTCAGATTCAGTGTATTGAAATCCTGGTATCTGCGATATTGTATCATAGCTTGCAGGGGCGGCATGGTGGCGTAGCAGTGGAACTGCTGCCTTACAGCGCCAGAGATCCAGGTTCGATCCTGACTACGGGTGCTGTCTGTACGGAGTTTGACATTCTCCCAGTGACCGTGTGGGTTTTCTCTGGGTGCTCCGGTTTCCTCCCACACTGCAAAGATGTACAAGTTTATAGGTTAATTGGCTTCAGTAAAATTGTACGTAGCCCCTAGTGTGTAGGATAGTGTTAGTGTAAGGGGATCGCTGTTCGGCGGGACCCGGTGGGCCAAAGGGCCCATTTCCACACTCTATCTCTACTGTCTTAAGTCCAGTCTAAGGATTAAGGTTTCAAGGTCAGTTTATTGTCACATGTACCAATGAAGGTAAAGTGAAATTTGAGTTACCATACAGCCACACTAAGCAAAAAGCAACAAGACACACAGCCACATTAAATAAAAGAGTCTAAAGAGTGTGTTGTATCAATCTACCCTTTAAGTTTATTCACAAAGCTGTTTGTTGATAAATTAATGTTGACACGCATCACTATAAATTGAAAAGATAGAATTTAAGTCTTTGGCCTGTTTTAGGAAACGTATGGATTAAATCCTAAAATAAGTTTAGCCAACTAATTTTCAAACTATAATTCGTGTTATTTTATCTGTAGCAGTTAAAATTTAAATTAACCTTTTTTTATATATATAGGCACAACCTCATAATTATGCATTTTATAATTCAGTCATTGAAAACAGTAGTTCGCCAGGATTGAGAAAATGGAACCCACAAATACTCCCAGTCACTGATGCAAAGCCATCAATAACAGTGAATTAGTATAATCAATATATACGGCGGTTCCAAGTTAGACGCTAAATCTAAAACCCAATTAGGGGGGAGGATGGATTCTCAAATTATATTCACCATAAGTGAAGCACTATTTTAATCACATTTTAAGGCAGTTTTAACCTTAAACTAGCTTTGTTTTGTTTATTCCATTTTATTGTCATCTGGACCAAGGTACGGCGAAAAACTTTTTGTTGCATGCCATCCAGTCAGCCAACTATAAGCGATTACATTCGATCCGTCCACAGCGTACAGAGAAACAGGATAAAGGGGATAAAGGGAATCACGTTTAGTGCAAGATAAGTCCATTAAAGTCTGATTAAATATAATCCGAGGGTCTCCAATGAGGTAGATGTTAGCTCAGGACCGCTCTCTGGTTGTTGGTAGGGTGGTTCAGTTGCCTGGTAACAGCTGGGAAGAAACTGTCCCTGAATCTGGAAGTGTGCGTTTTCTCACTTCTGTACCTCTTGCCTGAGACAGGAGAAGAGGGAGTGAGACTGGTCCTTGATTATGCTGATCAACTAATTTCTCATTGTAACATGTTAGATTAATGTATTCTGGAGGAACCGGGGAATGCAAAATATTTTGTTTTCCATTTAGAGTCATTCAGCACAGAGGCAGGCCCTTTGGCCCAACTTGTCCATGCCGATCAAGATTCCCCGTCAAAGCTAGTTCCATTTTGCCTGCGTTTGGCCAATATGCCTCAAAACCTTTCCTAACCATATACCTGTACAAGTGTCTTTCATAGGGTGAAGGTGAAGGGGAAAAGATTGAATAGGAATCTGAGGGGTAACTTTTTCACACAAAAGGTGGTGGGTTTTTGGAACGAGCTGCCAGAGGACTATCCCAACATTTAAGAAACAGTTAGACAGATACATGGATAGGTCAGATTTGGAGGGATATGGGCCAAATGCAGGCAGGTGGGACTAGTGTAGCTGGGACATGTTGGTGGTGTGCATAAGTTGGGCCGAAGGGCCTGTTTCCATGCTGTATGACTCTATGACTATGAATACTGTTATGTAGCATCTGCCTCAACCACCTCCCCCAGCAGCTCACTCCTTATACCCATTATGTTATCTCATTTCTATTAGATCAGGACTCTTAAAGACCTTTCAGTTTTGTTTGAATAAGATTCAGTTGAAATATTATTCAGTTGCGGGGATCTTACAAATACGAGCGCATGGAAAGAGACATTAATGACAATAGATTCATGGGCCCAAATTGGAATTTCTTTCTCTGAAATTTGATGCATTGAAATCCATGGCATCTAAGCTTCCAAAAGCCCTGTCCCACGGTACGAGTTCATTCCAAGAGCTCTCCCGAGTTTAGAAAAAAAATCAAACTCGTGGTAAGCACGGAGAATGAACATAGCGGGTACGTCGGAGCTCGGGGACGTCTCTTAGCGGCTCACAACTTTAACGGCAGGTAGTCAGGAAGACTCGCTAACGGCAGGTAAACACGGGAAGACTCGTGAAGATTTTTCAACATGATGAAAAATGTCACGAGAGCCGCGAGTACCGACGAGTGGCCATTACCGTAAATCTCCGAGTTTGAATCAGGGCAAACTCGGGAGAGCTCTTGGAATGAACCCGTACCGTGGGACAGGGCTTTAAGTTTGGAAAATGTGTAAACATGTAGCTATGCACTGGAAATGTTGCTATTGTAATAGGTAACCTCTTGGGAAACAATGACAGACTACAGGAATTCACACCTGAGTTTTACCATTGGTCACACTATTCAGGAATATTGATGGAATGTATTTTGGAGGAACTGTATAAATCACTGATGCCAAGGTATCAGCAGTAATGACCAAGAAGAACATGAAGGCAAGTGTTGCTTATTAGACATATTCGAAGAATAGAAATAATGAATAGAATAAATAAATAACGAGAAGAGGCCAGGGGGTAAAAATGCTTCGTAACCCGACAGGTACAAGTGAACTTTGAATGGAACGTGTTGTGTAACCACCTTTGATTTACCTGTTGATCATTGATCTGATGTTCATTGTAGATCTGTCCCCACTCAGGTAAGTGGTTTAATGAATGGTCAACATTGGAGACTTGTTCATTTGCTATCCTTGAATGCAAATGCAAATCTGTATTTCATTACAACTCTCCACCGGCCCCTCCGTTACGCCGCTTGTCTCCTTGCAGCGTGGCACTTAACCTTTTCTTGGCGTGAAAGAATCCTGGAGCAGGACTTGTCATAGAGTCATCATCTTCATCGGCAGACCCTCGAGTATGACTGTCCTCTCCTCTCCATAGTGTCGTCTTCTTGTGGGCCTGCAGATGTCTGTAGAGGCCGATCCGCGATCCGCGCACCTTGGTGCAACGTGGGCCGTGGAGACTGGCGGTGGTTGGTCGCTGTCGAGCCACCTTCTCTCTCTCCTTAAGGGCCTGTCTCACTTACGAATGATTAATGTGTCATGTCTAATGTGTCAGGTCACTGGATGGATTTAAGAGAGAGTTAGATAGAGCTGTAGGGGCTAGTGAAGTCAAGGGATATGGGGTGAAGGCAGGCACGGGTTATTGATAGGGGACGATCAGCCATGATCACAATGAATGGCGGTACTGGCTCGAAAGGTACTGCCTCCTCCTGCACCTATTTTCTATATTTCTATCTATGTTTCTATCTTATGCAACATGTTGAACATTTTCGCCGACCTATGACGGGTGCCGGCAGCTGCCGAAGACGCCGCGTAAGTGGGACAGGCCCTTTACGGGTGCTGTCACTTCGTCTCTGCCGCTCGGCGTAGTTCCGTTTCGTGACGTGCGGCTCCTTCCTGCACGGATCTCCTCCAGGAGTGCCTTTCCAGTGCAAAGTGGTCCCAGCTGCTCGATGTGATGTGGATCGAGTCATAAAGTACGGACACAGGCCCTTTGGCCCAAGTTCTGTCCAACAAGTCCCAACCTCACCTGCCTGCGATCGGCCCTTTAAACCCCTATCCATGTACCTGTCCAAATGTTTTTTAAACATTGTGATAGTGCCTGTCTCAACTAACTGCTCCGGCAGCTGGTTCCATATACCCACCGTCCTCTGTGTAAAACAAAAAGGTTGCCCCTCAGATTCCTATTCAATCTTTCCCCCCTTACCTTAAACCTCTGTCCTCTGGGTAAAAGCTGTGTACAAACATGGGAGCTCATTCATAACGTAGATGATAGACACAAAATGCTCCAGTAACTCAGCGGCTCAGGCAGCATCTCTGTAGAAGAGGTTGAAGAAGGGCTCCGACCCGAAACATCACCTGTTCTCTACCTCACCAGACTTTGGAGCAGTAATGGTAACGAGTGATTAATGTGTCATGTCTAATTTTGCTCCTTCTGCACTAAGTCGCATTAAATTGAAGAAGGGTCTCGACCTGAAACATTCCTTTCCCCCGGAGATGCTGCCTAGCCCGCTGAGTTACTGCAGCTTATTGCATCTGTCTTCAGATATAGCTCTTAGGGCTATCGGAATCAAGGGGTGTGGGGAGAAAGCAGGAACGGGGTACTGATTCTGGATGATCAGCCACGATGGTATTGAATGGCGGTGCTGGCTCGAAGGGCTGAATTGCCTACTCCTGCACGTATTTTTCCATGTTTCACATTAAATTCAACATTGTCATAATCTCACCACAAATATGACCATTGTCTATTATAATAAATTGACACATTGATGAAATATTGACTACTTCACTGCTTCAGATCTATTGAGGTAGTCAGCGGTTCACCTCTGCTTGCAACGGCTAACGTTAATATGTTGGTTCATTCAATCTGGCTCTTTTTTTCTTGAGTTACTGTTTCCTTGATAAGTACCCTGCAGGTTTGGCTCATTTCCACCTGAAGTAATGCACTCCTTTTTCTATGCCAGTCCAAGCAAGAAATCACACTGCCTTTATTTGAGTTTAGTTCAGTTCAGAGATACAGCGGTGAAACAGGCCGTTCGGCCCACCGAGTCCGCACCGACCTGTGATCCCCGCACACTAACACTACCCTACACACACTCGGGACAATATTACATTATACCCCAAGCCAATTAACCTACAAACCTGTACGTCTTTGGAGTGTCGGAGGAAACTGGAGAAAACCCCACGCAGGTCACTGCAAACTCCGTAGTCGGGATTGAACCCGGGTCTCGAGTGCTGTAACACTGTGCTGCCCAAAACTTGTGTTTTTGGAACTGATGTACTACGGGTTGAAGGCAGGAATGGGGTACTGGTTGGGGATGATCAGCCATGGTCACGTTGAATGGCGGTGGCTGCCTCGAAGGGCCGAACGGCCTACTCCTGCACCTAGTGTCTATTGTCTATCGTGCTGAGAATTATATCCTGCGCTCTTTGCTCTATCTCTTATACGTGCGTTTGCCTTGATTGTATCTCCTGTATGGTACATCTGATCCGCTTGGATAGCAGGCAAAACAAAGCCTTTCACTGTACCTCGGTACACGTGACAATGAAAAAAAACTAAACCTTGCCGGTGGCTAATGGTTAAAGGACTTTAACTTGGAAAGTTAACTGTTTATATGTACAAATTCTCAGTAAGTCAGACAGCATCTGTGGAAACCGCAGATGCTGCCTGGCTTTACTGAGAACTTGTGGCCTTCTCTATTTTCTAGCAGTTCTATTTTCACATCAAAGAGCCACTTTTCAGATCTATTGTGCGGATGCAATGCTGTATTGTCAAACAGGATATATATACGTGCCTTCGGAAAGCGACGGGTATCGGCACATGCCAAGGCATACTCCAAATAGCATTGCACCAAGCAGAGCAAATGTATTAAGCTGAGGTGTGAGTTACACACCCTTGGCTATGTGTCTCACTCAGGAGAGTCTGCGACAAAGTGATTTTCTCCTACACAATCACAGTGAGAATCAAAGCAATTTGCGTTCACAGGGCATTGCCTGCTGAAGTTCGCGTCTGTCACTTGTCACACTGAATTATCACCTCAATAAATCAAAGCCATTGAATGTAATTTTATAAATGACTTTCTCACACCAGACTCTAGACTCCTCCGCTCAGTTCGCATTAACCAACCTGATCTCCCGGTGTTTAAGAAGGAACTGCAGATGCTGGAAAATCGAAGGTAGACAAAAATGCTGGAGAAACTCAGCGGTTGAGGCAGCATCTTTGGGGGCGAAGGAAATAGGCAACGTTTCGGGCCGAAACCCTTCAGCAGTCTTTCGGCCCGAAACGTTGCCTATTTCCTTCGCTCCATTGATGCTGCCTCGCACGCTGATCTCCCGGTGGGTCAGCACTTCAACTCCCCCTCCCATTCCAAATCCGATCTTTCTGTCCTGGGCCTCCTCCATGGCCAGAGTGAGTCCCACCGCAAATTGGAGGAGCAGCTCCTCATATTTTGCTTGGGCAGTGTGCACCCCAGCGGTATGAACATTGACTTCTCCAATTTCAGGTAGTCCTTGCTTTCTCCCCCCTTCCCCTCCCCTTCCCAGCTCTCCCAAAGCCTACTGTCTCCACCTCTTCCTTTCTTCTTCCAGCCCCCCCCCCCCTCCCCTACCCCCACATCAGTCTGAAGTAGGGTCTCGACCCGAAACATCACCTATTCCTTCGCTCCACAGATGCTGCCTCACCGCCTGAGTTTCACCAGCATTTTCGTCCATCTCAGATTCTAGAAAATGTTTTTTTTTCGATTCTTCTTTCGATTTTTCCGTGTTTGCTTACGCTGAGATTTTCTTTTAGTCTTATGGTTTTAGACCACTAATATCTGATCACTAGTTCTATATTATCCCGATTTGTCATCCACTCCCTACACGCTAAGGACAATTTACGGAAGATAATTAACCTGCAAACCTGCAGGTCTTTGGGATGTGGGAGGAAACCGGAGCACCCGGAGGAAACCCACGTGGTCACGGGGAGATCGTACAAAAATCCGTACAGAGAGAAGCCGAGGTCAGGATCGAACTCGGGTCTCTGGCATAGTGAGGCAGCGAGCGGTTCCACCACTGTGCCTCCCGCTTCCCGGATAGGAATGGGATGCTTTTCCATGAACACCAATTGTCAGCATCACTCTGCCATCAAGCAGCCAGCTGTAGAGTTTGAAACAGTCTGGAGACCTGAAGCATCACCTGCTCATTCCCTCCCCAGATGCTGCGTGACCTGCCGAGTTCCCAGAGCACTTTGGACGAGGTGCCACTTGCAAGGAGGGCAAGTAGTTTGAAGACACAAGGGACTGCGAATGCTGGTTTACCAGAAAAGGCACAAAGTGCTGGAGTAACACACGGGTCAGGCAGCATCTCTGGAGAACATGGAGAGGTGACGTTTTGTGTCGGGATCTTCCTTCAAGTAGTTTGGCCGCAGAGTGTTGTTCTATCTGGCCTCCACCAACAATGTGCGAATCATGGCGACACTCCCTCGGCAACAGGAGCTATTGTTTGTCGCTCTTTGGCACTAATTTATCATCAATGCCTGCCAAAGGTTTATCATTTTTTGTGCTGCCCAGGCGCTGGGAAATGGATTAAAATGCAGCTGAATCGTTGCACAGCAAATTACTTTTATGTAACAAGATACATAAACAACTCCCAAGGTGAACATTGCAATGGCTTGTGTGCAGGGTTTTCTGAAGCTTACTTACTGTATCTAAACGCCTGAACCAAGCCCAAAAGTGGAAGCTAGCTTGTGACGTGCCACAACTCCCTCACACGCAACATGGAATGCACCAGTTTAGTTTAGTTTAGTTTAGTTTGGAGATACAGAATGGAAACAGGCCCCTTGCCCAGCGATCCCCGTCCATTAGTTCTATGTTATTCCAGGTTTGCATCCTGTACATTAGGGGCAATTTACAGAAGCCAATTAACCTACAAGCCTGCACGTCTTGGGAATGTGGGAACAAACTGGAGCACCCGGAGAAAACTCACAGGGTCACAGAGAAAATGTGCAAACTCCACGCAGACAGCACCCGTAGTCAGGATCGAACCTGGGTCTCTGGCACTCTAAGGTAGCAACTCCACCGATGCACCACTGTGGATGCAAAGGTGAAAGAAAAGAAAGGTTGCTCACAACGAGTTTGCTTGAGAGCCGTCATAAAATGGCAGCAAATAGGTTTGGGTCACAAAACACTTGCAAAGCTAATTAGGCCTGAACAACATTAGTTATTCATTTTGTCAGGACCATGATATTGCTAATATGACCAGCGTTTATTGCTTGCCCCTAATTGTCCGGGTTTCTGGCTTGAGTTTGCGAGCTGCCTTTTTGAACTGCTGCCGTCTTTCAAGTGAAGATGCTCACAGCAGGAGGATAGAAAGCTAAGAGCAGAGATGAGTAGAGATTGAAGGAGGGTCCTGACTTCAAACGTCACCTGTCCATGTTCTCCAGATGATCCCATGGTGGCTGCATGAAGCCTTTGATCAGGCCCGGACAATCAATCGCGTTTCCCTGTTGTTTCCCAATAGGAACTGACAGTCTGAAGAAGGGTCTCGAACCGAAACGTCGCCCGATTCCTTCGCTCCGGAGATGCTGCCTGTCACGCTGAGTTACTCCAGTACTCTGTGGTCCATGTTCTCCAGAAATGCTTCCTGTCCCACTGGGTTACTCCATCACTTTGTGTCCTTCCAAGCTGAGATGAGTTGGTCCTCAGATTGTGAGGGATAAAGTGATTAAACCCCACTATTGTAAGGGGCTTTAAAGAGGATTCAAACCGATAGGGCCCAGGGAGAGGGTTCTGACACAGCTGTGTATAAAAGTTACCAGACCCATCCTTGAGTAAGAAGTAATAGCATTGTATAGCGGTAGAAGGGAGTGATGTAGATAGATCCCTATCAGTAGAATGGAGTGATAGATGGGACCCTTGTCACTATAGCTTAGTTTTAGTGCTGATATAGGAGAACTGAGAGAGTTCACTTGGAGGTGAGTAAATCCAGGGCAGGTCATGAACAACTGAGCATGCTTAATAAAATAAATGAATATTACAACACACCCCTGGTCAAGAAACTGTTCATTACCATGGACATGCGATGTATGATGTGGGAGGTACTGGGGGGACGTACCTACAGGTTGTCCACCTCAGTGTCTGATTGGAGCGGGCCAAAGGAGGGGAGGTTGGATGTAGAATTGTGTGTATAAAGGGGGTTTACCCTTCTGACTTCGGTGTGTCTCAACTTGGAGAGGCACCCGGCTCTGCAGACTCGAAAATAAAGAATCTCTTGCTTCCACGATTTAGTCTTTGAGTAGTGATTGTGAGCACATCGCATAGCTCACAAGATGGAAAGGTATAGTGGCAGCAGCATTGTCCAGCGGTTGGATCATGGATGCTGTACATGAGGGGAGGATTGTGCCCAGCAACGTTCTGCTCAGTAGCTCAGGGGAGTTGATCGAAGGCGATTGGCAAAATTCAGAATCAACCCTGCACTCAAGCCATTGCAGTGTTCACCTTGGGAGTTGTTTACGTATCTTGTTACATGAAAATAATTTGCTGTGAAACAATTCAGCTGCGTTTCAATTCATTTCCCAGTCCCTGTGCAGCAGAAAAAATGATAACCCTTTGGCAGGCCTTGACATTAAATTAGTGCCAAAGATCTACAAACAATAGTTGAAGTGCATCACAATGAACAGAGGGAGTTCTACATGGATCACACATTGTTGGTGGGGGTCAGATAGAACAACACTCTGCAGCTAAACTAGAAGCAAGATCTGAGGCGACATTGATGTTTAAGAGAGAACTGCAGATGCTGGAAAAATCGAAGGTGGACAAAAATGCTGGAGAAACTCAGCGGGTGAGGCAGCATCTATGGAGCAAAGGAATAGGTGACGTTTCGGGTCGAGACCCTTCTTCAGACTGATGTGGGGGGGGGGGGAGGGGGAAGAAGGAGTCATTGAAGTAACTTTCCCTTTTGTAAACTGTGAGAGAGTAATCTGGAATGCATCACGGTCAGTCACAGTGGCACAGAGGTACAGTTGCTGCCTTACAGCAAAATGCAGCGCCAGAGACCCGGGTTCCATCCCGACTACGGGTGCTGTCTGTACGGAGTTTGCACGTGCTCCCCGTGATCTGCGGGGGTTTTCTCCGAGATCTTCGATTTCCTCCCACAATCCAAAGTCGTGCAGGTTTGTAGATTAATTGGCTTGATAACAATGTAAAAATGTCCAAGTTGGCGATATGCAGAGTACAGGGCCTGTCCCACCAGCATGCGACTGCATGCGGCGAGCGCGACCTAACATGGTCGCTTGAACCGTACGGCATCGCGGGGCCGGTCCCACTTCGATCGCCGGAGCCGTATGGAGTGTGCGGGGTTGGTCCCGACATCGCACGGGGCTCCGAAAAACTGACACTGTTCAAAAATCTATCGCGGAAACGACCTGTCGGCCCGCAGCCGCATTGAGGCCGCACGCAACGTCTCGTCGTCGTATGCAGCGTCATGATGCCGTATGCAGCGTCTTGAGGGCGTACGCCGACCGCGTGGCGTTGCGCGATGACGTCACCGCCCGGCGCCGTGCGATGTCCAAATTCAGTCGGCCCGCCTCCTGCCCAGCTGATTGATGAGTATGATGTCAGGACCAGCTCCATACGGCTCCGTGGTTGGAAGTGGGACCGGTTCAAGCCACCACGTTTGGTCGCATGCTGGTGGGACAGGCCCTTATTGCCCAGTCGACTACAATATTCAGAAGATTCAGAAGATTCATCACCTACCTGTAAAGGGGACATGTAGCTGATAACACCGCAACTTTTCAACGAGAATGGGGCTAAACAGCTGAGGAGGAAAACTGTCAAAGTCCGTGTGGGAGGAACCGTAGATGCTGGTTTACACCAAAGAGAGACGCAAAGTGATGGAGTAACTCAGCGGGACAGGCAGCATCACTGGAGAGAAGGAACGGGTGACGTTTCGAGTCGAGAACCTTCTTCAGACTGTTAGTCTATTGGGATCTATTTGATCAATTTCCTCGAGATAAATATAGTTGTGTTGTATTGGAAACAGCAGGGGAACCTGACTGAAACCCAAATTAAGGATTAGATGAAGAGTTACATTTTATAATTCACGGACATATCTCCAATGATGTATAATTAGTTATTTATTCCATTCTCTTTTATTATACCTTCTGTTTTTTTTTGGTTTCTTTTCTCTCTCTCGGAATATATAGACTATTAAATAATTCCATATTATATCGAATACAACTATTAAATAATTGATATTATATACAATATTAATAATGTATGACCACCACAAACAAAATGTTTTTTATAATGTACTTACTTCTAATAAAAAAAATTACAAAAATCAAGGAACGTGATTGATTGTTCTGGGCCTGTTCAAAGGCTTCATACCACCACCATGGGATTAGGATTCTCCAATCAATCTTCTGCCTCAACTGTATTGAGTTGACACCTAACTTCAACATTGAGATGCCAAACAGGTTTTTGATTTGCAAACCAAAGAGCAGTCTCCTTTGATCTATGAATTTCTATTGTGTTTAGGTGGAAGGTGGCCACACGAGTACCTGAATTCATAAGATCTGAAGCTCTCATTGAGGACTACCTGAAATATTGTCGGTGTTATGGAGAATGGGGCGTGCGAGTTATTTAATTAAACTCGTATTTTATCCCTTGAAGCAAAACAATGATAATTCATTCAAAGCTCTCGTTTGTCTAACTTAAAAACAATATTTCAAATGCTTTCCACTAGTAAAATAAAATTGAGTGTAATTAGATTTCCAAGGTCAGAATTTTTTTTGCATTCTGAAACCGATTATATTTTATTTCGAAAGGAGAGAAACACACTCCCCATAATTCTCTTTGTAGCACTTCTGTAGTGTTTCCATGGTTTTCATTTTGTAATTGGAGCTGTTAGTTTTAGTAACATCGGGGGGTTTTACTAAACTTCGGAACTGGGGGTGGAAATGGAGGCGTAGGAGAGCAAACCAGCGAGGATGCTGAAAACATTCCTCACACTTTATAGAGTCATAGAGTGATACAATGTGGAAACGGGCCCTTCTTGCCCACACCGGCCGACATGTCCCAGCCACAGCTCAGACCAAGACTTCCAAATCACATCCACCCATTTGACTTGAGCAAACCTGTACCACTGTGGTGTAAGTATCAGCTACATTTATTTGCATATAGGTCGCACATAATTTTACTTAGAGTCATAGAGTGAAACAGTGAGGAAACAGGCCCTTCAGCCCTACTTGCCAACACCGGCCAACATGTCCCAGCTGCACAAGTCCCACCTGCCTGCGCTTGCTCCATATCCCTCCAAACCTGTCCTACCCATGTACCTGTGTAACGGTTTCCTAAACACTGGTATAGTCCCAGCCTCAACTACCTCGTCTGGCAGCTTGTTCCGTACACCCACCACCCTTTGTGTGAAAGGGTTACCCCTCAGATTCCTATTAAATCTTTTCCCCTTCACCTATGTCCTCTGGTCCTCGATTTCCCCTACTCTGGACAAGACTCTCTCTGCATTTTGACCAGGCAAACTGTCACGTGTCCAGTGAAAAGCTTTTTTGTTGCGTGCTATCGAGTCAGAGGATAGACTATGCATGATCACAACAGTGTACAGATGCAAGATAAAGGGAGTAACGGAGGTACACAAAAGGCTGGAGAAACTCAGCGGGTGCAGCAGCATCTAAGGAGCGAAGGAGATAGGCGACGTTTCGGGTCGAGACCTTTCTTCAGACTGGTCAGGGATCAGGGAAACGAGAGATATAGACGGTAATGTGGAGAGATAAAGAACAATGAATGAAAGATATGCAAAAAAGTATCGATGATAAAGGGAATAAGCCATTGTAAGCTGTTTGTGGTGTAAAAAATGAGAAGCTGGTGCGACTAGGGTGGGGGAGAGAGATAGAGAGAGAGGGAATGCCAGGGCCCGAGGGCTGAGGGAGAGGTGGGAAGGGGAGGAGACAGCAAGGGTTAACAGAATTGAGAAAATTCAATGTTCAAGCCCAGAGGATGCAGACTCCCCAAGCGGAATATGAGGTGCTGTTCCTCCAACTGGCGGTGTTGCTCACTCTGGCCGTGGAGGAGGCCCAGGACTGAGAGGTCGGATACGGAATGGGAGGGGGAGTTGAAGTGCTGAGCCACCGGGAGGTCGGGTTGGTTATTGCGGACCGAGCGGAGGCGAAACGATCGCCAAGCCTCCACTTGGTCTCACCGATATAGATCATCTGGCATCTGGAGCAGCAGATGCAGTAGATGAGGTTGGAGGAGGTGCAGGTGAACCTCTGTCGGACCTGGAAGGACAGCTTGGGTCCCTGAAAGGAGTGGAGGGGGGAGGTGAAGGGACAAGTGTGGCATCTCTTGCGGTTGCAAGGGAAAGTGCCCGGGGAAGGGGTAAAGCGGGAGGGAAGGGAATTGACAAGGGAGTTGCGGAGGGAGAGGTCTTTGCGGAAGGCAGACGGGGGGGAGATGGGAAGATGTGGCGAGTGGAGGGGTCACGTTGGAGGTGGCGAAACTGGCGGAGGACTATCTGTTGTATTTGCCGGCTGGTGGGGTGAAAGGTGAGGACCAGGGGGACTCTGCCCTGTTTGCGAGTGGGGGAATGGGGAGAGAGGGCAGTGTTGCGGGGTATGGAGGAAACCCTGGTGCGAGCCTCATCTATAGGGGGGAGGGGAATCCCCGTTCTCTGAAGAATGAGGACATTTGTGATGACCTGGTGTGGAACACCTCATCCTGGGAGCAGATGCGGCGTAGACGGAGGAATTGGGAATAGGGGATGGAGTCCTTACAGGAAGCAGGGTGGGAGGAAGAGTAGTCCAGGTAGCTGTGGGAGTCAGTTGGTTTGTAGTGGATGTCGGTCAGGAGTGTATCACCTGCAATAGAGATGGTGAGGTCAAGGAATGGTAGGGAAATGTCGGAAATGGTCCAAGTGTATTTGAGTGCCGGATGGAAGTTGGTGGTGAAATGGATGAAGTCAGTCAGTTGTGTGTGGGTGCAGGAGGTGACACCAAAGCAGTCGTCGATGTAACGGAGGTAGAGGTCGGGGATGGGGCCCTGGTACGCCGAGAACAAGGATTGTTTGACGTACCCGACAAAGAGGCAAGCGGAATAACGTTTAGTGCAAGATAAAGTCCATTTAAAAATAGTCCAAGGGTCTCCAATGAGGTAGATAGTAGCTCAGGAGTGCTCACTAGTTGGTGAATGGACATATGAATTGGCACCCAATACGTTATGAACATGCCCAGAATTAAGTGCATATAATTTAGATGCCTGGGGCTTCGACATGGGGAGAGGAATGGTGCGGGGGAGAGAGAAGAACTTTGCCTTCCATCACAGTGAGGAGGAGATCCACTGTGATGGATGTTTGTGTGAATTGAATTGTTTGTGTGTTTTTTTATGAATTGTTCTGTTTGTATGGCTTGTAGAAACGGAGTTTCGTTCGAGCCTCTCTGTGGTTCGAATGACAAGTAATAAAAACCAAATCAAATTTAATGTTGCACACAGAAGCCAAATTACAGAAGCTGTGGTTTGGCACAGAACATTACTAGCTTGAACATCTCTACATTCATTTTTCAGGCTGCACAGTGCGAAGATTTCTTTGGGGAGACACATAATGGCACCATTCAGTAATATGATACTCCTTAGAAATTAAAAATGGAATGTTTGCAGAAGGAAGGGCAATCATTGTGGTCTATAGGTTTCTTTACTTCTCCCAGTGTACTGAACTACATGGCTTAGTTCAACAGAAGAGTTTAACTAGTCTGAGTCTGAACATCGTCTCAGATTATACACTAGTGTTGCACATGTTGAAGATTGCATTTTTCAGTGCTAAAGTCGAGTGGATTAAGTAGACAAAGCGTGCCATCGTGGTTAGGCCCAGCAATTTAACCAGTAAGTGCGAAGGAAAGGGGGTGTTTATTGTTCTTTGCAAAGTGAGGCCAGCCACAACATTGAGGCAATTATTAAAAATGACACAAAGCTGGGTGGCAGTGCGAACTGTGAAGAGGATGTTAGGAGGTTGCAGGGTGACCTGGACAGGTTGAGTGAGTGGGCAGATGCGTGGCAGGTGCCGTATAATATAGATAAATGTGAGGTTATATAATATAGATAAAAATGCTTTGGCGGCAAAAATAAGGGGCAAATTATTATCTCAATGGGATTAGGTTAGGCAAGAGGGAGGTGCAGCGAGACCTGGGCGTCCTGGTACAACAGTCACTGAAAGTTGGCGTGCAGGTACAGCAGGCAGTGAAGAAAGCTAATGGAATGTTGGCCTTCATAACAAGAGGATTTCAGTATAGGAGTAAAGAGGTTCTTCTGCAGTTGTATAGGGCTCTGGTGAGACCACATCTGGAGTATTATGTCCAGTTTTGGTCTCCGAATTTGAGGAAGGACATCCTTGTGATTGAGGCAGTTCAGCGTAGGTTCACGAGATTGATCCCTGGGATGGCGGGACTGTCGTATGAGGAACGATTGAAAAGACTAGGCTTGTATTCAATGAGGGGAGATCTTATAGAAACATATAAAATTATAAAAGGACTGGACAAGCTAGTTGCAGGAAAAATGTTCCCAATGTTGGGCGAATCTAGAATCAGGGGCCACAGTCTTAGAATAAAGGGGAAGCCATTTATGACTGAGGTGAGAAAAAACTTTTTCACCCAGAGAGTTGTAAATTTGTGGAATTCCCTGCCATAGAGGGCAGTGGAGGCCAAGTCACTGGATGGATTTAAGAGAGAGTTAGATAGAGCTCTAGGGGCTAGTGGAATCAAGGGATATGGGGAGAAGGCAGGCACGGGTTATTGATTGGGGACGATCAGCCACGATCACAATGAATGGCGGTGCTGGCTGGCTCGAAGGGCCGAATGGCCTCCTCCTGCACCTATTTTCTATGTTTCTATGTTTCGATGTACCATTTAACGGGTGGCATGGTGGCGCAGCGGTAGAGCTGCTGCCTTACAGCACCAGAGGACCGGGTTCGATCCTGACGATGGGTGCTGTCTGTATGGAGTTTGCGCGTTCTCCCTGTGACCACGTGGTTTCTCTCCGGGTGCCCCGGTTTCCCTCCATACTCCACAGACGTGCAGTTTTGTCCGGCTAATTGGCTTCTGCAAATTGTCCGCAGTGAGCGGGATAGAACGAGTGTACGGGCGATTGTTGGTCGGCACGGACTCGATGGGCCGAGGGGCCTGTTTCCACGCTGTATCTCGAAAATAAACATGTTTGAGAAAAGAGAGTTGCTGATGGAACCGTGAAAGTTGCAAAGGCCACGTTCCTTTGCATTTCATGTAATAGAGAAATGAAACCACACTGGAGGTTGAAAAGATTAACCTGTTGAAAAGATTAACCTGTTCACTGCCTTTTTTTAAAAACTATTGTCCATGACCCGAGTATTCTTGGGGGTGGCACTGAACAGTGGCTTGAAAGTGGATTAAGTCCCCCAGCATCACATCCATTGTATGGAACACTGCTGGGCATAGGTTCAGACAGAGACACCAGTTTCCCAAGTACCACAGCAGCTCACGGTTCCAGAAGGCAGCTCCCCATCACCCCACTGAGGAGAACTTGCCAGGGACGCCACCTCTTGCGAATGAATTGAAGAAAAGATAGCTGAATAATGAAAGAGTGAGATCCGTTCCTTCATTAGATAGACACCAAATGCTGGAGTAACTCAGCGGGACAGGCAGCCACTCTGGAAAGAACGAACGGGTGACGTTTTGGGTCGAGACCCTTCTTCAGACTGAAGTCAGGGGAGAGGGGGATACATAGACAAGTCAAGTCAAGTCAAGTGAGTTTATTGTCATGTGTCCCTGATAGGACAATGAAATGTCTTGCTTTACTTCAGCACAACAGAACATAGTAGGCATGAATACAGATCAGTGTGTCCATATACCATTATATAAATATATACACACATGAATAAATAAACTGATAAAGCGCAAATAACAGATAATGGGCTATTAATGTTCAGAGTTTTGTCCGAACCAAGTTTAATAGCCTGATGGCTGTGGGGAAGTAGCCATTCCTGAACCTGGTCGTTGCAGTCCTCAGGCTCCTGTACCTTCTACCTGAAGGTAGCAGGGAGATGAGTGTAAGGTGTGTAAGGTGTGAAAGAAGGGACAAAGGGGATAGAGATCAAGGACAATGTTGATTAGATCATTGTTAGCTGGGAGATGACAACAAAGCAAACAGAGATAACAAGTATTAACGAAGAAACTGCAGATGCTGGAGAATCGAGGGTTACACAAAATGCTGGAGAAACTCAGCGGGTGCAGCAGCATCTATAGGCGACGTTTCGGGCAGACCCTTCTTCTGAAGAAGGGTCTCGACCCGAAACGTCGCCTATCTCCTTCGCTCCTTAGATGCTGCTGCACCCGCTGAGTTTCTCCAGCATTTTGTGTAACCCCCCCAGAGATAACAAGTAGTTGGAGACAGTTAGACTGTTCTGAGAACTGGGAAAGGAGGGGAGGGATGGAGAGCAAAGGGTTCACAAAAGGCTGGAGAAAATCAGTGGGTACAGCAGCATCTAAGGAGCAAAGGAGATAGGCGACGTTTCGGGTCGAGACCCTTCTTCAGACTGGTCATGGATCAGGGAAACGAGAGATATAGACGGTGATGTGGAGAGATAAGGAACAATGAATGAAAGATCTGCAAAAAAGTATTGATGATAAAGGGAACAAGCCATTGTAAGCTGTTTGTAGTGTGAAAATGAGAAGCTAGTGTGACTAGGGTGGGGGAGAGAGAGAGAGAGGAAATGCCAGGGCCCGAGGGCTGAGGGAGAGGTGGGAAGGGGAGGAGACAGCAAGGGTTAACAGAATTGAGAAAATTCAATGTTCAAAATTAAAGTTAGAGAAGTCAATGTTCATACCGCTGGGGTGTAAGCTGCCCAAGCGAAATACATGTCTGAAGAAGGGTTTCGGCCTGAAACGTTGCCTCTTTCCTTCGCTCCATCGATGCTGCTGCACCCGCTGAGTTTCTCCAGCACTTTTGTCTACAAGCGAATATGAGGTGTTTTTCCTCTTTTGCGCTGGGCCTCACTCTGACAGTGGAGGAGGCCCAGGCCAGCAAGGTCAGCGTGGGAATGGGAGGGGGAGTTAAAGTGTTGAGCAACCGGGAGATCAGGTAGGTTTAGGCGGACTGAGTGGAAGTGTTCATCAGCAAAACGATTGTCGAGCACTCCATGTATTGTCTTTCCGCTGACTGGTTAGCACGCACCTCGGTACACGTGACATTAAGCTAAACAAATACTGGAGAATATTTGGAAAAGGACAATATTCTCCGAAGCCTCCAAAAGAAAAATACTTTAAAATAAATGTATTAAATCTCTGCAATGGTTGCCATGGAGAACCTGCTAAAATTAACCAGAGTTTGCTCTCACACTGGGGCAAGTGGATTAGCACTTTGTAGGAACGACTAACATTTATATGGTGGTTATTTCCACAACCTAATGACATTACAAATCAATTCACCATCAGATTACATTTTATCTCTGTTTGCTTTGTTGTTACCTTCTCCTAGCTAGCAATGACCTATCTACATTTGCTTTGATCTTCATCCCCTTTGTCTCATTTTCACACCTTACCCTTCCATATCTCTGCATCTCCCTCTCGCCTGCCTCAGTCTGGAAGAAGGGTCTCGACCCGAAACGTCACCCATACCTTCGATCCAGAGCTGCTGCCTGTCCTGCTGAGTTACTCCAGCAATTTGTGTCTATTTTCAGCCACCACCAAATTGGTAGGCTTGAAGCATAGTCAAATATTTCAAATTTGGTGTGTGGAAAGGGTCTGCAGATGCTGGTTTATACCGTAGCGAGACATAATGTGCTGGAGTAACTCAGCGGGTCAGGCGGCGTCTCTTGAGAAAAAGCAATGGTGTCGTTTCGAGGTCGGGACCTTTCTTCAGACTGTTTGGTGTATGTGGAAATGACTTCAGGCAGAAACAATGGGCGTGCCTTCTGCTTATGGATTACGGGGAGAAGGTAAAACCGGGTTGTGTGGGGCTGGGGAATGATAAGGTTCGAGGCTGTGGAAGGCAGACAGCCGGAAGTGATAAAATCAGAGATGCTCTGTTACCATCTAATCAAATTAAAATCAAATTTGGTTGTCAGTTGGCACAGAAGAAATCTCCCGCAAGCGGCAATATGATGAAGACTCTGGATACTTTCAAGAGAGAGCTAGAGAGGGCTCTTAAAGATAGCGGAATCAGAGGATATGGGAAGAAGGCAGGAACGGGTTACTGATTGGGGATGATCAGCCATGATCACATTGAATGGTGGTGCTGGCTCGAAGGGCCGAATGGCCTACTCCAGCACCTATTGTCTATTGTCTATTGACGATAACCTGTTCCTGTGCTACACAAAGAGAGACACAAAGCGCTGGAGTAACTCAGCGGGTCAGGCAGCATCTCTGGGACAAAATGGATAGTTGACGTTTCGGGTCAGGACCCATCCTCAGACTGATTAATGGACACACTTGGCTGTGGTAGATGTGGGTTAAGACATGGTGGTGGAGCCGGGGAGAGGTAGGACTCACAGAATGGGAGCAATGAGAGATGGTGTTGCAGAGCTCTCTCCCATTAAAGAGAGGAAGAGAACTTCTTCACAGTAGGCATACCTTCAGGAGATTTAGCAGTGGAGCGGACAAAATGTAATAAAAAAAGGAACTGCACATGCTGTGCCAGGAAAGTGATTCAAACGCACGCTCTGTACTACTTTGGTAGCAAGTAGTTCATATTGTGAGTGATTAATAAGCCCATAAGTGATATGAGAAGAATTAGGCCATTTGGCCCATCAAGTCTACTCTGCCATTCAATCATGGCTGATCTATCTCTCCCCCCCTAACCCCATTCTCCTGCCTTCTCCCCATAACCCCTGACACCCGTACTAATCGAGAATCTCTCTATCTCTGCTTTGGCCTGGCCTCCGCAGCCTTCTGAGGCAAAGAATTCCACGGATTCACCACCCTCTGACTAAAGGAAATTTGTCTTCTCATCCCCTTCCCAAAGGAACGTCCATTAATCCTGAGGCTATGACCTCTGGGTCCAAGACTCTCCCACTCGTGGAAACATCCTCTCCACATCCACACTATCCACGCCTGGGAGATTATTGAATGCATGCATTGAGATGGATCTGGGTCCTGTTGTACAAGAAGTCTGGGAGCTTATAACCGTGCGCAGCAAGAGATGAAGAAGGCAAACGGAATGCTGGCCTTTATTACAGAGTGGGTGGAGTGGCAGAGTAAGCGAGTCTGCCTCCAACTCTACAGGACGTTGGCATTCCACACCCGTTGTGCTGTGTACGGTGTCTATCTCCATACTTAGGGAAACAAATACTTGCCTTGGGGGTGATGCCTTAACCTTCGCTAGATTGTGGGCGGCACGGTGGCGCAGCGGTAGAGTGGCTGCCTTACAGCGCTTGCAGCGCCGGAGATTCCAGGTTCAATCCCGAATACGGGTGCTGTCTGTGTGGAGTTTGTACGCTCTCCCCGTGATCCACGTGGGTTTTCTCCGAGATCTTCGGTTTCCTCCCACACTCCAAAGACGTGCAGGTGTGTAGGTTAATTGGTATAAATGTAACATTTTCCCTCGTGTGTGTAGGGTAGTGTTACTGTGGGGGGGATCGCTGGTCGGCGCCGACTGAAGGGCCTGTTTCTGCACTGGAGATACTCCACCCCTAAACTAGACTAGACTGAGTCCCACTGCAAATTGGAGGAGCAGCACCTCATTTTTGTTTGGATAGTTTACACCCCAGCGGTATGAACATTGACTTGACTTCACAAATTTCAGGTAGTCCTTGCTTTCTCCCTCCTTCCCCTCCCCTTCCCAGCTCTCCCACAGCCCACTTTCCCCGCCTCTTCCTTCCTTCTTCCCGCCCCACCCCCACATCAGTCCGAAGAAGGGTCTCGACCTGAAACGTCACCTATTCCTTCACTCCATGGATGCTGCCGGACCCGTTGAGTTTCTCCAGCATTTTTATCCACCCCTAGACTAGACTAGATTGATTACTGCCATTGGCAGCAAAGCCGGCCTCCATTGTCCACCCCTGATTACTCTCCAAAACGGCCCGGCAACACTCTCCATTGAAACCACACTCAATGTTCGCTCTCGAGTCACATATGAGACAGATATTTGTGGTGCAGGTGAATTTGTGCAACTGCTGTGGTCATCATTTAGACTTTCTTCCCGATGAAATTTGCTGGATTTAAATTCAACTGTGGACAGGGCGAGATTTTAACTTGGATCTCTGGATTTTTTGTTGTTCCAAGCCTTGGGGGTTACTGGTTCAGCAATTGAACCATGCAGTCACCACCGTGCAGCTAGTTACATTCCCTTGCACTGCATTCAACTCTGGATCACCTTAGCAATAAGAACGGTTATCCTGTTATCATTTTTCATATTTTAAAATATGTTCTTTTTTTTTTGGTTTAGACATAGAAACTTAGGTCATTCGGCCCTTCGAGCCTGCACCGCCATTCAATATGATCATGGCTGGTCATCCAACTCAGTATCCTGTACCTGCCTTCTCTCCATACCCCCTGATCCCTTCAGCCACAAGGGCCACATCCAACTGCTCTTAAATAAAACCAACAAACTGGCCTCAACTACCTTCTGTTTCCACAGATTACTCTCTGTGTGAAAAACGATTTTCTCATCTCGGTCCTAAAAGACTTCCCCCTTATCCTTATATGAGATCCCCCCTCAATCTTCTAAATTCCAGCGAGTACAAGCCAAGTCTATCCAGTCTTTCTTCATATGGAAGTCTTGCCATCCCAGGAATCAGTCTGGTGAACCTTCTCTGTAGTCCCTCTATGGCAAGATCCCGCTGAAATCTTCCCATCCTTCTGCTGATTTGCCTTTTGTTGTTGTATCTCTCTTGGCCACGTACCGTTTCCTCGATGAGTTTCATGCGGACAAGCAATTTCACTGCACCCTGGTGTATAAGGCAATAAACTCACCCGCATCTAAATCACTGACCGTTTAAGATCCAGTAATAGAATCATCCCGCGGGGAAACGGGCCCTTCTGCCCAACGTGCCCCATCCACACGTCCCACCTGCCTGCGTTTGGCCCATACTCCTCCAAACCTATCCGATCCATGTACCTGTCCAAGTGTACCTGTCTCATTGAGTGTATCTCTCTGAAGGTTGCGAATGTTTGGGACTCTCTATCCCAGAGAGTCACTGAAGTCGAGACACTGGGAACGTTTAAGGTGGGAATAGGTGGGCCTTTGGATTATTGAGGAGGGGTAATGGCTCAGGCAGGAAAATGGAACTGAGGTCAAATATCAGACCCGTCCGATGTCAGACCAGGCTTGAGGGGTTGATGCCTGCCCTATCCAATTCCCCATATTCCAATGATCTCGTGGTGGTAGTTTATTTCACGTTGACATTGGCATTAATGTTGCTGACATTCTCCTGACACGCTCTGGCCTGGATCATGCTGACTGATGCAGCCAGCAAATGCAGGGAGCTGAGATGGGCCAAACATCGCAAGCCACTGTACTTGACTGCCCACAAAGCCTCTGAACCCTAATCCTAAACCCAGCCCCACGGCATGAGGGCAGAGGACAGATGTACTTCAATCCCAGCCTCACCTTTTAGTGCAGGGCAGTGACGCAGAAGTAGAGTTGCTGCCTTACAGCGTCAGAGATCCAGGTTCAATCCTGACTACCGGTGCCATCTGTACGGAGTTTGCACGTTCTTCCTGTGACCTGCGTGCGTTTTCTCCGGGTGCTCTGGTTTCTTCCCTAATTCAAAAGCTGTGCTGATTTGTATGTTATTTGGCTTCTGTAAATTGTTCCTAGTGAGCAGGATAGAACTAGTGATTGTTGGTCGGCACGGACTCAGTGGGCCGAAGGGCCTGTTTCCATGCTGTATGTCCAAGCTAAACGTTACACTGAGGATGGGGGTGGAGCACGATTGGTGACTCGTGTTCTCTTGACCCAGTGGGGAAATAAAATTGCTCTCCTTACGTTGGATGCGTTCGAATGGAAGTAGAGTGCGTTTGCTTGACAAAGTCAGAACCCAGCAAGGTGCCACGGAAGATCCATATTTGTCTCCACACAAAATGGTGGGAAACGCAGCAGATCGGGCAGCATCGGAGGAGGGGGGCTTTTCAAGTCGGGACCCTGCATCAGTCTGAGGAAGGGTCCTGACCCGAAACATCATCTGTCCACGCCCCTCTCCAGATGCTGCCAAATCTGCCGAATTAGAAACATAGAAACATTGAAACATAGAAAATAGGTGCAGGAGGAGGCCATTCGGCCCTTTGAGCCAGCACCGCCAATCATTGTGATCATGGCTGATCGTCCCCAATCAATAACCCGTGCCTGCCTTCTCCCCATATCACCTTGATTCCACTAGCCCCTAGAGCTCTATCCAACTCTCTCTTAAATCCATCCAGTGATTTGGCCTCCACTGCCCTCTGTGGCAGGGAATTCCACACATTCACAATTCTCTGGGCGAAAAAGTTTTTTTCTCACCACAGTCTTAAATGGCCTCCCCTTTATTCTAAGACTTCCTCCGGCATTTTTTGCTTTGCTCAATATTCCAGCGTCTATTTGTTCTTGTGCGCCCAGTTTGTGTCTTGACAGGATTGTTACACTTTAATCCACCCTTTGTAGGGCCCAGATTTCTGCAAATCCTTTTGAAAATAATGTGTGACTCACACTCTGTGTCTTACATTGATGAATAAATAACTTTATTATGCATTTGGATAAGAACAAAATGACAGGCCAATGAATGTAATTATCCCTGAGAGGTGGGTGTAGATCTTTCTCATATTATTTGTGGATTTATCAAATGGGCATTTATAAATGCAGTGTTGGAACATAACATTTGAAATAAAAATGGAGCTATAGCTCAGTTAGGCTGTCTTGATATATAAATTCTCGGGTGGAAAATCTATAGTATTAAGTTTGCTTTTTGTCTGTGTATTTCTGTTGTAAATATGTATCAACAATACTGACAGTGTACACTCTGGCGTTTAGAAGGATGAGAGGATATCTTATTGAAACATATAAGATTATTAAGGGTTTGGACAGGTTAGAGGCAGGAAACATGTTCCCGATGTTGGGGGAGTCCAGAACCAGGGGCCACAGTTTAAGAACAAGGGGTAAGCCATTTGGAACGGAGACGAGGGAACACTTTTTCATACAGAGAGTTGTGAGTCTGTGGAATTCTCTGCCTCAGAGGGCGGTGGACACCGGTTCTCTGGATACTTTCAAGAGAGAGCTAGATAGGGCTCTTAATGATAGCGGAGTCAGGGGATATGGGGAGAAGGCAGGAACGGGGTACTGATTGGGGATGATCAGCCATGATCACAGAGAATGGCGGTGCTGGCTCGAAGGGCCAAATGGCCTACTCCTGCACCTATTGTCTATTGTGTATTGTAGGATGGAACTGCTGATAGACTCAAAATGCTGGAGTAACTCAACGGGGCAGGCAGCATCTCCGGAGAGAAGGAATGTGATTTTGTGTCTAGCTTAGAATTAAACCATAGTCCACATGGAATCGCAGATGCAGGTTTAAACTGAAGATAGGTGATGGTTCAGGTTGAGACCCTTCTTCAGACCAATAGTTGATGTTTCGGGTGTAGACGGGGCTGAAGTAGGGTCTCGACCTGAAACGTCACCTATTCCTTTTCTCCAGAGCTGTTGCCTGACCTGAACAGATCCAGCTTTTTGTGTCTAATAATACTGAACAATTTGCTTGTTGTTTTGAATTAAACATTTCAGCCCAATCTTTTATAATAAAGCCAATCCTTTGCATATTTTTTTTCTCAGGAATGTAGAAGACAACGATAACCAGACAAACGTAGAATGTTTTAGCTTTCATTAGTAAACATCTTCACCATGCTCGAGAGTGTGATGCTAGAGACATAGTTACACACCGTGGGAACAAGCCCTCCGGCCAAACTTCCCCACCACTCAATTACGCATCAAAGTGTTGATCAGGGCAACAGCTGAAAGCATTTTTGTTTAGTTTACTTTACAGATACAGCACCGAAACAGGCCCTTCGGCCCACTGGGTCCGTGCTGACAAGCGATCCCAGCTCATTAACACTGTCCCACACCCACTAGGGACAAGTTTGTTTTTACATTCACCAAGACAATTAACCTACAAACCTGTACGTCTTTGGTGTGTGGGAGGAAACCGAAGATCACTGATTTGAGAATTAAGGGACAGAAGTTTAGGGGTAACATGAGGGGGAACTTCTGTACTCAGAGAATGGTAGCTGTGTGGAATGAGCTTCCAGTGGAAGTGGTAGGCAGGTTCCATTTTATCATTTATGAAAATAAATTGGATAGGTATATGGACGGGAAAGGAATGGAGGGTTATGGTCTGAGTGCAGGTAGATGGGACTAGGTGAGCATAAGTGTTCGGCACGGACTAGAAGGGCCGAGATGTTGTAATTGTTATATGTTATATGTTATATGTTATCTCTGAGAAAACCCACGCAGGTCACGGGGAGAACATACAAACTCTGTACAGACAAGCACCCGTAGTCGGGATCGAACCCAGGTCCCCGGGGCCACAAGCGCTGGAAGGCAGCAGCTCTACCGCTGCGCCACCGTGCCGCTCCCAAAAGCCATAGCATGTGGGAACTTCAGTGTTCCATTCCTGATACATGTGAGAATTCAATCCCATTGTCTCCTGACACTCTATGTCTCCTGGGTGTACAGGAACACCAGGCACAGCTATAACGCATCCTCTATCCCCACTTTAAACTCCTGTGCGCACTTGCAACAGCCCAAGCCTCCTTTCATACATAACTTTTCGCTGAGCCTAGGTACAGAGTGAGCAGTATTCTCTTGCCTATCATTCTCGATCCG
The DNA here is from genome assembly GCA_035221665.1 of Okamejei kenojei. Taxonomy (NCBI): domain Eukaryota; kingdom Metazoa; phylum Chordata; class Chondrichthyes; order Rajiformes; family Rajidae; genus Okamejei; species Okamejei kenojei. The sequence goes on along the minus strand of CM069149.1, from coordinate 41,237,728 downwards.
GACTAATTTTAGCCTGATCCACCTACTTCCCAATGAGGTCAACAGAAATAAAAACCTGGTGGCTTGTACACAGAGCAACAACAACAGAAATCCTACCCGCTTTCTGCTGGGCGGATTAGATGATCTGAGTCTCAATATCACATAAATGAGGCTAGGCCCAGGGTTGTGACTGGATGACAATGTTGTGATTCCACGTGGTGGGTAATTACAAGCCCCAGTACCCCACCATCCAACTAGGGCACGGTGGCGCAGCGGTAGAGTTGCTGCCTCACAGCGCCAGAGACCCGGGTTTGATCCTGATCCCGGATGCTGCCTGTGGGGAGTTTGTACGCTCTCCCCGTGACAGTCCTGGTTTTCTCCAGGTGTTTAGTTTTGTTTAGTTCAGGGATGCAGCGCGGAAACAGGCCCTTCGGCCCACCGAGCCCGCGCCGACCAGCCAGTCCTTGCACACTAACACTATCCTACACACACCAGGGACAATTATTTTACATGTCAACCAAACCAATTTACCTGCAAAAATGGAGTGTGGGAGGAAAGCAGAGCACCCGGAGAGAACCCAGGCAGGTGACGGGGAAAAAGTACAAACTCCGTACAGACAAGCACCCGTAGTCGGGATCGAACCCGAGTCTCCAGCACTGCAAGGCAGTAGTTCTACCGCTACGCCACCCAGTTTCCGCACAAATTCCAAACACGTGCACATTTTATGGTCAATTAGCTTCTGCAAATTGTCCCAGGGGTGTAGGATAGACCAGGGTATAGGTGATCGGTGTAGGCTCGGTGGGCCGAAGGGCCTGTTTCCACATTGTATCTGTATATATGAAATGATTCAATGATACTTTATTATCTCACGTGCCCAGGTTAAGTGAAATTATTTTCTGTGAAACGCTACAAATAAAACCAAAACTAAAAACTACTCAGAAATCTGAGCATAAAAACAAGGAACTGCAGAGGCTGGTTTACAAAAAAAAGACACAAAGTGCCGGAGTAACTCAGCGGATCAGCCAGCATCTCTGGAGAACATAAATAGGTGACCTTTCGGGTCGGGACCCTTATTCAGACTGATTGTGGTGGGGGGGGTAGGGGGAAAGCTGGAAAAGAGATTGTGGCAGGAGCAAGAGTCGGGACCCGAAACGTCACCTATTCATGTTCTCCAGGGATGCTGCCTGATCCGCTGAGTTTAAGGGCCTGTCCCACTTACCCTATTTTTTTTGGCGACTTGCCGGCACCCGTCACAGTCGCAGACAGGTTGCCGAAAATTTTCAACGTGTTGAAAATCCAGCGGTGACCAGAAAAAGGTTGGTCGTGAGTAGTCGCCCAAAGAGTCGGTCCAGTACATTGGACATTTTTCGCAAACCACCGTCTACACTATTTCCTAGTGTCTGTCCATCTATTCCAGCTTTGGCACAATTGTTGACCAGCTTGCTAATATTTTCGATGCTTTCCCTCAGGTGACTTAAACCAAAAGAACTGGCCGAAGAAATATCCAAGTTGCAATGGGCCGAAGCAGTCCCCCATCAACATTGACGAAGAATTCACGCACGTGAATGTGAATTTTCAGAAGCTGTCGTTCGAAGGCTGGGACCGCGAATCCAGAGGAAATGTAATCATTCACAACAACGGGAAAACGGGTGCGGCATCCTTTTCTGTTTCACTAATTGCACATATCACAAACGGGGCGGTTTCATTTTTGGGGATGAAACCAAGATGCTGGAGTAACTCGTCGGGACCGGCAGCATCTCTGGAGAGAAGGAACGGGTGGCGTTTCGGGGTCGAAACCCTTCTTCAGATATCCGAGACTTCGCCCACTCCTATCGAGAGATGCTGCCTGTCCCCGCTGAGTTACTCCAGCATTTTGTGTCTATCTTCGGTGCAAACCAACATCTGCAGTTCCTTCCTACAGGCTTCATTTTGGAGGCGATTTCCACTGGACCTGAACTATCAGTAAAATTGTCAAGGTAGAATTAAGCTGTATCTTATTTCTTAACACTTCCATTTCCTCAGAAAACAAAACATTGAAATGTATTCTCCTGACTTCTCTTCCCAGCGGGGTGTCTCCATTGATCTATTTTTTGGTAGAATCTGTAATGTTGCCTTTATTATTCTTGCGTTCCAGTTGAAATGAACCTGACAGATGATTACTACATCAGTGGTGGAGGTATGAAATCCAGATATAAAGCAGGCAAGATACTGTTCCACTGGGGAAAGTGTAATGCAACGGAGGGCTCTGAACATACCATCGATGGGCGGCAATTTCCTTTGGAGGTAATAAAAGCTTGCGTTTGTACTTGGTATAACTCTGACCATTGCTTGTATTGATCCTGTATTAGTACTTGTCTCAACTGCCTGCTCTGACAGCTACCACCCTCTAAGTGGACAAAAAAGGTTGCCCCTCAGATTCTTAATCATAGGGTCGAATAGTATGGAAACAGGCTCTTCGGCCCACCTAGTCCATGCTGACCAAAACGCCCCATAGCTTGTCTCACTCGCCCACTTTTCGCCCATATCCTTCTAAACCTTGCCTATCTTAAGATTCTTGAGGGATTCGACAGGCTAGATTAGATGCAGGAAAAATGTTCCCAATGTCGCGGGAGTCCAGAACCAGGGTTCGCAGTTTAAGAATAAGGGGGTTTAGGCCATTTAGGGCTAAGATGAGGATAAAACCTTTTTCGCCCAGAGAGTTGTGAATCTGTGGAATTCTCTGCCACAGAACGCAGTGGAGGCCAATTCACTGGAGGTTTCCAAGAGAGAGTTAGGTTTAGGTCTTAGGGCTAGCGGCATCAAGGGATATGGGGAGAAAGCAGGGACGGGGCACTGATTTTGGGCGATCAGCTATGATCATATTGAATGGCGGTGCTGGTTCGATGGGCTGAAGGGCCTACTCCTGCACCTGTTTTCTATGTTTCTATCCATGTACCTGTCCACGTTTCTTTTAAATGCTTTATACTACCTGCCATAACTATCTTGTCCGCTTGACATGTTCAATGAAAAACATTTCATCGACTGGAGTTAAAAATAAACACTAGCGTGTTAAAATGATTTCACAATTGCCATACTTTTCTACTCAGGAAGATTTGGCTTCCAGTCCCACCCTATACTTATGCAGGACCTATCAGCATGATTACAGTGCAGCCTCCCATTGATGTTGCTGCCTTTTGGTTTGCAAATGTTATTCACGTTACTAGGGTACATTTAGCTACGGGCCAGACCACTCATTCATCTCTAAATCCCTCATCCTTCTGACTTGTTTTTTTTTTTCTCCTTCCTCTTTCTAAACTCCCAGAGGGAGAGAACTTCGAAAGCATGAGAAAGCCTTTGCCAGAATTGTTACGCACGATTAACCTGACACGACCGAACCCACTATTGAACGTGCACAGAATTCAGAAGCACGTGATTTCTGTGAACAGTCAGAACAAACTCAATTGGGAACAGAAAGTTTAATTTTGTTCAGAGAAACGGTTTGGGAACACCCCCTTCGGCCCACTGAGTCCGCGCCGACCAGCTATCACCCATACATTAGTTCTATCCTACGCAGCAGGGACCATTTACAGAAGCCAATTAACCTACAGGCCTGCCCGCCTTTGGAATGTTGGGAGGAAACCGGAGCTCCCGGAGAAAACCCACGCGGTCACGGGGAGAACATGCAAACTCTGCGCAGACAGCAGCCGTAGTCAGGATCGAAGGTGCTGCCTGTGTGGAGTTTGCACATTCTCCCTGCGATCACGTGGGTTCCTCCGTGTGCCTAAGTTTCTTCCCGCGTCTCAGAAATCGCCCTTGGTTTGTAAGGGGAGGATGAGAACTGAGAGCTAGCGTGAAGGGGTGATTGATATTCAGTGTGGACTCAGTGGGCCAAAGGGGCTGTTTCCATGCTGTATCTCTAATACAAGCCATAACATTGTGGATCCGCTTACATCAGGGATATTCTTCTGGCAGTTTCATGCCTTACCCAGCCATGGCATTGGCTAAAGATAGACACAAAATACTGGTGTAAAACAGCAGATCAGGCAGCATCTCTGGAGAGAAGGAATGGGTGACGTTTCGGGTCGAGACACCTCTTCAGACCTCGACCCGAAACGTCACCCATTCCTTCTCTCCAGAAATGCTACCTGTCCCGCTGAGTTACTCCAGCTTTTTATGTCTATCTTCGGTTTAAAGCAGCATCTGTAATTCCTTCCTGCACCCTTCTTCAGACCCTCATTGATACGGCCCAACTGAGCAAATCAAAATCACAGAGTGTTTGATATAATCTAGTGTTTACTCCATGTATTTGAGGCATTTCAGACTTTTCAATCGGACAATAGACACAAAAAGTTGGAGTGACTCAGCAGGACAGACAGCATCTCTGGAGGGAAGGAATGGGTGACGTTTTGGGCCGAGACCCTTCTTCAGTCTGACAGTCAAGGTGACTTGTGCTTAGAAAAATCATATGTGTGATTTGCCCAGGGAATTGGACAATTCTATACCCAGAGCACAAAGTAAATGACAGAACACATCATGGTTTGGGACCTTTGTTTAGTTTAGCTTAGTTTAAAGATAGTTTAGAAACAGACCCTTTGGCCCACCGAGTCCGTGCCGACCAGTGATCCCCACAAACTAACACTATCAAGTCAATTAACCTACCAACCTGGGGTACACAAAATGCTGGAGAAACTCAGCGGGTGCAGCAGCATCTATGGAGCGAAGGAGATAGGCGACGTTTCGGGCCGAAACCCTTCTTCAGACTGATGGGGGGTGTGGGGAGGCGGGGGGAAGAAAGGAAAAAGGAGGAGGAGGAGCCCGAGGGCTGAGGGAGAGGTGGGAAGGGGAGGAGACAGCAAGGGTCAACAGAATTGAGAGAATTCAATGTTCATGCCAAGAGGATGCAGCCTCCCCAAGCGGAATATGAGGTGCTGTTCCTCCAATTTGCGGTGTTGCTCACTCTGGCCGTGGAGGAGACCCAGGACAGAGAGGTCGGATACACAATGGGAGGGGGAGTTGAAGTGCTGAGCCACCGGGAGTTGGTTATTGCGGACCGAGCGAAGGTGTTCGGCGAATCGATCGCCAAGCCTCTGCCTCTAGATCAGCTGGCATCTAGAGCAGTGGGTGCAATAGATGAGGTTGGAGGAGGTGCAGGTGAACCTCTGTCGGACCTGGAAGGACTGCTTGGGTCCTTGAAAGGAGTGGAGGGGGGAGGCAAAGGGACAAGTGTAGCATCTCTTGCGGTTGCAAGGGAAAGTGCCCGGGGAAGGGGTAGAGCGGGAGGGAAGGGAAGAATTGACAAGGGAGTTGCGGAGGGAGCGGTCTTTGCGGAAGGCAGACGGGGGGGAGATGGGACGATGTGGCGAGTGGTGGGGTCACGTTGGAGGTGGCGTCTTTAGAGTGTGGGAACTAAAACAAAAGTGGTGTGAAGTGTATTCAAAGATGTTGTAAAGGTAAGGAAGCATATTTATATTTAATGACAGGTATTGTATAAAAGTGCAAGTAAATGGTGATGTAAAATAGCTAATGTGGTGCATATTCTGATACATAATGGTTGTTCTATGCATGAAAGATTGATTTTTTTCCACTTATAAATGTGTTTCCAGATGCAAATATTCTGCTTTGAATCAGACCATTTTGAAAGTTTTGATGATGCAGTTCAGGGTCAAGGCCGCCTGAAGGCTCTGTCTGTTTTATTTGAGGTAATTGTTCTAATGCCATAATTATTTAAGTGGAACCATTAATGCTTTCTGCAAAATGACTTTGTCCTCAATGCTGTAAGCTTCATATTTATTTCCCACTTGTTTCATATCCGCCCCAAGTCACTTAAAGTGGTCGACAAGCCGTTTAATTAGGACTACCTTTTTAGACTTCACACTACCTACTAGAGTTACAGAGTGATACAGCGTGGAAACAGGCCCTTCGGCCCAACTTGCCAACAACAGCCAACTTCTCCCAGCTACACTAGTCCCACCTGCCTGCATTTGGCCCATATCCCTCCAAACCTGACCTATCCATGTACCTGTCTAACTGTTTCTAGCGTTGGGATAGTCCCTGCCTCAACTACTTCCTCTGGCAACTCGTTCCATACACCCACCACCTTTTGCGTGAAAAGGTTAGCCCTCAGATTCCTATTAAATCTTTTCCCCTTCACCTTGAAACTCTGTCCTCTGGTCCTCGATTCCCCTTCCCTGGGCAAGAGACTCTGTGCATCTACCCGATCTATTCCTCTCATGATTTTATACACCTCAATAAGATCATTTCTCATTCTCCTGCGCTCCAAGGAATAGAGACCCAGCCTACTCAACCTCTCCCTGTAGCTTACACCCTCGAGTCCTGGCAACATCTTCGTAAATTATTTTTGAGTATTATATTTGAGTTTGGCATGACTGTATTCATGTATAATAGTATCTGATTTAAGTGGACAGCATGCAAAACAAAATAATTTCACTATACCTCGATACATGTAACAATAATAAACCTAAACCTATCTGCGGTGAGTAAGATAGGTTTCGTTCCATAGCTGATGCATATAACAAATAACCACTTTTATACATGCTTCTATTCTAACTTTAAGGATTCCGCGCGGAATCAGGCCTTTCAGCCCACTGACTCCGTGCTGACCAGCGATTCCCTTATACTAACACTTTCCTACACACACTGGGGACAATTTACAATTTTATCAAAGCACAATTAACCTACAAACATGCGCGTCTTTGGAATGTGGGAGGAAACCGGAGCACCCGGAGAAAACCCACACGGTCACAGGGAGTACGTACAAACCCTGTACAGAGAGCATCCGTGGTCAGGATCGAACCCGGGTCTCTGGCGCTGCAAGGCAGCAACTCTACCGCTGCGCTACTGTGCCGCCCTTTGCATTAAAATCAAACTGACAAACAACATGCCAAAAAAAATGCCCCCCTTTAACATCATCCATATCTATACTTAATCATCAAACTGCAACCTCTAACAATTTTAGAATGCGTATCCTAAATTGCAAATGGTTAAAAATGCCTCATATTTTGCAGGTTGGTCTGGTGGACAACATGAATTATGATAGTATAATTCACGGAGTGGATATGGTAAGCAGATATGGTAAGTTTTGTGAATAACTCAGGTTAGCATAACCTGGCTATAAGAAATATACAGGACATATGAACACTCTTAATTATGCAGAGTACTTATATCTATTCAATTGCTGGTGCAAGAATTCATTAAACAGCATTGATATATGTTTTTATAGTATTGTGAAAGATACTAAATGATACTTGCAGAATAAAAGCAAATTGGAAATACTTAACAATTGGATTAAAATTAAAGGAATCTTTAATGTCCAGATTCCCCAGCAGGCAACTGAACTCAGTTTATATTTCAAATATAAATGGGAAAGGAGTGATGAAGGCTATTGACTAATGTTGTTTAGACTCTTGTCTAAACACCAACGAACATAAAGCAGTCCTGAGCCTCTATCGACCTCATTGGAGACCCTCAGACTATCTTTGATTCGACTTTACTGGATTTTATCTTGCACTAAATGTTTGTCACATTATTCCCTTTATCCTGTATCTATACATTGTGGACGGCTCGATTGTAATCGCTTTTCACTCTATCTGGGTACACTATGTGGCAATGAACTAAACTGAACTAAACTAAACAAAACCCTTCCCTTTTATCTTCTGCCGAGTATGTTTCAGTGTCTGAGAATCTTTTGCTTGTATGTTTATGCTGGTGTTAATAATCTCTCGTGATGGGGTTTCCTCACGGATTGTCATTTAAGGTTTTCCCCTTTTTGCAGGAAAACAGTTTGAAGTGGAGCCATTCACTTTCTTGAATCTTCTCCCAAACGCAACAAGCAGATATTATACATACAACGGCTCCCTCACCATGCCTCCCTGCACAGAAATGGTGCAGTGGTTTGTGTTTAAAGAGACAGTGCCGATTTCCGAAAATCAGGTAAAATTCAATTGTATTTTCAAAACATTTCTTCGCAATGAAACCTCTCGAAAGGTCAGAGTTTGCAAATAATCTATTGTGCATAACAAATACAGAAAAGAGAAAACAAACCTCTATATTTACACACATGCGCACACGCGCACACACACACACACACACACACACACACACACACACACACACACACACACACACACACACACACACACACACACACACACACACACATGACCCCCCCTTAGAGTTCTTCAGCAAGTCAATAGATATGGATTCTGTGCAGGCAGATAAGAGTTAGTCTTGGCATCATGTTTGTCAGAGACATTGTGGGCCAAAGGGCCTGTTCCTGCGATGTACTGTTCTATGTTCTATGATTCCTTAGCTGAAGTAGGCAGAAGTTAGACGAGATTGGTTGATGTTTTACAGTTTCTGAGCAGTGAAAAATCTTTCCTGTTAATAGCTGTTAGTCCATGCACAGAAGATAAACACAAAGTTAAAATATCTAACTCTCTCTTGAGTACATCCAGTGAATTGGCCTCCACTGCCTTTTGTGACAGAGAATTCCACAGATTCACAACTCTCTGGGTGAAGACGTTTTTCCTCATCTCATTCCTAAATGGACGACCCCTTATTCTGAAACTGTGACCCCTGGTTCTGGACTCCCCAAACTACGAGAACAATTTTCCTGCATCTAGCCTGTTCAATCCTTTAAGAATGTTATATGTTTCTATAAGATCTCCTCTCATCCTTCTAAATTCCAGTGAATACAAGCCCAGTCGACCCATTCTTTCTTCATATGTCAGTCCCGCCATCCCGGGAATTAACCTGATGAACCTACGCTGCACTCCCACAATAGCAATAATGTCCTTCCTCAAATTAGGAGACCAAAACTACAAACAATGTTCCAGGTGCGATCCCACCAGTAGGGCCTCCTTGCTCCTAAACTCAATTCCCTTCGCAATGAAGGCCAACGTGCCATGAGCTTTCTTCACTGCCTGCTGTACCTGCATGCTTACTTTCACTGTACAGTGGTAAAGTTGCTGCCTTATGGTGCCAGAGACCTGGGTTCGATCCTGACTACGGGTGTTGTCTGTACGGAGTTTGTACGCTCTCCCCGTGAGCTGCATGAGTTTTCCCCGGGATCTCCGGTCTAACCCTCACACTCCAAAGATGTGCAGGTTTGCAGGCTAATTGGCTTGGTGTAAACGTCAATTGTCCCCCCCGTGCGTGCGGGATAGCGTTAGTGGGCAGGGATCGCTGGTCGGCGCGGACTCGGTGGGCCGAAGGGCCTGTTTCCACGTTGTATCTCTAAACTAAACTAAAGTAAAAATATGCGGCCTGACCTGCTGAGTTACTCCAGCATGTTGTGTCTCCTTCTGTCCACTGGCATGCCCCGTGCCATGTTTCCACATGCACTGAAGGAATTTGTTTATGGTCCCTGTCTACGCAGCTGGAGGTTTTCTGCGAGGTGCTGACCATGCAGCAGGCTGGCTACGTCATGCTGATAGACTACCTGCAGAACAACTACAGGGAGCAGCAGCAACAATTCGTAGGGCAGGTCTTCTCCTCGTACTCTGGGACGGAAGCCATTCCTGATCCAGGTAGGCCCAAACTGTGCCGAAGCAGCGCTCACCCCGTTCCCATTTGTAAACTCTCAAGGGCCGGTCCCACCTGGCGATTTTTTTTCGGCGACTGCCGGCATCATTGACTGACATATCAGGTCACCGAAAAATTAGCGGTGACGCGAGTGATGGCGTTTGACGCGCGGTGGTTTTTCCAAGTGTCGCAACAATTTATTTTGTCGCCGCTGGATTTTGAAATGTTCAAAATCTTTTGGCGACCCTGGTATGACTCCGGCAGTCGCCAAGTTGGACAGGTCCTTAACTGTTCTTTGCACTAAATCTTCTGTCAATGGTGCCACAGATAGGACACACTAGTGTGGTGGCTGTAAATTAGGTGGGTGGCACGGTGGCGCAGCGGTAGAGCGGGAGGAGGGTCTCGACCCAAAACGTCGCCCATTCCTTCTCTCCAGAGATGCTGCCTGACCCGCTGAGTTGCTCCAGCATTTTGTGTCCACCTTAGAGCGTGCAGGTTTGCCGGTGAACTGACTTGGTATAAATGTAACTTGTCCCTCGTGTGGGTAGGATAGTGTGGGTGTGCGGGGGACCGCTGTTCGGCACGGACTCGGTGGGCCAAAATGGCCTGTTCCCGCACTGTATCTCTAAACTAAACTAAACGTAATTGCGAGGGAAGTTAACTCCCTGCAAGTAATTGTGTAGGCAGTAATTTGTTCATTCTCCCTGTGTATCCACGTGGGTTTTCAATGGGTGCTCCGGTTTCCTCTCACATGTCACTTGATCCCACACACTTGTTCGTAAGCTGAAAGATGGTATCGTTCACCGAGTGTAGCACCCAGGCACGCCACCGGATGGTCAACGTCTCCATCCTTTAGATGCTGCCTAGAGTCATAGAGTGATACAGTGTGGAAACAGGCCCTTCGGCCCAACTCGCCCACACCGGCCGACAGTGTCCCAGCTACACTAATCCCACCTGCCTGCGCTTGGTCCATATCCCTCCAAACCTGTCCTATCCATGTACCTGTCCAACTGTTCCTTAAACAATGGGAAAGTCCCAGCCTCAACTACCACCTCCGGCAGCTCGTTCCATACATCCACCACCCTCTGTGTGAAAAACCTACCCCTCGGATTCCTATTAATTCTTTTACCCTTCACTTTGAACCTATGTCCTGTGGTCCTCGACTTTCCTACTCTGGGCAAGAGACTCTGTGCGTCTACCCGACCTATTCCTCTCATGATTTTGTACGCCTCTGTAAGATCTCCCCTCATCCTCCTAACCCGCTGAGTTGCTCCAGCACTTTGTGCCCATCTACTGGATCATCAGTGTTGGTCTTTGTGCTCAGGTATTCCCTGTGTCCCATATCTGTGCACTGTGGACAGCTCGATTGTAATCACCTATAGTCTTTCCGCTGACTGGTTAGCACGTTTCAAAAGAAAAGCTTTTCACTGTACCTCGGTAGACATGACAATAAACTAAACTGCAATGGGAAAAAGGGTTTGAGCTTCTAGATAATTATCATTCCAGGAGCATAGTCACTAAATGCTTGCAACTGAGCCAAGCAAACAGTCGTTTTATTTCTTCCCCTCTTTTCCTTTCCTGTCAACTTGGATGAAATTAAATGAAATTGTTGATTTTTGTTTTGCAAAGCTGGGAATCTGCTAATGATTTGTAGTAAGGAACCGCAGATGCTGGTTTCAAGCGAAGATAGGCACAAAATGCTGGAGTAACCCAGCGGGTCAGGCAGCATCTCTGGAGAAAAGGAATAGGTGACGTTTCAGGTCGAGACCCTTCTTCAGACTGAGAGTCAGGGGAGAGGGAAACGAGAGATATGGACTGATATAGAGAGATATAGAACAAATGAATGAAAGATATGCAAAAAAAGTAACGATGATAAAGTGAGCAGGCCATTGTGAAAACGGGTTATAGACAGAATGAGACTGGCTCTGAAGCTAGTATAGTAACCTGGGTGGGGGAGGGTTGGAGAGAGATGGGATGCAGGGGTTACTTGATGTTAGATTAAATCAATATTCATACCGCTGGGTTGCTGGTGATTATTTGGTTCTGTTTGGTTCGGGGCAACAGCATGGAAACAGGCCATTCAGCCCACTTCCTTGCATCTTCAACCTCCGATCTTCGAGTGCTACCACTGATGACCACCTGTTTACAGAAAACATTGAAAACTTAGAAAATAGGTGCAGGAGGAGGCCATTTGGCCCTATTAGCCAGCGTCAGCGTTAGTCAGAGGGTGGTGAATCTGTGGCATTCACTGCTGCAGAAGGATGTGGAGGCCATATTTAAGGCAGAGACAGATAGATTCTTGATTAATGCGGGTGTCAGAGGTTAAGGGGAGAAGGCATGGGGAATGTGGTTAGGAGGGAGAGATAGATCGGACATGATTGAAGGGCGGAGAAGACTCGATTGGCCAAATGGCCTAATTCCGCTCCTATCGCTTGTGAACTTAATACTTGTGAAGCTACACAGTGCAGTGGGATGTAGCATCGACACGCTGGGTGTAATGATACGTCTCTCTGACCATTTGCCCTGACACCTATTTCCACAGAGCTGGCTTTTCCAGTTTAGTGAGCTCAGTCTGTGCTTTTGACAAGTGTTTTCTCAGAGTTGGGGCCATGTGTGTATCACGTGGGTCAGGTACAGGGTTACCAGAAAGGTCAATCTCCACTAGAGAGTAAAAAACCCAAAAAGACGTTCTCTCACATCCTGCTCAAACCTGGGACGTTTGGATTGAAAAGTGGAATCACCAGAACCGGTGGCGCAGCAGTAGAGTTGCTGCCTTAAGGGCCTGTCCCACTTTCACCACTTAATTCAAAACTTCTGCCGAGTTTAAAGGACCCTAAAAAAAAATTCAAGATCGTGGTAATCTACGAACTCCAACGAGTATGTCTACGAATTCCCACGACTATTTCGATGCTCTCCTTACGAGTAAAAAGTTGCAATTTCTTTCATCCCGACCATTTTTTTACTCGTGGACATTTTTCATCGGGCTGGAAAAAACGTCCTGACTTACCTGATGCCACGAGTACCTAAGGCTGGCATAACGAGCCACTACAGTATATCTACGAGCTCCTACGACCTCCTATGGACTTGTTACGAACATTCTGCGAGTTTGAATCAAGGGGAAAACTCGGGAGAATTCGTGAATAACTCGTGAAAGTGTGACAGGCCCTTAACAGCGCTTGCTACCTTCGATTTATCCAGCATCTGCAGTTCTTTCTTAAACATTTCAAATCCTTGTTTAATTTAGAGATACAGCACAGAAACAGGCCCTGTGGCCCACTGAGTCCGCGCTGACCAGTGATCCCCGCACACTAACACTGTCCAACACAGACTGGGAACAAATTACATTATTACCAAGCCAATTAACCTACAAACCTGTACGTCTTTGGAGTGTGGGAGAAAACCGAAGATATCGGGGAAAACCCACGCAGGTCACGGGGAGAACGTACAAACTCCGCACAGTCAGCACCCGTAGTCGGGATCGAACCCGGATCCCTGGCGCTGTAAGGCAGCAACTCTACCCCTGCGCCACCGTGCCACCCTGTCCTACTGTTATATTTGAATTATATTTGAAAACATTCGGCAAAACGTGGCACTTTTATTCTGACTGAAACTAACCAAGGGTAGCTGAATGGGTCTTCATGATCAGATGATTTTCCCATCGACCTGGGGTCTGTGCATAAATAGGTTTCCCCGTCCCGTTTCTTTCATTTTATCTAAATCGTTTTATCCCGATTTGGAATACAAACTGTTTGGAATCTCTCTCAATCTGATATCCTCTCAATAGCCGTAATCTATCTTACTTTTATTTCCGTTACCTCCAGCCCAACATTTAACTCAATGTTCTGCCCTTGCTTCCAGTTTAGTTCAGTTCAGTTTATTGTCACGTGTACCGAGGTACCGTGAAAAGCTTTTATTGTTGCATGCTAGCCAGTCAGTGGAAAAATGATACATCATTACAATTATAGAATCATAGAAAATAGGTGCAGGAGTAGGCCATTCGGCCCTTCGAGCCTGCACCGCCATTCAATATAATCCTGGCTGATCATCCAACTCAGTATCCTGTACCTGCTTTCTCTCCATACCCCCTGATCTCTTTAGCCACAAGGGCCACATCTAACTCCCTCTTAAATATAGCCAATGAACTGGCCTCAACTACCTTCTGTGGCAGAGAATTCCACAGATTCACCACTCGCTGTGTGAAAAATGATCTTCTCATCTCGGTCCTAAAAGACTTCCCCCTTATCCTTAAACTGTGACCCCTTGTTCTGGAGTTCCCCAACATTGGGAACAATCTTCCTGCATCTAGCCTGTCCAACCCCCTAAGAATTTTGTAAGTCTCTATAAGATCCCCCCTAAAACTCCTAAATTCCAGCGAGTACAAGCTGAGTCTATCCAGTCTTTCTTCATATGAAAGTCCTGCCATCCCAGGAATCAGTCTGGTGAACCTTCTCTGTACTCCCTCTATGGCAAGAATGTCTTTCCTCAGATTAGGAGACCAAAACTGTACGCAATACTCCAGGTGTGGCCTCACCAAGACCCTGTACAACTGCAGTAGAACCTCCCTGCTCCTATACTCAAATCCTTTTGCTATGAATGCTATGAATTGAGCCTACCCTGTCTTGATCTGTTCCATGTTGTCTGAATTTTACTGCCCACGTCTCTACACTTTACCCTGATTTGGGAATAGCCTGATTTTTCTGAATAACCTTCTATTTAAAAATGTGCTTAACACCATTTAAAAAAAGCTCTCTGAAAGTCGCAGATTTCCATTTCTGGCCCTTAAGCACCATCTGGTGTTAAGAAATATAATTATTTTTTAGAAAATAAATATTCTTGAAGTGGTGATTCTGTCCCACTGCACGAGGTAATTCAAGAGTTCTCCTGAGTTTTCCCCTGATTTGAACTCGGAGAATGTCCGCAGTAGGAGTTCGTGGATGTCTCGTAGCGGTTCGTACGAGTAACGGTAGGTACTCAGGAAATCCGGTAAACTCATGACGTTTTTTCAACGGTGTGAAAAATGTCCATGAGTAAAAAAAAATACTCGCGATGAAAAAAAAAGGTTACTTTTTACTCGTACGAACCACTACGAGACATCCACGAACTCCGACGGACCCGCTACGGACATTCTCTGAGTTCGAATCAGGAAAACTCGGGAGAACTCTTGAATTACCTCGTACAGTGGGACAGGCCCTTAATAAGTGAAAGGTCCGTTGCTATATTTTTAGTTGTAATAAGTTACACATGTGGAAGCACACTGGATTATTATATTTGCAAAACCTTAACTGACTTCAGAAGGGATAGGGTGAGTTTTTTTCAAATCCCGGTTTGGGAACTCAGGAACTGGAGGACAAAGACACAGAAAGCTGGAGTAACTCAGCAGGCCAGGCAGCATCTTTGGAGAAAGGGAATGGGTGACATTTCTTCTTCAGGCTGAGACAGAGGGGCCCGTTTCCACGCTGTATCTCTAAACTAAAATGAACAAAACTGAAGATAGACACAAAATGCTGGAGTAACTCAGCGGGTCAGACAGCATCCCCGGAGAAGTGGAATGGGTGCCGTTTCAGAGTCGAGACCATTTTTCAGATTGAAGGAACTTTCTGCTGCTGGTGTTTCCACTGTTAAATGATTGTGGTATTGAGTGGAGATAGGTAATACACCAATTCTCTGGTTTAGCTGCAATGTGCTTCATTTGACATTAAAACTCTTTTCTTCTAAGTTTGCAGTTCAGAACCTCAGAATGTCAAGGTCGTGGGAAAGAATGGCACCTCTTTGCTTGTCCTTTGGGAAAGACCAAGGGCGGTTTATGGAGATGTTCTGGAGAGGTATGCAGTGTACTATCAGCTGGATGGAAAAGGCTGGACCAAACGAACATTCCTGACAGATGGGGACCAGGACATGGTAATAACTGGCGCACAATATCTTTTAGTTTAGCTTAAAGGTACAGCGCGGAACCTGGCCCTTCGGCCCGCGCTGACCAGCCATCCCCGTGCACTAGCACCCTCCTACACACACCAATTTTACCGAGCCAATTAACCCTCAAAGCTGTATGTCTTTGGAGCGTGGGATGAAACCGGAGCTCACGCAGGTCACGGGGAGAACCTGCACAGTCTGCACCCGTGGTCAGTGTAGAACCCGGGGCTCCGGCGCTGGAAGGCAGCAACTCTACCGCTGAGCCACCCGTGCCGCCCCAATCGTTTCATTCAAATAGTTTAATTCTATTTCAGTTGAACATCTTAATTGCCATTTTATTTTAATTCTCCAGTTGGGAGTGATGCTGGGATCTGATTCAAGATTCAAGTGAGTTTACTGTCATGTGTCCCAGATAGGACTATGACATTCCCTGCATTGCCGCAGCACATCAGGATATTGTAGTCATAAATAGAGATCAGATCAGTGTGATCATATATATATATATATATATATATTTACACACATCAACAAACAGTTCAATTCAAATAAATCATTAAAGAAATCAATTCAATTGCACACATATCTAACATTACTTTCTATATAATCTAAGTAAGTTCACGGGCCGACAAAGCGAAAGATTTTGCAATGAATAATATGGCCCCTGTAAATGCAGCAACTCTACCCCTGCGCCACCAGGCCGCCCTTGGTAACGGTTGGCGATAATGAAAGGTCTCTGGCGGTGTAAAACTCTTCTGCAATATGAATTGCCAGGTCCTCTCCTTCTAACCCAATGTTTCATTTACCAGGGAGCCATTCTCAGCAACTTGCAGCCAAATGCCACCTACGCTGTCCAAGTGGTCGCCCTGTGTTCAGACAGTCTGCATGGCGTGTACAGTGACCGGTTTCTCATAACCATGGGCACGGAATTTGAAGACTCAGGTAAAGGTGAACCCTCCTCTTCCCCTGTAGTCCCTCAGCCCATCGCTTGGCTGTCCACTTGGTGGTAGAAGCGGTCTGCAATCTAGAGACTCTGTGCACTCGCAGCCCTGGTTGCCCCCCAAATCCTTGTTTCAAATTTTTTCGCCGTGGTTTGAAGAATCGGGTTGCCACTGATGCACAAGATCCCTTTGGATTGTGCTGATCTTCACAGGATGACTTAGCAATGAAAATGTTAATTGAATGATGTGCCTTAATTGATGTGGTGGTGGGATTCCCCTGCTCACTGTAGCTGGCTAGACGATGCTGAAGGCATTTTTCTTTGGGAAGCAAGATAGTTGCTCTCAGCTGACTGTGCGCTTGCTGCTTTGTTCTGAATCTGCGGGCAATCTTAAAGAACTTAAACTGCCCAATCTCTTCCAGCTTGCTCTTGCGTGCTTCCTAAGGTGAACCCAGCGCATTCTCCTGCTTCTATCCGCAATCGAAACACTTGCAGCAAAATACTGCTCCGCTGTTAATTAGATGAGGCGTGATGAGATTCTTGTTTTTGTGTCAGCAAATGCTGAACATGAAGCGGCATGTTTACAACAAGCAATTTTCGGTCATGATTGTAACAGATACTTCAACAATTCAGGAACGTTTTAGGGGATTATAAAGAAAATTAAGCTTGTATCGTTATCCCAACAGCCAGAAAGAAGTTCTATTGAAGAACATAATGACCACAGAAGCTGCAAACCTGAAAGGAAAATGGTGGAATGTTGACAGGCCCTCAACCTGAGATAGAAACTATGTTTCCTACTTTAGCTTTTTAGTTTAGAGAAACAGCGCGTGAACAGGCCTACCGAGTCCATCCCCGTGCACTAACACTATCCTACACACCAGGGACAATTTCACAATTTTTACCCTCGCTAATTAACCTGTTAAGTCTTTCGAGTGTGGGAGGAAACTGGAGCGCCCGGAGAAAACCCACGCGGTCACGGGGAGGATGTTCTAACTACATGCAGACAGCCCCTGTAGTTGGGACCGAACCTGGGTCTCTGGCGCTGTAAGGCAGCAGCACTACTGCTGCGCCACTGTGCCCCCCTATCTGTGTAAAATAGTTATTTAATATCAAATATACACAGATTTTGTAATGGCAATTTCTTCCTTGTCCAATGTCCAACTTTCCGTTGCCATTACTGCACAGATAGGTAGGAGTGACCTTCGCAGATTAAAAAGAACTGACCTTCCCGTCGTTATTTCCAGTTTAATTGATTCTTTATTGAAGTAGTTTTACAAACAAAGAGATGAACGTACCAGGTCCTCCTTATTCTCATCCAAGTTGTAGCTTTCTATTCTCTCGCTCTGGTGAGAACTGTGTCTCTCCACCCCTGTGCCTGATCTGATCTGGTCACTCCTTGTCCAATACGTTATATGTAACGCCCAGCTATGCATCAAATGCCCAAGTGTTCAAAATAATACTGCCAGAAATATCTCGGCAAAATAATATAATATGCCAACAGTAGCTAGCCTGAGCATAATATGGCTCCTACAGATTTTGTGCATTTATTCATGCGACGTGGGGGTCATTGCGATGCTCGCGTTTATTGTCCATTTTTAATTAACCATGGAGAGTCTGGAGTTACAGGTTAGCGAAGAATATCAGATTAGCTGCCCTGGAGGATAATAGCAAACCAAATGCTTTTTTATATTAATTTATATTAGTTTAGTTTAGAGATACAGCATGGAAACAGTCCGAGCCGACCACCGACCACCGACCACCGACCACCGATCACCGATCACCGATCACCGATCACCGATCACCCGCACATGAGTTCTATCCTACACAGTCAGGACAATTTACAGAAGCCAATTATCCAACAAATCTGTACGTCTTAGGAATGGGCGAGGAAACCTGGAGAAAATGCCAATTTTTCATTTGATTGCTTGAATTTAAATTCGCTAGCTGTTATGGTGTGATTCAAACCCTTTTCCCTGCACCAATGGCCCAGAGCTCTGGCCAATAGTCCAGTGACTGAATCACAAAATAGAAATCACCAAACCTTTCGAGAGGCAAGATAGGCGCTGGAGTAACTCAGCGGGTCAGGCAGCATCTCTGGAAAAAGCGGAGTAGATGACGTTTCGGGTCGAGACCCTTCATTAATCGTCTGATCTTTTTGGTCTGATGAAGGGTCTCGCCCCTGAAACGTCCCTCTCCCCTTCTCTCCAGAGATGCTGCCAGGCCCGCTGAGTCACTCCAGCATTTTGTGTCTATCTTCAGTGTAAACCGGTATCTGCAGTTCCTCCTTACAAATTTTGAGAGTCGAGGTTGACTTGATTGACTCTCGAAAGGCTGGTTAACATTGAAATAGATATTAACAAGCCTTTCTGTTCAGCAATTGTGATTATTTGTTTTGTTACTGAAATGCAGCATCAATTTTGTATGGACTTAAAAAACGACTCGCCATGTAATTCATCACAATTTGTGGGTGATCGTAACAATGAGAGAAAATAGTTCGAATTGAGCTGGTCCAAAATTTTTAAACACATTAGCGCATACAACACTGTTTTGAGATGCATACTATGATGTCTCTGATTGATTTTCACATTTGGTCTGTACACATCAATAGATCACTAGCTATGTTCACAGTTAATGGACAAGGCATTATGGAATGGAGTGAGTCTTTGAACGATTAGTTCTTGTTTAAAAGATACAATGAAACTAATGAGGTGCAGAGAATTTCTCTGTGTGGTTTCTTTTTGTTAACTTTATAATTCAAGATCCAAATCTCAGCAAACATTGCTCTTTCTGCATGCCATCGCCCCTGTCTTTCTGCTCTGCTTTCTTGCACAGTGTGGGAAGGAACTGCAGATTCTGGTTTAAACCAAAGATTGACACAAAAAGCTGGAGTAACTCAGCGGGACAGGCAGCATCTCTGGAGAGATGGAATGGGTCGAGACCCTTCTTCAGACTGGTCAGGGGAAAGGGAAACGAGAGATGTAGACAGTGATGTAGGGGGATCTGGAACGAATGAATGAAAGTTATCTGCATTTAGCATCAAGCCTGCTTTCACTTCTCCTCAGATAGACACAAGATGCTGGAGTAACGCAGCAGGTCAGGCAACATCTCTGGGGAAAATGGATGGGTGATGTTTTGGTACGGGACCCTTCTTCAGACTTAGCAGGGGGAATGAGAATAAAGGACTGGGGGCCAGATATATCGCGGCCAGCAACAGATCTACATTTCTGTTTGTGCGTCTTTCTGTAACCTGTCCACACATCTATTCCTTCAACACTCGATGTAATAAATAGGTTGAGACTTGTTAAGCTCGTTCATTGTTTTGGACGTGACGGGAAATATTATGTCAGGGAACTCGGTTTATGCTTTTGGAATTACTGTGGCTTCTAAAAATATTCCAAAATAGCTTTGTAACTAGTAAAACCTATTTGGGGACCAATTTACCTATTCGGGGACCAATTTTGCGCTGGTCTGTGCGTAGTGTGGAAAATAAAGTTTAACTTGACGTGTTCACCCTTGAGAAAAATGCCTGTTCATCTGCTGAGAATGGTTTAAGACAGGATTGTACATTACAACCACCCATTGCTTAGCTACAAGGAAACTGGGAATCTCACCACCATTTCTTTACAGCACTGCATGGACAAAGCTAAGGTAAGACATTCTGGCCATTGTATTGTTTTTCTTGATTCCTTTAATTAGTTTTAAAGATTGATTAACAAAAAAAAAAAAAGAACCTATTGTATACTGCATATCTGTGAAAATATTACAAAAGCATCTTTTAATTACAAAAAATTGACGGTGCTGGCTCGAAGGGCTGCATCTATTGCCTATTGTCTAAAATCATACCCAAATTGTCTACATGCACAGAATAGAAATTAGGTGCAGGAGTAGGCCATTCAGCCCTTCGAGCCTGCACCGCCTGCGGAATGAATCGCAAGTTTCATTCGTTATTGCATTGTTCAACGATCCAGAAACATTTAGGCAGGTACATGGACAGGACAGGTTTAGAGGGATATGGGCCAAACGCAGGCAGGTGGGACTAGTCTAGGTTGGACATGTTGACTGGTGTGGGCAAGTTGGGCCGAAGGGCCTGATTCACACCGTATGACTCCAAGACGCTATAAGAATGGAATCATTTGCAAAACACACGTTCAAAATAGGACTAGCCCTTCCAGCAATGGGCCCTGCACCAAATCCCTGAGACACACCACTAGTCTCAGGCCTCCAGTCAGAAAGTCGACTTCCCCCCTCTGCTTCCTCCCTGCAAGCCAAGTATGTATTTGGTTTGCTGGCACCACCCGAAGGCCTGTGCGATCTAACTTCCAGAGCAGCCTACCATGTGCAACCTAACCAAAGGCTGTGCTGTACCCCATAGCAACGATGGACCTTATCTACCTCCTGGGTTACTTGTACAAACACATCATGAGACACTGTATGCTCAGCTGTGTACAACGCAATACTGACTGGGGCGGCACAGTGGCGCAGCGGTAGAGTTGCTGCCTTACAGCGCCAGAGATCCCGACTACGGGCACTGTCTGTGCGCAGTTCGTACGTTCTCCCCGTGTCCGGCATGGCTTTTCACCGGGATCTCCGGTTTCCTTCCACACTCCAAAGATGCACAGGTTTGTAGGTTAATTGGCTTTGGTCAAATTGTAAATTGTCCCTAGTGTGTAGGAAAGTGTTAGTGTACGGGGTGATCGATGGTAGGCGCGGACTCAGTGGGCCGAAGGGCCTGTTTCCGCGCTGTATCTCTAAACTAAACTAAACTTAACTAAGACTATTCCTAAGCAACCATTGTGAAATGCATGTATATTTTATCCCTCCAGTAACTTACCCACCACAGATGTAAGGTTTACTGTTCGATAGTTTTGTGTACTGTCCGCTTTTCCATTCAGTCGCTTGGAGCCTCTGATTCTCTTATAAAAGCTCTGAATCCCAGTGTTTATTCTACCCAATGTAAGGTCATCTGAGCAGGACACTTCCAAAGATTTGCATTGCTCTCTGCAAAGAGAATCCTCCTCATCTCAATGGTTCTATGTTTCTTTATTTTCACGTGTCGCGAGGTGCAGTGAAATTATTTAATTTTTTTGCATACAGTCCAGTAAATGATTGCCACAATCCCAGATTAAGCACAAAGTGCATAAAAGTAGCCCACTGCGATTTGTGTACAAGAGTCACCGGGTTTTGGCTGCTCCGTTGTAAGAGTCCAAGCTGCAGTTGGCCATCAAGGCCCGTTGTCCTAGCTGCAGGACCTTCAGTCATCGCCTCCATCCGATCGTCCAGCGAACCGTCCTCCCTCTCCTGTCCCGGCCACCTTCAGACTGAGAGAAGTGTGAAGAAGGTTCTCGACCCGAAACGTCACCTATTCCTTTTCTCAAGAGATGCTGCCTGACCCGCTGAGTTACTCCAGCATTATAGAAACATAGAAAATAGGTGCAGGAGTAGGCCATTCGTCTCTTCGAACCAGCACCGCCATTCAATATGATCATGGCTGATCATCTAAAATCAGTACACCGTTCCTGCTTTCCCCCCATAACCCCTTGATTCCGTTAGCCCTAAGATCTAAATCTAACTCTGTCTTGAATACATCCAGTGAATTGGCCTCCACGGCCTTCTGTGGCAGAGAATTCCACAGATTCGCAACTCTCTGGTTGACATTTTTTTTTCCTCATCTCAGTCCTAAATGGCCAACACCCCTTATTCTTAAGGTCTGAAGAAGGGTTTCAGCCCGAAACGTTGCCGATTTCCTTCGCTCCATAGACGCTGCTGCACCCGCTGAGTTTTTCCAGCACTTTTGTCTACCCCTTATTCTTCGACTGTGACTCCTGGTTCTGGACTCCCCCAACATCGGGAACATTTTCCTTGCATCATGTACCTGTGAACCAACATAGGCAGCTGCTTCCTACACATCACTGTTCCTATATCCTGCACGGCCCATCCCTGACATCCAGGGGTCAAGTTTCCCGGAGTCGGTCATCTGGACCAGAATAATGGACTGATATTTTGTTCCCCTCCATCCCTCACCTGCAAGGACATTCCCTCCACTTACACTCTGCTTTACATGGCTTTTTTTAAATTGGACGAGGAAGAGCTGAGATGTATGGCTACCATCTAATCATCATCTGATTCTTGTATACAGTATAATATGCATCATGTGTGTCGTTTGTTGGACTTCATACATCATGATGTCCCAGTATAAACAACCAGATCACCTGTGTGAACATTGTTTCTGTTGAACCTATTTTAGTCTAATTACGTCTGTTTTGTTTGGATACATTGCAGATTATGAAGTGTTTCTGGATTTTCACGGTGCATTTGAAGATTTCGAGGTAACAAAGACATTTAAGTCATTCCTTTAACCTGAATCCCAGCTTGAAAGAGTCGCCCCTTGTGTAGATTCAGATGTGGGTGCGAGGGGGGGGGGGGGGGGGGGGGGGGGTAGTGGAGGTGCATGGTAACGTGGTGCGAGTTACTGCCTCACAGCACCAGAGACCCGGGTTCGATCCCGACCACGGGCCCTGTCAATGGTGCCCATATTTGTCACATTATGGCTTCCACCCTTCCTTGGTCATCTATTGGTGGCCCTGATTTTTTATGGCCTTTTCCTACCTCCAGAATCCCCCCCCCCCCACCCCACCCTCTACTTTCAGTCCGAAGAACGGTTCCGAGCCCTAAACGTCACCCATCCTCTTCCTCCAGGGAAGTTGCCTGATCCTTTGAGTTACTCCAGCACTTTGTGTCTACCTTCGGTATAAACCTGTGTCTGCAGTTCCTTCCTACACCTTACCTATCTCAACTCTGTACACTTGCTTGTGTTCCGTCCTGCAAATGACATGCCCGACATTTTGTTTCAGTATTTCCATTCAGGGTTGAATGCAGATTTAATCCTTCTTTCAAGGCCTGTCAAGATTAGGGTTGCCAACTTTCTCACCGACAAATAAGGGTCTAAAGGTAAAGGGACAAATTCCCGACGGCAATTCGTTGACCGACTCGGCCGTGGCTGGGTGAATGATGAGTTGTCCCCGGGTGCTGGACTGCACACAAAGCCCGGCCGGCGGACCAGCTGAGGAGTTTTGGCCCGGGCCGCGCGACGACGTGCGCAAGGTCCGGCGCTCCATCCAACTCATGAACCGATGATCGGCCATGAGAAGGAGGGGTGGTGGTGTCGGCGAAGGTCTGAAGCTGGCCGGGCTGCCGACCGACGGGGCCACGGGCTAGGCTGCTGCTGCACTCCATGGGCTGCACTAAATGGTGACGGGTGAGGCGGGACTTGACGCTTCACCCGTCACCCTTTGTGTGGAAAGGTTACCCCTCAGATTCCTATTAAATCATTCCCCCTTCACCTTGAACCGATGTCCTCTGGTCCTCGATTCCCCTACTCTGGGCAAGAGACTCTGTGCATCTAGATCAGATTTTCTCAAGATTTTTCTCTTTCTCTCTCTGCTTCCAGCTAACAGAAAATAATCCAGGAAGAGCAGAAGCAAACTTACCCGAGCTTTACACTGCTCCGGTTCTCATTGCCAGATGGAACGAGGAGAGTATGGAGAGTGAAACTGAGAAGCCCGTGGCTGTTAACGAGCAGGAGCGGACAGCATATGTTGCTCCTAACGAAAGTTATTTTGTCAACGAGATTGAAGAAATGACCACCCGCGTCGCCAATCCTGACGCTGTTATCTACCCCTCCTCCGCCCCTGTGATTGTAACGCCCTCCAAGGATATCAGAGGTTCTCCGCACCCTGGAGCCCAAACCACCGTTTCGTCGGCTGAAGAGGATTCAGACTATCCTTCCGCCATGGGATCCCTGGAGTCGAATGGAATGATCACTGACTCCCAGCAAACAGGAATTCCAGTTACATCCAAGGCAATCCCAGGGCCCGGTACTCCCACGCAGTCCGACGCCACATTCTACGTTGACGCCAGGAATGTTCCTCAACCCGACACGTCGCAAGCGGTTCTTGCAAATAATCCGACCCCTAACCCGTGGCCCGAAGCGACCTCAGTTCCTCCGCTGATGGATTCTGGCGCTGGGCGAATTGCCTCAAGGAGTGAAGAAGCCATTGCCTCCCGGGAACCGAGTGTAGCCTTTCGGCTGGGTTGGTTCCGCAGCCACCTCCCGTCCAGCTCAGATGATGCCTTCCACTGATAATCCATCCAGTGAGGAGATAGCTTCTGTAACTATTCCTCCCGCTGGCCACGAGATGTACCTCTACCGTACGCTCGATTCCATTGGCAGATTAAACACTTTGGCCAAAGAGAGTGAGGGCCAGGCTACCTCTTCCTACTCTACCGGTGAGATGGTGTTCCAAGCTACCGTCGTGCCCTCAAACACAGAAGTGTCCTTTCGTGCTACCTCTGCTTATTCACAGGATGAGGTGCAGCTGCAGCCGACTCCCTCCTTGTCCAGTATGCCCTTGTCTCCATCCTCTGTTCCTGCTAGTAGTGAAGTGTTTCTTCAAGGGACCCGTGCTTTACCAAGCCATCCCGTGTCTCTCCGTGTGACCTTTGATCCCCCGGCTAGCGGTCAGGCCTTGCTTGCGACCACCTCTGTTGCTTCCTACGATGACGTGGGGTTGCCTCGCTCTCCGCCAGCCAGTGTCGATGTGCTCCGCCAAGCCGCCCTTCCGTTAGCTAGTGACGTGGTGTCTCTCCAAGCTTCTCCTGCTTCCTTCTCTAGCGAGATACCTCTCCATGACTTTCAAACCTCCTCTGGCGTTTCTGCATCCCTGGATGTGCCTCCCGCTGCCTCCAGCCATTGGCTGGAGCAGCGCCTCTCTGCTGCTACCTCTGTGGGCGACGTGCTGTTTGAATCTGCCCTTCCCTTGCCCAGCGCGGTGATGTCTCTTCAAACCCGTCCAAGTTCTCCAGAGGATGGGGTGTTTCTCCGCGTCACTCCTGCTCTTTCCGCCTCTTTGGTCCCCAGCGGCGAGACGCTGCCTGTCACCTCTGCACCCTCTGTTGTCGCTGATGTGGCGCTTCAAGTCATCCCTACCTTCTCCGAAAGCAAAATACCTCTGTCTGCTACTGTCTCCCCCCGCAGTCACACGTGGACTCCAGCTCCTCCTGCTTCCTCTAGCCCTGAATTGTTGCTGCAGCCTACTCTTGCTCTGCCTGGTAGCACAAGGGTATTGAATGACACCGAAACGTTACTGAGAAACGAGACAACGCTTTCTGTTTCCCTCCTTCCCTCCACTGATAGCGCGCCCCCTTATGTATCCGGTGCCCAGTTTAATGTAGCCAGTAGCCCGCCTGTATCGAGTGATGACGTTGCCTATATTTCTGTTCCAACTACAGCTCCCAGCAGTGAGGTTATCATGGTGGCTTCTGCCACCCTGTTGTCACCTCCTCCTGTGCCTTCCTCTGTCACCTTGCTGAGTCAAAGTCACGGTGATGAATCGTGGTCTTCTGGTTTTGACGTTGATTTGTCTGAGGCAGACGATAGTGTCCCGGCGACGACATTGGGCCCCAGCCCTGGCGGTCAGGCCTTGACCCACCTCAGCGGGCAGATATTCAACTCGGCCGAGGAGCAGAATAGTCAGTATCCCCAGATCATGACTGGACCACCGGCACCTTCCGAAGACAAGTCGTTCGCCGGCACTCCTGACCTCCATCGGACACGTTCCGAGGCGGACGCAGATCGCCAGAGGACTCACAATGCACCCAATGGAAAGCACAAAAGGCCGCGACTAATAGGAAGACCTCACTGGGGCACCGCAGGAACTACACGCCTGCCCCTGTCGCAGTCTAGGACCAGTTCTCTAATGACCTACGAAGAGCAGAGTGGTTCTGGCCAGAGTGCGTCTGATAGTCTAAATGTCAATGAGGCGACGGTGGTGTTAAGTTCCCTGGAGTATGATTATAGAGCACTAGACACAGGTAAAGCAGCAGACCCACGGACAACACAGGCTTCACCTCCATCTCTAACTAGTGGCCATGAAACAACGTTGCTCGACGTATATGAGGCAGGTTAGTCACGTCTGAAAATAACTTGAAAAAGCGCAAGGTGCAATGAATGTGATTCCCAAGGTACTAGGCCGGTGCAATGAAGTCTGCTGGACTTGAGTCCAAGTCGTCTCATTCATTTCTGTGCCGGTGACTGTAGTAACGGTTGATAGCAACTTTAATCGCGGACCTGCATTATACATCCAGTGGAACACTGGATTCGTAAATCAACAAACATTGAGCTCCATTTTATTTTCAAATATAGTTCAACTTAGTTAAATAGTTTTCTCCTAGTCTGTGCTTTACTTTTTTGACAATTCATTCATACTAAATTGAGAAATTGTGGTCTTGAGAGTATGTATCCTGAGCAGATTACAGTGAACTGCCATCAAAGTAATCATGACAAATGCTGAATAATTAACGTAGCAATATCAAAATTCGGCAAGTGGTAGAATCTTGTTGTTGGCAGCCTGCTTTGTAATTTGGGAAGAGTGTAACAGAACGGTTCAGCATTACAGCAGACCTCATACATATCAATATAAGGAACTACGTACTCTCCTTGCAAAGTAGAACCAAATATGAAATACATGGAAGATGATGCATCTGAGGATATTTTGCGTGATAATTTTTGTCCCATAGGTTTACTCTTGTGTTTCTAAGTTCTGAAAGTAACAAAGGTATTTTCGGAGATAGACACAAAATGCTGGAGTAACTCAGCGGCACCGGCAGCATCTCTGGAGAAAATGAATAGGTGATGTTTCAGGTCGAGACCTTTCTTCAGACTGGGTCTCCAGATTTTACCGTCTGAATAGACAATAGACAATAGGTGCAGGAGTAGGCCATTCTTCCCTTTGAGCCAGCACCACCATTCAATGTGATCATGGCTGATCATCCCCAATCAGTACCCCATTCCTGCCATCACCCCATATCCCCTGACTCTGCTATTTTTAAGAGCCCTATCTAGCTCTCTCTTGAAAGCATCCAGATAACCTGCCTCCACCTCCCTCTGAGACAGAGAATTCCACAGACTCACCACTCTCTGTGAGAAAAAGTGTTTCCTCGTCTCCATTCTAAATGGCTTACTCCTTATTCTTAAACTGTGGCCCCTGGTTCTGGATTCACCCAACATCGGGAACATGTTTCCTGCCTCTAGCGTGTCCAAGCCCTTAACAATCTTTTATGTTTCAATGAGATCTCCTCTCATCCTTCTAAACTCCAGAGTGTACAAGCCCAGCTGCTCCATTCTCTCAGCATATGACAGTTCCACCATCCCGGGAATTAACCTTGTAAACCTACGCTGCACTCCCTCAATAGCAAGAAGGGTCTCGACCCGAAACATCACCTATTCCTTTTCTCCAGAGATGCTGCCCGATCCACAGAGTTACTCCAGCAATTTATGTCTATATTCGGTGTAAAGCAGCATCTGCAGTTACTTCCTGCACAAATTAATTTTTGGATGTAATTTATCCAACTACCTTCACTTTACTGCTGTCAACCTGAAAGTCTGTGAAAGGCAACAATTCTGTTAGGAAAAAATAGTCTGTAAAATATAAGGCCAGCCACTCCCTTGAAAAACACAATAATGTTGCTACTGGTTAAGTGAGTACACCAATGTAAATAAAATGGCAGTGTTTAACTTTTGTGATTCAACATTTTGCAGTTTAAATTGAAATGACACAACATTGTGTACATTTATATTTAATTCTATAATTAAATATAATTTAGCACAGTAGCACAGCTGGTAGAGGTGCTGCTCACAGCGACAGAGACCCAGGTTCGATCCCGACCTCGGGTGCTGTCTGTGTGGAGTTTGCACATTCCCCCCCCCCCCCCCCCAGCGACCACGTGGGTTTCCTCCAGGTGCTCAGGTTTGCTCCCACACCGCAATGACATGCGTGTTTGTAGGTTAATTGGCGTTTGTAAATGGCCCCTGGTGCGTAGGGAGTGGATGAGAAAGTGGGATAGCGTAGCTCCAGTGTAAATGGGTGATGGATGGTCAGTGTGGACTCGGTGGTTCCGAAGGGCCTGTTCCAACCTGTGCCTCTAAACTAAACATTTGGAGAGGTAAGTAACCCAGTGATATGGGAAAAAAATGAGTTCACATGTAATGTTACAATGTTGTCTGAGTTAAAACCTAAACAAGGTAATAATCTGCTGAGTTTTACTAGCAGTTTATTGTTTTTTTGTTTTTTCACCCATAATACTGTTTGAATTGAAATCTAATGAAGCTAAATCACTAGTCCTCATTCTAATATATTAACCAAGATCTTTTAATGGAGTCCAACGTGCAGCTTTTGGCATAACAGTCATTGCATGGAAGGGGTTTTGTAAACATATAGATGGGCTGAATCTATCAAGTACATCTTCGTATCGGACTAGAGTGTTGAGGCACATATATTTTTGAGGCATAATATGAAAGAGTATAAATGAGAATCAAATCAAATATTTATGATATCACTGAGATGAGTCGATTATTTTCACGTGTGCCGAGGTACAGTGTAACGTGTAGTTTAGTTTGGAGATACAGCACAGAATCGGAACCTTCGGCTCACCGACTCCGCACCGACCAGCGATCCCCTCACACTAACACTACCCGACACACACTAGGGACAATTTACACTTATACCAAGCCAATTAACTTACAAACCTGTACGTTTTTGGAGCTTTTGTAAAGTAAATCTTTTGATGCGTGCTAACGTCAGCGGACAGACAATGCGTGATTGCAATCGAGCCGTCCACAGGGTAAAGGGAATAACGCCAATAGCGTTTAGTGCCAGATATAGTCCGGTAAATGCTACATTTCTTTTATTGTCAGCTGAGTTCCTCTTAGATTTTAGTTTCCTTTTCTGCTATAAAATGACAGTGTTTGCTGGGACTCAGTGAATATTTTATTCACCTCATGGGAACATAGAAAAACAGGTGCAGGAGTAGGCCATTCGGCCCTTCGAGCCTGCACCGCCATTCAATATGATCATGGCTGATCATCTAAAATCAGTACCCTGTTCCTGCTTTTTCCTCATATCCCTTGGTTCCTTTAGCCCTCGGAGCTAAATCTCCAAGGATCCCAGGGTTGAAGAATAGTCTGAATCCTCCTGAGCCTAAGACACTGTGGGTTTGGTTCTAGGGTGCAGGGCAGCTCATATGTCCTTGGACGGTGGAGGAGGATGGGTAGTTATTGTGGTGGCGATCATATTGCCTTCTCTATTCCTTACTGAGATCAGCGCACGCTCTCAACCCTCTGACTGGCACTACACTGGGTGGGCAAAAACCTGACAACTAATGTGTTGGTCAATTTAATTGAGTTTCCCCATTCAGGTTTGTTATTGACCACAATGTACACCCATTTCTCATTCCAAACAATTCCAGTTCTTCGATCAGTTTGCACAAAGTGATATTCCTGTTCGCTATATTCTTCACCCAGATGTCTGTGGCACAGCAGGGTCATGCTTCCATCGTATATTTTCTTAAAATGAATTAAGATCTGAGTATTAAATGATGTCAAACCAGGTAACAGACCTCTCCATAAAACCCTAGCCCTGTTCTAAGGTAGCATTTGGAAAACCAAGCTGATAAGACATATTAAGCTCGATTACATGTTTTTGGTATCAGTATCATCTTGGGATATTAATTACGAGCCATACAAGCTCCAGTGGTTACTGACTTGGGTGTTTCAATTTAATTTTCAGATAAAAACATCAGTGTCTCTTCCAACAGCATAGAATGGCTGATTGTTACTG
The DNA here is from genome assembly GCA_035221665.1 of Okamejei kenojei. Classification (NCBI taxonomy): domain Eukaryota; kingdom Metazoa; phylum Chordata; class Chondrichthyes; order Rajiformes; family Rajidae; genus Okamejei; species Okamejei kenojei. Next base: position 41,207,707 of record CM069149.1, on the reverse strand, counting down.
AATAGAGCAGCTGTTTAGTGGTTCAGTTAGAGCAGTAACTTGGTTCAGTAAGGGGGGCACAGTGGAGTTGCGGCCTTATAGTGCCAGAGGCCCGGGTTCGATCCTGACTACAGGTGCTGCCTGTACGGAGTTTGTGCGTTCTCCCTGTGACCACGTGGGTTTTCTCCGGGTGCTCCGGTTTCCTCCCACTCTACAAAGACGTACAGGTTTGTAGGTTAATTGGCTTTGGTAAAATTGTAAATTGTCCCTGGTAGAGTAAGATAGTTTTAGTGCAAGGGGTGATCGCTGGTAGGCACGGACTCGGTGGGCCGAAGGGCCTGTTTCCGCGCTGTCTAAAGCTGAGTCTAAAGCATCGCATTATGATCTACAGCGAACTACTTTCACGTTTGTGGACATTGTGGGAACAACGGTGGTCATCATTGTCAAGGAAAGACACAAAGTGCTGGAGTAACTCTGCGGGTCAGGTCCCTGGAAAGTAAGAACAGCAAAGTTTGTAAGATGGAAATGACTCAGAATGAGTCCCACCAATATCTATATCGCCCTTGCAGTTTTGAATTAGAAGTTCAAACGTAAGGAACTTTGTGTTAATAGCTGAGGAAGGGGCTCGACCCGAAACATCGCCTATTTCCTTCGCTCCATAGATGCTGCCTCACCCGCTGAGTTTCTCCAGCATTTTTATAATAATAATAATAATAATAATAACTTTATTTATAAAGCGCTTTAAACAACTACAGTTGCCACAAAGTGCTGTACATGAGAACTCATGGACAAGGTATTACAAACCATTAAAAACCGTAAGACGAAGGACTATAAAAAACACACTCTAAAAGTTAAAAGACATTAAAAGCACTAAGAACAGGAGCAAAGCCTCAGCCAGTGTCGAAAGCCAAGGAATAAAAATGAGTCTTGAGGGAGGATTTGAAGATGGACAGTGAGGGGGCCTGTCTGATGTGCAGCGGCAAGGTGTTCCAGAGTGCCGGAGCAGCAACAGAAAAGGCTCTATCCCCTCTGAGCCTCCGCTTAGACCTTGGTACCTCAAGGAGCAGCTGATCAGCTGACCTGAGGCACCGGGCAGGAGCATATAGGTGGAGCAGCTCAGAGAGATAAGACGGGGCGAGCCCATTCAGCGATTTAAAAACAAACACCTTTGTGTGAATAGCAAAAGGTTTCATGATGTAAATGTTATTGGAGAGTTTGTTCACTATGGTAGTGTAGTTACGTACAGTATTTAATATCACAACCTAAACAAGGTGGTCCTGATGTGTTGATTTGGGCTCCTTTGGGATTGGTCACCTGGTTTAGATACCATTGTCTAGGCAAGATATCACAGGGGAGGAGCTGACGGGAGGATTGTGGTTAGATCGGAAAGATTTGGAGGGATGTTGGCCAAATGGGCCTGTTGGGGTGTCAGGGGTTAAGGGGAGAAGTCAGGGGAATGGGGTTGGGAAGGAGAGATAGATCAGCCATGATTGAATGGCGGAGTAGACTTGATGGGCCGAATGGCCCAATTCTGCTCCTGGAACCTATGAACTATCTTGGTCGGCATGTGCAAGTTGGGCTGAAGGGCCTATTTCCATGCTCATAAGGTCATAAGGGATAGGGGTAGAATTAGGCCATTCAGCCCATCAAGTCTACTCCACCATTCAATCATGGCTGATCTAACTCTCCTTCCTAACTTCATTCTCCTGAATTCTCCCCATAAGCTCTGGCACCCCTATCTACGCTGTATGTCATTGTGACTCTGTGACCATAATTGGTGTGGGGAAAGGCCAAAGAGAGCTTGGACTGGTGGCAGTTGGATGTTGGACTGGACACTGAGACAGTGAGGATGAATGGGTCAGAGGGAGCAGTGGGCAGCAGGGATGGAAGTGTCGGAGAGACCTAACGGAAGCCCATTGGCGATTCCCCATGGCCAATTCTCCTGTTGAACAAGAATTTATTCTTCACGGTACACATTGTGAGTGGACGTACAGCATCAGCTGCCCTGTGGAAGCACACACTGAATAATTTAATTACCTGGGAGTAACATGGATTTACAGCTGGGGTTCCACATACATTCCACCGGATGTATATACATTCATTTTAAGCTGAAAATAGACACAAAAAGCTGGATTAACTCAGCGGGACAGACAGCATCTCTTGAGAGAAGGAATGGGTGACGTTTCGGGTCGGGACCCTTCTTCAGACTTGTTAGGGATAAGGGAAACGAGAGATATAGGCGATGATGCAGAGAGATAAAGAAAAATGTATGAAAGATATGCAAAAATGGAACGATGGTAAAGGAAACAGGCCACTGTAAGCTGTTTGTCAGGTGAAAAGGAGAAGTTAGTGCAACTTGGGTGGGGGAAGGATGGAGGTAGAGGGAATGCCGGGGCAACCTGAAGTTAGAAAAATCAATATTCATACCACTGGGCTGTAAGCTGCCCAAGCGAAATATGAGATGCTGTTCCTCCAATTTGCGTTTAGTCTCACTCTGACAATGGAGGGGACCTGGGACAGATAAGGTCTATGTGGGAATGGGAAGGGGAATTAAGTTTAGCAACCGGCTGCATTTTAAGCTGCAGTTTGCAATATCTGTCAGCAGATGGCAATGTTTACAGATACTCTCACATTGCCTTTTTCCACAAGTTCCTGTTCAGTTGCATTTATGACGTGCTAAGATCACATCTCAGTCTAGGACTCGGTTCCTTGGAGCGCAGTAGGCTGATCGTATAGAGTTTTACCAAATCACGAGGGGAATAGAGAGGGCGAATGCGCAGAGTATTCTCTCCCACGATAGGGGGATCAATAACTAGAGGGCAGAGGTTTAAGGTGAGAGGGGGAAGGGTTACATAACCTGAGGGACACCTTTAGCAGACAAAGGTTGGTGGGCAAATGGAACGAGTTTTCAGAGCAAGTAGATGTTGCATGTACTACTATAACAATATTTAAAGACATTTTGTTCCCCAAAAAATGTCTTATCAACAATAAGACATTTGGCTAGGTACATGGAAAGCAAAGTTTAACATGAGTATGTGCCAAGATATTTTTTCCCCCCAAGAAAATGTATTTTAAAAGATAAAAACAGTGGTTAAAGGGCAGCACGATGGTGCAGGGGTGGAGTTGCTATATTACAGCACTCGCAGCGCCGGAGATCCAGGTTCGATCCCAACCATGGGCGCTGTCCGTACGGAGTTTGTACGTTCTCCCCGTGACCTGCGTGGGCTTTCTCTGAGATCTTCGCTTTCCTGCCGCACTCCAAAGACCTACAGGTTTGTGGGTTAATTGGCTTGGAATAAGTGTAAAGTGTAGGATAGTGTTGGTGTGTGGGGGTCGCTGGTTGGTGCGGACTCGATGGGCCGAAGGGCCTGTTTCCGTGCTGTATCTCTAAACTAAACTAAACTGAAAAACTAAAGACCAGGGACATGGAGAGGAAAGGTTGATTGGGGGGGGGAATGGCCCAAACATGGCACCTGCTTGGATCAGGCATCTTAGTCGCATAGACGAGTTGTGGCGATGGGCTTCCTTCCATGCTGTATTAATTCATGACTCCATCTGTTGTAACTTCACTTTCCACATAACATTATCTGTTCTTCCCCCCTCTTTCCTAGAGTGTTGCCTATCCCTTTCCCCTTCCCAACTTCCACTCATGCAGATCCTGACTCCTTGCTGATAGAGAAACCATCACTGTGTTTCCTACTCCAAAGAGATGGCCACACAGACTAGGGAGCCTTGGTCACGTTGACTGCTATTTGCAGTATTCTTTGCAAGGACACTGCAATTGAGGTGACCTGTGCAGCCACATAGTTGGTAAAGTCAATACAGCAGTAACGGGAGAGTTTATAACAAGGAACAAAAAATAATTTGGCCCCGCTCGATATACAGTACAGCATTGCTGAGAGATGCAGAGAACAAGATGGTTCACAAAAAGGTGGAGATATCTAAGGATCACAAGAGTTGAAAGGGAGCAAAGCAAGAAGGATAGGAAGTAGGTTGGTTTACTTTGAGCAAATCTGAGCAGAACAACAAATAGCAACATTCAACTATTTTTTGGTAGCTGATTCATCCTCCAAAGTCAAAGGCAAAGTAAATTGTATTTGTCACATTGCTTGGTCGGTGCTTTAACAAAGTCCATTAGTGGGTGTGGCACGGTGGCGCAGCGGTAGAGTAGCTGCCTCACTGCGCCAGAGACCCGGGTTCGATCCTGACTGCGGACGCTGTCTGCACAGAGGTTGTACGTTCTCCCCATAACCACGCGGGTTTTCTCCGGGTGCTCTGGTTTCCTCCCACGCTCCGAAGATGTACAGGTTCCTAGGTTAATTGTATTCTGTAAAATTGTAAATTATCCCTAGTGTGTAGGCTAATGCTAGTGTACGGGGATCGCTGGTCGGCATGGACCCAGTGGGCCGAAGGGCCTGTTTCAGCGCAGTATCACTAAACTAAAACTAAACTGAAGAAGCGCCACAAAATGTTCCATTGAAATGTTTTGCACGTGGCTAATTTCACTTTTAATTTGGTCCAATATTCTATTGTCAAACTGAGTTGTAATGCCAGGTCTTGATTTTAGTTTAGTTTAGTTTGCTGTTACGTGTACCGAGATACAGTGAAATGCTTTTTGGTTGCGTGCTAACCAGTCAGTGGAAAGACCACACATGATTACAATCAAGCGTCCACTCTGTACACATCCAGGATAAAGGGAATAACGTTTAAGTTAAAGTCCAGTAAAGTCTGATTAAAGATAGTCCGAGCGTCTCCAATTGAGTAGATGGGAAGTCAGGACCGCACTCTAGTTGTTTATAGGATGGTTCAGTTGCCTGATAACAGCTGGGAAGAAATTGTCCCTGAATCTGGAGGTGTGCCTTTTCACACTTCTGCACCTCTTGACCGGAGGGGAGAGGGGAGAGGAGGGAGTGTCCAGGGTGAGACTCTGTCCTTGATTACTCTGCTGGCCTTGCCGAGGCAGCGTGACGTGTAGGTGGAGTCGATGTAAGGGAGGTTGGCTTGCGAGCTGGGTCCACAATTCTCTGCAATTTCTTGCGGTCTTGGGTGGAGCTGTTCCCAAACCAAGCTGCGATGCATCCCGATCAAATGCTTGCTAAGGCGCATCCGCAGAAGTTGGTGGGAGTTGTTGGGGACATGCCGAACCTCCTAAGCCCTCGAAGGAAGTAGTGTCGTTGATGTGTTTTCCTGGCCACTGCGTTTTGACCGTGACGATTCACATTAGGAATAATTTCCTCAGAAATCGAACTGCTATTTAAAATGCTAAAATTTTAAATAAGGTGAAGCCCCTCTCTAATTAACAGTAACCAAGGTCCTTCTGCTTTGATATATGTGAGGTAAGTTGTTTGGCTTTGTGGCATTGGAACTATAGGTTCTGCATCTGTTCATTCTGCCTTTGCTCCTGTCCTTCACCTGTGCTTTATATAGTTGCTTGAAACTAATAGCAGATGCTCTCTATCAAAGAGGTAAGTGGTCTCACTCCAGTAACATTTCAGGACCATCATTACGGCTTTAGTTAAAAATACAATTAATTTAATTTTGCATCATCGCGAGTGCACTTTTATTCCAGTTGTGATCACGTTAAAGCTGTTTTTAATTATTTTTTTTCCTTTCTCGACGACCACAGAAGCCAGCAACAGCAGCCACGAATCTCGTATCGGGCTGGCAGTTGGTTTAGAGGCTGAGAAAAAGGCAATAGTCCCTCTAGTGGTGGTGTCAGCTCTAACGTTCCTATGTTTGATGATGCTGATAGCTGTCCTTGTCTACTGGAGGTGAGTGGCCTTTAAATTATGCTGATTCCCTTTTTTAGCTGAGAAACATTTGCTTGGAATATTTGCTTGGAGACGTGATGAAAATTAATTGTGAAGACTGGGCTTCTGCCCTCTGAAAAAGTACTATAGATATCATAAGGAATAGGAGTAGAATTAGGCCATTCGGCCCATCAAGTCTACTCCACCATTCAATCATGGCTGATCTATCTCCCTCCTAACCCCATTCTCCTGCCGTCTCCTCATAACCTCTGACACCTGTACTAATCAAGACTCTATCTAACTCTGCCTTAAAAATACCAACTGACTGGGCCTCCACAGCCTTCTGTGGCAATAAATTCCACAGATTCACCACCCTCTGACTAAAGAAATTCTTCCTGGTCTCCTCCTTTTATGCTGAGGCTATGAGGAGAATTCCACAAAATATATTTGAAAATGGCGGGAAAAAAATTCCCTTAAGTGTACATGGTTACAACTCTTCGTAAATGTAGGAAAGACACAAAAATAACTCGACAGGTCGGCTCAGTGGCGCACTGGGAAAGATTTGCTGCCTTCCAGCGCCAGAGACCCGGGTCCGATCCTAACCAAAAGTGCAGTTTGTGCGTTCTCCCCGTGACCGCGTGGGTATTCTCCGGGGGCTCCGGTTTCCTCCCACACTCCAAAGACGCGTGGGTTTGTAGGCTAATTGGCTTTGGTAAAAAATACATATAAATTGTCCCTCGTGTTGTCAAGATGGAATGGCTGCAGAAAAGACAGGACTCTAGGGGCTGAGCTGTAGGGAGAAGTTGAGCAGGCTGGGACCAGATTCCCTGGAGGATGAGGGATGATCTTACAGAAGGTGTACAAAATAATGAGAGGAATAGATCGGGGAGACGCCCAGATTCTAAGAGCATGTTAAAACAAGATTTATTAAGAAATAAGAAGCAAGAATTTCATATTGAGCAACAATGTGTAACTATATCCCCACTGGCAAGCAGGAAGCAGCAAATGCACAGTGATGTGAATGAAGGAACTGCAGGTGCTGATTTATGGTTACACATTATTGCTTAATATGCTATTTTTGCTTCTTGTTTCTCTGTGCGTCAGCTGCTCTGCAGTAACCTCTGTTTAGCAACTTGGTGACTTGTATTGCAACATCGGTTTCATTAGAGTTAGTTCCCAAAGTCAGTACGGATGTTACTTTTAATCCTTTCATCTAAATCATTGATGTATATTGTAAATAGCTGCGGTTCCAGCACCGCGCCTTGCGGTACTCCACTAGTCACTGCCTGCCGTTCCAAAAGGGTCCCGTTAATCCCTACTCTTTGTTTCCTGTCTGCCAACCAATTTTCTATCCATGTCACTCCCCTACCCCCAATACCATGTGCTCACTAATTTTGCCCACTAATCTCCAATGCGGGACCTTATCAAAGGCTTTCTGAAAGTCCAGATACACTACATCCACTGGTTCTCCCTTGTCCATTTTCCCGGTTACATAGACAATAGACAATAGACAATAGGTGCAGGAGTAGGCCATTCGGCCCTTCGAGCCAGCACCGCCAGTCACTGTGACCATGGCTGATCATCGCCCCAACCCCCGTTCCTGCCTTGTCCCCGTATCCCCTGACTCCGCTAGTTTTAAGAGCCCTATCTAGCTCTCTCTTGAAAGCATCCAGAGAACCTGCCTCCACCGCCCTCTGCGGCAGAGAATTCCCCAGACTCACCACTCTCTGTGAGAAAAAGTGTTTCCTCGTCTCCGTTCTAAATGGCTTACTCCTTATTCTTAAACTGTGGCCCCTGGTTCTGGACTCCCCCAACATCGGGAACATGTTTCCTGCCTCCAGCGTGTCCAAGCCCTTAACAATCTTAACATCCTCGAAAAATTCCATAAGATTTGTCAAGCACGATTTCCCCTTCGTAAATCCATGCTGACTCGGACCGATCCTGTTACTGCCATCCAAATGTGCCGCTATTTTCATCTTTTATAATTGACTCCAGCAACTTCCCCACCACCGATGTCAGGCTAACTGGACTATAATTCCCTGTTTTCTCTCTCCCTCCTTCCTTAAAAAGTGGGATAACATTAGCTACCCTCCAATCCACAGGAACTGATCCTGAATCTATAGAACATTGGAAAATGATCACCAATGCATCCACGATTTCTGTGGACATTGTGGGAACAACGGTGGTCATCATTGTCAAGGAAAGACACAAAATGCTGAACTAATCAATTATTTAGTGACAGTTAATAAATACTCTTGCTTTTGTTATGCTACCTACACTATGAATACTAACGAAACATTGAACTACGAACTTGTCTTCCTTGTATTCAAAACTTCGAGCTTTTATTTTGTTTTGCACTCAAATTGTGTTTCTATTATTTATTGAGCTGCTTTTTTTCTTTGTTTATGATGTTACCTATTGGTAACTATGTCTCAACACACTCTTTATTATTTTACAATCATGTCAGACGATTGACACGTGTTCCTGGGCATACCCTTTCATAAGTTCACAAGTTATAGGAGTAGAATTAGGCCATTCGGCCCATCGAATGCACTCCGCCGCTCAATCATGGCTGATCTCCGCCTCCTACTCCCATTTTCCTGCCTTCCCCCCATAACCCTTGACACCCATTCTAATCAAGAATTTGTCTATCTCCGCTTTAAAAATATCCACTGACTTGGCCTCCGCAGCCCTCTGTGGCAATGAGTTCCACAGATTAACCACCCTCTGACTAAAGAAGTTCCTCCTCACCTCTTTCCTAAAAGAGCGTCCTTTAATTCTGGGGCTACGACCTCTAGTGCTCAACTCTCCTACCAGTGGAAACATCCTTTCCACATCCACTCTATCCAGGCCTTTCATTATTCCGTAAGTGCTTTTCTGCTTGTTAAATGATTAAAGTCCTCGTGATTCAAAAATCTCGGGACTTGGCCATTGAGGATGCATTGCTTCAGCCAAAGAGGAAAGGTGTCAATGAAATGATATGGTACTTTGATAAGTACCAAAGAAACAAACTGCTAGACCATACAGCAATGATTGTCAGTAGTTATTTCTTTTTAATAGGGTGATAATTAGCAGGAAGCTTACTTATCAACACTTAGCACATTGCCTTGCTGCGATGGACAATTAAATGGAGCAGATGGATATTTTGCAAAGTATATAGCCGTCAGTGTTCAATATGTTTTGATGATTTTCCTCCAGCTGCTATTTGTCAGGAAAACAGCATTTGTGTGTTCTGTGTGTGTATATCTTTATAACTGTCTCTATGTGTGCATGTCTGTACATGCATGTGTGCGATGTGTGTGTATGAGTGTCTGAATTTGAGTGTGTGTGTGCATACGTGGATATATATACGGTACACACACAGTACACACGCGCGCACACACATACATCCACACGTGCACACACACACACACACACACATATATATATATATTGGCTGAATGTGTGTGTGTGTGGGGGATGCTGGTTTACACCGAAGATAAACACAAAATGCTGGAGTAACTCAGCGGGACAGGCATTTGGAATATTGTGAGCAATTTTGGGCACCATATCCGAGGAAGGATGTGCTGGCTCTGGAGAGGGTCCAAAGGAGGTTTACAAGAATGATTCCAGGAATGAGCAGGTTAACCTACGGTGCCGGCACTGGGCTTGTACTTGCTGGAGTTTAGAAGAATGAGGGAGGACCTCATTGAAACGTACAGAATAGTGAATAGCTTGGACAGAGTGGATGTGGAGAGGATGTTTCCACCAGTGGGAGAGTCTAGGACTAGAGGTCATAGCCTCACAATTAAAGGAAGGAGATGAGAAGCAATTTCTTCAGTCAAAGGGCGGTGAATCTGTGGAATTCTTTGCCACAGAAGGCTGTGGAGGCCAAATCAGTGGATATTTTTAAGACAGATGTCGATAGATTCTTGATTAGTACAGGTGTCATAGGTTATGGGGAGAAAGCAGGAGAATGGGGCTCGGAAGGGGAGATAGATCAGGCTGTGATTGAATGGCGGAGTAGACTTGATGGGCCGAATGGCCTAACTCTACTCCTATTCCTTGTGACTTGTAGGAAGGAAATTTACAAATTTGCCGATAATGCAAAAATAGGATGAAGGGCATGTTGTGATGAAGATACTGTAATTCTGAACAGGGTAAACATTATTTGCAAAAGATTGGCAATTAGAGTTTAACGTGCATTTAACAGAGACACCAAAAGGCAGGTTATTATCTCAATGGAAACTTGCTGGAAATGCAAGTTCAGAGGAATCTTGAACACAACAATACACTAACCTCAACTACGGATTGTGAGTTGGAACTACAGATGCTGGTTTAAACTGAAGATAGACACAAAATGCTGGAGTAACTCAGCGGGTCAGGCAGCATCTCTGGAGAGAAGGAATAGGTGACGTTTCGGGTCGGGAACATGTCTATCATTGCACTCGACTTTGGGAGGATATTTTGCACCAGTATTATGGTTATAATTTTTTAGGTTTTGATAATTAATAAATTCACAGCTGTGCCTTACACTTGACATGGACTCACTTCAGAACTCTTCACTCCTATGATGGCAGAGACCCAGGCTAAGCCAGGCTGGATGACAGTGGTGGATCAAATACACGCAGATAAAAAGCTAGCAGTTGAATTCTGGACAAGTTGTTTATTGGGGAGAAGTATACACGGAAGAGGAATAAAAATGGATTGTGAATTTGACTTGAAAATTCAACTTCAAATTGTGGTGCAGCTGATAGAGCTACTGCTGCCTCATGTGGAGAGTCTCGGCCCGAAACGCCACCTATCCCTTTTCTCCAGAGGTGCTGCCTGACCCGCTGAGTTACTCCCAGCTTTTTGTGTCTATCTTCTGCCTCACGGTGCCAGAGAACGGGTTCTATCCTGACCTCGGGTGCAGCCTGAGTGGAGTTCGCATGTTCTCCCTGTGACCGCGTGGATTTCTGCCGCTTGTTCGTGTTAGTTCCCACATCCCAAAAGACGTGCGGGTTTGTAGGTTAGTTGGCATTAGTTATTTCCCCGAGTGCGTAGGGAGTGGGATAGCATAGATCGATTGTGAACAGGTGATCAATGGCTGGGTGGGCCGAAGGGCCTGTTTCCACGTTGTATCTTTCAGTCGATTAAATCAAATTGACACTTATAATATGTGTAGGAAGGAACTGCAGATGCTGGCTTACTCCGAAGATAGACACAAAAAGCTGGAAGAACTCAGCCGGGACAGGCAGTATCACTGGATGGAAGGAACGGGTGACGTTTCGGGTCGAGACCCTTCTTCAGGTTTCGGGTCGAGACCCGAAACGTCACCTATTCTGTTCCCCCAGAAATGCTGCCGACCCCGCTGAGTTACTCTAGCATTTTGTGTCTATCTTCGGCGACACTTAAGAACAGGTCATTCCGGTTAAGAATCGGTAATTCCTTAAGAACAGCATTGATATTTATTTGGGGGTACACAAAAAGCTGGAGAAACTCAGCGGGTGCAGCAGCATCTAAGGAGCGAAGGAGATAGGCGACGTTTCGGGTCGAGACCCTTCTTCAGACTGATATTTATTTACCGCACCAAATTGCTTTTGATGTCAAATATATATTCCATTGAAACTTTGGTGAGTAGTCGAGCTTGAGAAAAACAACTTCCTCTCACTTTTTTTATTCTTTGGAGATCGCGCCCCCCTATACCTGTGCTCGCGACAGTAAATATTTTTTCGCTCTGTCTCAGCTCCCTCGATGCAGATACACCAGCTGTCATTGGTGACTGATTTTGAATCTCACGCTCATCCTGTGAGAATAGGCAGCGAGCAGCATTTGCTGGGTCATATCTAAGGTGCCTTACATCTGCATTCACTTGTCAAAATGCTTGTGAACACAAAGCCATCTGCTCAAAGCAGCTTGGTTGCATGTTAACTGGCTGCGAGTCACGTGCTATCATCCTGCTTTATCCCCCCCCCCCCCCCCCCCCCCCCCCCTTAATTTTAGAAACACATAAAATTCTCAAGGGATTCGACAGGCTAGATGCAGGAAAAATGTTCCCCGTGTTGGGGGAGTCCAGAACCAGGGGTCACAGTTTAAGAATAAGGGGCAGGCCATTGAGGACTGAGATGAGAAAAAACCTTTTCATCCAGAGAGTTGTGAATCTGTGGAATTCTCTGCCACAGAAGGCAGCGGAGACCAATTCACTGGATGTATTCAAGAGAGAGTGAGATATAGTTCTCAGGGCTAACGGAATCAAGGGATATGGAGAGAAGGCAGGAACAGGGTACTGATTCTGGATGATCAGCCGTGATCATATTAAATGGTGGTGCTGGCTCAAAGGGCCTACCCCTGCACCTACTTTCCTATATTTCTATGTAAACGTAGCTGCGGACATCCGCCTCAAACCTTCTCACAGCTATCGCTTTAACTAAAGACAGGCGCAAAAAAGCTGGAGTAACTCAGCGGGCCAGGCAGCATCCCCGGAGAGAAGGAATAGGTGACGGTTCGGGTCGAGACCCTTCTTTAGACTGGGAGCCAGGGGAGAGGGGGAACGAGGGATATAGACAGTACTTAGGAGAAATGAATGGAAGATATGCAAAAGGCAACTATAATCAAGGAAATGTGGAGCCCACAATGATCCATTGTTGGCTGTGGGATAGATGATAATTTGTTAAAGGACAACAGTCGCTGCTTTCTCAAACCCCTGTCTCACGGTGCGAGTTGACCCACGAGTGACCCCGAGTTTTCACTCGCGGTAATCACGTACACTAAACGTAGCGGGAACGTCGGAACTCCCGCGAGCAACTTAGCGACTCGTGGCGCTAACGGCAGGTACCCATGAAACTTGTTAACTCGTGAAAAATTTCAAACATGTTTGATTTTTTCCACGAGTCAGATTTACTGTTCAAGTTAAAAATGGAAACATTTAAACTCGTTGTAATAACGTAGTGGCCCGTGCGTTTACCTTAGTGACTCGTGAGTCTACCGTGGGCACTCTTTAACTCAGCGGGCAGGCAGCATCTCTGGAGAGAAGGAATTGGTGACGGGATGACATAGGGGAGTATTGTGCTGTTTGATCGCCCCCTGCTATCCCAGGGACAGGGAGACACGGCGGCTTTTGAGACGGGTGGGCAATCACTACCAAAGTGTCTGCCCACACAGTCAGTACACCTCTCCTACACTTGTACCTATTGTCCATATTTTCCAGGGCTGCTGCCTGGCCCGCTAAACTAGTCGCTCCAGCACTTTGTCTCGCCGTCATTTCAATGTTGGTCTCTTAGTCCCACATTCACGGCCAAACTTTTGGCCAAATGCTCTAATATCTCCTCACTGGATCTTCGGTTAGTTGAGGCACCATGAGATGTTTCTGTTGTTGTTTTACGACAGGAAGGAAGCTATGTAAACACCAAGTTGTTATAAACTGTCGGGCTTTTCCTTGCTTGACATGATGTTTTCTCCCTACCTTACCCCTCATAATGTGCCACGTTCTGGTTACGCGGTGCACGGATCATGGCCAACAGTGTCTGAAGAAGGGTCTCGACCCGAAGCGTCACCTATTCCCTCTTCTCCAGAGATGCTGCCAGACTCTGCCCGAGTTACTCCAGCACTCTGTGCCTCTCTTTAGTGTCTTCAGTTGGACTTTCACTGAATAACTCAGCGGGCCAGGCAGCAGCCCTGGAAATGTCACTGAATATTGAAGAAGAGGGCGTTGATCAGGGTCAACCAACGTGCTATGTGCACTGTGTCGGAAGGAACTGCAGATGCTGGTTTACACCAGAAAATGCTGGAGTAACTCAGCGGGACAGGGTCTGAAGGAGGCTCTCGACCTGAAACGTCACCTATGCCTTCCTCTCCAGAGATGCTGCCTGTCCCGCTGAGTTACTCCAGCGTTTTGTGTCTGCACACTCATTGTTCTTATCTCTTGCTGCGATTACTTTAAACAAAGGCAGCGCTCGGTTATTGCGGCAATGCCCTTCAGATGTGAAACGAATGACTTTATTCCTGTTTATCATCGTTACTTATTTTGCGTATGTTTTATTCATTGTTCTGTATCTCTCGACATCACCGTCTATATCTCTCGTTCCCCTTATCCCTAACCAGTCCGAAGAAGGGTCTCGACCTGAAACGTCACCCAGTCCTTCTCTCCAGAGATGCTGCCGGTCCAGTTGAGTTAACTCCAGCTTTTTGTGTCTGTCTTCGGTTTAAACCAGCATCTGCAGGCAGTTCCTTTCCTACACTTTATTCCTTTCTTGGCATCTTCTGGGCAAATGTTGCCTTCTGCACGAAAAGTCTTGGATGATATTGTGTGTGTGTGTGTGAGAGAGAGAGAGAATTAATGTGTGTGTGAATGGTTTAGGCATCTTTTAGGAGATGCCGCGGTTTACATTGGCATTGCCCTCTTGAGATCCCTTTGTGGCAGAGAGCGCTGACCGGTAACCCTTGGTCTTGCGGTCCAGCCAAGAGGAGGTGATGTGGACACGGTTTCAGTTGTAGTTCTAGAGGAACATTGCTTCCGATCGATGTCTCTTATGCACTCCTCAGAAGAACTGGGTGCGCTCTTCACCATCATGGCTCCCAGCCTACAGGCCTCTGATCTGAACAACTAACCTCTTCCCTATTTCTCCTCCCTCCTCCCCCCCCCCCCCCCCATTTCCCTCTCCTCCTCGGCGCTCTTGTTCACTCACACCCTCCCTCCCTCCCTCTCGCAGGGCTTGGTTCAAAGGGGGCAACGAGCCAAGCGGGGCGCGGTCTGAACCCTTCTGAAAACAAGCACAAAGAGAAAAAAAAAGTATTGTCAAGCGCTCCAAACTTCATTTAAAATAAGTAAATGCGACCTTGGCTAATAATTTAAAAAGAAAACCTTATACAAAACCAACACCCTACAAACTTTCTGTCTCTCACGCTGCCTGTTGTCTTGTGGGGGGGGGGGGGGGGGGGGGTGTCGGAGAGAGGGGGTGTGGGTGTGGAGGGGACCCGATGTGAATGTTACCACTATAGGATGGCGAGGTTGGGCTCTGAGCTGCAGTGAGAGAGAGCAGAGAGAGAGAGGGAGAGAGAGTGCGTGTGCGCATCAGCAGCAAAGTTAAATACAAAGGGCTTGTACGCGGTGGCAAGAGAGGTTTCCTTTGTTCTTGTCCGGGGCTTGAGAGAGATCGGAGAGAATTAACCCTCCCTCACACACCACTCAAGGGGACAACCCAAGAGCCTTGTCACCCCAGAGAGATTAATGACGCCCCGCCCCCCAACCTCCCTCCACCTCAACTCACGCCCGGGCACCAAAGCAGCTCCGTCTCCCAACAATCTGATGTGCAACTGATGTGAAAGAACAGCGGCATGGACTTCTCACACCCTCACTCACAAAAAGTGTGTGCGAATAAACAAAAACGAGGAATAAAACCAAAGCCCGGCTTGAAAGGCAACTAAAAATATATTCCGCTTAGAACGAGCAGGCGCGGAGACATCCGTCCACATTCAAAGATTCCATCTCCCTTCTCCCCGCAGTGTGTAGACCTGGCAGTAACTTCAATTAAAATATAACAAACCTCCGCCCGCTGGTCTTCTAACTACGTGATGTGTGTTTCAAACAAATCATAAGTATTACTGCTCTGGCACTGGACGGTGCGCGTTTTCCCTTTGTAGGTCATATCAATAGATGCGGCCGCGCTGAATTCTATCTTTAACTCAAAGCCGCAGGATGGAGGTGTCTTCTTTAACATTGTTGCTTTATTAAAACATACCTTCATTCACGGTTGGCTCAAGAGTAATGGGAGAGGAGCTTGGTAACTCGGGAGAGGAAGTTGGAACATCGCAGAAATGACATACCCGTGGGAACTCGGTTAAACACTTGAACATAAACTTGGAATCTCGTACATAACCACGAGTCTGTTTTTTTTCTTTCACTTGGGGTCACTCGTAGGTGGACTCGCACTGTGAGACAGGCCCATTAGTGGTCAGGTACGATAATTGGAAGAGCAGACTTCTTAAGGAGAATTTCTCTCAAATTAATTCATGAGGAGTTTTGTTGATGGTGGCGCTCAGTTTCGCAGCGGTACAGCTGCTGCCTAACAGCGGCAGAGACCCGGGTTCGATCCTGGCTACGGGTGCTGTCTGTTCGGAACTTTGTACGTTCTCCCCGTGACCCGCGTGGTTTTTCCACGGAGGCTCCGGTTTCCTCCCACACTCCAAGGACGTGCAGGTTTGTAGGTTAATTGACTGAGGTAAAAATTATAATTTGTCCCCAGAGTGTAAGATAGGGGAGATCGCTGGTCGCCGCTGAGTCGGTGGGCTGAAGGGTCTGTTTCCGCGCTGTATCTCTAAAGTGAAGGCTGGGGTACTATACGATTCATCTTGGACCAGCACAGTGTCTTTATAATGACATCCAACTCTTGCACACTCTCATATATCAGATGTGGATAAACATCTGCCTCAGAGATGTCGAGATGGCAGTCCTGAAAAATAAGGTGAAAGGAATTGCTGGTTAATACACAAAAGGACACAAAGTATCGGAGTAACTCAGCTGGTCAGGCAGCATCTCTGCAGAACAATATTTCAGATTGGGACCCCTCTTGAAGAAGTGTCTCGACCCGAAATGTCACCTATCCATGTTCCCCAGCGAACCTTGCTAGGCTGAAGAAGGATCTCGAACTGAAACGTCGTCTATCCATGTTCTCCGGAGATGCTGCCTGACCTGCTGAGTTATTCCAGCACTTTGTGTCTGTTTTGTGAATCATCGTCTCTCTTGCTTATGTACTTTTTGTTACCTTTTGCCTGAAATGGGTTGTCAGTCACTTGCTCTACAGTTTGAAAGCGAAGCGTTGCAAAATTTGCCTCGAGTTTAAAACAATTTAAAAGGTTAAGCAAAGCCTCTTGTGAACGTTACGTTTCAGTGCTTTGTGTAAGATTCTGGCGAGTTACACTACCTGTAGAGTGATACAGCGTGGAAACAGGCTCTTCGGCCCAACTCGCCCACACCGGCCAACATGTCCCAGCTGTACTAGTCCCACCTGCCTGTGCTTGGTCCATATCCCTCCAAACCTGTCCTATCCATGTACCTGTCCGACTGTTTCTTAAACGTTGGGATAGTCCCAGCCCCAACCACCTCCTCTGGCAGCTTGTTCCATACACCCACCACCCTTTGTGTGAAAAAGTTACCCCTCAGATTCCTATTAAATCTTTTCCCCTTCGCCTTGAACCAATGTCCTCTGGTCCTCGATTCCCCTACTCTGGGCAAGAGACTGTGCATCTACGCCACTTATTCCTCTCATGATTTTATACACTACTGTTCAAGGACCTCCTAATTCTGTTTATTTCTTTGCCGCAGAAAATGTTTTCAGACCGCTCACTTCTACTTGGAAGATAATGCTTCGCCTCGAGTAATTTCCACGTCACCATCTCTGGCTCTTCCTATTTCAGGTGAGTAGGTCGAGTGTGCAGGTAGGAACGGCAGATGCTGGTATAAACCGACGATAGACACAAAAAGCTGGAGTAACTCAGCGGGTCAGACAGCATCTCGGGAGAAAATGAATAGGTGACATTTTGGGTCGAGACCCTTCTTCAGATTGAGTGAATCAGATCTGTACCTATTAACCCGGGAACAAATCGTGTCACTTCGGTAAATCTTTTTTTTAACTTGGCTCCTGCCACCATACTTTGTCGGAAGAAGTCTTTTGTCCACTGTCTGAAGAAAGTTCTCGACCCGAAACGTCACCAAATTCTTCTCTCCAGTGATGCTGCCTGGGTCCCACATTTGCTCCAGTTGCTCCAGGTTTTTGTGCCTATCTTCGGTTTGAACCAGCATCTGCAGTTCCTACACAGTCCTTTACCTATTTCATGTGCGTGTTTTGTTGCACTTCTTTTGTCCTGACAGTGAATTCTGCATCATAGTAAAACACACAACAGTGCAGCGAAAGAACAGACCCTTCAGCCCACAATGTCGAACATGATGCCTAGACCAACTCTCACCTGCCTGCGCATGATCCATATCCCGCCATTTCCTCCTGCATATCCACGTGTATGCAAAGCTCGTAAACGCCACCACCCCTGGCAGCGCGTTCCAGGCATTTAAGGCCGTCCCACTTGGCGAGTTTCTCGCGACTGCCGCCTTATATCGCCAAAGATTTTGAACATTTCAAAATGACCAAAAAAGTGTTGCGACACTGGAAAAAACACCACTTGGGAGTAACAAACAATTAAAATCAGTTATAATTTCAGATTTAATCAATTATGTCCACATTAACGCTTAAAAGCAAACTTCCCTAACCTCCAATAAATAATCACAAGCATTGCAATTTCCACTTGGTGTCAAAATTTAAAAGGTTTTACGTCAAGTGGCAGTCAATTACCATGAAGTGTTAGTGTTTAATCTGCTTTTCCCTATGCTAATGATGCCTGAACAGCTTTTTGCTAACATGGTTTCTAATAAGTCTTCAATTTATTTTGCTATCGTAGGCCCGTTTCAGCTGCCACACTTATTATGACTGTGTCATGTTATAATGCAGCATTTTATATCTCAGGAAACATATATCTGAAATTCTGTGAGGAATGCAAAACAAGCAACTTTTGTTGAGCATTGGTTCATTGTCCCGATCGAGCAGCAGACTTGTCCCCTCTCCCCACATAACTGCACTTTGCAGTCTCGGTTACAGCCGGCGGCCATTTTGTTTCTGCAAATGTTCTTTTCCCCACATGTTCGGGCACAAGTTTTTTATTTTAATTGCGGCCTGGTAAATTGCCGGGAGGATTCAGCTGGTCGGGCAACATTCCTCTATGCTGTGGTTAAGGGTGGGGCGGTTCATAATCCACTCTGACATACGATGAAACTGAATTCTGCTTCAACAAACATCACGTGGATCACCATTGACCAGAAATTGACTGGAATTTTATGCGGCACGGTGGCGCGGTGGTAGACCTACTGCCTTGCAGCGCTTACAGCGCCAGAGACCCAGGTTTTAATCCTGACTATGGGTGCTGTCTGTATGTAGATTGTACGTTATCCCCGTGATCTTCGGCCTCCTCCAAAAACGTAGAGATTTGTAGGTTAATTGGCTTGGTATCAATGTACAATTGTCCCTAGTGTGTGAAGGGTAGCGTTAATGTGCGGGGATCGCTGGTTGGCGGTGTGTGCCGGAGGGCCTGTTTCCACCCTATATCTCCAAACTAAACTAATCTGATTCATGTACAAGTTGTGGTGCTTCAAGAGCAGGTTGGGAGACTGGGTGCTCCGTGGCAATGTCTATTCACCATCAGCACAGTATGACGGTACTAGACACAAGTAACACAGCTGGAGCACCTCAGCGGGTCAGGCAGCATCTCTGGAGAAAAAGGATGGGGTGACGTTTCGTGTCCGAACCCTTCTTCCGACCCGAAACGTCTCCCATCCTTTTTCTCCAGAGATGCTGCCTGACCCGCTGAGCTACTCTAGCCCTTTGTGCCTATCTGCAGTGTAAACAAGCATCTGCAGTTCCTTCCTACACAGTTTGACGGAGCTGCCCCTTTTAATACATCCATCCTTGTGATTCCAACATCATTCAGGAAAATGGCTGATACCTGGATAAAACAACTTGTTGGGCATCTAATCCATAACTCTCTCCCCTCTCTCTCTCTCTCTCTCTCTCTCTCTCTCTCTCTCTCTCTCTCTCTCTCACCCTCTCTCTCTCCTCTCCCCTCTCTCTCTTCTCTCTCTCTCTCTCTCTCTCTCTCTCTCTCTCTCCATCACCCGCACACCTTAGCTTCAATGTGTACTGTCTCCAAGATATTAGCCGAGTCTTCTTGAGTAGAACATCTAACCCAGAGGTTCCCAACCTTTTTCGTCCCGTTTGCCTCTGGCAACTTTAATAGCACATAACAATGTTATTTCACTTATTTATGAACAACTAATGATGAACAGATACCGGTATACAAGAACCAAACACGGTCAGTCAATGAGAAAAAATATGTACAAATCCAGAATCAACAAATTTACCCCCTGGGTAAATGTACCCCAGGTTGGGAACCCTTGATCTAACCCATGACTTGTAATGGTTAGAAGGGCACAAAGTGCTGGAGTAAAACTCAGCGGGTCAGGCAGCATCTCTGGACACCATGGATAGATGACATTTTGGGTCGAGATCCTACTTAGCGCCTACCAATATTTGCTTAATTTGATCGTCATTGGCTTATTTCCTATTAATTTCCAATGACATTCTCCAAGGGAACAACATTTACTGAAACCTCACTCTACAATTTTGAGTAGGTAGAAAGCCAGCTTGTCTGTTAATTGTATTTGTTACTAACGAGGATGTTTAAAAGATTTAAACTTTACAAAAATGGATTCAGCTGAAACTAAGACAGCCTGTTACCTTTCTCCTATTAATTGCAAAGCAAGCAGAAAGCTCTTACCCTTGCTCCTATTAAACTAACAAGACTAACAAAGATGTTTATGTTCCTTTTCCCATAACAAGCGAGATAACAAGCACAACTTCATGAATGTCTCCTCTATAATATAAACATTAAGAGGATATTCAGACTCTCGGCTCCTACTCTTGCTCTCTAATGTGCGTCATTTGTAAAAAAAAACCAAGATCTGCAGAAAAATAGCCTTCTCATCATAACCATATATGGGCTAACCCTTCCTCTCTCGGAAGAACCTGTCAATCTTAAGAAGCTGAGAATTTTAAGAAGCTGTCAATCTTAAGAAGCAAGAGGCTGTACTATGCTCTGTAGATAAGGTATTGCTGAATCACTGATTATTGGAGCATAAATACATGTACTTAATCACTGCCCCTTTGTGTGAGGATACTCTGTGTAGTCTATCTACATACTGTAAAAGTCTTTGCCGCACCCGCCTGGCGAAATAAAGATTTCACTGCTTGATTACTGATTTTATTTGTGTTTTTGATTGTTTAAGAGAAACGAACCACAACAAACTCACTCTTATCATCTACTTTTTATCCGTTTGTTTTTGGTGATAAAATGTCTCCTCCTGATCAATTTTTCTAAAATTGAGACTGAGTTTAGTTTATTGTCACGTGTACCGAGGTACAGTGAAAAGCTTTAGTTGCGTGCTATCCAGTCAGCGGAAAGACAATACACGATTACAATCGAGCCGTCCACAGTGTACGGAGGAATAACGTGAATAACATTTAGTGCAAGATGAAGCCAGGAAAGTCCAATCAAAGATAGTCTGAGGGTCTCTAGTGAGGTACATAGTAGTTCAGGACTGCTCTCTAGTAGTGGTCTGATGGTTCTGTTGCTTGATATTCCTTTCCATTCTTGGTCATCTTGCAACTCCTACTCTTCAGTAGACATCAGATCCTGTCCATGACCATTTTGAATAAAAATGAAAGAACACTTTTTTTTAAATCTCTGCAGATGAAATGGGAGCCATTTCAGTCAAGCAATTCGTTAAGCATGTGGCGGAGCTTCATGCCAATGGTGGATTTACAGAGGAGTTTGAGGTATGTGTGGATATATTTTGAGTTATTGCTGTTTCAACAATACAGGAACAGCAGGTTACCGTCATAGAATTTAGTGATTCAATGAGTCAATAACTGTATAAATTATTTAACATATACTAATTTGTCTTGCTGTTGGTTTTTAAAATGATCGGCTTAATTTATTGAGGTTTGTTAAGATTTGAAGATTCTTCGGTATTGAAAAACCTTCAAGATGTGGGGAAGATTATTAGTTTAGCTCAGAGATACAGCGAGGAAACAGGCCCTTCTGCCCACCAAGTCTGTGCTGTCCAGCAATCCACACACACTAGCACTATCCTACACACTAGGGACAATTGACAATTTTGACCAAAGCCAATTAACCTGCAAACATGCACATCTTTGGAGTGTGGGAGGAAACCGGTGCACCCGGAGAAAACCCACGCGGTCACGGGGGGAATGTACAAACTCCGTGCAGACAGCACCTGCAGTCAGGATCAAATCTGCGTCTCTGGCGCAGTAACTCTACCGTTCCGCCGCCATGCCAATCTATCTTAAAGGATCGGCATCTGAAATATGTGGAGCATTGGAAGATGTGCAGCTCGTAGAGTTATCCTTAGACCCTCACACTGCACTAACACTGCCCCACCGAGTTCCAGCCCACTCCCCAGCCCAACAATCCAGAGTCCCCCACCCTCAAGCTGATGCACTCCAATTTCACGACCACATCGCTTCCACCACCAATCTAAAACATTGTTGTCACCAAATTACTCCTCCGTGCCGATCCTCAGGCCGCTGTCCATAAGCCTTCTCTGTTTTCCGACCCTCTCCGCACAATTCAGCCATTGACAACCTCCCAATTTCCCTCACCCCCCCCCCCCCCCCCCCCCACCCATCATCTCCATTACTTCCAATGTAAAACCGTTCCTCAGGCTCCCTCTCCCCATTATCTAATGTTGATGATTTCTAAATTGCATTCCCCCCCCTGTGGTGTCCCCACTTACAACTATTGCCACGGACGACTGTGGAGGCTGAGTCATTGTGTTTGTTTAAGACGGAGATGGACAGATACTGCGTTGGTAAATGGTCAATGGTTACGTTGATAGGGCTGGAGAATGGGGTTGAGAAGGAAAGATCGATCAGCCATAGGTTACAGGGGTAGAACCAGGCCATTTGGCCCATCAGGTCTACTCTGCCTTTCAATCGTGGCTAATCTATCTTTCCCTCTCAATCCCATTCTCCTGCCTTCTTCCCACAACCCCTGACACCTACACTAATCAAACCATGATAGAATGGACTCAACAGACCGAAAGGCCGACAACTGCTCCTATGACTTATGAACTGATGGCTGGTCTTTTTAATGTTTCTCTATCCAACAATGGGCAATCTCCAAATTCCTTTCCCTCCTGCCCACTACCCTACCCCACCCCTTTATATAGAATCAACCAGTGCTGGTCTTTTAACCTTTCCCACACTAGATAATAATGAAAGGTCTCCAGATTCCTTTATTTTCTTTCCACTACTTGTACCCCCGCCCTCCTTCTCCCCGCACCCCATCCTCCCCATCCCCCCCATCCCCCCATACCTGACAATTGCTTGTCTCCTAATCCTCTCTTCACTATCCGACTACTGACAGTCTCCCCTTTTGCCTCCCTCTTCCTTGGCCACTGCACAAATCCCAAGGTGCCAGCCATCTTGAATCTTACCGCCTAACCAAGCTGCATATTCTGGGCCTCCACGCAACTGAAATTTGCTGTGAGCTAGGCATTTGTTTCTTCACCCAAATCCATAAATGAACTTCCTAGCATAACTGCTTCATGGTTTAGAGTCACGGAGTGATACAGCGTGGAAACAGGCCCTTCAGCCCAACTTGCCTACACCGGCCAACTTGAGGAAGGATATTCTTGTTATTGAGGGAGTGCAGCGTAGGTTTACAAGGTTAATTCCCGGGATGGCGGGACTGTCATATGCTGAGAGAATGGAACGGATGTGCTTGTACACTCTGGAGTTTAGAAGGATGAGAGGGGATCTTATTGAAACATATAAGATTGTTAAGGGTTTGGAAACGCTAGAGGCAGGAAACATGTTCCCGATGTTGGGGGCGTCCAGAGCCAGGGGCCACAGTTTAAGAATAAGGGGTAAGCCATTTAGAACGGAGATGAGGAAACACTTTTTCTCACAGAGAGTTGTGAGTCTGTGGAATTCTTTGCCTCAGAGGGCGGTGGAGGCTGGTTCTCTGGATACTTTCAAGAGAGAGCTAGATACGGCTCCAGGGATATGGGGAGAAGGCAGGAACGGGGTACTGATTGGGGATGATCAGCCATGATCACATTGAATGGCGGTGCTGGCTCGAAGGGCCGAATGGCCTACTCCTGCACCTATTGTCTATTGTCTATTGTCCCAGCTACACTTATCCCACCTGCCCCATTTGGTCCATATCCCTCCAAACCTGTCCTATCCATGTACCTGTCTAACTGTTTCTCAAATGTTGGGATAGCCCCAGCCTCAACTACCTCCTCCAGCAGCTCGTTCCATACACCCACCACCCTTTGTGTGAAAAAGTTACCCCTCAGATTACTATTAAATATTTTCCTCTTCACCTTAAACATCTGTCCTCTGGTCCTCGATTCACCTACTCTGGGGAAGAGACTTTGTGCATCTACCTGATTTATTCATCTCATGATTTACTTCCAATTCTTGTTAATTTGGAGCCCCCTTATTCCAATGCAGCCAGTGCTGTCACATTAGTACATTAGTTGTTGCCCCGTGGGAATATCATTTTGCGCCAGCAGTGGGTATGTGTAACTGGAATTAAGCAAAATAAAAACCCTTCAATTCTGCAGCTCCTACACTTTGCAAACTTTTGCACATAGACATTCAGAAGATTTGTGCCGTGAACAGTTGGTTCGATGCCTGTGATGGATGTTTAGTCTACTATTGATTTTGCATGGAGAATTTATTTTTGTTTTAAAAATTCAAAAATGTGATTTAACATATATTGCAAATCGTCACAAATCTGAAGCAATGTGTACTTTTTGCATGTTACAACTGAGCTTAATTTTTAACCATGGATGAATGTGATTTGGACTCGGTGAATGTTTGCAAAGGCCCACTCACATGGGACGCAGAAGAAATGGGAAGAAACGGGAGACAGTGACTAAAGATAGACACGAATAGCTGGAGTAACTCTACAGGACAGGCAGCATTGCTGGAGAGAAGGAATAGAGGAAGGGTCTCGACCCGAGACGTCACCCATTTCTTCTCTCCACAGATGGTGCCTGTCCCGCTGAGTTACTGCAGCTTTTTGTGTCTATCTTGGGTTTTTTTTTAAATTTATTTGTTTTAATGTTTATTTTATTAGAAGCAATTGTACAAGAAGAAAGCAATCGACATAACAATTATACAATTTTCGTACAGCTTAAAAGTTTTTAACGTTTTATAAACTGATAAATGAATCAGGAAATAAAGTAAAAAGGAAAGAGTGAAGAGAAAGAAGAAAAAAGAGAGAAGAAAAAAACCCCAGAACTGACAACGAAATTAGAGAAAAATAAGAGTAAAAAAATGGAGATATGTCCCACCATCCTTCCCTACACCCACTCACCCAACCCAAGCATTTAAAAATTTAAATTTACTATTCTGTTGTTGAAGACATTCAGTGAAAGGAGACCATGTTTTGGAAAATTGGTCTGATTTATCAGCCAAAACAAGCCTTATTTTTTCTAAATGTAGTGTCTCGGTCATTTCTGTGATCCACATCTTCACTGTGGGAACTGTTATCTTTTTCCAGAATTTAAGTATAAGTTTTTTCGCAGTTATTAAGCCATAGTCATGGAAATGTCTTTGGAATGTTGTTAACTTAGAGCAGCCCTCTGACATTCCTTATATTTGTCTATCTTGGGTTTAAACCAGCATCTGCAGTTCCTTCCCACACATAAATTGACTACCTCTTTCATATATGACCTTTCTTCTCATCGGTGTGCCTCTACAGTTTCACACCAACTGCTGGAGGAACTCAGCGGATCAGGCAGCATCTGTGAAGGGGAATGGACAGATGATGTTTAAGGCTATGGCTTTTCTTCCGACTAGAAACATGGAAACATAGAAAATAGGTGCAGGAGTAGGCCATTTGGCCCTTCGAGCCTGCACCGCCATTCAATATGATCATGGCTGATCATCCAACTCAGTATCCCGCACCTGCCTTTTCTCCATACCCCCTGATCCCCTTAGCCACAAGGGCCACATCTAACTCCCTCTTAAATATAGCCAATGAACTGGCCTCAACTACCTTCTGTGGCAGAGAATTCCAGAGATTCTCCACTCTCTGTGTGAAAAATATTTTTCTCATCTCGGTCCTAAAAGACTTCCCCCTTATCCTTAAACTGTGACCCCTTGTTCTGGACTTCCCCAACATCGGGAACAATTTTCCTGCATCTAGCCTGTCCAACCCCTTAAGAATTTTGTAAGTATCTATAAGATCCCCCCTCAATCTTCTAAGTTCTAGCGAGTACAAGCCGAGTCTATCCAGTCTTTCTTCATATGAAAGTCCTGACATCCCAGGAATCAGTCTGGTGAACCTTCTCTGTTCTCCCTCTATGACAAGAATGTCTTTCCTCAGATTAGGAGACCAAAACTGTACGCAATACTCCAGGTGTGGTCTCACCAAGACCCTGTACAACTGCAGTAGAACCTCCCTGCTCCTATACTCAAATCCTTTTGCTATGAATGCCAACATACCATTCGCTTTCTTCACTGCCTGCTGCACCTGCATGCCTACTTTCAATGACTGGTGTACCGTGCCACCCAGGTCTCGTTGCATCTCCCCATTTCCTAATCGGTCACCATTCAGACAGAGAAGGGCCCCAACCCGAAACGTCACTGTCCTTTTCCCTCCACAGATGTAGCCCGATTCTCTGAGTTCCTCCAGCACTTTGCTCAAGATTCCAGCACCTGCAGTTCCATGCATCTCTGCAGTATTTCCATTTTGATAAGACTGAGATCAGGACAGTGAAACTGGTCGGAGAAATAGGATGAGCGAGGACAGTATGAATATTGACTTCTCTAACCCTCGTTTCCCTGTCTCTACATCCCACCACTATCTTAGTTCTCCGACTAGTTTCACTGTCCTCCTGATTAAATCTTACCGATTGTATGCCTCGTTGTCACCTTCCCCTCAGCAAACAATGATCCTTGTTTCTC
This sequence comes from Okamejei kenojei, assembly GCA_035221665.1. Lineage (NCBI taxonomy): Eukaryota > Metazoa > Chordata > Chondrichthyes > Rajiformes > Rajidae > Okamejei > Okamejei kenojei. The sequence continues at coordinate 41,181,411 of CM069149.1, read as the reverse complement.
ATCCCCTTTGATCTCTTGTTTCCACACCTCTCCCTTCCATATCTCTAGTCTCCCTCTCCCCTGACTGTCTGAATAAAAGGCCTCGACCCGAAAAGTCACACATTCCTCCTCTCCAGAGATGCTGCCTGTCCTGCTGAGTTACACCAGCATTTTGTGTCTATCTTCACAATAGGACAGGATACTGGCACCAGATGCAAGACGACATTTCCTTGCATGCTCTGCCTAAAAAAGGATTGGCAATCATCCTAAATAGAGTCTTACAGCGTGGAAACAGGCCCATCGGCCCAACTTGCCCACACCGACCAACACACCCCATCTACTCTAGATGCGTGGCCCATATCCCTCTAAACCCCTCACATCCATGGACCTATCCAAATATTTCCCAAATGCTGTAATAGTCCCTGCCTCAACTGCGTTCTCCGGCAGCTCGTTCCACATTCCCACTGCCTCTTGCATAAAAAAATTAGCCCTCAGATTCCTATCAAATTTTAACCTAAACCTAAACCTACATTTTTTGTCAGCCCTGACTTCACTGATTTCCAAAAGCTGGATAGCCTTTATTTTTGTTTATTTCTAATGCTCTTAAAAACATTCAGGCAATCCGTATGAGATCCTCCACACTTTGTGAAGTACAGCAGACCTTATTTTTATCGATCCTTCTGCCCACACACTGGACCGTTTACCCATCACCTGCAGAAGTGGAGCTTTGTTAAGAAAGCATGTGTTGACAAAACCGCCTTTTGTTGGGAAATTTCCGATTCCCAGGCTGGCTGTGACAGGAAGGTGCTACTGCCGGTGAATTCTCCAGCTACTAATTTCAGCTTCACGGTGACAGGAGTTTTCATGAAACATGAAACAATGCATTGCGATATACAGCGTGGAAACAGGCCCTTTGGCCCACTGACGCTGCCTTAGAGTGCCCGAGACCCGGGTTCAATCCTGGCTACGGGTGCTGTCTGCATGGAGTTTGTACTTTCCCCCCCGTGACCTTGTGGGTTTTCTTCGGGTGATCCGGTTTCCTCCCACCCTCCAAAGACGTACAGGTTTGTAGGTCAATTGACTTTGGTAAAATTGTAAATGACCCTTAATGTGTAAGAAAGTGCTAGTGTACCGTGTGATCGTTGACCGGCTTAGACTCAGCGGGCTGAAGGGTCTGTTTCTGCGCTGTATCTCAAAACTCGCATTTAAAGTTCAATCACGTGCCATTTTGGAATAGAAGATCAGATGTGCCAAAACATTTTTGTTCTGGTCATAAGAAATCCACATGATGTCACAATGCGATCCAAAACAAAACTAGTCACTGGTTCTGAATTAAGCTCAGTCGCCATTTAAAATGTGTTTGTGGCATGAATGTTTAAGTTGTCCGTATTGACATTGCTGTGATACATCTGTGCTGTTCAATGTCTGCTGTGGTGTTTTGATTGCTGTGCTTTTTGCATTCCTTCCCTTTCATAAGAAACTCAAAGCATATTATGAGGTAAGATATTTTGTTTCGTTTTTTTTTTGTTAGCACCTTAGAAGTAGCTTTGTAGAACAATTATTTGCTCGTGTTACATCCCTGCATGTCAGTGTGTGCTCTGTTTAGCATCCTCATGTCGCAAGTAATGTCAAATCTCAATTGCAGAGTAGAATCTTCATCTCTGCAGGGTTTGGACACTGATCTATCTGCAATTTATCATGCAGTAAAAATAAAATACCAATTGGTCTGCAAGAAATGTTCTCTCATTTGTATGCTGCTCAGAATTGTCTCCTACGGGATTATTTTTCCTTTGTAAACTGAAGGCACATTCTAAAAACCTCTGGAGTTTTCTTTATGTTTGCATCATGTTTGGGTTTGAAATAGGCTGGCTGGGCCTATTCTATTCTTTTGCATCCGCTGTACCAGGTGTCAATTTCTCCACATCGGCGAGACCAAGCGCAGGCTCGGCGATCGTTTCGCTGAACACCTCCGCTTAGTCGGTCGTAACCAACCTGATCTCGGCACTTCAACTCCCCCTGCCTTTCTCAATCTGACCTTTCTGTTCTGGGGCTTCCTCCATTGCCAGAAGGAGGCCCAGCGCAAATTGGAGGAACAGCACCTCGTATTTCGCTTGGGTAGTTTACACCCCAGCGGTGTGAATATTGGTTTCTCTCATTTCAGATAGCTCTTGCTTTCTCCCTCCGTCCCCTCCCCCTTCCCAGTCCGACTGTCTCCGCCCACTTTCTATCTCTTTGCCGTCCCCCCCCCCCCAACATAAGTCTGAAGAAGGGTCTCGACCCGAAGCGTCACCCATTCCTTCTCTCCATAGATGCTGCCTGTCCTGCTGAGTTACTCCAGCATTTTGTATATACCTCCTATTCTTTTCCAAATGTGTTTTCGATTTCACCTTGCGTACAGTCACATTGCTACCTGCACAGTAAATGCAATGAGGACATGTGCAAACATTCTTCTTTTAGTTTAGCTTAGTTCAGTTTAGAGATGCGGCATGGAAACAGGCCCTTCGGCCCACCGAGTCCGCGCCAACCTGCACATTAACGCTATCCTACACACACTAGGGACAATTTACATTTGTACCAAGCCAATTAAATTACGAACCTGTACGTCTTTGGAGTGTGGGAGGAAACCGAAGATCACAGAGAAAACCCACGGGGTCACGGGGAGAACGTGCAAACTCCGTACAGACAGCACCCATAGTGGGGATCGAACCCAGGTCTCCAGCGCTGTAGGCAGCTGAGAGGCAGCGACTCTACTGATGTGCCACCGTGCCACCCTTTTGCATCTCTGCTGTTTACACGAGAGCGATTGTGGTTTCTGCGGTGTATGTTTTCTTTCATTAATGTGGTGTGGATGCTTGACACTATTGCAAGTACTGCCCATTCCTAAAATTGACACAGAGTGCTGGAGTAACTCAACGGGTCAGGCAGCATCTCTGGACAGCATGGATAGGTGACGTTTCGTGTGGGGATTCTTCTTCAACCTGATATATTACTTGAGTTATACTGAAGTGAATAAATTAAGCAGTGAATTAAATTTGGCTTGTAATGAGCACCACAGTGGCTCAGTTGGTAGAGCCACTGCCTCTTAGTTCCAGAGTCCCGGGTTTGAGCCTGACCTCGGGTGCTGTCTTTGTGGAGTTTGCACGCTCTCCGTGTAAATGTTTTACCCGGGTGCTCCCGTCTCCTCCCACATCCCAAAGGCACATGGGTTTGTAGGTTAACTGGCCTCTGTAAATTGCCCCTAGAGTGTGTATGGAGTGGGTGTGGAAGTGGGATTACATGGAACGCGTGCGAACGGTTGATCAATGGCGGGCCGAAGGGCCTGTTTCCATGTTGTATCTCTAAACAAAATCTCTCCATTTGCTTCTGTAATGATGGAAGTTGTGGGAGGAAGCAAAGGTGGATCACTCATTTCTGGTCAAAGTTGGCCGCTATTTTTTCAACCGTGTTTTATACAGTCAAATTCTCTGTTCTGCTGTCATCCAGGGTGGGGTTATGGGTCCCACTGTACGAGCTAATTCAAGAGTTTCTCCCGAGTTTCCCCTGTTTTGAACTTGGAGAATTACAGTAATAGCCGCTCTTAGGTACTCGGGGCTCTCATGGAGATTTTTCAACATGTTGAAAAATGTCCACATGCTGAAAAATCTTCACGAGTCTTCCCGAGCTTACCCGGGTACCTGCCGTTAACGTTACGAGCCGCTAAGAGACGTCCCGAGCTCTGACATATCTGCAATATACATTCTATGTGCTTCCACGAGTTTGATTTTTATTTAAAGTCAGGCGAGCTCTTCAATTAGCTCGTATAGTGGGACAGGCCCTTTATTCTTGATGCAGGCTACTCCGTTTGACTGTTGACCTGCCAATGATCATTCACATGTGGCAGGATTCAGATCATTATGGCCAATGGACAACGGATCCTTATTGTCACATGTACAAATGTACAGTGAATATACTTTTTTTTTTGCATATAGTTCAGTAGAGCATTGCTATACCTACGCACATTCCCCAACTACAACAAGATGTATAGAAATAGTCCACTGAGAGCGCGTGCAATGGTCGCCAGACTTTGGGGCCATATTCCAAGTCCAGAAGACAGACACAAAATGCTGGAGTAACTCAGTGGGATAGGCAGCATCTCTGGAGAGAAGGAATGGGTGACGTTTCAGAGTCAAGGCCCTTCTTTCGGGTCAAAACCTGTAACATCCAGCTCCAGGAACAGCTTCTTCCTCACAGCTATTAAACACGGCATCAAATAAGCTCTGAACAATAACAGTCTATTATTATTATTGCACTATATCTGTTTATTTATTGTGTATATATGGTCTATGGTCTATATATTCACTCAACTTTGTATCTTCCATTTTGTATTATGTTTACATATTCTGTTGTGCTGCAGCAAGTAAGAATTTCATTGTCCTATCTGGGACACATGACGATACACTCTCTTGACTCTTGTCTTGACTCTTCAGATTGATTTCAGGGGAGAGGGAGATACATAGATAAGGATGTATAAGGTGTGAAAATAGGACAAAGGGAATGGAGATCAAGGAAAATGTGGAATAGATCATTGTTAGCCGGGAGAAGAGAGCAAACAACAAATCAAGCAGAGCTAAAATGTAGTCAGCGACAGTCAGACTGGTCGGAGAACTGGGAACCCCCTTTCCTTTTCGGATCCCCTGCCAGGTCTCACTTTGTCCTTGGCGCTCCCCCTCCCACTGGGTCCCCCTGTGCCCCAGCTGCCTCTCTGCCGCCCATCTTCAGCCCATTGTCTCTCCACCCCTCCTCCTCGACAACCCCATCCAGTTGCCTAGCCGTTCCCTTCCCAAGTGAACCATTCTGTCTCCTTGATTCTGAATCATTGCTTCTGACTGGTTTTGTCCAACATGCAGGATCATTGACTCGTCAGAGTCATTGACAAAACATTATTATTCTTTGAGGGTACACAAAAAGCTGGAGAAACTCAGCGGGTGCAGCAGCATCTAAGGAGCGAAGGAGATAGGCGACGTTTCGGGTCGAGACCCTTCTTCAGACTGGTCAGGGATCAGGGAAACGAGAGATATAGACGGTGATGTGGAGAGATAAGGAACAATGAGTGAAAGATATGCAAAAAAGTATCGGTGATAAAGGGAACAAGCCATTGTAAGCTGTTTGTGGTGTGAAAATGAGAAGCTGGTGCGACTGGGGTGGGGGAGGGAGATAGAGATAGAGGGAATGCCAGGGCCCGAGGGCTGAGGGAGAGGTGGGAAGGGGAGGAGACAGCAAGGGTTAACAGAATTGAGAAAATTCAATATTCAAGCCCAAAGGATGCAGACTCCCCAAGCGGAATATGAGGTGCTGTTCCTCCAGCTTGCGGTGTTGCTCACTCTGGCCGTGGAGGAGGCCCAGGACCGAGAGGTCGGATGTGGAATGGGAGGGGGAGTTGAAGTGCTGAGCCACCGGGAGGTCGGGTTGGTTATTGCGGACCGAGTGGAGGTGTTCGGCGAAGCGATCGCCAAGCCTCTGCTTGGTCTCACCGATATAGATCATCTGGCATCTGGAGCAGCGGATGCAGTAGATGAGGTTGGAGGAGGTGCAGGTGAACCTCTGTCGGACCTGGAAGGACTGCTTGGGTCCCTGAAAGGATTTCTTTGATATAGTTTCTGTCCACTTCTATATCTTAGATCCCTACAATCAGAAGATACGATGATTCCAATATTTTATGTTCACAAACGAAAGTATTTAAATTAAAGGAGCATGTTTTTAAACATATTTCTGTGTTTTTTTCCATCTGGGTCTCAGTTAACGTGTTCCAGGAGAATAATTAGTACTTCCTGGAGGCTTCAGAGCACTCCCATAGTCTTGCCAACTGCCACTCAATAAGGATTCCAGCAAGAATTAAACGCTACCTATCAATGTCCTCCAGAGACACTGCCTGACCCGCTGAGTTACTCCAGCATTTTGTGTCTATTTTCGGCGTAAACCAGCATCTGCAGTTCCTTCCTACAACATGGAGTAGAGTGGGATTTGATACCTTTCATACTGAGACCCAAGTTAATTGTATCTATGGAGATAATCTTTCACAATCTAATTCCATTGTTCTCCTCTTCTTGCAGGAGGTCCAAGGATGCACTGTTGACTTGGGCATCACGTCAGACAGCTCCAACCACCCAGACAACAAAAACAAGAATCGCTATATAAATATAGTTGCTTGTAAGCCATTTTGATTATCTTAATATGGCAACTATTTCAATGGTGTCGTAGGGTAAACAATTGTGAGGGGTAATAATTAATAAATAGGGAATGTGGAGTGTGCGAATAAGGCCATAACTGGTAGGAGTAGAATTGGGCCATGCGGCCTATCAAGTCTTCTCCGCCATTCAATCATGGCTGATCTATCTCTCCCTCCTAACTCCATTCTCCTGCCTTCTCCACATAACCTCTGATACCCGTACTGATCAATAATCTATCTCTGCCGTAAAAATATGCGTTGATTTGGCCTCCACAGCCTTCAGTGATGTGGTGAAACCGCAGACAAAGCCCCCCCCCAGGAACATCATTGATTCTGTCTGCCCCCATCATTGTCACAGAAATTTGGATCTACTGTTAATGAATTTAGACTTGTGGATGATCATCTCATTCTGTGTGTGACCTAATTATGTCTTTCTGAGTTCCATTCTGTAAATTAAGACCTCGAGTTACCACGTTTCGGAGCAATCTCGTCATCTGAGAATGTACAAAAAATGTACCAAAATCAAACTTGACTGGTCAGCTTTGGCTGGCGTCCTGGTGCGCACTAGTTTAATAAATCGCCCCTTACTTCCAACGCCACCAACGCGTGGCCTTTCCATTGTTCTCCTACAAATGGCCAGTGGTTTCCATCTCGTCATGTGTTCCAGGCACAGTGGAAAACATTTGGGTCTTCCTCGGTGTCTCTAAGATCTTCAAGTTGTACTTGATGTGGCGTTCAACCCAAATCCGTAACCCTCTCCTTCCATTTCCCCGTACAGATCAGCCGTGATTTTTCAAGCAGCCACCACCTTCTCCTAACTAGTACCTAAAACTTTTATCTCATCTGGAGTAATATAGAACTGGTGTGTTTGGGTGATCGATGGTCAGTGTGGACTCAGTGGGCTGAAGGGCCTGTTTCCCATGCTGTTTCTCTAAACTAAACTACATTTCTGCATCTTGGCCACTTTATAGAAACAGTCTGCACGATAAATCTGCTCATTAACTCAAGTTCAAAACAATCCATTGTCAGCTTAACATTAAGTTAATCTTTGGTCATTCCTGTCACCATGCCCTGGTCACTGAGTCAGTGTGTTCCCTTACTGCTCCAGTTCTCCTGCAGAATTTATGCGGCTGCATATTAAATCCCCCAGCCTGACCCGATCCTGCATCTCTGTTTGTTTTTATCCTCCATTAACCTGTTTACTGCCAAGATTTTTCTTCACTATTGGCCAGGACCCGAACATACTCGGGGGTTAATTGGGGTTAAGAGGGAACAGGTTAATGGGGTTAAGAGGGAAAGGCAGACCAGCCATGATTGAATGGTGGAGTAGACTTGATGGGCCGAATGGCCTAATTCTGCTCCTATCTGCTCCTGGCCAGTGAAATTCCTCGTATGTTGCAAAACATACTTGGCGAATAAATTCTGATTCTGATTCTGATCACTTGTGAACTTATGAAAATGAGATTTTCTTCCGGGAGGGGAAAAAAATAAAAATAAAGGTGTTTTGTTTTATTTGTTCCAGTTGACCATAGTAGAGTTAAACTCTCCCCACTCTTGGACAAGGATCCGAACCACAGCGACTATATCAATGCAAATTACGTCGATGTAAGTAAGATCCCAAACCTAATTTAAAATTGTTTGTCTGTAAGGGAATGATTTGGCAATTTTATAGGTGAGAAGGAACTGCAGGTGTTGGTGTATACCAAAGATAGACACAAAATGCTGGAGTAACTCAGTGGGTCAGGCAGCATCTCTGGAGAGAAGGAATAGGTGACGTTTCAAGTCGGGAGCCTTCTTCAGACTCAACCATTTTGTGTCTATCTTTAGCAAGTTATAGGACTTAGCTAGAAATATCTCAGGACTTACTATTTAGATTTTTTTTGTTATATGTTAACCAATGTGGTTAAATATCCAATCATTGTTTACAACAGTAAGTGGTGTATTAGGTAGTGCACTACTTCTCAGTAAGTAGTGGATAGACCATTACTGGCTCAGTGTTTAGGAAGGAACTGCAGATGCTGGTTACATCGAAGATAGACATAAAATGCTGGAGTAATTCAGCGGGACAGGCAGCATCTCTGGAGTGAAGGGATGGGCGATGTTCCGAGTCGAGAACCTTCTTCAGACTCCTGACAATCTGTAGAAGACAGTCGGAAGAAGGGTCTCGACCCATAACGTCACCTAATCCTTTTCTTCAGAGATGCTGCCTGACCCGCTGAGTTACTCCAGCACTTTGTGTCGAACTACTGTCTCCGTGTTGCCGGCCTCGGATGAACTCTGAGAGAAATACACGACAATCAGGTGAAATGTGAGAATTACAGGACACTGACCTCTCCTGTGGTTCGTTCTTCGCCTTTGTTCCTTTAGTTTCTTTGGTTTCCTTTGGTATAAACTCTCCGCTAACTCTGTGCAAGTTAATGAGTCAGCCATTCCCATTTCACTTGGACTTTCCACAGGATGTATTTGAGCTAGATAGGGGATATGGGAGTCAGGGGATATGGGGAGAAGGCAGGAACTGATTGGGGATGATCAGCCATGATCACATTGAATGGCGGTGCTGGCTCGAAGGGCCGAATGGCCTACTCCTGCACCTATTGTCCCTTGACCCCCAAATGAGTCCTGTAACGTCAGAAAGGGATTCATAGAAACACTTCTGGGTTTTCTTTCAAACATGCATCATGGGTCTGTCCAGATGTAGGCCTTATACAAGCGCTCCGTTCCCGATTACTATCTGTAAACCGATTTTACTGTAAGTCAAAAACCTCAATTTTCCATAACTATCCACATTATATATCACCCCACATACACTTGCTATAGTCATAGAGTCATACAGTGTGGAATTAGGCCCTTCGGCCCAACTCGCCCACGCCGTCCAACATGTCCCAGCTACACTAGTCCCACCTGCCTGCATTTGGCCCAGATCCCTCGAAACCTGTCCTATCCAAGTACCTGTCTAAATGTTTCTTAAATGTTGCGATAGTACCTGCAATTCTTCCATCTCAACGAATAATGACCCGAGTACTATAAATAATGTAATGGAATATCAATTTATGTCCAGTCATTAGTGAGTGGCCATGAAACATTTTAGTGAAGTATTGTTTTGTTATTACTTGTGCTCAAAAGAGTTTTAAATACTTGGCCTCCACAGTCTGTGACAATTTGCATCCTTTTGTGCAAACCAACATCTGCAGTTCCTTGTTTTCACATCTGGTAAAGGGAATATGTGCTGAACAACTAAACAAGTGGGAAGATAGTGCGACTTGGGTGGGGGAGGGATAGAGAGAGAGGGAATGCCTTCTCATTTTCACCCAACAAACACCTAACAATGACCCGTTTCTTTTATCATCGTTACTTTTTTACATATCTTTCATTCATTGTTATTTATCTCTCTACATCATCGTCTGTATCTCTCGTTTTCCTTATCCCCAACCAGTCACGACCCGAAACATCACCCGTTCCTTCTGTCCAGAGATGCTACCTGTCCCCGCTAAGTTACTCCAGCTTTTTGTGTCTATCTTCGGTTTAAACCAGCATCTGCGGTTCCTTCCAACACAAAGTGGGAAGATAATAAGGCATGACTTTTAACTGTGTTTGCCAGGGCTACAACAGGCAAAGGGCCTACATCGCGGCTCAAGGGCCTCTTAAATCCACAGCTGAAGACTTCTGGCGCATGATATGGGAGCATAATGTAAGCGTGATTGTGATGATCACCAACCTGGTGGAGAAGGGAAGGGTGAGTGTCAAATTTTGGTGAAGTCTCTTGCATGCAAATATCATTCAGGTTATCCGCGTACATAGAAAATAGGTGCAGCAATAGGCCATTCGGCCCTTCGAGCCAGCACCGCCATTCAATATGATCATGGCTGATCATCCAAAATCAGTGCCCCGTTCCTGCTTTCTCCCGATTTCCCTTGATTCCGTTAGCCCTAAGACCTATATCTAACTGTCTTGAAAATATCTGGCAAATTGGCCTCCACTGCCTTCTGTGGCGGAGAATTCCACAGATTCACAACTCTCTGGGTGTGCATTTGGGCTTTTGAAAGAAAAGGTGATAGCCCTGCTGCCCCTTTGGAGAGAATACAAAGAACCAGGGGGTTTGGTAAAATACCAGATTAATTTCTCACTTGCATATCCTACAACTGTGAATTTAGGCCCAGAATTTTGCATTGAAATGTTGCATTGATATGTTGACAATCTGATTAAAAAAGGTTCATGTTTCTCCAGATTCTTGGCCTAAATTTATAACTATAAGGTGTCGTATAACAAAAAAGGATTGGTTAATGGCAGCATTAACAATGTGGCAATCTCCCCATTTCTCATGTGTAGGATTCTCTCCACTATGACCTGACCTAAGGTGTTCAAATGCACAACAATTATCAACCGTGTGGCTTTTCAATGCTTGCAATTCTCAACAACCTGTGCATTTTTGCCTTGGATATTTTTAGACCACCTTGAACTCCTCTTAATGTCTTTACTGGACCCATGTGAGAGGATGCAAATGGAGGGATTTTGCATTAATCACAATGTTGGCAACTACATTTGCATTCCCGATAGTTAACACAGTTTTTGAAAGTCCATAAACATTTTTTAATGCAGAAACATTCAGAGGCTTTGACAGTTTTAACAGCCGGTTAAGCTGAAAGAAATGGGGTGTCAAAGACATTTCTCTCTTTTTGTGGGTTTGGCTTGATTTCCCCCACTCCCATAAGATGGGATAGGATGAAAGGTATTCATGCTGGAGTAAGGAACAGTTTTCATCCAATTCCCCAAGTTAGATTGGGTCACAGTGAAGATAATTCTGCACTCTATCCTAACCTGAGAGCACTGACGTGGGTCTATTGAATTAAAACAAATAGACACCGTCCTGTGTATGAATGCCTCGAGACTAATCCAGAATTGTCTAGGAACGCTGCGGGACAGAGGGACATCTTTTTGAGAAGGCTCCGCCCCTTCAGCGTCTGCAGTAAGATGCTGCAGATGTTCTACAGATGTTGGTGGTAACCAGTGCCATCTTCTTCGCTGCCGTGTGCTGGGTCGGCAGGGCGAAGGCTGCGGACGCCAATCCAATTAACAAACTCATCGGGAAGGCTGGCTCCGTCCTGAGTGCGGAGATGGATTCATGGGACCTTGGAGGGGAGGATGCTCGTCAAACTACGGAGCATCCTGGACAATACAGCTCGCCCCCTCCATGACACACCGGTCAACCTGAGGAGCACCTTCAGCAACAGACTGGTTCCTCCAAGATGCAGCACAGAACCGCCACAGGGGATCCTTCTTCCCTGTGGCTATCAAACTGTACAACTCCTCCCCCTACTGTCGTGGGGTAGACTGAGACTGAAACAATTCCTTCCCCCCCCCCCCCCCCCCCCTGTCCAATCCTTGCACATCCCCAGTCTTTTCCACTCGTCACTTTAATTTCATGTTTCGTGTATTTTGTGTTTTATGACTGTGGGCAGATCAATTTCCCACCTAGGATAAATAAAGTTTTATCGTATCGTATCGTATTAACAAAAATTCTTATTTCTCTTCAGAGGAAATGCGATCAGTATTGGCCATCAGAAAATAGCGAGGAATATGGACACATCCTTGTATCGCTGAAGAACACTAAGGTTTCATCCTATTACACCGTTAGACAATTTACTGTACGCAACACAAAGTTTAAAAAGGTTTGTGTTTGTTTGTATTCCACGACATCTAAAGGGCCTGTCCCACATAGGCTATTTTTTAGGCGACTGCAGGAGACTAGGCTGTCGCCTCATGGTTGATGGGGTGTCGCCTGTATGGTTGTGAGTAGTCTACTCAGTCGCACAAAGAGTCGGAGCGTCTTTCTGGTCGCAGCTGTATTTTCAACATGTTGAAAGTTTTTCGGAGAGAGTCGGCGACAGTGTCTGTCGTTTGACGCCAATGAGCGTAGCTTGACTTCTCCTGACGTAGGTGCTGTCGTAGTTGTCGCCAGGTTCATGTAGGTAGTCGCCGGGTGACGTAGGTTGTCGCCGGTGCTGACTTTGGGTTTTTTTTGTTGTCAAAGTAATGATTCTATTTCAAACTTTATGTCGAAGTGGGGTCCAGTCGCCGGATTTTTGGCGACTTGCTACAACTATGACAGTCGTCGACAGTCGCCTAAAAATAGCCTAAGTGGGACAGGCCCTTAAGTGAGCAAAAATGTTAATCAAAAGTTGAGAGCATGAACTGAATTTCACCTTCGATGCAACTTAGCTTACGTTGTCTGTTTGTATTTGTTCTGTTTTCTTTCCTTCCGTGTGCAAATGGTGGAGTTAGGCGGAAGTTAAAGATTCAGAGCAGACTTGATCCCTCTTGTATTGATTGACAGAAAGTTACAGCATGGAAACAGTGTCCTGTCCCGAAAAGTCACCTTTCCATGTTCTCCGTAGGTGCTGCCTGACCCGCTGCGATACTCCAGCACTTTGCATCTTCTTTCACAAACCAGCATCTGCAGTTCCTTTGTTTATCCCCAGGTTTTATCTGACCTTTAATGCATTGATGCATTGTCAGGTCCAAGCTGGAACAATGGTTGGTGACTTCCAGGCCCTTGCGCAGGTAGTTTAGTTTAGTGATACAGCGTGGAAACAAGCCCTTCGCCCCACTGAGTCCATGCCAACTAATGATCACCCATACACTAGTTCGATGTTATCCCAGTTTCACAACCTACACTCGAGGGAAAATTTACAGAAGCCAAATAACCTGCAAACCTGCACGTCTTTGGAAAGTGGGAGAAAGTCGTAGAACCCGGAGAAAGGGAGAATGTACAAACTTCGTACAGACAGCACCCGTAATCAAGATTGAACCTGTGTCTCTGGTGCTATAAGGCAGCAACCCTACCATTGTGCTGCCCTGCATTGAAGGGAGGGAGGAAAGAAAGCCCGTATTCAATAGACAATAGGTGCAGGAGTAGGCCATTTGGCCCTTTGAGCCAGCACCGCCATTCTATGTGATCGTGGCTGATCATCCAAAATCAGTACCCCGTTCCTGCCTTCTCCCCATATCCCCTGACTCCGCTACCTTTAAGAGCTCTATCTAACTCTCTCTTGAAAGCATCCAGAGAATTGGTCTCCACTGCCTGAGGCAAAGAATTCCACAGATTCACAACTCTCTGGGTGAAAACGTTTTTTCTCATCTCCGTTCTAAATGGCCTACCCCTTATTCTTAAACTGGGACTCCTGGTTATGGACTCCCCCAACATTGTGAACATGTTTTCTGCTTCTAGCGTGTCAAATCCCTTAATATTCTTATATTTTTCAATAAGATCCCCTCTCATCCTTCTGAATTTCAGAGTATACAAGCCCTGTCGCTCCATTCTTTCAACATATGACAGTCCCGCCATCCCGGGAATTAACCTTGTAAACCTACGCTGCACTCTCTCAATAGCAAGAATGTCCTTCCTCAAATTTGCAGGCCAAACCTGCACACAATACTCCAGGTGTGGTCTCACTGGGGCACCGTACAACTGCAGAAGGACCTCTTTGTTCCTATACTGAACTCTTCGTTATGAAGGCCAACATGCCATTAGCTTTCTTTACTGCCTGCTGTACCTGCATGCTTACTTGTCTGTAAAGAGTGTAAAGTTCATATGATGGGAGCAGAATTAGGCCACTCGGCCCATCAGGTCTACTCCACCATTCAATCACGGCTGATCTACCTCTCCCTCCTAACCCCATTCTCCTGCTTCCTCTCCATAACCTCTGACACCCGTACTAAAGAAACTCCCCCGCAGCTCCTGCCTTCTCCCCGTAACCCCTGACACCAAATGGAGTGTGGTGGGGAAGGGATGGCATTGTTTGATAGGCAGACAGAGGAAGGTTTGTGAGCATGTTGTATGGTCAAGCTTTGTATTGTCTGCTCCAAATGTTTGGAGTGACTGTGGTGCGTTGTTGAGCCGATTCTGGCCCTTCTCCTTTGGGAGAACATTAACGCTGTTACCAAACTTTCTGCTCCACAACAGGGATCATTTAAAGGCAAGCAGAACGATCACATTGTGCTGCAGTATCATTACACCCAGTGGCCTGATATGGGTGTTCCAGAGTACGCCTTGCCTGTACTAACGTTCATACGGCACTCAGCAGCGGCCAAGGCCAACCATGCAGGGCCGGTGGTGGTTCATTGCAGGTACACTACTTTACTCAATGCAAAACCTTTTGCTTTGCAAGCACGTGAGCTTACTTAAATGTTAATAAAAAGTATAATGCTGGATATGCGTGCAATTCAATTGAATCGCATCCCATCATTCCCACCCTGGAGAATTATGATAAAATGGCAATTAAGATGTTGAACAGAAATAGATGAAACAATTCTAATGAAACAATTGGGGGGGAGCAGCGGTAGAGTTGCTGCCTTACAGCGCCAGAGAGCCGCGTTCCATCCTGACTACGGGCACTGGTTTGCACGTTCTCCCCGTGACCTGCGTGGGTTTTCTCCGAGATGTTCGGTTTCCTCCTACACACCAAAGCCGTACAGGTTTGTAGGTTAATTGGCTTGGTAATAATACAAATTATCCCTGTAGTGTGCGGAGATCACTGGTGGGCACGGACTGGGTGGGCCGAAGGGCCTGTTTCTGCGCTGTATCTCTAAACTAAACTAATCTAAACTAAATATAGATTTGCTACGGTCATCAGGACTTCCCGATGTTGGGGAAGTCCAGAACAAGGGGTCACAGTTTAAGGATAAGGGGGAAGTCTTTTAGGACCAAGATGAGAAAAACATTTTTCACACAGAGAGTGGTGAATCTGTGGAATTCTCTGCCATAGAAGGTAGTTGAGGCCAGTTCATTGGCTATATTTAAGAAGGAGTTAGATGTGGCCCTTGTGGCTAAAGGGATCAGGGGGTATGGAGAGAAGGCAGGTACGGGATACTGAGTTGGATGATCAGCCATGATCATATTGAATGGCGGTGCAGGCTCGAAGGGCCGAATGGCCTACTCCTGCACCTAGTTTCTATGTTTCTATGTCACTGCTAGCATTAACGAGCTCCCATCTGATTGTCCATAGGAAGGGGGACTGCCTTCCCTGGCAGCTTGTTCCATGTACCCTCCACCCTCGGAATGAAAAAGTTGTCCCTCAGGTTCCTAAGTGTTTCTTCCCAGCTGTAATCAGGCAACTGAAACGTCCTCTCAGCAGCTGGAGAGCAGACCTGACCGCCCATCTACCTCATTGGAGACCCTCGGGCTATCTTTAATCAGACTTTACTGGACATTATCCTGCACTAAACTTTATTCCGTTAATCCTGTATCTGTACACTGTGGGACAGTGTGATTGTAATTCATGTATAGTCTTTCTGCTGACTGGATGGCAGGCAACAAAACAGCTTTTCACTGCACCTTGGTACATGTGACAATAAATAAACTAAACTAAACTGTACCTCAATACACGTGATAATAATAAATTTAAATGAACTATGAAATCTTGTCCCTCTCACCTTATATCTAATTCTTTGTTCCTCAACCCTAGTTAAAAAAATTCTGCTCACACCCGGGATCCAGAACTGGATTTAGGGATTGCATTATTAAAAACAATATTTTTTCTTAGTTTAGGTTAGTTTAGTTTAGAGATACAGCGCGGAAATAGGCCCTTCGGCCCACCGGGTCCGCACCGACCGGCGATCCCCACACATTAGCACACACCAGGGACAATTTTACATTGATACCAAGCCAATTAACCTGCAAACGTGTACGTCTTCGGAGTGTGGGAGGAGACCAGAGCCCTCGGAGAAAACCCACGCGGTCACGGGGAGAACGTGCAAACTCCGTGCAGACAGTTCCCCTGGTCGTGATCGAGCCCGGGTGTCGGGCGCAGTAAACACTGTGAGGCAGCAAGTCTACCGCTGCGCCTCCGTGCCGCACCATCTTCTCTTCAGACCATTTGACGCTGTGTAGATGGAGTCAGCGAAGGGTTGAGGCATTCGTGAAGTTGATGGCTTTTGCTGTTCTCTATCCGTTCTCTCACAGTGCTGGTGTTGGAAGGACTGGCACATACATTTCAATAGACAGCATGTTGCAACAGATCAAACAGAAAGGCACTGTCAACGTACTGGGGTTCCTCAAGCACATCAGAACACAAAGGAACTACTTAGTGCAAACAGAGGTAAGACAACAGCCCGCTTGGAACAAGTTTTACTCCCAAGTAATTTTCTTTGAATATAGAAGCTTTGAATAGCAATGCTAAATTTGGCAAGTTTGCCTGGAGAGATAAAGGCCATCCAAGCTCCAGATAGAAAACAAGGTTGATGAAGGAAAAGATTCAGGAATGGTTGTTCTGTAATGGTGATCCTTAGCCAAGCACATCTTGCCAGAATGCAGACACAAAATGCTGGAGTGCCTCAGCGGCTCAGACAGCATCTCTGGAGAAAAGGAATAGGTGACGTTTCGGGTCGTGACCCTTGCCGTTCCTATTCTGGCACTGTAGGCGCCCAGAACCATCCGTTTATCTCCTTCTGCTATCCAGGTTAGGATTTTTCCCAAGGTAATACTGGAAGTTCTCCCTGGTCACCCACCATCCTGTATGTAAACAAATCTGCATTTGTTTTAACTTCCGAAGTGTCCCGACCCAAACTCCAGCACTTTGTGTCTGCATTCTGGCAAGAAGTGCTTGCCTAAAGGCCACCATTACTGAACAACCATTCCATTGCTGGCAGGAGAAAGGGGTTGAGAGGGAAGGGTAGACCATTCATGATTGAATGGCTCTGCTCCCCTCCCCCCATCTCCCCCCCACCATACCCCCCACCACCCGCCCCCCTCACCCCCACCACCCCCCCACTCCGCCCCAAGCCCCCCCCCGCTAACCCCCACCCCACCCCACCCCCCACCACCCCACCACCACACCTTTCCCCCCCACCAACCCCCAGCCCCCCCCTATCTCTCCCCCCCCCTCCCCCCTTCCCCCCCCCCCCCCCCCCCCCCCCCCTCTTCCTCCCCTTGTCACTTTAATTTCTTGTTCCTTGTATCTTGTTGTGTTTTATGACAATTCGCCAGAGTAACTTCCCTTCTGGGATAAAGTTCTATCATATCATATTGTATTGAACAAATACTTCATTTGCCGGTTTGATCGTGTGCAGAAACCGTTCAGTGCATCTAACACATGGGTATGATTGCAAGCTATTCTCTAGAGCCAATTATGCAGTTCCGTGTCTAACGTGGCAGTCCCATGTCTCATATGGTTCCCAACAGGAGCAGTACATCTTCATACACGATGCCCTGGTGGAAGCCATCCTTAATAAGAACACAGAAGTCCCTGCCAACCATTTGCACGCCTATGTAAATGCTCTTCTGACACCAGGACCATTGGGAAAAACAAAACTGGAGAAACAATTCAAGGTGAGGCTCTTAAATTCTTCAAACAATATTCATCTTGTGACTCTTGCTTTGCCTCTCTGAGCTACAGGGAGAGGTTGAGCAGGCTGGGTCTCTATTCCTTGGAGAGCAGGAGGATGAGAGGTGCATAGGATCATGAGAGGAATAGATCGAGTAGATGCACAGAGTCTCTTGCCCAGAGTAGGGGAATCGAGGACCAGCGGACATAGGTTCAAGGTGAAGGGGGAAAGATTTAATAGGAATCTGTGGGGTCACTTTTCACACAAAGGGTGGTGAGTGTATGGAACAAGCTGCCAGGGGGAGTAGTTGAGACTGGGGCTATCCCAACGTTTAACAGAAAGTTAGACGGGTACATGGATAGGACAAGTTTGGAGGGATATGGACCAAGCACAAGCAGGTGGGACTAGTGTAGCTGGGACATGTTGGCCGGTGTGGGCAAGTTGGGCCGAAGGACCTGTTTCACACTGTATCACTCTATGACTATGATTCTCTCCATCCCTCCCCATCCTACCTCTACGACCAGTCTGACTGTCCTCTTGATTACCGCTACATTTTTATCTTTGTATGCCTTCCCCTAACTAACTGCATTTTCCTTGAACTTCGTCCCCTTTGATATCTCGTTTTTTACACCTTACCCTTCCATATCTCTGTGTCTCCCTCTCCCCTGACTTGGTCTGAAGAAGGGTTTCGACCCAAAACGTCACCCATTCATTATATCCAAAGATGCTGCCTGTCCCGCTGAGATACTCCAGCATTTTGTGTCTGCTTCAATGTGCTCAGTTTCATGTGAAGTTGAACGGGGACTGTTGAGATAAATAATTCCATGGCACTAATGGCCTGGCCAATATTTATGGTTTGATCGAGTTAAAAGGAACTGCAGATGCTGGATCCTTGAGCAAAACACAAAGTGCTGGAGTAACTCAGCGGGTCAGGCAGCATCTGTGGAGGATAGAGAGAGGCAGCATTTCGGGTGGGGACCCTTCTTCACACTCAGGCGTTCAGACACTGTCAGTAGAAGGGAGCCAAATCAAACCCTGCCTAACAGTCTTCTCCACAGATGCTGCCTGACCAAGTGAGTTTTATGTATGTGTGAAGATATATATATTTTAATAGACACACGCGCGCATATATCATATATATAGAGAGAGAGATACACATACATATAGATACACATTTATAAATACACACACACGCACACACAGACACACACACACAGCCAGACACACACACATATATACGTACATTCATACACATACATTTATTCTGAACTTTTTAGGAACATAGAACATAGAAAAATAGTTGCAGGGAGTAGGCCATTCGGCCCTTCGAGCCAGCACCACCATTCAATATGATCATGGCTGATCTCTCAGCTCTCTCTCCAGCCCACTGTCTCCACCTCTTCCTTTCTTCTTCCCCCCAGCCCACCCTCACATCAGTCTGAAGAAGGGTCTCGGCCCAAAACGTTGCCTATTTCCTTCGCTCCATAGATGCTGCCTCATCCGCTGAGTTTCTCCAGCATTTTTGTCTACCTTCTAACATCAGTACCTCGTTCCTGCTTTTTCCCCATATCCCTTGATTCCTTTACCCCTTAGAGCTAAATCTAACTCTCTCTTGAAAATGTTTATTATATTGTTTACAGAGAACTATGTTTACATATTCTGTTGTGCTGCTGCAAGTAAGAATTTTATTATTCAGTTTGGGACATGTGACTCTTCTCGCTGCGTGTGGCTCCATACCCATTTTATTACTGTGTTAAGGATATATGTGGACTCTAAGTTTCTCTCTTCTCCTCTCCACAGCTGGTGAGCCAGCCTCATGCCAAGCAGTGTGATTATTCTGCAGCACTGAAACAGTGCAATAGAGACAAGAATAGAAATTCCTCCATTATTCCAGGTAGGCCTCAAGATCAAACATTGGAAATTGTTGATGCTTATTTGTGGCTCGATACAGTTGTTCGCTACTTACACTTGAGAAGGTTTGCCAATAACATGCCAGTGTAAAGAGTGGGTGTGGAGAGGATGTTTCCACTCGTGGGAGAGTCTTGGACCAGAAGCCATAGCCTCAGAATAAAAGGACGTTCCTATCGGAGGGAGAAGAGGAGGAATTTCTTTAGTCAGAGGGCAGTGAATCTGTGGAATTCATTGCCGCAGAAGGCTGTGGAGGCCGTCAATGGATATTTTTAAGGCAGAGATAAATAGATTCTTGATTAGCACGGGTGTCAGAGGTTATGGGGAGAAGGCAGGAGAATGGGGTTGAGGGGGAAGAGCTAGATCAGCCATGATTGAATGGCGGAGTGGACTTGATGGGCCGGACGGCCTAATTCTGCTCCTATCGCAGCGGCACCCACTGGTGCACGCAGGTATCGAACCCGGCATTGTGGCCAGACGTGTCTAGAGAACCTGTATGCCGAAAACCAAACTTTTGAATAAAGATCCGTTTGCAACTTCAGTTGTCGTTCTTGAGACTGCCAAACTATCACTTATGACCTTATGAACGAGTTGAGCAAGTGGGATTGCATGGATGGGCGTCTGGGTCAGCATGGGCGAGTTAGGACTATGCCGAGGAATATTTCAGTGGGTGAGCATCACCCACATTCTCCCCCGTGGTAAAATTGAGCCTTCCACAGTACAAATCCTTTGCACATTCACGAGTAAAAGCAATTGCAAATTCAGCATAGACAACATGGATTGAAGGGCCTGTATCTATGCTCAACAAATACCATGGCTCCAATTTTAGATAATGTAATGCTGAATTGGGAATTGAATGACTGTTAAGGGGCTTGAATGTCTTGCAGATGCAGCTTTCACTACATGGTTTCTGTGGTGCAATGAATCATTGGCAATGTTTGATCATTACTCTTTTGTCATCTCCTGCCTTCTTTAATGCTGAGTAGCTGTTTGGCAAGACTGGATGGCAAACTACCCGGATTAGTTACGAGTGAACCATTTTAGTGTGGAATGTAAGGAACAGATATCAAGCTGGTAATATTTTTAGATAATGCTTTCAAGTTCAGGGACATTTAGAAAAGAGTGGTTCATCATGTATTGGATGTACTAGAGAAAGTACAATCACGGAGAGGTTTGTTGAACTTTGTAAAATAATAGTTGCTTCTGAAGAACGGCAGGCAATTCAGGTAACGTTGCATTAGATCCCCTACATCCTGGTTTCAGAGCTGCAGGATATTAGCTGTAAGATTAGACAGATGCAGCTGGGGTTGTTCTCTCCAGAGCAGGCAGTGCTGTGAGGAGGTTTGATGAAGGTGTGCAATTTACGGTGGGTTTAGCCAGGACTAAGAGCCTTTAGGGCTGCACGGTGGCGCAGCGGTAGAGTTGCTGCCTTTCAGTGCTAAAGGCCCAGGTTCAATCCTGACTACGAGTGCTGTCTGTCTGGAGTTTGCATGTTCTCCCTGTGACCGTGGGTTTGCTCTGGGTGCTCCTGTTTTCTCCCACATTCTAAAAAACATGCAGGTTTGTAGATTAATTGGCTTCTGTAAATTGTTCCTCGTGTGTAGGATTGAACTAGTGTGCATGGGCACAGATTAGGTTGGCTGGAATTATACATATAGTATATGCATATATATATATATACACACACACACACGCACACACACATATATATATATACACACACACACACACATATATATATATACACACATACATACATACATACATACATACATATATACATACATATATACATATATATACATATACACACACATATATATATACATATACACACACACACACACACACACACACATATATATATATATATATATATATATATATATATATATATATATACAGGTATATATGTATGTAAGTATAGGAAAGAACTGCAGATGTTGAGCAAAGGTAGACACAAAATGCTGAAGCAACTCAGTGGGACAGACAGCATCTCTCGAGGGAAGGAAGTATATATATATATATATATATATATTTTTATATATATATATATATATATATATATATATATATATATTTAGATAGATACACAAACGCACACACACACATATATACACACACGCGCGCATATACACACATGCACATATATAATCACACATATAAACGAACAATGATAGGGCAAAGACAAATATAATGCCCCCCAAATCTATGAGGTTCAGAACTTATTTGGAGCTTGCAGTGTTTAATAGCCTGATGGCTATAGGGAGGAAGCTGCTCCTGTACCTGGACTTTACAGATTTCAGGCTCCTGTACCTGCTTCCCAATGGCTGGGGTGAAATGAGTGTGTGGCCAGGATGCTGTGGGTCTCTGATGATGCTGGTTGCCTTTTTGAGGCAGCAACTCCGGTAAATCCCATCGATGGTGGGGGGGGGTCAGAACTTGTAATGGACTGGGCAGTGTTCACCACTTTGTGCAATCTTGTTGTTCCTGGGCGTTCGAGTTGTCGAACCAGGCCGTGATGTGACACTGGACTCCTTGGTCTTTTCAAGGAGCTGGTCCACCCCAGTGCTATTTCCCATCTGTGTAACCTATGTTTGTCTTTTGTTCCAGTGGAACGATCAAGAGTTGGACTTGCCACACTGACCGTTGAGGGTTCTGATTACATCAATGCATCATATGTTTCGGTAAGAGTCTTGACAGCAGCATGTGCAGGTTTAAATTCAGTTCAGTTTAACTTATTGTCACGCGTACCGAGGTACAGTGAGAAGCTTTTGTTGCGTGCTAACCAGTCAGCAGAAAGACAATGCATGATTAAATTCGACCCATTTACAGTGTACAGATACATGATAAATGAATAACGTTTAGTGCAAGGAAAGTCCAAACAAGTATAGTCCAAGCATCATCAAAAAGATAGATAGTAGTTCAGCACTGCTCTCTGGTTGTGGTAGGATGATTCAGTTGCCTGTAAACAGCTGATGTTATAGTCATAGAGTGATACAGTGTGGAAACAGGCCCTTCGGCCCAACTTGCCCATACCGGCCAACATGTCCCAGCTACACTAGTCCCACCTGCCTGCGCTTGGTCCTCCAAACCTGTCCTATCCATGTACTTGTCTAACTGTTTCTTGAACGTCGGGATAGTCCCAGCCAAACTACCTCATCTGGCAGCTTGTTCCATACAGCCACCACCCCTTGTGTGAAAAAGTTACCCCTCAGATTTCCGTTAATTTTTTTTCTCTTCACCTTGAACCTGTGTCCTCTGGTCCTCGATTCCCCATACTCTGGGCAAGAGACTCTGTGCGTCTACCCGATCTATTCCTCTCATGATTTTGTACACCTCTATAAGATCACCCCTCATCCTCCTGCGCTCCATGGAATAGAGACCCAGCCTGCTCAACCTCTCCCTACACCTCACACCCTCTAGTCCTGGCAACATCCTCGTAAATCTTCTCCGAACCCTTTCAAGTTTGACAATGTCTTTCCTAGAACATGGTGCCCGGAACTGAAGACAACATTCCAAATGCGGTCTCACCAACGCCTTGTACAACTGCAACATGGCCTCCCAACTTCTAGACTCTGTTGTTGATGATGATGTGAGAATAACCCAGCCACAGATGCTCCATCCATCATATTTACTTGAGGCGGTCTAATATTCAAACAGCTTTAACAAGGGGTCTTGGAGCTAAAACGTTAAATCATTTTACCATTGACGCTGCAAACCCACTGAGAGTTTCCAACAGTTTTTTTAATTTCAACGTTCCAGTGTCAGAGATTCATGCAGCATGGAAACAGGCCCTTTGGCCCGACTTACCCATGCTAACCCACGCGCCCCAGTTCCACGGGCATGGAGGCGCAGCCATAGAGTTGCTGCCTGACAGCGTCAGAGACCCGGGTTCGATCCTGACTACGGGTGCTGTCTGTACACAGTTTGTACGTTCTCCCTGTGACCTGTTTGCGTTTTTTTTCCGGGTGCTCCCACACTGCAAAGACGTACAGGTTTGTAAGTTAATTGACTTTGGTAAAATTGTAATATTATCCCTAGTGTGTGTAGAATAATGGATCGCTGGTTGATGCGGGTGCAGTGGGCCGATGGGGCTGTCTCTGCACTGTATCTCTTTGTTTCACTGTTGGTATTTAATTTCAGGGATTTCATCGAATTGATGAGTTCATCGTCACTCAACACCCACTGGCACACACTACAAAGGACTTCTGGCGAATGATATGGGACTACAATACTCAAATTATCATCATGCTGCCAGACAGCCAAGGACTGGTATGGTGTCTTTATATAACACTTGATGCTATTTTAATGGTTAACTCTAATGTTTCATTCATCTCATTCACGCCGAACAAGATGCCCCATCTAAGCTAGTTCCATTTCCTCACATCTGGCCCATATATCCCTCTAAAACCTTTCCTATCCATTACCAGATCCAGCTGTACAAATATCACTGTTATTA
The DNA here is from genome assembly GCA_035221665.1 of Okamejei kenojei. Classification (NCBI taxonomy): domain Eukaryota; kingdom Metazoa; phylum Chordata; class Chondrichthyes; order Rajiformes; family Rajidae; genus Okamejei; species Okamejei kenojei. Next base: position 41,157,538 of record CM069149.1, on the reverse strand, counting down.
ACGTGCATATCAATTAGGTTCGAGACCACTGGCGTTATGAGCCTGTGTCCCAGTGGTCTCAGCTGAATCCAATTATGCATTCAGCTGTGTACATGTTGCTAAGAGTCACACAGCACGGCACCAGGCCCTTTGGCCCAACTCATTCATGCCAACCAAGATGCCCCATCTAGACCTGTCCCATTTGCTCACATTTGGCCCGTATCCCTCTAAACCTTTGCCGTCCATGTACCTGTTCAAATGTCTTTGAACTGTTGTTATAGTACCTGCCTCATTTACCTCCTCGGGTAGCTTGTTCCATGTACCCACCGCCTTCTGAGTGAAAAGGTTGTCCATCTCAACTTAAACGTGTCGCCCATCTCAACTTGTATACTCTGGAATTTAGAAGGATGAGCGGAGATCTTATTGAAACATATGAGATTATTAAGGGATCGGACACACTAGAGGCAGGAAACATGTTCCCGATGTTGGGGGAATCCAGAACCAGGGGCCACAGTTTAAGAATTAGGGTTATGCCATTTAGAATGGAGATGAGGAAACTTTTTCACCCAGAGAGTTGTGAATCTGTGGAATTGGAGTGGAGACCAATTCTCTGGATGCTTTCAAGAGAGAGTTAGATAGAGCTCTTAAAGATAGCGGAATCAGAGGATATGGAGAGAAGGCAGGAACGGGTAACTGATTGGGGATGATCAGCCATGATCATATTGAATGGCTGTGCCTACTCCTGCACCTATTGTCTATTGTCCTCTGTTTTTTGATTCCCCTATCCTGAGTTAAAAGACTGTGCATTCACCCTATCTATTGCCCTTATGATCTTATACACCTCCATTCGATCAGCCCTCGGCCACCTAAACTCCCAGAAATAAAGTCCTAGCTTGCCCAACCTCTCCGTATAGCTCAGGCCCTCAAGTCACAGAAGTCGGAAGTTATCCCTGCAAAATAGTTGTTGTTCTGGATGACATTTAGTCCTGGTGGCCAGAGTAATATTCGTTACTTTTCTATTGCAGTCAGATAGTCTACATTAGATTCGATTCGATTTTATTACTTGTCATTCGCACCTCGGAGAGGCTCGAACGAAATTCTGTTTCTACAAACCATACAGAGCAATTCATAACAAAAAAAAAAACAAAAAACACACACAAACAATTCAATTCACACAAACATCCATCACAGTGAGTCTCCCCCTCACTGTGATGGAAGGCAAGGTTCTTCTCTCTCCCCCGCACCATTTCTCCCCCGATGTCGAAGCCCCAGGGGTCTACAGGTAATAAGTGCCATTAATGTTTTAATTGTCATATGTACCAATAACAGAACAATGAAATTCATACTTGCAGCAGATTAACAGGCTATAAATGCAATACACTGAGTTAAAAATATTATAATAGTTTAAAAAAATTAAAAAAATAGCAATACTAGGTGCCATAATTGTGCCAAAAACCAAAGTCCACAGTGCAACTAAAGATCTACTCCATTGAAGTTAATTGTTGCTGAGGTTAGTGTTGTGTGATGTTCAAGAGCATGAAGGTTGCTGGGAAGAAGTTATCCTTGAAGCTGTTGATCACAAGTTCCTCGTTCCCGAGTCATTTGCCATTTCTAGCCAAAACCATTCGAGACAGAAGAATTTTCAGATGCAGGAAAACACACAAAGTGCTGGAGGAACTCACAACGGGTCAGGCAGCATCTGAGGAAGGGTCCCGGCACGAAACGTCGTCTGTCCATTCCCTCCACAGACGCTGCCCGACGACGCACTGACATCCACCAACACTTTGCGTTTTGACTCGGGCGAGTCTTCCCCAGATTCACCTGAGCACCTGAGTGAAGGTTTGCTTATTTCCTTCGTGATAATTGTAGAATTGGATGATTGGGATATTTACACAAATGTCTCCTTAACTGCTCTTCAGACCACGTATTGGCCGAAGAAAGATGTGCCGATGAACTATGAAGCGTTTACTGTGAGCCTGATCGGGGAGAGCAACCTGTGTCTTTCAAACGAAGAACAGCTCATCATCCACGATTTCATTCTGGAAGCAACGCAGGTAAATGAAAAACAAATTATAAATTTAAAACGTCACCTAACCCAGGGGTAGAGATCCTTTTCATGTTGAAATGCCGCATTAAGTTAGCTGTAATCTAATAAGGGCACATTGAAGAGACTTCAATTAGATATACTTCAAAATGTACATTATTTTGTAAAAATCTAACTACTATGTACTAACTTCAAGATAATGAAAAAAACATTGTTAATTCTAAAGTTAACTAACCTTTTAATGACTTTGTTCTGACTGCTTTCTAGAGTCGCATTAGAACTAAATGTACTCGCTGGAATTTAGGAGATTGAGGGGGGATCTTATAGAAACTTACAAAATTCTTGTAATAGGCTAGGGTTGGACAGGCTAGATACAGGAAGATTGTTCCCGATGTTGGGGAACTCCAGAACAAGGGGTCACAGTTTAAGGATAAGGGGGAAGTCTTTTAGGACCGAGATGAGAAAAACATTTTTCACACAGAGAGTGGTGAGTCTGTGGAATTCTCTGCCACAGAAGGTAGTTGAGGCCAGTTCATTGGCTATATTTAAGAGGGGGTTAGATGTGGCCCTTGTGTAAAATACATTCATTTTAAGATTAAAATAAAAAATAATACAAGACGAATAAAAAACATATTAATAAAAATAAAAGGATTTTGTGGGATATGCGATGTACTCACAATCGCTACTCAAAGACTAAATCGTGGAAGCAAGAGATTCTTTATTTTCGAGTCTGCAGAGTCGGGTGCCTCTCCAAGTGGAGACACACCGAAGTCAGAAGGGTAAACCCCCTTTACACACAATTCTACATCCAACCTCCTATCCTTTGACCCGCTCCAATCAGACACTGAGGTGCACAATCAGTCCCCCCAGTACCTCCCACATCATACATCGCATGTAGGTACGTACCCCCAGTACCTCCCACATCATACATCGCATGTCCAGACATGTGCATGGTAATGAGCAGTTTCTTGACCAGGGGTGCATTGTAATATTCATTTATTTTATTAAGCATGCTCAGTTGTTCATGACCTGCCCTAGTTTTACTCACCTCCAAGTGAACTCTCTCAGTTCTCCTATATCAGCACTAAAGTTAAGCTATAGTGACAAGGGTCCCATCTATCACTCCCTTCTACTGATAGGGATCTATCTACATCACTCCCTTCACCGCTATACAATGCTATCACTTCTTACTCAAGGATGGGTCTGGTAACTTTTGATACACAGCTGTGTCAGAACCCTCTCCCTGGCCCCTATCGGTTTGAATCCTCTTTAAAGCCCCTTACAATAGTGGGGTTTAATCACTTTATCCCTCACAATTTATTCTACAAAATTTGGATTCATTCAAAAGGCCGCACTTAATGGCCTAGAAGGCCGCAGGTTCCCCACCCCTGACCTAACCCTTTTCTCCAGAGATGCTGCCTGACCCGCTGCGTTAGTCCAGCTTTTTTGTGATCTATCCTCAATGAATTTCACTTTCAGTTTCAGTTTAGTTTATTGTCACATCTACCGAGGTACAGTGAAAAGCTTTTATAGCGTGCTAACCAGTCAGCGGAAAGACAATACCTGATGATTCAATACAAAGATATCACCCATTCCTTCTGTCCAGAGATGCTGCCTGTCCCGCTGAGTGACTCCAGCCTTTTGTGTCTATCTTCGGTTTACACCAGCATCTGCAGTTCTTTCCTGCATACATGTTATAGAACCGTGCTTCTTAAACTGGTGAATGGTTCACCCCAAAAAAAATATTTTGGGGTGAATAAATTAATTTATGTTTTTTGCTCATGTGACAAAATAAATCATATATAAAATTATGCACAAGGGGAGAATGAGGAAAATTACCAAAAAAACATAAGAAAATTTAGTCGAGGGTGAAAGAAATTTGGGATAAAGACTCACGGGTGAATGACACTGAAATTGTTTGAGAAGTACTGATTGAGAGTGTTACACTAACATGAGGTGAAGGGACTTTCTGTGCTGGAATCTAATTCATCTTTGAACACAAGCCACACCTAATTATGAATATTTTTAACAGTGGTGATCACATCTGCACCAAATCACCGTCACATTTAAAGAGATATTTTTGATCATTTTGGATGGTTAGCATTCTTGCCCTAGCTTTGATTTTTTTTTCTCATAACAGAAAAATCCTAGGTTGCTGGGGCAACGAGCAGTTTTGCAGCTTTTTATGCTTCCCCTTCCTCTGACTGTCTCCGTGACAATTCTTTGCACCACCTGTGCTATATTGATGCACTGTGAACATCTCCAGCCATTTCCTAATGTCTCGCTAGAACAAGTTACAGATCTAAGTCTTCCGACCCGAAACGTCCTTTTTCTCCAGAGATGTTCGCTGAGTTACTCCAACACTTTGTGCCTATCTTTGGCATGATTGAATGAATGAATCAATCAATACTTTATTAGTTAAGTTTGGAGATACAGAGCGGAAACAGGCCCTTCGGCCCACCGGGTCTGCGCCGACCGGCAATGCCCGCACACTAACACTATCCGACACACACTAGGGACAATTTACAATTATTCCAAGCCAATCAACCTACAAACCTGTACGTCTTTGGAGTGCGGGTGGAAACTGGAGCTCCCGCAGAAAACCCACGCAGGTCACGGGGAGAAAGTTCAAACTCCGTACAGACAGCACCCCATTCCAGTGCCCGAGACTCGGGTTCGATCCTGACTACGGGTGCTGTCTGTACGGAGTTTGAACGTTCTTGCTGTTTTAGACTATTATCTGAATGGTGGCCGATTAGGAAAAGGGGAGATGCAACGAGACCTGGGTGTCATGGTACACCAATCATTGAAAGTAGGCATGCAGGTGCAGCAGGCAGTGAAGAAAGTGAATGGTATGTTGGCATTCATAGCAAAAGGATTTGAGTACAAGAGCAGGGAGGTTCTACTGCAGTTGTACAGGGTCTTGGTGAGGCCACACCAGGAGTATTGCGTACAGTTTTGGTCTCCAAATCTGAGGAAAGACGTTCTTGCCATAGAGGGAGTACAGAGAAGGTTCACCAGACTAATTCCTGGGATGGCAGGACTTCCATATGATGAAAGACTGGATAGTCTCGGCTTGTACTCGCTGGAATTTAAAAGATTGTGGGGCGATCTTATAGAGACTTACAAAATTCTTAAGGGATTGGACAGGCTAGATGCAGGAAGATTGTTCCCGATGTTGGGGAAGTCCAGAACAAGGTTGTCACAGTTTAAGGATAAGAGGGAAGTCTTTTAGGACCAAGATGAGAAAATCATTCTTCACACAGAGTGGTGAATCTGTGCAATTCTCTGCCACAGAAGGTAGTTGAGGCCAGTTCATTGGCTATATTTAAGAGGGAGTTAGATGTGGCCCTTGTGGCTAAAGGGGTCAGGGGGTATGGAGAGAAGGCAGGTACAGGATACTGAGTTGGATGATCAGCCATGATCATATTGAATGGCGGTGCAGGCTCGAAGGGCCGAATGGGCTACTCCTGCACCTATTTTCTATGTTTCTATGTTCTCCCTGTGACTGCGTGGGTTTTCTCCGGGTGTTCCGGTTTCTTCCCAACATTCCAAAGCCATGCAGGTTTGTAGGTTAATTGGCTTCTGTAAATTGTAGAACTCGTGTACGGGTGATCGTTCGGGAGCCGAAGGACACGTTTTCATGCTGTCTCTCTAAACGAAACAAAACAGCAATCACCCATTCACACACAGTTCTGTTATCCCATGTAATTATATTTTCTATTGCTGAATAAAATGCTGCAATAATCGCAATGCTTATCTGTTGTTTGATCCCCTGCCCTGCAGGATGACTACGTGCTTGAGGTGAGGCACTACCAGGCTCCAAAGTGGCCAAATCCAGATGGGCCGATAAGTAAAACCTTTGAGCTCCTCAATGTGATACAAGAGGCTGCTGCCACTCGGGATGGCCCAATAATCGTCCATGATGAGTGAGTTCCCTTGCCCTACCTTTCACTGCTTGCACAAGTTGCATTTCTTCATGAAAAAAATTTTTCCTCGAAGAGGAAGATGTCATGTTTGCCTTTTTAGCCTTTTGTTGGAACTCCAGAAAAGGAGTGCAGACGCCTGAAGAAGGGTGGAGACCCGAAACGTCGCCCATTCCTTCTCTCCAGAGACGCTGCCTGTCCCGCTGAGTCACTCCAGCATTCTGTGCCCGTTTTAGGAGAATAGGTACGGTTGGGCGACGTTACTCTGGAGCCTGGAGGAATGGGTGATTTGAAGACACCCGGACAGATTATACTGTTACAGGAAAGATGCGGAGGCCTTGGAGAGGGTGCAGAGGAGGTTTGCCAGAATGTTGCCTGGATTAGAAGGTTTTGGTCACAAGGAGAGAGGTTGGATGGAATTGGATTGTTTTCTCTGGAAAATCGGAGGATAAGGGAACACTTGATAGTTTTGGGGAGTATATAAAATCTGGAACGCAGTGGTGGAGGCAAGTACGATACTGGCACTTAAGATCCATTGTTTAATGCAACTGTGCATGGTACGTCTGTTACACAAAGAATATTGAGGGCCTGGGACTAATTGCCAGGGGTGGTGCTGGAGGCAGGTACATTAGTGGCATTTAAGAGGCTTGGAGGTGCAGAGAATAGAGGGATATGGGTCGAATACAGGCAGAATGACATCAGCTCAGCCAGTCGTTGTGTTCGGCACAAATATTGTGGGCCGAAGGGCCTGTGCTGTACTGGGAAAAGATTCTCAAAGGTTGACTCTAGAAATTCCACATAGCTCGACAACCTAGTCGTCCTATGAGTGGAATTTCTCGAGTCAACCTTTGAGTATCTTTTCCCATTTGTGAACCTTATTAAACTTACAACACACAATTACTGGGACTGCTTTGTAGAGCTGGGAGGTGGATATGCCTGTTGCATTTTTAAGTAAAAGCTACGGACTTGAAACTAAATGGAATGTTTTCTTTTTAATGAAGGTTTTCCAACTTTAAATGGAACTGTAAAAGTGCATTCATTAGCTTAATAAAAAAAACATGAACTTTGCCTGGAGTTCATGCAGGCAATTGCTTTGCAGCAGGTATTGAGTTCCCCCCACCGCGGGTACCATGTAATCCCGCGCTACCTGCTCCATGGTCGGAGACCAAACCGTCTCCCCCACCTGGTTTGCCAGGTGAGGAGGGGGCTGTGGACCCCCAGCAGGACCAAAAACAAGACTTGGTCAAAGGGAGGATGAGCTCCCAGCGAGCCAACGGCCATCCGCACGTCAGTAGAAGTGGCGATCAGTGTCGTACACGGCATTGTGCCCGTTGATGCTTTCAACGATGATGATGATGAGATATTAAGAAGGTGTGAGATGTTATTATTTTTTTTTAAGAGAGGGACAGATATAATGGTTCAATGGCTCCATTGTTATCATGTGTACCAAGGTACAGTGGGATTATTTTTTTTTGCATATAGATCAGTGAGATTATTGCCATAGATAAGTACAATACCTGGTTAGCCCTTAATGCAAAGAAACAACCCACTGAGTCTATATGCAATGGTGGCTAAGTGTCCAATTTGACCAATTTCCTCCTGGAATAAATAAAGTTCTATCGTATCGTATCGTATTGGCACCATTTCATAGTCCCAACTACAACTGGCTATTAAGTTCCATTGCCGCCATCGCCTCTATCCGATCGTCCCGTGAACTATTATCCTCACCCGGTCCACCTTCAAACATCGTGCCCCGGGGGCACCTCCCACAGCCAACCTTGAGGTCATAAGGAATAATAGTAGGATTAGGCCATTTGGCCCATCAAGTCTACTCCGCCATTCAATATTGGCTGATCTATCTCTCCCCCTTCTAATCCCATTCTCCCGCCTTCTTCCCATAACCTTGGACACCTGTATTAATCAAGAATTATCTGTCTCTGCCTTAAATATCCACCGACTTGCCCCCCACAGCCGTCTGTGGCAAATAAATCCACAGATTCACGGAAGGTAAGGATCCCTCTCGCCTCCCCCCCCCCCCCCCCCCCCCCCAGTTCTTCCTATCATCATTTGTCCAGCATCCGTCGCCAACTCGCTCCACCTTCCTCTCCGGTTCCCGGTCTTCTGGGACGCGCAGGAGCCGGGCTCGCCGGCTTCCCACCCTCTCCCGGTTCCACGGAGGGCAAGACAGGCATCTTGTCGGGGTGAGGCCGCGCGGCTCACCGGGACCCATGTATCGATAATTTTAAAAAAACCTTTTACTTTCCTTCAACTCTACAGGCACGGGGGAATAACAGCTGGCACCTTCTGTGCTCTGACTAATCTGATGCATCAGCTGGAGAGAGAAAACTCGATGGATGTTTATCAAGTGGCGAAAATGATCAACTTGATGAGGCCTGGCATATTCACTGAGATTGTAAGTCCCTGGTATTATTTAAGACTCAGAACAAACCACAGAACAACATTCAAAAGACAGCGTAGGAGGCTGAGGGGTGATCGTATGGAGGTATAAGATCATAAGGGGAATAGATAGGGCAAGTAAACAGAAACTTTTACTCAGGTAGGAAAATCAAAAACCAGAGGACACAGGTTGAGATGGGAAACCTCTTCACCCAGATGGTGGTGGGTGTATGGAACGAACTGGCAGAGGAGGTAGATAGTATAACTAGGGCTGCCAACTTTCTCACTCTCAAACAAGGGACAAATTCCCGACGGCAATTCGTTGACCGACTCGACCGTGGCTGGGTGAATGATGAGTTGGCCCGGGTGCTGGACTGCACACAAAGCCCAGCCGGCGGGCCAGCTGAGGAGTTTTGGCCCAGGCAAAAGTCCGGCACCCCATCCAACTCATGAACCGATGATCGGCCATGGGAAGGAGGGGTGGTGGTGTGGGCGGTAAGCGAAGGTCCGAAGGCCGGACAGCTGGCCGGGCTGCCGACTGACGGGGCCACGGGCGAGGCGCTGCTGCTGCACTACGCCTGGATGGGTGAGGTGGGGCAGGACCCGGCAGTCCCCTCGAGCAGTCAAATACGGGACAAGTGCAGTCCCGTATGGGACAAACCAATTTAGCCCAATATACGGGATGTCCCTGCTAATACGGGACAGTTGGCAACCCAAACTACAACAACAGTTTAAAAAAAAAGACACTTGGACGGGTACATGGTTTAGAGGGATGTGGGCCAAACATGGGTAGGTGAGACTAGTGTAGAAGGGGCAGCCTAGTCAGTGCAGGTCAAAGAGGCTGTTACAGTGCTCTGCAACTTATAACTATGATACTGGAGGAAAATGAAGGCACTTTGAAATTTTCTTTTGTGATCATTCAAAGGATTTTTAACACTTGTCTTGTTGCCAAGTCTGGGGAAGTTCATGTTACCTTCCGTTTAGTTTAGTTTCGAGATGTAGCGTGGATCAGTGATCACCCCATACACTATCATAATACTTTATTAGCCAAGTATGTTTTGCAACATACAAGGAATTTGATTTGCCACACAGTCGTACCATTAAAAAACAACACACACAAAATACATTTTCACATGAACATCCACCACAGTGACTCCTCCACATTCCCCACTGTGATGGAAGGCGAAAAAAAGTTCAATCTCTTCCCTTCTTTGTTCTCCCGCGGTCGGTGGCCTCGAGCCTTCCGTTGACGGGACGGTCTTGGCTCCCGTAGCCGGCGGTCGGGGCCCTCCGCGTCGGGGAGATCTAGCTCCCGCATGGGGAGGGATGTCAGCTCCCTGCGCACAATTAACCTACACACCTGCACGTCTTTGGAGTGTGGGAGGAAACCGAAGATCTCGGGGGGGAAAAAAACCCACGCAGGTCACGGGGAGAGCGTACAGACAAGCACCCGTAGTCACTGCCGCCGTACGGCACTAACTTTACCGCTGCGCCACCCTTCCTGTCCTGATAAAAGTTTATAGATGTGATGAAACTGATTGAGGGAAGCTGACTGCGATTGGACATCAGGACAAATACTTCCCTCCTGAAAGCTGCAGGGGAAGGGAGGGAGGGAGGAGGTGGGAAGGAAGAAAGGGAGCAAGGTGGGGAGGGAGGAAGGAAGGGAGGGAGGGAGGGAGGGAGGGAGGGAGGGAGGGGCGGGCTGCACTTAGTTCCTGCAACAAACAGGAAACTAAACATGCATTCTGGGATCAGTGAAAAATACACATGGCATGCCACTGGCAGTTTACGACACCCCAGTTCAACAGTACGGAGTTTGTACGTTCTCCCCGTGGCCAGCGTGGGTTTTTTCCCCCCGAGATCTTCAGTATCTCTCAACTAAACTAAAAACTGACCTCGGGTGTTGTTTGCTTGGAGTCTATACATTCCCTCAGTCACAGATTGAGCTCCTGCCAGGTCTGGTAGGCTAATTAGCTACAAAAAATGAAAGCTAAAGCTTCGAGTCGGCTATTGGCAAAAAAAAATCAAAGAAATGAAAGGTGATGTGCATTATGTTTAAGAGCATTCAGACATGTACATGAGAGGTTTAGAGGGATATGGGCCAAACGCAGGCAGGTGGGGCTTGTGTAGATGGGGCATGTTGATCCGAAGAACCAGTTTCCCCACTGTATGACTGACTCTGAGAACAAAATAAGTTATAAAGGAACAAAGATAGAGGCAATGGGACAAAGGATTGCACTGAAGCAGTAAAAAAACTCAGTGGGTTGGACAGCACCTCTGTTGGCAGCCACCAAGGATGAGATGGGTTGAATGGCCTCCTTGTGTCATAAGTAATAAATCCAAAATACGTGGGACTATTACTGTTATGCCTACCAGGGAACTGGAAAGAAAGGAAGCAAAGATTTAGTTTAGTTTAGAGATACAGCGCGGAAACAGGCCCTTCGGGCCACCGAGTCCTCACCGACCAGCGATCCCCGCACATTGACACTATCCTACCCTAGGGACAATTTTTACATTTATACCGAGCCAATTAACCTACCAAGCTGTATGTCTACGGAGTGGGGGAGGAAACCAAAGTCCTCAGAGGAAACCCAGGCAGTCACGGGGAGAACGTACCAATTCCGTACAGGCAAGCACCCGTTGTCAGGATCGAACTCGGGTCCCTGGCGTTGTAACTGCTGTAAGGCAGCAATTCTACCGCTGCGCCACCCTGTCTGGCTTAAAACGTCACCAACAAAACAGCGTGATTTTGGGAGCAGGCGGATAAGAGTGTCGCTTTTGTGTCATTTTGGGGACAAGATGTCACAGTGTTCTTTGCTTACAAGTCACAACAAGAATAAAAGGACGTACTTTTAGAAAGGAGATGAGGAGGAATTTCTTTAGTCAGAGGGTGGTGAATCTGTGGAATTCTTTGCCACAGCCGGCTGTGGAAGCCAAGTCAATGGATATATTTAACGCGGAGATTGACATATTCTTGATTAATACGGGTGACAGAGGTTACGGGGAGAATGAGGTTGAGAGGGAAAGATAGAACAGACATGATTAAATGGTGGGGTAGACTTGATAGGCCGCATGTCCTAATTCTGCTCCTAGAAACTTATGAAGAATGATATCTCTTTATCTCCTTGCAGGACCAGTACCAATTTCTATACAAAGCTGTACTCAGCTTGGTCAGTTCAAGGGAAGATGAAAGCCCTACGACCGCACTGGAAACCAATGGCCTTGTCCTTTGTGCTGACGACCACAGTGGAGCTGAAAGCATGGAGTCTCTGGTGTAACACACCATCCCCTTTCAGATGTTGTCAACTGCACAGGTATCCATGTCACGTCGCCTCTGGACGGCGACTTGCGGGTGACGTCCTATCATTAAAAATCGTAGCTGAAAAATGTGCAGTAAGTCATTTTGGCCTGGCTGATGTTCGCTGTAGTTACATATTCAGCATGTTCTGTGTCAAGTTTTTTCGTGGTCTGCTTCCAGTTTGTACCAGAGTCAGACATGGGGCTGGGAGGGTGGGTGGTGGTGGGGGGGGGGGGTGGGGGGGGGGGGGGGGGGCATTAATTCCTACAGAGGCTTTTTGATAGCGGCCAGTCCATCTGTGGCTCCCCGAGCCGAAGCCGCCCAAGTCTCACCCTTTTGCTATCTTCTACGATGTCCACAACTTCACAAGGCCAGCGTTCAGCAGCGCCCTATCATACAAGCTAGATAATGCACAGAAAGAGGGAAGGTTAGCGTTGATTAAGTCTGGATATGTAGACGTTGCTTAATTAAAGAAAGAAAATTAATCTTCTAATACATAGTGTAAATAGTAGAACAATGAACCCATCCATGGACCAAATTTCTATTTATAATTCTAGATTTTTATATTTTACTACAGAGTCTTTTCTAGTCTTTTTTTGATGTTATGACTACATTGTTGTTGTAGCTGGCATTTTATTAATGTTTAAAATATGTCTAATTCTGCTGCGATTCTAAATCTGATGTCAGGTGTTTATTAATGACCCATGTGATGTAATTTTTACAAATAACAGCATGCAATTTTAACACTGTTTGTGCAACAGGAATAGTGGGTCTTCAAAGCTTCACAGATGAAAGGACCCAGACGATGTGTGATTTTGTTGCAACTGATGTTTTTACATTTGTGGCTACTGTGGAAGAATTAAAATGCAGGTTTTATCAGCTGGTTATCAGTGGCTTTCATTATTGGGACCGTGCCAGTAACACCTCATTTCGGGCACATCTGTCAGCAGTCAGCAGTCGAGAATAATGTTCAGCTTTGCAGAGTATCTCAGCGTCCTACCTTCCGATTCAATTTGACGTAAGCGGTAGCCTGGGGCTCGACTGGATCATAGAAACATAAAAAAATAGGTGCAGGAGGAGGCCCTTCGAGCCTGCACCGCCATTCAATGTGATCATGGCTGATCATCCACAATCAGTAGCAATGTTACAAAATTTTGAGATTTAAAAAATCAAGTCTGCAATTTATCCCATCAGATAAAGCATAAAAAGTTTAATTTGACACCTAATTCACTTTCATATTTTAAGTATTAAAAAAGTTATGGCCATTTTCATACTCAGAAATTAGCATCTTGTTCCCTATTGCTTTACCATTGACTTAACACAAAAGCTGTGATCAAGGAGTCAAAAGCCCATAACTTTCTTAAAAATTAAGATAACTGAATTACATTTTCAGTTATTATAGATTGAAGCATTCTGAAACAAATATGAAACAATCTTACTTGGATGACCTGAAATTAAGCATATAATTAGTTAGTTACCCAATTGTAACTAATTACAATATTCAATTACTAGATCTAAACATCTATCCATTTCTTAAGAAAAGGTTAACATTTTTTAAAAACCTAAGTGTCCAAATAACATTCACACAAGAATTCACAATATAACATGATTTTTAAATCTCATTGTCATTAATTTATAGGCCAGATTGAAGGAATTTAGTGTTTAATTCCCGTAAATTAATGGCCATTTAAATCAACTTACGAGTGGGTTTTTGTGGAACGCGATCGTTTGGAACGTTCCGGTTTGCGGTGAATTTAACCCCCATATCGGCAGGAAAAATACTGCTGGTTCGTATATTTTTTTAGTCACCTTTTTGCAACATGAAATTTTGATAAAGGCTTCCTAAGAAGCATGTTTTTATGTAAAAATAAACTGTGTACGTCGTCCAACATGTTGACAAAATTGTCACCCGACGCGTCACAGAGTGCATCGTGTCTTGGCTTCCAGGGATCGCCACGAGGAAGCTTCTGTCCTGATCCCTTAAGATTAGTATTAGATGATCGAGCCCAGAAACAGGACCTATTAAGCAACTGGCGCAATGTGCATGTTACACAATAATACTATTTTACCTGGGTCAAATCACATTGATTTTTTTTAAAAAGAGATACAGCGCGGAAACAGGCCCACCGAGTCTGCGCCGACCAGCGATTCCCACACATTAAAACTACCCTACACACACTGGGAACAATTTACATTTTATACCAAGCCAATTAAACTACAAACCTGCACGACTTTTGGAGTGTGGGAGGAAACCGAAGATCCCGGAGAAAACCCACGCAGGTCACGGGGAGAACGCACAAACTCCGTACAGACAGCACCTGTGGTCAGGATCGAACCTGGCTGTCTAGTGCTATAAGCGCATTAAGGCAGCAACTCTACTACTGTGCCACCATCAAAGTACTGAACTAATAACTAAGATCTTCCATTGACTACTTCCCATCACCATGCCTGACACATTCCAGACTCCGATGCCCTATTAATGATATCATTGTTCACACAACACCCATTTCCACCCTTGCTGATGGAAATTAAATGCTTTTGGCTACAATACACAACCGTTGTTGAACAGCCTCAGTGTGATCAGGAGCACCATGACTATTCATTGAGTTTCTCATCATTTAGGATACTCTGCAATATGGGGAGACAGATTCAGAGTAGCTTCAGAAATGATTAGTTTAGTTTAGAGATACAGCAGAGAAACACGCCCTTCGATCCAACGTGACTCACGTTGCAGCGGCCCCTACAGCCTGCCTGTCTTTTTTTATTTCTGGTGTAGTTAAATGTAGTTGTTCGTGTTTTTTTTTGTACTGTTTATAACTGTGTATATGTGGGGGGTGGAGGGGGGAGGGGGAAACCTTTAAAATCCCTTCCCTGCACGGCAGACCCGACTTTCTCCCTGTCGGGTCTCCGTTGTCGTTGGGGCCTAGTACCGTGGAGCGGCCTCCGACAGGGACGACCTGGGGGCTCCAGTCACGGAGCCTGCGGAGCTGCGGACTTGCCATCGTGGGGCTGGCCGGCCTCGGAGCGTGGGGAGCGGTGGTGGATCGCCGCTGCGGCCCGACTCCGGAGCTCCTGCTCCAGCTCCAGCTGCGCCCGACTCCGCTCCAGCTGCGGCCCGACTCCGGGGGGCTCCAGCTCCAGCTCCAGCTTACAGTCGGTGGACTGTCAGGATATCGGGAGCTCGCGGGTCCGGGTGGGAGACCGCTCTCCGGAGATCCCGCAGCACAACTTCTCCAGCCCGTGCCGCGGGGTTGGAACGACCCGGAGTGGGGCCGTACATCGCCCGGCGCGGCCTCAATGGCTGTGGGACTTGACACCGCCTGCCTGGGGCTTCGAAATGGGGAGAGAAATGGTGCGGGGGAGAGAGAAGAACTTTGCCTTCCATCACAGTGAGGAGGAGATTCACTGTGATGGATGTTTGTGTGAATTGAATTGTTTGTGTGTTTTTTTAATGAATTGCTCTGTTTGTATGGCTTGTCTGAGGTTCTCTGAGGTTCGAATGACAAGTAATAAAATCTATCTATCTATCTATCAGAGGGCGCTGGAGGCCGGTTCTTTGGATACTTTCAAGAGAGACCTAGAAAGGGCTCTTAAAGACAACGGAGTCCAGGGGATATGGGGAGAAGGCAGCAACAGGGTACTGATTGGGAATGATCAGCCATGATTACATTGAATGGCGGTGCTGGATCGAAGGGCCGAATGGCCTACTCCTGCACCTATTGTCTATTGAGTCCACGACCTATCTATCACCTATTCACACAAGTTCTGTCACCCCACTGACTAGTGTGAAGTTAGACACACTAACTTATTACACGAGTTGGTGGCGTAACTAGTGTTACACACTAACACCAGTGAGTAACACTAATGGGTTGTAGACACAAAATGTTGGAGCGACTCGGTCTGAAGAAGGGTATCGAGGTGGGAGATTGCAACCTTCACGTGGTCCGCCGTGTTTCGACGAATGCAATCAACCTGGTGTGCACAATCAAATAAGATCTAATAGAACAAGTTGTCCGACAACTTTAGGCTGTGCACGCCATACGCAAGAAGAAGAAGAAGGGTCTCGACCCGAAATGTCACCCATTCCTTCTCTCCAGAGATGCTGCCTGTCCCGCTAAAATTTGATTTAAACCACAATAATGGGTTACTAGTTACTGCAATGCGATAAACTATATTCATCCCCGGAGGGAAATTGGCCTGCCAACAGTCACGACACACAAACTTGAAATTAAAAGAAAACGAAATGGACACTAACTAGTGACTGGTACACACTGCCCACAATGGCAATTTACAGAGGCCAATTAACCTGCAAACCCGCACACCTTTGGGATGGGGGGGGGAGAGGGGGGGAGACTGGAGCACCCGAAGAAACCCACGGGGTCACAGGGAGAACGTGCAAACTCCACACAGAGAGCAGCCGAGGTCAGGATCGAACATTGGTGTCTGGGGCTGTGAAGCTACAGCTCTACTAGTTGCACCTTTCAAAAAAAAACTGTTATTTTGTTTGTGTTAACCGATTATATTTAGCCACATTGTACCAAACAGTTCAAAAAAACATTAAAAAAAAATAGAAACCAGGTACAAAGTTTGAAAGGTTGTAACCATATAACCATATAACCATATAACAATTACAGCACGGAAACAGGTCCTCTCGGCCCCTCCAGTCCGTGCCGACCATTTGTTTTCCCCTAGTCCCATCTACCTGCACTCAGACCATACCCCTCCATTCCCTTCACGTCCATATACCTATCCACTTTACTCTTAAATGTTAAAATCGATCCTGCCTCCACCACTTCTGCTGGAAGCTCATTCCACACAGCCACCACCCTCTGAGTAAAGAGGTTCCCCCTCACGTTACCCCAAAACCTCTGTCCCTTAATTCTCATGTCATGCCCTCTTGTTTGAATCTTCCCTACCCTCAATGGGAAAAACGTATCCACGTCAACTCTGTCTATCCCTTTCATCATTTTAAAGACCTCAATCAAGTCCCCCCTTAACCTTCTGCGCTCCAAAGAATAAAGACCTAACGTTCAACCTTTCTCTGTAACATAGTTGCTGGAACCCTGGCAACATTCTTGTAAATCTCCTCTGTACTCTCTCTATTTTGTTGACATCCTTCCTATAACTAGGCGACCAAAATTGTACACCATACTCCAGAATTGGTCTTACCAATGCCTTGTACAATTTTAACATTACTTCCCTACTCCTATATTCAATGCTCTGATTTATAAAGGCCAGCACACCAAAGGCTTTCTTTACCACCCTATCTACATGCGATTCCACCTTCAGGGAACTATGCACAGTTATTCCTAGATCCCTCTGTTCCACAGCATTCCTCAATTCCCTACCATTTACCATGTACGTCCTATTTTGATTTGTCCTGCCAAGATGTAGCACTTCACACTTATCAGCATTAAACTCCATCTGCCATCTTTCAGCCCACTTTTCCAAATGGCCCAAATCTCTCTGTAGACTTTGAAAATCTACTTCATTATCCACAACACCACCTATCTTAGTATCATCTGCATACTTACTTATCCAATTTTCCACCCCATCATCCAGATCATTGATGTATAGATGTTTGCGTTAGATTCACCTTGTCAAGTGTTTGAGCAGCCTGCTCACAGTGTGTCACTAAATGAGCAGGGGGGGTTTCTGTCTAGAAGGTGCCTCCATGGTGCTGAGGGAAGCACTAGTTAGCAGAGACCCAGCATGACCACAGCTGGCATTCACAGTGGGTGGGGGACATTACTGCAGGAGGCACTAACATAGTCACGCAGGGCGGCCAGAGAGGCAAAATGCCTACCTGGTTCCTTAAGATGTACAATATGTTGGCAGGTTCAGTTCCGAAGTTCAGGCAGTCTGAAGAAGGGTCTCGATCCGAAACGTCACCCATTCCTTCTCTCCAGAGATGCTGCCCGTCTCGCTGAGTTACTCCGGCATTTTGTGTCTTAGCTTCAGTTCTTGCAAGCCTGTAATCGCTGCGATGTAGGACGTTGGCCACGCACTCGTGCTTAGACTGGACTACCGGAACCCGGGTACAATCCCGACCTCGGGTGCTGCCAACGCGGAGTCTGCACGGTCTCCCTCTGACCGCGTGGGTTTGCTCCGGGTGCTTTGGTTTACTTCCACATCCCAAAGGTGTGCGGGTTTGTGGGAGAGAGCAGTCCTGACGATCGGGTCGACTCCCAACCTCACTGCTGAAGCCACCCAAACATGCACTGTAAATCCATGCAACATCTCACCACTGCATCACTCAGGCAACTCTGTCCATGGAGGGAGTTATTGACCTCAGTGGGAAGGGATAGCTTTAGTTTAGTTTAGTTTAGTTTAGAGATACAGCACGGAAACAGGCCATTCTGTGGCGACCAGTGATCCCCACACATTAACACTACCCTACACACACTAGGGACAATTTTACATTTATACCAAGCCAATCTGTACATCTTTGGAGTGTGGGAGGAAACCAAAGATCTCGGGAAAAACCCACGCGGTCACGGGGAGAACGTGCAAGCTCCGTACAGACAGCGCCCGTAGGCAGGATCGACCCAGGTCTCAAGGTGCTGTGAGGCAGTAGCTCTACCACTGCGCCAACCTGCTGCATTGCATTGGAAACAGGTCATTTGGCCCACCGGGTCCGCGCTGACCAGCGATCACCCTGTACACTAGCTCTATCCTGCACACTGGGAACAATTTACAGAAGCCAATTAACCTACAAACCTCCATGTCTTTGGGATGAGGGAGGAAACTGGAGCACCCGGAGAAAACCCACGCAGGTCATGGGTAGAACATAGAAAATAAGTGCACGGGTAGGCCATTCGGCCCTTCAAGCCAGCACCGCCATTCAATATGTTCATGGCTGATCATCCAAAATCAGCAGCCCGTTCCTGCTTTCTCCCCATATCCCTGGATTCCATTAGCCCTAAGAGCTAAATCTAACTCTCTCTTGACTACATGAACTTACAAACATCCTTACAGACAGCACCCATAGTCAGGATTGAACCCGAGTCTCTGGCGCTGTAAGGCAGTACTCTGCCGCTGTGCCACTGTTCGCAAGAGGAACGTCTGCCTGCGGCCACCAGAACCACTGCCTCAGGTATTCTGGCATTACAGAGTCGCGTAATGTGGAAACAGCGCTGTGCCCCAACATCCCTTTATCCTTCGCTATAACACGTCCATTTACTCGAAGCCTACATCACCCCTTCTATATTTTTACATTTCCGCATTCCAAGGACTTGTATCTGGATGTCTCCTGCAACTCATGGCCTTTAACTAAATGAGGCAGTGCACTCAAACAGTCTGGGCCAGACCTGGAGTAAAGTCATCGAGCTGTAGGGCAATACAGCGTGGAAATTGGTGCATCACCCCCAGCACATCTACATAGACCGTAAAGCAACCACCATTTTATACCAATCCTACACCTAGCTTGGTTTTAATTCTCCCCACATTCCCATGATCTCCTCCTTGCACCCTCCCAAGTTCTAACACTATGGGCAATTTCCAGAGCCCAACTAACCTAACAACCCGTATGTCTAAAGGGCCTGTCCCACTTATGCGATGTTATTGGCGACCCGTCATAGTCACAGCAAGTCGCTGAAAATGTTCAAAATGTTTAAAATCCGGCAGCGACCAGGAAAAGGTATGACTCTCTCGGGGACTACTCACGACCATACAGGCGCCATGGCGCGGGGGTGACGCCTGTTTTGAACATTTTTAACATTTTCGGCGACCTGCTGCGACCACGACAGGTGCCGGCAAGTCGCCGAAAAAAATCGAGCAAGTGGGACAGGCCCTTTCGGATTGATGGGAGGCAATCTACATGGTCTACACAGACAGCATCAGGAGTCAGGGTTGAACCAGACTTTGGAGATACAGCGCGGAAACAGGCCCTTTGGCCCACCGATTCTGGCGCCGACCAGCGGTCACCTGCACACTTGTTCTATCTCGCATACGAGGGTCAATTTACAGAAGCCAATTGAACTACAAGCCCGTCCGTCTTTGGAGCGTGGGAAGAAACCGGAGCATCCGGAGAAAACCCATAGGGTCCGAGGGGGAACTCTGTACAGTGCAAACTCTGTACAGGCTGCACCTGTAATAAAGATCGAACCAGAGTCTCGGGCGCTGTCGGTCAGCAACTCCAGCGCCGCGCCACTGAATCGCTGGAGTTGCGATCAAGAGGGGGTGGAGACAACCCACACAGAAATACCATCATTTGTAGATGTTCTAGCCCAGGAAAACCCCATGGATAAATCTGAAGGAGGAACTGGGGCAGACACAATGCACCTTCACTTGGGTACATGTCACTACAATTGTGTTCCCTGCAGAATTTATCCACATATGTGACTATAGCCAAAAGGCCACATACAACAGCACTACCGATGAATGGTAATTTGCATGAAAGCTGCAGTTTAATGGGAGGGTACATTCCGAGCTCAAAGGCAGATTGGCACCATAACACCTTTCGCAAAGGCATCTTGGTTTATCAACAAACAAATTACTTGTGGCTTGCAATCTCCGTCAATGATTAAGGTTCAATCATTAATTATCACATTGTTTTAAATAAACAATTCATTCGCATTCTGAACATGTAGAAAGGTCAACGGCGTCTACAATACAGAGTAGTCACCTGGAATTTACACTTTAAAAACATTACAAGTGCTTCGGAAGAATAAAATCTGTGGCAAACAATATATTTTCGTGCTATTTCCCAGTCACACAACGTGTTCATGTACAAGTAGTGGTGGAAGTGTACACAATCCCCTCAGTTTTGATACGATCTAGGATTGGTCGATAGATATCTCTGGTCAATGGTCCAAACACTCCTTTGTTAGTAATTTCACCTGTAAACAAGAGTTAAACAAAAAAAAAACCACACATAATCAGTGCAACGGCATCAGAAGGTGCTTTAGGTATAAAAAGCTATAGAAGTGCGAAAGTGCACGCCTCCAGATTCAGGAACAGTTTCGTCCCAGCTGTTATCAGGCAACTGAACCATCCTACCACCAACTGAACCATCCTACCACCAACTACAGTGCAATCCCAAGCTGATGAAGGGTCTCGACCTGAAACGGTCACCCATTCCTTCTCTCCAGAGAAGCTGCCCGTCCCGCTGAGTTACTCCAGCTTTTCGTGTCTGCCTTCAGTCCTGAACTACTATCGACCTCATCGCAATATCCTTGATCGGACTTTGCTGGCTTTACATTGCACTAAACGTTATTCCCTTATCATGTATCTATACACTGTAAATGGCTCAATTGTAATCATGTATTGTCTTTCCGCTGACTGGATAGCACGCAACAAAAGCTTTTTACTGTGTGGAGTTTGCACGTAATCCCTGTGACCTGCCTGGGTTTTTCTTCGAGAGATTTTTCCGGTTTCCTCCCATACTCCAAGGTTATACAGGTTTGCAGGCTTATTGGCTCGGTATAAATGTAAATTGTCCGTGGTGTTATTGTGCGGGGATCGCTGGACGGCATGGACTCAGTGGGCCGAAGGGCCTGTTTCCCCTCTGTATCTCTAAACTAAACTAAATTATTCTTCCATTGTGCCTGAACAAATTCTGAGAAGGAAAAATAGATCAGTCATGATTGAATGACGGAGTAGGCTCGATGGGCCGATTGGCTTAAATCTGCTTCTATGACTTATGAACTTGTAAGTGTAGACATTTTATTATCAAGTTGCAGGCAGCGACATCAGCAAAAAGAAACTAAATCCTTCTCAACTAACAAATCCGTAGAATAATCATGGTTCTAAGAACTTGTACTAAGAAAGTTCCAGAGAAGTAGTTTGAGAACAAGTTCTATGAAGTATTTCTATTAAGAGAAAATGGCAGGCATCTCAGATGAAAGATGATGCCACCAGCAATCCTGCATTCCTTCCGCACAGCACTTCAACAGAAATTTGGATTAGCGTCATAGTCACAGAGTGATACAGTGTGGAAACAGGACCTTCAGACCAACATGTCCCAGCTACACTAGTCCCACCTGCCTGCGCTTGGCCCATATCCCTCCAAACCTGCCACATTCTGTAATGGGATTTGAATGCACAAGGAGTTGGGAGCAGGCTAAGAGAGGGGTGGCCTGGGACTGGGGGCAGTGGTGATGTGGTGGGGAAAGAGGGTTCATTTCTCCAGCTTCCATTTTGTTCAGACTTCCCTGGATCCATTCTGCTGATTTTCTATAGATCCTAAATCCCTCTCCTTTTTACTTTAGACTTCAGAGACGGTGTGGAAACTGGCCCTTCAGCCACACCGAGTCCAGGCCGGCCAGTGATCACACCGTACGCAAGCACTATTCTACACATTCGGGGCGATTTACAGTTTACAGAAGCCAATTGACCTACAAACCAGTAGGTCTTTGGAGAGTGGGAGGAAACCGGAGCACCCGGAGGAACGCAGGCAGGTTATAGGGAGAACGGGCAAACTCTATACAGACAGCGCTTGCTGTCAGGATCGAACCCAGGTCTCTGGCGCTGGGAGGCAGCAACTCTACCGCTGTGTCACCGGGCCGCCCCTCTGTGCCGTCCTCTTATTCAACGTGTCGACAGACGCAACGTAAACATTCAGAATCCCTTTCACAAATATTTACGACCGTCTCACAGAAAGACATGCGTGAAGTGAAAGAGCACTTACCATCTAAGATCATCTCGGCTGCAATTGCACACGGGTAGCCGACAGTTTTGGCCATTGCCGAGAAGCCGCCAACATCACCATAGACCACCAGGCTGTCGTGCTTGATTTCCAGTTGGCCCGAGGGGTGTCTAATCCCAACATCGTTCCGCAACACGACCAGGTCTCTCTCACCAGGAGCTGAAACAAAAACATCAGTTTAGAGAAATTCTTAAAGGATTGGATAGGCTAGATGCAAGAAAAATGTTCCCGCTGTTGGGGGTGTGGGTCCAGAACCAGGGGTCATGGTTTAAGAATAAGGGGCAGGCCATTTAGGACTGAGATGAGGAAGACCTTTTCACCCAGCCAGTTATGAATCTGTGAATTCCCTGCCACAGAAGGCAATGGAGGCCAATTCACT
This sequence comes from Okamejei kenojei, assembly GCA_035221665.1. Taxonomy (NCBI): domain Eukaryota; kingdom Metazoa; phylum Chordata; class Chondrichthyes; order Rajiformes; family Rajidae; genus Okamejei; species Okamejei kenojei. The sequence continues at coordinate 41,134,867 of CM069149.1, read as the reverse complement.
GGATGTTTACAAGGGTTATGGGCCTGTCCAACTTACGCGACTTTCAACATGTTGAAAATCCAGCGGCGACCAGAACAAGGCACGACTCTTTGGGCGACTACTCACAACGGTACAGGCTTCACCCCGAGGCATGTCGCCAGGGTGTCGCCTGTACGGTCGTGAGTAGTCTCCACAGTAGCCCAAAGGGTCATAGTGCCTTTCTGGTCGCCGCTGGCTTTTCAACATGTTGGAAATTTTCGGCGACCCGCAATGACCTATGACGGGTGCCGGCAGCCGCTGAAAAAGTCACGTAAGTGGGACAGGCCCATTAGATATAGCTCTTAGAGCTAACGGAATCAAGAGATATGGGGAGAAAACAGGAACGGGGTACTGATTGTCGATGATAAGCCGTGATCATGTTGAATGGCGGTGGTGGCTCGAGGGCGAACGGTTTACTCCTGCACCCATTTTCTATGTTTCTATAATGAGACCTCAACCTAAATCCCAACTTGTCATCTGCTTCTTGTAGAAACAAGAACTGCAGATGCTGATTTTCACCAAAGATGGGCACAAAGTGCTGGAGTAACTCAGCGGATCAGGCAACAAACCTGGAGAAAAAGGATAGGCGATGCTTTGGGTCAGGACCCTTCTTCAAAGAAAGGTCCCGACCCAAAACATCGGCCTATCCTTTTCCTCCAGAGATGTTGCCTGACACACTAAGTTACTCCTGCACTCTGTGTCTGTTTTCTGCTTCTTGTTGAAGACACGGGGCGATGCTCCATCCCCTCAAATGGCCTTCACCTTTTCCATGTTGAAAATAATCAGAGAATTATCCACAGCCGTCTCTGGTGGACAGCAGGCAGCATCTGCTAACATATGATGAGCGTTTGACGGCACTGGGCCTGTACTCGCTGGAGTTTAGAAGAATGAGGGGGGGACCTCATTGAAATGTAGAAAATAGTGAAAGGCTTGGTTAGAGTGGATGTGGTGACGATGTTTCAACTAGTGGGAGAGACTAGGACTAGAGGTCATAGCCTAAGAATTAAAGGACGTTCTTTTAGGAAGGAGATGGGGAGGCATTTATTTAGTCAAGAGGGTGGTGAATCTGTGGAGTTCATTGCCACAGAAGGCTGTGGAGGCAAAGTCAGTGGATATATTTAAGGCAGAGATAGATAGATTCTTGATTAGTACAGGTGTCAGAGGTTATGGGGAGAAGGCAAGAGAATGGGGTTAGGTGGGAGAGATAGATCAGCCAGGATTGAATGGCTGGATGGGCCGAATGGCCTAATTCTGCTCCTATCACTAATGATCTCATGACCTTATGATCTCTGGAGAAAAAGGATTTGTGACATTTTTGGTCAGCACCTTTCTTTGAAGAGGATCCCGACCCAAAACGACACCCACCCTTCCTCCCCACAGATGCTGCCTGACTCGCCGAGTTACTCCAGCATGTTGTGTCTATCTTTGGCATAAACCAGCAGCTGCAGTTCCTTCCTACACTCCATTTCTTATAACTGCTTGGAAATTATTTTTGATTGAAAAGCTGAGCTGAATCTATCCCAGCAGTTCACACTAATTAACCTGTTCATAAATTCATACTTGACTTAGAACAAAGCTCAATTCTCACAGCGGTTTTGTAAATCCTTCATCGTTTTCTTTTTAATTGAGTCGTAACATTAAACTTTTTTTTTTTTTTTTTTAAATTAAGTTTTAACAATAAAACAGTGACAGCTATTGCATGAGAACATGCAGAGCTTCTCTTACCGTAAGAAAGTTTGGGCTCAATGTGCTTTGCAAAAGACTCGAGAAGACTGTGTCCTTTCTCCACCGGCTCATCTTTGAACAGCCCGAGCCTTTGTCAGAACAAACAAACGTTAGACCAGGTAATTGCGCAAGGCAAGTTGGTGAACGGAATCTTTAAAGATGGTACGGATGTAATTGTTCGGTCATGCAAGGCCAAGTGAGTGTGGGAGAATCAGGACAGTTAACATTGCATTGATTGATTCAACATAGTGCTGGGATTATGATCAGTGTAGAGTGGACACAGTGGAGAAGCAGTGAACCTCCACAGCACTGCAACTAGATAAGAACCAGAAACCCATAGCTACCCATACTATAACACTCCAGCATGAAATCAAGCCCATCGGCCCAACATGTCCCATCCACACTAGTCCCACCTGCCTGCGTTTGGCTGCATCCCCCTAAATCAGTCCTATCCATGGACCTGTGTAAAAGTTTCTTAAATGTCGGGATAGTACCTTGCTCAACTACCTCCCCCGGCAGCTCGTTACATACACCTACCGCCCTTTGCGTGAAAATGTTACCCCCCAGGTTCCTGTTAAATCTTTCCTCCCTCACCTTAAACCAAGGGTTCCCACCAACCTGGGGTAAATTTCGCCTACCCAGGGGGTATATTTTGCCTACCCAGGGGGTAAATTTGTTGATTCTGGATTTGTGCATATTTTTTCTCATTGACTGACTGTGTTTGGTTCTGGTTTACCGGTATCTGTTCATCATTAGTTGTTCATAAATAAATGAAATAACATTGTTCTGTGCTATTAAAGTTGCCAGGGGCAAACGGGACGAAAAAGGTTGGGAGACCCCTGCCTTAAACCTATGTCCTCTGGTTCTCGATTCCCTACTCTGGGCAAGACTATGCATCTACCCGATCTATTCCTCTCATAATTTTGTACACCTCCATAAGATCACCCCTCATCCTCCTGTGCTCCAAGGAATAGAGTCCTAGCCTACTCAACCTCTCTCTAACGATCAGGCACTCGAGTCCTGGCAACATCTTCGTAAATCTTCTCTGCATCCTTTCCAGCTTGGTCCTTTGTTCCCAATAAGAAAGGACACCTCGGTTACAAGAGATTTTGTCCGCTGTAACCAAAATCCATTATAAAGAGGTTCTTAATAATGAGGGCAGACTGTATTAACATATTTTAAACTATGTCTTAATGAGGAACTATCTTAAGATTATCTGAAATTTATCTTGGTTATAATACTTGTTCCGCTGATACAAATCAATAACACCTGCCTGCTTTCCTTTTTTCTCAAACAAAACGAAATATGGCATGCGTGAGTCTCAAAAATGCCCCTCTTTATACAGCCAAGGTCTCAGATTGGCTGCTCAATGGACTGCCATCAAATGCATGGTGATCCATCATAGAGGGGAGGTGCACGGAAATAAATTGTGTAGGAAAAAACAGCAGATGCTGGTTTACACCGAAGATAGACACAAAATGCTGGAGTAACTCAGCGGGACAGGCAGCATCTCTGGAGAGAAGGAATGGGTGACGTTTCAGGACAAGATCTCTACTTCAGCAAATAAACTGTAGTGATTCATGTAGATCTTCTTGGCAGATAACCAGCGAATACTAGTTGCTGCATAAACAGCATCATTATCCAAGTGTGCGGCACGGTGGCGTAGCGGTAGAGCTACTGCCTTGCAGCGCCAGAGACCCAGGTTCGATCCTGACCACGGGTGCTTGTCTGTACGGAGTTTGTACGTTCTCCCCGTGACCTGCGTGGGTTTTCTCCGAGATCTTCGGTTTCCTCCCACACTCCAAAGAGGTTTGTAGGTTACTTGGCTTGATATAAATGTAAAATTGTCCCTGGTGTGCGTAGGGTAGTGTTAATGTGCGGGTATGGCTGGTCGGCGCGGACGCGGTGGGCCGAGGGGCCTGTTTCCGTGTTGTATGTCTAAACTAAACTGAACAACTCTCAGACACAAACCATTCAAGTGGCCTTTGACAGAGAAATTACGGGACGAAAAATCCAGATCTTCCCCTCACCAATTCAACGTGTTCATTCTGTGCTCATCTCTTTCAATCTTTTCGTACACAACTTCCTCGAGACTCTGGACGCTGCTGGACGGTGGGATTCCCACCAGCGTGCACATCAGCTCCCTCTGCACAAACGCAAGTAGAGTTTCAAGTCAGGGAGTAAACAGAGTGAGAAATATGGTGGCAGAGGCAGGGGCACCTGGGTGGGAAGGTGTTAAGGGCCTGTCCCACTTAGGCTATTATTAGGCAATAGACAATAGACAATAGGTGCAGGAGTAGGCCATTCGGCCCTTCGAGCCAGCACCGCCATTCAATGTGATCATGGCTGATCATCTCCAATCAGTACCCCGTTCCTGCCTTCTCCCCATATCCCCTGACTCCGCTATTTTTAAGAGCCCTATCTAACTCTCTCTTGAAAGCATCCAGAGAACCCGCCTCCACCGCCCTCTGAGGCAAAACTGCACACAAAATGTGTTAAGGGCCTGTCCCACTTAGGCTATTATTAGGCGACTGTCTTAGTTGTAGCAGGTCGCTGAAAGAACGGCAACTGGACCCCCCCTTCAACGTAAAATTGAAAATAGAATCATTACTTTAACAACAAAAAAAAAACAAAGTCTGCACTGGCGACAACCTACGTCACCCGGCAACAACCTACGTTAGCCTGGCAACAACTACGTCAGGTGAGGTCAAGCTGCGCTCATTGGCGTCAAACCCACTGTCGCCGACTGTCCCCGAAAAGTTTTCAACGTGTTGTAAATCCAGCGGCGACCAGAAAGACGCTCCGACTCTTTGGGTGTCCGAGGAGACTACTCACGAACATACAGGCGACACCCTGGTGACCATGTGGCGACGGCCTAGTTGCCTGTAGTCGCCTAAAAAATAGCCTAAGTGGGACAGGCCCTTTGCACAAAAGCAGCAATATTCTTATATCACAATGGATAAAACAATGGATCACTTTGTTCAACTGTTTGATTACCAGCAGATGTTGACATTCAGTCACCATTTTTAGGGGGGCACAACTTCAGAATTGCTGCCTTACAGCGCCAGATACCCGGGTTCAATCCTGACCTCAGGTGCTGTCAGCATGGGGTTTGCACGTTCCTCCCGTGACCGCTTGGGATTTTTCTCTGAGTGCTTCGGTATCCTCCCACATTCCAAAGACGTGCAGGTTTGTGAGCTAATTGACGTCCGATAAATTGTCCCAGCCATTTAGCTAGAGCTGGTGTATGGGTGATCAATGATCAGCATGGATTCGGTGGGCCAAAGAGCCTGTTTCTCCGCTATATCTCTAAACACAACAAAACTGCTGGCTTTGATTTTAATTTGTGTCAAAATAAAATGAACCATTATTTTCACTAAAGATTGTGACAAGTCAAAGGTGTCGACATACTGCCTACAAACGCAAGGGTTTCAACGTAGAAAGTAGGTCGAGGAGGTTACAGAGAGTTAGAGAGAGCTACATGCCAGTTCCTCCATTTCAAAACTATTTTGTTTAGTTTAGTTTAGAGAAACGGGCCCTTTGGCTCACCGGGTCTGCGCTGACCAGCGATCCCCACACACTTAACGCAATCCCACACACACCAATGGCAATTTTTACATTTACCAAGCCAATTAACCAGCAAACCTGCATATCTTTGGAGTGTGTGTGAGAAACCAAAGATCTCGGAGAAAACCCATATTGGTCTCCCCATGGGGAGAACTCCGTGCAGACAGCACCCGTAGTGGGAAACGAACCTGGGTCTCTGGCACTGCAAGGGCTGTAAGGCTGCAACTATACCGCTGCGCCACCTTAACCTCCGCCCTTAAACAGATATTTCGCCCATCGAATCCATGCTGACCATCGATCATCCATTCACAGTAATTCTATGTTATCCCACTTTTGCATCCAATTCCCACACAATAAGGGGCAATGTACAGATGCCAATTAACCTACAGACTGCATGTCTTTTGGGATGTGGAAACTTTTTTTTTCCTCATTTATTACATTGTTTACAGAGTACAGTGTTTACATATTCTGTCGTGCTGCTGCAAGTAAGAATTTCATTGTTCTGTCTGGGACCTACGACAACGAAACACTCTCGACTCTCGAAACCGGAGCACCCAGAGGAAACCCACGCAGGTCACGGGGGGAAACGTGCAAACTCCACTGCAGACAGCACCCGAGGTCAGGATCGAACCCTGGTCACCGGCACCGCGAGGCAGCGGCAGTGGCTCCACCAGAAGTGCCACTATGCCTCCCTTGAAATTCATAATGAACAGCAAATAAAAACCCCAAGAAATAAAGCGTTAATACTGGACGTCAGTTTAGAAGTGAGGTTAGAAAAGACCAGCGGCAACCGTCAGAGGGAGTGCAGCGTAGGTTTACAAGGTTAATTCCCGGGATGGCAGGACTGTCATATGCTGAGAGAATGGAGCGGCTGGGCTTGTACACTCTGGAATTTAGAAGGATGAGAGAGGATCTTATTGAAACATAAGATTATTAAGGGTTTGGACACGTTAGAGGCAGGAAACATGTTCCCGATGTTGGGGGAGTCCAGAACCAGGGGACACAGTTTCAGAATAAGGAGTAAGCCATTTAGAACGGAGATGCGGAAACACTTTTTCTTACAGAGAGTTGTGGAATTCTCTGCCTCAGAGGGCGGTGGAGGCCGGTTCTTTGGATACTTTCAAGAGAGAGCTAGATAGGGCTCTTAAAGATAGCGGAGTCAGGGGATATGGGGAGAAGGCAGGAATGGGGTACTGATTGGGGATGATCAGCCATGTTCACATTGAATGGATCGAATTCGATGGCTTGAAGGGCCGGATGGCCTACTCCTGCACCTATTGTCCATTATTACATAGCAAGGTTGAATGGTCCAAACGTCAATTTGTCAAGCAACACTCTGTGCTTTTCCAAGAAGGTAAGATACCTACCCAGGTAATCGGAGGAGCGTCAGGAGAGAGGAGGGGACATGGATCAGGGTTGATGAGTCCTATCTTGTGAAAGCCTTTCACTGTATTTGCATATCCCTGCAAAAAAAAGAGCACAAGGCAATGTCTATTAGCGTTGCCATTAAATAAAAAGCCATTTGACAGATTAAACGTTATTTGAGATCAGTTGAGCTTAAAGGTGATTAACTTTAGTTTAGTGCAGAGAAACAGCATGGAAACAGGCCCCCCCGAGTCTGCGGCAACCATCAATCACCCTTTCACACTAGTTCTATGTTGTCCCACTTTTAGTTCACGTTTCAGATCAACGATTTTGTAACGGGTGATTTGTTTTCCAATGTCTTCACAGATGCTGCCTGACCTGCTGGTTATTTCCAACAGTAGACACAAAATGCTGGAGTAACTCAGTGGGACAGGCAGCATCTCTGGAGAGAAGGAATGGGTGACGTTTCAGGTTGAGATCCTTCATCAGACTGGGACCGCTCTCCAGTTGGTGGTAGGACGGTTCAGTTGCCTGATAACAGCTGGGAAGAAACTGTCCCTGAATCTGGAGCTGAGTGCTTTCACACTTCTATACCTTTTTATACCTAAAGAATGTTCTGAGAGAACATACTGAGCATCTCTGGAGAGAAGGAATGTGTGACGTTTCAGGTCGAGACCCATCTTCAGACAGCCTCGACCTGAAACATCACTCATTTCTCTCCAGAGATGTTGCCTGTCCCCGCTGAGTAACTCCAGATGTCTGTGTCCATTTCCGGTTTTTTGATTTCTGCGAAATGGCTTATCGGTTGCTGACGAAGGATTAATGAATCAATCTGTTCACTAAGAAGATGTAAAGTGTTTAAATCTTTCTTTTACAAGCATGAAACCCAATTCCCTGAATCCTCTGTGATCATAACGCTCAGGATTATTCCAAATAAGGACATGAAACAGGAAAAAACAGATGCTGGTGTTGGATAGTAGGCAAGAACTCATCTGCAACCTGTCCAGTAAGGCCAAAACAATATCTCAACAAAAAAAGCATTCATACCAGCAGAGTGAAGCTGCTTAATATTTCTGTGAAATATGAAGGATTAGAGTAAATTTTCAAATTAATTCTCAGCATTGGTAAATTCATAATGCCACCGATGACTGTGGAGGCCAAGTCAATGGATATTTTTAAGGCAGCGATGGATGAATTCTTGATTAGTACTTGATTAGTGTCAGGCGTTATGGGGAGAAGGCAGGAGAATGGGGTGAGGAGGGAGAGACAGATCAATCATGATTGAATGGCGGAGTAGACTAGATGGGCCGAATGGCCACATTCTGCTCCAACCCCGTGAACTTATGAATAGTTTTTTTCCTGAGAAATAACAGAAGGTGAATAACAACTTGCATTAGTAGAGCGTGGAATATAGAACAGTACAGCACAGTAAAAGGCCCTTCGGCCCACAATGCCTGTGTTGAACATGATGCCGACATAAACTACTCTCTTCTTGATCCATAACCCTCCATTCCCTGCGTATCTAAAGGTCTTTAAAACACCACCATCGTATACCCCTCCACCACTGTCACCCATGATGGTGCATCCAGACACTACAACACCCTCTGTCTTAAAAATACTTGCCCAGCACATCTCCTTTAAACTTTACCCCATCTTGCCTAAAACCTGAGCTTCCTACTCTTGGAAATCTCCACCGTGGGGAGCAAGGTTCTGACTATCTACTCTCTATGCCTCTCATAACTTGAGAGACATGGATACGTTTTTCCCATTGAGGGTAGGGAAGATTCAAACAAGAGGGCATGACATGAGAATTAAGGGACAGAGGTTTCGGGGTAACGTGAGGGGGAACTTCTTTACTCAGAGGGTGGTGGCTGTGTGGAATCAGCTTCCAGCAGAAGTGGTGGAGGCAGGATCGATTTTAACATTTAAGAGTAAAGTGGATAGGTATATGGACGTGAAGGGAATGGTCTGAGTGCAGGTAGATGGGACTAGGGGTAAACAAATGGTCGGCACGGACTGGAAGGGCTGGAAGGGCCGAGAGGGCCTGTTTCCGTGCTGTAATTGTTATATGGTTATATGGTTATATGGTTACATCTGTCAGGCTCCCTCTCAACCTCCAGCGTCCGAGAGACAACAATCCAAGTCTGTGCAACATCTCTTTGTAGCTAGTACTCTCGAACCCAGGCAGCAATTGAGGAAACCATATACCTCACACTTACACTTGACCTCCCAAAGTGCAACAACTCACACTTGCTCTGTCTGCCTGCACGTGACCAAGCGCTCATCATTCCCTGCATATCCACGTGCCTATTTAAAGGCCATCTCTAGATTCTTCCACTTACATTTGACCTCCGCAAGTGTAACATCCCACACTTGTACGGATTAAATTCCAACGTAACATCTTTATCATGTCAATATTCCCAGCGTTACATCTAGGAGTTTTATCAAACACAACTGGACCTACATAGCTTAAGAGCTGTTGAAACGCATAACCAATTATGCAGTTAAAGATAACTTAAAAGTATATGAGCCCATTAAAAGGGAAACAGCGAGCGAGCAGTTCATAGGTTTGTAACTCTTCCTCTTCTTGCAAATGAAACATAAATAAACCAAAGGAATAGTTAGATCTCACGCCGGGAGTTGAGCAGCCAGGTTGTTGTCTCTGCGTCAATGTCTGCCAGGCCCTGAGCTCCATTTGGTGGGGGGTAGAGCGGGCACCCAGAGATGACATGGTTGGCCGCCTGTTGTTCTGCTCTGCATTCACAGGCTGGGCTCTAGCGGAGTCCCCATCTCCACATGCTGGCATTGAAACGCCCAACTCCAGTACGAATCTGTACCCACAGAAGATTCATGACACTGCCTCAGAAATCAGCATCACAACACGGTTGGGGGACAGCTCTAACCAAGACCGCAAGAAATTGCAGAGAATTGTGGACGCAGCCCAGACCATCACACAAACCGACCTCCCTTCCATCGACTCCATTCATTCCTCACTCTGCCTCGGCAAGGCCAGCAACATAATCAAGGACCAGTCGCACCCTGGCCACTCCCTCTTCTCCCCTCTCCCATCGTGCAAAAGGCATAAGAGCGTAAAAACGCACGCCTCCAAATTCAGGGATAGTTTCTTCTCAGCTGTTAAGGCAACTGAAACATCCAACCACAACTAGAGAGCGGTCCTGAACTAATATCCATCTGATTGGTGAAGCTCGGACTATCTTTGATTGGACTTTACTTGCTTTACCTTGCACTAAATGTTATTCCCTCACCACGTACCATCACGGAGGGTAACATGATACATGTGTCATGCATGTGTATCACCTATACACTGTAAACGGCTCGAGTGTAATCATGTATTGTCTTTCTGATAGTCCGAGCTTCACCAATCAGATGGATATTAGTTCCGGCGGTGGCGGCGGTGGCGGCCTGGCTTCGGAGGCTCGGCCGCGGGCCTGGTGGACGATGACATCGAAGGCCTGGATTGCCTCAGTACAGAGGGGGAACAAGTAGGGGAAAATGACAAAGACTTTAAGACTTTTGCCTTCCACCACAGTGAGGAGGTGCTTGGTGAACTCACTGTGGTGGATGTTAAATTATGTGTTTATTGTGTGTTTTGTTTTAATTTATTACATGTTATGACTGCAAGGTAACAAATTTCATTCAGACCGAAAGGTCTGAATGACAATAAAGGAATTCAATTCAATTCAATTCAATTCTGCTGGCTGGTTTGCACGCAAAAGGTTTCACTGTATATCGGTACACTGGACAATAAACTAAATTAACTAACTAAACTAACTAACAGGAGTGGGCAACTTGAATACTCCAGAGAAAGGAACATTAGTAACCCCCCTTATGGTTTATGCAAAGGATCTTTCCACAATGATACCCTGCATTCTCAAAATTGAATGAACTGGAAAATGGGTCCATTACAAAACTCGTAATTAAAGTTACTAATCCGAGTTGGAAATATTCAAATAGCTAGTTAGAAAGAGCAACTAGTTCCAACTTCATAATGCTTTCATCTTCTGATGCCTAAACAATCTTCAAAGCAGATCAATAATTCTTCATCAATTATTCAAGACTTTAGCTTTCGCTAGCTACTGATTGAACATTTGCTGGAAATTCCCATGAGCAAGACTGCGCCACTGTGCTGCCCCGGTCCGCTTAAACGGCATCCCACGTGGATTATCTACCCGTCGATGCTCTTCCATCCAAGGAAGGGTTGCAGTAGGTTTTCCAATGATTAAACCCAGTGCAATATGTCCACCTCTGGACTGCACCACCTGCCCGGCCACAAGGGGGCCGAGACCTGGGATGCCATCGGCACCATGAGGACTAGCACCAACATCCACCAGCACTCTGACCCTCACTGCCCCCCCCCCCCCGGGGCCACCACCAGACTCTCACCGCCTCCCCAGGGCCACCGCCACTGCCGCCGATCCTCACCGCCTCCCTGTGAGGCTGTCCGCTGACCGGGGCCACCAACGCTGAAGGGTCTCGACCCGAAACGTCACCCATTCCTTCTCTCCAGAGATGCTGCCTTATTCCAGCATTTAGTGTCTACCTTCGGTTCAAACCAGCATCTGCAGTTCCTCCCAATACACTGTTATTTGTATACATTGTGTATGCAAGCAAAGAATCTCACTGTGCTTAGTCACATGTAAAGTATTCCTATTCCTATTCTTATTTTTACAATAAGCCCCTGTTGTCTCCTCCATCGCACTTCTTTGTGGCGGATCAGAATTGCCGTTTCAACGTTTGCAGTTATTCGGAGTTTCCGTGCTTACCCTGTATCTCAAGGAACCTCGCAACAGAGTGCTGGCTGACTCGATACCGAATGGCTTGGCGTATTTGATGCTGTCTCTGTTCGGTAAACCCTCCAGATTAAATCCTGGGAAGAAACTCATCGGCCGAGCGTAGTCAAGTGCTGCCCCTCCGGCTGCTATATCCACAACCTGGGGAATAAACACATCCAATAGACTGCATTTAACAAGAGCCAGAGGGGGAATGCGCACACAAATGTTACAAGAGCACACAAGCATCCACTGAGTTCCCAAATGTTTAGTTTAGTTTAGTTCAGTTTAGAGATACAGCGTAGAAACAGGCCCTTCGGCCCACCTAGTCCGCGACGACCATTAATCACCGGTTCACACTCATTCCATGTTATCCCACTTTTAGTTCAAGTTTCAGATGAAAGATTTTGTAAAGGGCATCAACTTGAATGGTTTGTTTTCCACTGTCTTCACACATGCTGCCTGACGTGCTGGTTATTTCCAACAGTAGATGTTTTATTAATTTGTTTTGGAGTTTCCAGTTTAATTTAGTTTTTAGCGGGATCGGGCCTTTTGGCCCACCCAGCCTATGCTGACCATCGATCACCCGTTCACACTAGTTCAAAGGTTTCAAAGGTCTTTTATTGTCACGTGCACTAATTAAGGGACAGTGATATGCGAATCACCATACAGCCATAATTAAAAAAAGCAACAAGACACACAACTACATAAAAGTTAATGTAAACATCCCCCACAGCGGATTCCCCACATTCCTCACTGTGATGGAAGGCAATAAAGTCCAAGCTACTTCCTCTTTATCCATGCTCCGTGTCATCCCACTTTCTCACCAACTCCCCGCACACCCGGGGCAGTTTACCAACCTAATGAACCTACAAACCCGCACGTCTTTGGGATGTGGGAGGAAACCCTGCGCACTGAGACAAAACCCATGCAGTCACATGGAAATACTAAAGGAAAATAGTTTTGTATGTAATACAGATTCCCCTTTGCATACGAAGTCTGTTTAGTTTAGTTTTAGTTTAGTGATACAGCGCAGAAACAGGCCCTTCATCCCACTGGGTGCGCGCCGACCAGCGATCCCCGCACATTAACACTGTCCTACACCCACTAGGGAAAATGTTTACATTTACCAGGCCAATTAACCTACAAATGTATGTCTTTGGAGTGCGGGAGGAAACCGAAGATCTCGGAGAATCTATGTGTGCTATGTAGATACATACGTATGTAAGAATAAGCGTTAGGCCATTTAGGACTGAGATGAAGCAAAACCTGCCACAGAAGGCAGTGGAGGCCAATTCACTGGAGGTTTCCAAAAGAGGGTTAGATTTAGCTCTTTGAGCTAACGGAATCAAGGGATATGGGGAGAAAGCAGGAACGGGGTACTGATTTTGGCTGATCAGCCATGATCATAGTGAATGGCAGTGCTGGCTCAAAGGGCCGAAAGGCCTACTCCTGCACCTATCTTCTATGGTTCTATATCAACTCCACACATTCCTAAAGTTGGAGCTAAATACATTTCTTGACCACCATGTATTCCTAAGCCTAGTGAGCTTATAGCTTGTTCGAAATATCAATAGACACAATGAGAAGCAGACACATGACTGATCTCATGTTACATGGTGCTACGACCCAAGCATTGAATGGTAGAACGAGGCTACCTAACCCCAGTAGGACATCAAGATTCAAGAGAGATGGAATGGGCGACATTTCGGGTCAAACCCTTCTTTGACCCGTGACGTTGCCCATTCCTTCTTTCCAGTGATGCTGCCTGTCCCGCTGAATTACTCCAGCATTTTGTGTCTATCTGTGGTTTAAACCAGCATTTGCAGTTCCTTCCTACACAAGAGTCAAGAGATATGGATAGGAAAGATTTAGTGGGATATGGACCTAATGCAGGCAGATGGGATTACCATTGAGGGGTTATCCTGATCCTTCTTGGACAAGTTCATCCGAAAGGACTGCTTTCATGTTGTACAACTCTATGAGAGTGCTTCACAAGTTTATAAGTCATAGAAACAGAATTAGGCCTTTCGGCCCATTGTGTCTACTCCGCCATTCAATCATGGCCGATCCATAACTCCATAACCCCATTCTCCTGTCTTTCCCCCCATAACCCTCAACACCCTTACTAACCAATAACCTATCAATCCCCCGCTTTATGGAGGGTGGTGAATCTGTGGAATTCTTTGCCACAGACGGCTGTGGAGGCCAAGTCATTTGGTATTTCTAAGGTGGAGATTGATAGATTCTTGACTTGTAGGGGTGTCAAAGGGTACAGGGATAAGGCAGGAGAATCGAGTTGAGAGGGAAAAATAGATCGGCCCTGATCGAATGGCGGAGTAGATGCGATGGGCCGAATGACTTACAGTAATTCTGCTCCAACGTCTCATGGATAAATCGAGGAAAATGTAGCTACTTGTAAACTTCAGAGGGCAATTTGTGGATGTGCAATTGCTTATAAACTTGAGGGGGTTAATTGGTGGGTGTTTGCAGCTACTAGTATCAGCATCCAAACTCCTGAGGTTAAATGCAACTGATCTAGTCCATGCATTGTGATTCAGGAAGTATGAAGAGAGAGATTCAGCTCTTTGACTTATTAATAAGTTCCCGCCTGGTAGCAGTCACAATCATTTTTCACAGTCAGTTCTGAATGAAGCTGTATGACGCAAGTATGAATAGTTATTGTTCCAAAAAGAAAACTTTAAGGAAGTACTCAGTAAAACTTTAATATTTTACCTCTCCGTTCATTAAGAAAACGGCTGGGCGGATGGTGTTTATCAAAGCTCCAGATGGACTCCAGCTGAATTTGTATCCAAGAGGGTTGTCAGAACATTCAGGAGCTGGGAGACCTCCGCAGAAAGACTGATACGATTCTACCTGAGGGAAAGGAAGTCAGAGTTATACAGTCATACAGTCTAACTTGCCCACATCGACCAACATATCCCATCTACACTAGTCCCACCTGCCTATATCAGGCCCATGTCCATCTAAACACATCCTACCCTTGTGCTGACGATAGACACAAAAAGCTGGAGTAACTCAGCGGCGTGAGGCAGCATCTCTGGAGAGAAGGAATGGGTGACGTTTGGGGTAGAGACCCTTCTTGTTGTACCTGTCTAAATGTTTCTTAAACTTTGCGACAGTACTTGCCTCAACTATCATTCCTCCGGCAGCTCGTTCATTAAAGAAAAATTCAATATGCAAAAGGTATATTGGAAAGTCTCCTATCGCACAGAATGGACTGCTTTAATGAGCAGTTTTCTTCGAAAATGTTCAATTCACTGGAATTGGTATTTGAATGTCGGGATGGAAGGGCTTTGGAATGTGTGGTAGAGCAGAGAGACCTAGAGGTGTAGGTACAAAGTTCCATGAAGGTGGCAACACAAGGAGACAGATTGAGGAAGAAGGGAGATGGTATGCTTGTGCTCATCGGTCAGGGTATTATGTACTGGAGATTAACACTGTGAAGCCCGCGGTCTGCGGTAAGAAGAGGCCGACTCGGGAGCTCCATGCTGCGGAGTGTTCCAATGCGTCCCGACGCCGGAGTTTCGATCATCCCAACGCGTGGGCTTCGGACATCGGACCGTAGGCAGCGGCGACTGCGGAGGGTTCAACAGCCCCGACCACGAGGAAGATGATTGAACTTTATTACCTTCCATCACAGTGAGGAATGTGGATTCCCGTTGGATGTTTATGCTAAATTTTATTTTATGTGGCTGTGTGTCTTGTTGCGTTTTACTTGGTACGGCTGTATGGCAACTCAAATATCACTGCACCTTAATTGGTACACGTGACAATAAATTTGAACTTGAACCTGAACTTGGGGTGTCAAGTTATAGTTGCACAAGATGTTGATAAGGCCACATTACCACAGTACCATGTACAGTTCTGGCCACCCTGCTCTTGGAAGGATGTCATTCAATTGCAAAGGGTGAAAGAAGATTTGCGGATGGAACTGTGCCGCCCAGATCTGATGCATTTATAAGGAGAAACTGGATAAGGTGGGTCTCTGTGTAGGAAGGAACTGCAGATGCTAGTTTACAAAATGCTGGAGTAACCCAGCGGGACAGGCAGCATATCTGGAGAGAAGAAATGGGTGACGTTTTGGGTCGTGACAGTCTGAAGAAGGGTCTCGACCTGAAACGTCACAAATTCCTTCTCGCCAGAGATGCTGCCTGTCCCGCTGAGTTACTCCAGTATTTTGCGTCTCTCTTTTCTCTCTGCAGTGTAGAAGGCGGGGGGATGACCTTATGGGGGTATATAAAATGATGAGGGGCACAAATAAGGTGAACAGCCCCAGTCTCTATCCCTGGGTAGAGAAGCCTAAAACTAGAGGGCATAGGTTGAAGGTGAGAGTGGAGAGATCTAAAAAGTGCCCGAGCGGCAACCTTTTTCACACAGAGGGTGGAAAGTACAAGGAACGAGTTGGCAGGTGAAGTGGTTGAACAGGGTACAATGACGGCATTTAAAATGCACTTGGACAGACACGTGAATGGGAAATATTTGGAGGGGCACGGAGCAAAGGCAAGGGGAACTAGCTCGGTTGGACGTCTTGGTCAGAATGGGGCTAAGAGCTTGTTCTCGTGCTGTAAATCTCTGACTCTGGTAACTCGATTCACTGGTCTAAATGGAAGAGAGGGTGAGGATTTATTGCGGAGATGGACAGCTTAAAACAATGGCACTCACTGTTGAACCTTGTGCCTTCGCGTCATCGATACGATTCATGGCCAGCATGTGGTCCAACCCCGGATCCAGACCAACCTCATTTAAAATTGTAACGCCTGCGTCCAACGCACTAAAGACGAAAAGTACAACAAAATGGCAGTAAGGGAATGTACAAATACCAAACCACCAACACTTCTTCCCTATCACTACGGAATACAGAGAGGGCTCATCAAAATGAGTCAGTGGACAATGTCAGGCCATTTATGCACCATTCTAGGATTAATATAAGCATCTTGAATGTGGCGTCACGGGTAAATAGGGTGGTCAAAAAGGCTATTGGCACAATGGCCTTCATCAGTCAGGGAATGGAGCATAGACCCTGGAGGTAATGTGACAGTTACATAAGACACTGGTCAGTATTTAGAGTGTTGTGATCCGTTTTGGTCACCGTGGATATGGTGCATCTACCGTGATTATAGGAAAGATGTTGGGAAGCGGGAAAGGGTGCGGAGAAGAGTCACGAGGATGTTGCCAGGACCCGAGGGCCTGAGCTACAGGGAGAGGTTGAGCAGGCTAGGGGTTTATTCCTTGGAGCGTAGCAGGATGACGGGTGATCTTTTAGCGTACAAGCTCGTGAGAGGAATAGATTGGGTCATTTATGCACTTATGCCTAGAGTTGGGGAATCAAGAAACAAAGGATATAGGCTTAAGGTGAGGGGTGAAAGATTTGATAGAAAGCTGAGGGGTAACTTTTACACAAAGGGTGGTGGGTGTATGGAATGAGCTGCCAGAGGGGGTAGTTGAGGCAGGTACTATCGCAACGTTTAAGAGACATTTAGACAGGTACATGGATAGGACAGGTTAAAAGGGATATGGGCCAAACGCGGGCAGGTGACACTAGGGTTGATGTGACATGTTGGTCAGCATGGGCAAGTTGGGCTGAAGGGCCTGTTTCCACATTGTAAGACATAGAGGCAGTAAACAGGCCCTTCAGCCCAACTTGCCCACACCGCCTACACGTCCCATCTACACCAGTCCCACCTGTCTGCGTTTGGCCCATATCCCTCTAAACCCATCCAATCCACGAACCTGTCTAAATGTTTCTTAAATGTAGCGACAGTACCTGCCTCAACTACCTCCTCCAGCAGCTCATTCCATACACCCACCATCCTTTGTGTAAAGGTTACCCCTCAGGTTCTTATTAAATCTCCCCCCCCCCCCTTCCCCCCCCCACCTTAAACCCATGCCCTCTGGTTCTTGATATATTGTTTAAAAAGGCACTTCACCTCAAAGCTATCAGTGTCAAAGTAGTTAATTTGCCCTTCCCTTGCAATCCTCCAATGAAATAAAAATTGCTTCCTCTAGTTAATGACCGATTGTGCGGTGGTTAACTAATAATTCAGAATTTCGTCACCACATCCTGGCATGAAACACTTGGAAATTTACAAAGCCTAAAATAGCCCACTATGTGAATTTTTAGGAAAGCAGTTAACTAAAAATTCAATGGTAGAGGCCTTCAAAGGAATAAACAGAGAGTTTGACGGCACTGGGCCTGTACTCGCTGGAGTTTAGAAGGATGAGGGGGAGACCTCATTGAAACATACAGAATAGTGAAAGGCCTGAATAGAGTGGATGTGGAGAGGATGTTTCCACTAGTGGGAGAGTCTAGGACCAGAGGCAATAGCCTCAAAATAAACGGATAAACCTTTAGAAAGGGGATGACGAGGAATTTCTTTCGTCAGAGGCTGGTGAATTAGTGGAATTCATTGCCACAGAAAGCTGTGGAGGTTAAGTCCATGGATATTTTTTAAGGTAGAGATTGATAGTACGGTTGTCAGGGGTTATGGGGAGAAGGCAGGGGAATGGGGTTTGGAGGGGAAGATAGGTCAGCCATGATTGAATGGCGGAGTAGACTCGATGGGCTGAATGGCTTAATTCTGCTCCTACTCCTTATGAACCTGGTAAATTCCAGAAGGAATAATCAGCTCTCCCCGCAAGACCTACCTCTGGTGCATTTCCGTCATCTCGGGAGACTGGTAGCTTGCAGTCACCATGTTTACTTTCTGTTTGATACATTCCTCCATCACCATGGGATGAAAATTACCAGGCAGCAAACTAAACAGCGATTAGAAATAAACAAAGATCTGAATAATACTTTAGACGAAATAC
The DNA here is from genome assembly GCA_035221665.1 of Okamejei kenojei. Lineage (NCBI taxonomy): Eukaryota > Metazoa > Chordata > Chondrichthyes > Rajiformes > Rajidae > Okamejei > Okamejei kenojei. The sequence goes on along the minus strand of CM069149.1, from coordinate 41,116,568 downwards.
AATTGACAGCACTGGCTTAGACCAACATGGCAATATGTTATGTATATTTCGCTTTGGGTGGCTTACAACTCAGTGGCATGCACATTGAATTCTCCAATTTTAGCTAACTTCTACAAACACCTTCCTCCCCCCTCCCCTGCCATCTTCCAGCCCCATTAAAGGCACCAATGTACCCCTCTTGACCTCACAGCTGTCTCCACCCAACCAATCAGCCTATCAGGGAACCTCCTTGCTGGAGGTCATCTGTTGCCACCCTCGATTTGTCCTGTTTGTTTGCCCCTCCCTTCCAGTTTCTCCCCCTCCCCACCTAACTGCAAACAGTCTGAAGAAGGGAACCGGCCCAAAACGTCACCTCCCCAATTCCTCCAGAGGTGCATGTTTAAGGTGGAGAGGTGCAGAGACGATTTACGAGTGTGTTGCCAGGACCCGAGGGCCTGAGCTATAGGGAGGGGTTGTGCAGGCTAGGGCTTTATTCCATGGAGCTCAGGAGCATGCAGCGTGATCTTATCGCGGTGTACAAGATCATGAGAGAAATAGATCGGGTAAATGCACAGAGAGGTTTACCAAGGGCAGGGGAACCAAGAATCAGAGAACATAGGTTTAAGATGAGAGGGGAAAGATTGAATAGGAACCTGAGGGACAACATTTCATACAAAGGGTGGTAGATATATGGAAAAAACTGTAGCAATGTTACAAAATTTTGAGATTTTAAAAATCAAGTCTGCAATTTATCCCATCAGATAAACCATAAAAATAAGTTTAATTTCACACCTAATTCACTTTCATATCTTCAGTATTATAAAAGTTATGGCCATTTCCATACTGGGAAATTAGCATCTTGTTCCCTATTACTTTTCCATTGACTTAACACAAAAGCTGTGATCAAGGACAGTCAAAAGCCCATAACTCTCTTAAAAATTAAGAGAACTGAAATAAATTTTCAGTTATTATAGATTGAGCATTCTGAAACAAATCTGAAAGAATCTTGCTTTATGACCTGAAATTAAAGCATATAATTAGTTAGTTACCCAATTGTAGCTAATTACAAAATTCAATTACTAGATCTAAACATCTATCTATTTCTTAAGAAAAAAATAACATTTTTAAATAGTCTAAGTGTTCAAATAACATTCACACAAGAATTCACAATATAACATGATTTTAAAATCTCATTGTGATACATTTATAGGCCAAATGGAAGGAATTTAATGTTTAATTCCCGTAAATTAATGGCCATTTAAATCAGCTTGCGAGTGGGTTTTTGTGGAACGCGATCAATTGGAACGTTGCCGTTGAGGTGTAATTAAACCCCATATCGGCAAGAAAAATACTGCCGGTTCGTATGGGGAATAAACCATCATTTCGCAACGTAAAATGTGGATTAAAGGCATCTTAAAAAGCACTTTTATACATAAAATAAACTTTTATACATAAAATAAAGGCATTCCTTTATCTGTCCCGTATGTGAAATCCGTCCCCGTTGTCGGCAGTGACGGCTCTAGAAACTGATTTTTAAATTACTCCAGCGCTGAACTTGTCGGGCGATTAAAAAAAAAAAAATTCACAGAACGGCAGTCGGAACAATTCTTCAGCAAAAGCTTGCACTCCGAGTGAAACATTTTTAGGACAGGTAGGATAAACACCGCATTTTAACCCCGCCCCCCCCCAAGGCGCCAAAGTCGCGCACACGGCCAGTGGCAGAAGTACAGCGCCGCTGAAGGTAAGTTTTGTAACATACCTACAAACTGTCAGAAGAAGTAGGTGAGGCAGGTTTAGAAAAAAAAATGATATTAAAAAAAAACTTAAAAAAAAAACATTTGGACATGTCCATGGATAGGACTGGTTTACAGGGATATGGGGCAAACCTAGGCAGATGGGACTAGTGTAGATGGGACATGTTGATCAGCATGGGCAGGTTGGGCTGAAGGGCCTGTTTCCACGCTGTATGACTTTATAATGCTGTGTTCACTCAAAATTATTCTTGAAATGATTACCCGAAGGATTGAACTCCTCTCCTCAGCTGACAAGGTTAATGAACAACTTGCAGGACAAGCCAAAACTGGAATTAATGAGCACAAATTCACTGCCGAGTCAAAGTAAACTTCATACAAGTGGACAGGATGTAATGCTAAAGCAGGCACGTGCCGTGAGTAATTACTCAGGGTAGGCATTCAGTCCGCTAAAAAAAATATTAAACCGCGCATGCGCAGATTGTTCGCTCCGTTAAATAAATAAATAAATAAATAAATAAAAACAGTGACATTTCAATTTGCCCAAGGCTTCCTAGTCCTAGACCAATTGGGGGAACAGTTCCTTTCACAGCGTGTGGAGGGTCTATGTCAGGGGTAAAGTTATGGGGAGGACACGAGTGTTGAGAAGGAGGGTGTCGGGGATAATGCCAGAAACGTACTCACTCACCGCTGCCGCAGCGCTCCGGGCACGAAGCCCCCGCAATGTAGCTGGGGATAGAAGCAGCTCGGGGAGCTGCGAGCGGCCACCGGGACCCGACAGCAGGACTGGACGCCACTTCAGCGCCTTCTGCCAGCCCGCTCACCTCTGGCAGTGCTCTCCGTCGGAACACCTGTCACCTGCCGTTCGGCGACTTCGCTCATGTCAGCGGCTTCCTGTAAATCCTTAAATTCCCAGAGCCGAGTAACCTCAATTGCGCTGTCGGAATTTAAGGACATGAGTGAGGCCAGCGAGCGGCAGGAGACTGGATTGTAGACGGAGAGCTGCCGGAGGTGAGCGGGGATCGGCAGAAGGAGCTAAGGTGGCGGCTGGTTCCGCTGTCCGGCCCAGCGGCCGCTCAGCCACCCGAGCTACTTCTCTCCCCCCCCCCCCCCCCCCCCCCCCCCCGGCCTCAATGCGGTGGCATTCCACGCCTCCGTGCAAGGAGCGTCGCAAGTGGCATTATCCCCGATCCCCTCATTCATAACATTTGTGCGCTCCCTGCAACCTTACCCCGGGCCAGACTCCCCAAACACTGTGAAAGGAGCACTTCCCCCCCCCCCCCCCCCCCCCCCGCCCCCACACACACCCCGGGAAAGACAGTATTTAAAAACATAAACACAAAAAGTACTTACCACATTATTGGTACACAAGCTCCATTCTTCTCTCCCTATTTCCTAGGATACACTTAAAATATTGACCAACCATATTTGAAAACCCCGCCATGTTATATTACCATGTTATAATTTTAGTCAGGGTAGGCAGTGCCTACCATGCCTACCCTGATGGCACGTGCCTGTGCTATAGATAGACGCAAATAGCTGAGGTAACTCAGCGGGACTGGCAGCATCTCTGGAGAGAAGGAATGGGCGACGTTTCGGGTCGAGACCCTTCTTCAGACTGAGAGTCGGCGGAGAGGGAGACACAAGAGATATGGAAGGGTAGGGTGTGAAAACGAGATATCAAAGCGGACGAAGCTCAAGGAAAATGTAGAATAGATCGTTGTCGACAGGGGGAAGGTGACTACGAAGAATAGAAAGATTAAATTTGCTTCTGCCGTTCTTTCCTACACAGGATGTAACTCCCACAGATCAATTCCACAGATCAGTAAAGCTCTATCATATCGTATCAAAATGCTACCTGATTACAATATCGTGCGATTTGACCAGTTCTGAGAGTTTGCCACGCTCGTTCTGCACATCCAGTGTAACAGGAGTGGTGTGGTTGTGGTTTGCAACCAGTTTTTCCAGCTGGTCAGTCTGAATTGCAGCTGCACAACAAGAAAAAAACAGATTAATCTTCAGACATTTATTTGCTTTGGAAGGCATTCAAATAGATGCACTCTTCAACTATTGAAATAGCATTAAAAGTTGTGGTTACTGGTAGTCTCTCAAATAAAGCGGAGAGCTTAAAGGCATTTTCCTTTACAGTGACGCAGGGGTAAAGCTGCTGCCTTGACCCAGCCAGAGGCACAGCTTGGATAGAGTGGATGCAGAGAGGGTGTTTCCACTCGCGGGAGAGTCTAGGACCAGAGGTCATAACATCAGAATTAAAGGACATTCTTTTAGGAAGCAGATGAGGAAGAATTTCTTTAGTCAGAGGGTGGTGAATCTGTGGGATTATTTGCCACAGAAGGCTGAGGAGGCCGAGTCCATGGATATTTTTAAGGCAGAGATAGAGAGATTCTTGTTCAAGAAGGAACTGCAGATGCTGGAAAATCGAAGGTAGACAAACTTGCTGGAGAAACTCAGCGGGTGCGGCAGCATCTATGGAGCGAAGGAAATAGGCAGAGTTTCGGGCCGAAACACTTCTTCAGACTCTTGCCTTCAGAATTTTGTCTACCATAGATAAATTCTTGATAAGTACGGGTGACAGGGGTTGTGGGGAGAAGGCAGGAGAATGGGGTTAGAGGGGGGGGGGGGGGGGGGGGGGAGATAGACCAGCCATGATTGAATGGCGGAGTAGACCTGATTGGCCAAATGGCCTCATTCTGCTCCGATCACTTCTGAGCCGGGTTCGATCCTGATGATGGGTGCTGTCTGTGTGGAGTTTGCACGTTCTCCCTGCGTGGGGTTTACCCTGGGTGTTTTCTGCCACACATACATGTTGGTTAATTTGACTTTGGTCAGTGTAAATTGTCCCTCGTGAGTGTAGGATGGGGATGGTGTACAGGGATCGCTGGTCGGCGCAGACTCGGTGGAACGAAGGGCCTGTTCCCACTCTGTATCTCTAAACTAAACAAAACTGGAGATGAGCAGGAATCTCTTCAGTCAGAGGCGAATTAGTGGAATTCATTGCCGCAGGCGGCTGTGGAAGGCCGTCATTGGGTATTTTTAAAAGCGGAGATTGATGGGTTCTTGATTAGTAAGGGTGTTAAAAGTTATGGGGAGAAGGCAGGAGAATGGGGGTTGAGAGGGGAAAGATAGATTAGCCATGAATGATGAGCCAGGTGGAGTAGACCTGATGGGCTGAATGGCCTAATTCTGCTCCTGTGAATTATGAGGTTATGAACATGTTCATCAAGTTCAAGTTGGTTGGTCCACCTTGCCTCTGTTGCCTTGTTCGTCAGCTTTGGCTCAGTGACTGTACAGTTTATTTGTGGTCGCTTTGTGCAAGGGCTTGTAATTCAGAGTAGCTCAATATTTCTGAGAGACACCAACGTCAGAGTTCTACTTTACCGTCACAATTGAATGCATAAAGATTGCTTGGCAATGCTCCCTGTAGACCACAAATACCTTCGAAACAATCTCATCATTAGCACCTGTCCTTTCTGAGAACTTGCTGCTGGCAAATCAGATGCAAATCTCCAAAAGACTTCATATTGCACAAGCAATAGTTCAGTTTACATTGGAGATGCAGCCGGGAGCAGGCCCTTCGGCCTTCCGAGTCCATGCCGACCAGCGATCCCCACATATTCACACTATCTTACACACACTATTCTTACCTTTACCAAGCCAATTTACCTACAAACCTGTACGTCTTTGGAGTGCGGGAGGAAACCGAAGGTCGCGGAGAAAACCCACGCAAGTCACGGGGAGAACGTACAAACTCCGCACAGGCAGCACAGGTAGTCGGGATCGAACCCGTGTCTCCGGCGCTGCAAGCGCTGCAAGGCGGCATCTCTGCCGCTGCGCCACTGTGGCGCCAGTCGTTTAATTTAGTGGCAGATTTCCAAAATAGTTCATGTTGCAGAAGCAGTTCTGAAAACACCGTGACAAACACTATATAAATGCAAATGTGCTGGGGTAACTCAGTGGGTCAGGCAGCGCGGCGGAGGAGATGAGATAGGCAATGTTTCGGGTCGGGACCCTTCTTCAGACTGATTGTAGTGGGGGTTGGGGGGGGGGGGGGGGGGGGAGCTGGGAAGAGAGGCAAGGGTGGGACAAAGCCCGGCAAGTGAGAGGTGGATACAGGTGAGGGAGAGGAGTTTGCTTTGCAGATGGGGGGGACTAAGTGGAAAACAACAGAGTTTGAAGATGTTCCAAAGGATGTCAGATGAGAGAAGGGGAATGAAATATGAAGCCAGAGGAGGGGATACAGGTGGACGGGGCTGAGTTACTCCAGCATCCGCAGTTACTTTTTCCACTATATAAATGCAAATCTTCTTAACCTTTGCACGGCTTTGGGATGTGGGAGAAAACCCACCCATTCACGGGGAGAACGTGCAAACGCCACAAAGACAGCACCGGAGGTCAGGATCGAACCTGTAGGGGTCTCTGGCACTGTGAGGCAGCAACTCCACCAGCTGCGGGCACTATCCCAGCCCTACATAACATCGCATGCATACTTTTTCTCTTCAGCTATTTGCATGTTTTCGGTTTTGCTTAGAGCACTAATCAAAAAGGCATTTTCTTAAAGCAACATTTGGGGTGGCACGGTGGTGCAGCGGTGGAGCTGCCAGAGACCTGGGGTCCATCCCGACTACGGGTGCTTGTCTGTGCGGAGTTTGTACGTTCTGTCCGAGACTGCGTGGGCTGTCTCCGAGATGGTCAGTTTCCTCCCACACTCCAAAGACGTACAGGATTGTAGGGGTGTGTGTGTGTGTGTGTGTGCGCGTGTGTGTGTGTGTGTGGGTGTGTGTGTGTGTGTGTGTGTGTGTGTGTGTGTGTGTGCGCGCATCTTGCTACAACCAAACGACATATAATCAGGCAAAAGCCACTGCGATAAGAGGCCTGATTTGGAATTTACCGGGTGAGGGCAGAAAATAGTCCTTACCGACAGTCACCTCTATGTCAGTGTCCCGGGTGAAATACTCCAGGACTGGCCCAGACACATAGCCGGCACCAAGCATTAGCACTCGCCCTTTTGGACTCATCGTCCGAATCTGAGCAGATTCCCTGTGAAAATTGACATTACAGTTAAGCCACAGTCGACTGGAAGCATATTATTTATTAAAAAACATGGAAACAGAGCAAATAAAATGAGCGGCACGGTGGCGCAGCTGATGGGGATGCGGCCCTACGACGCCAGACACCCGGGTTCGATCCTGACCTCGGGTGCTGTCTGTGTGGAGTTTGCACGTTCTCCCTTGGGTTTCCTCCGGGTGCTCCAGTTTCCTCCCATGTACCAAAGACGAGCGGGCGTGCAGGTTAATTGGCCCTCTGTAAATCGCCCTCAAAAGTGTCGAGAGTGGATGTGAAAGTGGGATAACATAGAACTAGTGTGAAGGGGCGATCGATGGTGGGCATGGACGCGGTGGGCCGAAGGGCCTGTTTCCAGGCTGTCTCTAAACTTCAAATGAACATAGAAATACCAATCGTTGAAATTCTGATTCTAAAATTAAACATTGCAGCATCGCAGAGGGTGGTGGGTGTATGGAACGAGCTGCCAGAGGAGGTAGTTGCTGCAGGGACTATAGCAGCATTTAAAAGACATTTGGGCGGGTCCATCCATGGGAAAGGTTTGGAGGGAACTGCGAATGCTGGTTTACACCAAAGATGGACACAAAGTGCTGGAGTAACTCAGCGGGTCAGGCGGCATCTCTGGATAAAATGGAATAGATGACGTTTCGGGTCGGGACCCTTCTTCAGACAGAGGAGGCTTTTCTCCAGAGATGTTGCTTGACTCGCTGAGTTACTCCAGCAGTTGGCACCTATCCAAGGTTTAGAGGCCAACACCCTCACGCAGTCATGCATTACTCTCTTATCCAGATCTCGCTACCCCCCTCTCTCTCCCTACCTCTCTCTCCTTCACCACCTACCTCTCTTCCCCCCTCCCTACCCTTCTCTCTATCCCTTTAGCTATCTACCGCTCCCTCTCCCTATCAACTCACCCCTCCCTACCTACCCACCCCTGCCTCTATTTACCTCTCCATTTACCTCTGTAATGTTATAATTACCCTTCACAGAGCTGAGTCCACTTGTTTTCTTGTTCCTGGAAAAAGATCTCAAAGCATTGAACAGGGTACAAGGTATAATAGCTTTCACGTCAGGTCCAGCTGCCTGTGTCTCTCCGGCCGCGGAAATCAATCTGCTCACGCAACATAAAACCTGAAGGCAGGTTGATCCATAAACCAAGCACCCGTGTACACACAAGCACTGGCAACGCTCCTCACACATATAGATCAGGAGTTCACCTAAAGCTCCACCCACAGTAAATTAACATCAGCTGTGTTGGCCTCCGATCTCCGATCATTAAAACGTGTTCCTCTACTTCGTCAGAGTCATAGTCATACAGCGTGGAAACAGACCCTTCAGCCCAACGTGCACACAACGGCCAACATGTCCCATCTACATTAGTCCCACCTGGCTGCGTTTGGCCCATACCCCTCCAAGCCTGTCCTAGCCACGCACCTGTCGAAACGTTTCTTCGACGTTGCGACTGTCCCTGCCGCAACGACCTCCTCCGGCAGCCCCTTTCGTACACCCACCACCCTTTGAATGAAAAAGATACCCCTCGGATTCCTATTAAATCTTTTCCCCCCTTCACCTTACAGTTTAAGTCCAGCACGCCGTTCTTGAAAGTTATGGTTTAACCTGTGTTCCAGTGGTGGTGTACAGATCCAAAGTTCCTTTTGTAGCAACACTATTCATTGGACTTTCGAGATAGAGTGCAGAAACAGGCCCTTCGGCCCACTGAGTTCGGACCGAACACGATTAGCCCGTACACTAGCACTATCCTACACACTAGGGACAATTTACAATTTTACCAAAGCCAATTGACCAACAAAACCTGCATGTTTTGGAGTGTGGGAAAAAACTGGTGCACCCGGAGAAAACCCACGCGTTGACAGGGACAACGTACAAACTCCATACGGACACGCCCTTAGTCAGGATCAAATCCGGGTCTATGGCACTTTGAGGCAGCAACTCCACCGCTGCGCCACCGTGCCACTTGAGACTCAGCGGGTCAGGCAGCATCCGTGGGGGGAATCGACAGTCTGAAGAAGGGTCTGGATCTAAAAAGTAATCTTTCCCTGGTTCGCTGATTTCTTCCAGCACTTTGATTTTTGCTCAAGATCACAGCTGGAAGATGCACAGGTTTGTAGGTTCTCAAATTCACAAATTATAAGAGTAGAATGAGGCCGTTCGACCCATCGAGTCCACTCCGCCATTCAATCATGGCTGATCTCTGCCTCCTAATCCCATTTTCCTGCCTTCTCCCCATAACCCTTGACCCCCGTTTTTATCAAGAACTTGTCTATCTCTGCCTTAACAATATCCACTAACGTGGCCTCCACAGCCCTCTATGGCAATGAGCCACAGATTAATTAAAGAAGTTTCTCCTCACCTCCTTTCTAAAAGGGCGCCCATTAATTCTAATTAATTGGCTTCAGAAAGACTTTAAAGGTTAATTGACTTCAGTGGAATTGTCCTGTGTAGGATAATGTTAGTGTATGGGGCACGGACCCGGTGGGCTGAAGGGCCTGTTTCCGCGCTGTATCTCTAAAGACTTAAAGACTAAGAACAGCTTCTTCGCCGCCGTTTTCAGACTTGAATGGACCTCTCACGTGCCAATCTTCCAATCTACCTCATTGCGACCTTAAACTTTTAAAATCTGCATTTTCTCTGAAGCTGTAACACGATACTCTGCATTGTCTACTGTCACGACTTGATGTACTCGGATATGGCACCATTCGCCTGGAGAGCACGCAAGCACATTTATTTACTGCATCACAGATTATGCGCACAGTAGCAGAGCGGGTGGAGCTATCGCCTCTCAGCACCAGAGACGCGGGTTCGATCCTGAACTCTGGTGCTGAGGGAGTTTGTGCATTTTCCATGACCGCAAAGATGTTCTCTAGATGTTCCGCTTTCTACCCATGTTCCAAAGATGTGCGTGTTTATAGGACTCTTAAAGATAGCGGAGTCAGGGGATATGGGGAGAAGGCAAGTATTGATTGGGGATGATCAGCCATGATCACATTGAATGGCGGTGCTGGCTCGAAGGGCCGAATGGCCTACTCCTGCGCCAATTGCCTATTGTCTATTGCTCCCAATGGCTGCCGGTGGAGGTAGTTGCGGCAGGGGCTATCGCAACGTTGAAGAAACGTTTAGACAGGTAAGTGGGTAGAATTGGCGTGAACGGTTAAATTGATTGTTTGGTGTGGACTCAGTGGGCCAAAGGGTTTGTTTTCATGCCTTATCTCTAAACTAAAATAAACTAAAGGTGACAATAAACACTAATACCTAAACCATGTTTTATTTCTTCAGGTGCCTTGACACCCACTTTGTGAGTCTGAAGAAGGGTCTCGACTCGAAACGTCAGCATTCCTTCTCTACAGAGATGCTGCCTGTCCCGCTGAGTTACTCCAGCATTTTGCATCTATCTGTTTTGCAAAACCTTAGAGGCTTCTACAAAGATTAACATTCAAATGTCGAGAATTTTAATATCATGCTGGTATTTTTGGCAGTATTACGCAATTGAAAATTAATGTTCACCTCCTCCCCCATCCAGTGTGAAACTGTGTGATGGTCATATCAAGGTCATCTCTTAGAACATTAGCCTGGGTGCTTTGTGAACTCTTGGTGTGAGCCTGACATGATTTCCTTATCAGTTGCAAATGGGGTGATGCGTTTCCCTACACAACAGCTCTTGCCGAATAGTGGAAGGCCTGGATAAAGTGGATGCGGAGTGGATGTTTCCACGAATGGGAGAGTCTAGGACCAGAGGTCACAGCCTCTGATTAAATGACAATCCCTCAGGGAGGAGAGGAGGAGGACTATCTTTATTCAGAGGGTGGTGGCTCAGGAAAGGTGGAGTGCACAATGATCTCATCGTCTTCTAGCCCCGAATGGAATAATGAAATGGTGGCCACGGTGGCGTAGCGGTAGAGTTGCTGCCTTACAGCGCTTACAGCACCGGAGACCCGGGTTCGATCCCGACTATGGGTGCTGTCTGTACTGAATTTATACGTTCTCCCAGTAACATGCGTGTGTTTTATCCGAGATCTTCGGTTTCCTCCCACTCTCCAAAGACGTACAGGTATGTGGGTTAATTGGCTTGGGGTATGTGTAAATTGTCCATAGTGTGTGTGGAATAGTGTTAATGTACGGGGGATCGCTGGTCGGTGCGGACTCGGTGGGCCAAAGGGCCTGTTTCCGTGCTGTATCCCTAAACTACACAAAAACTAACTAGAATAATAGCCTTCTGTCACTCTGATCTCTCACATCCTGATCTGAGGCTCCAAATTATCTGCTGTTCCCATCCCTATCCCACTGGAATCTGAGGGATAGAGGTGGGAATGGCAGGCAATAAATGTCAAATTCCCTCCCCCTCCATTCCCGACCCTAGTATCTCACTACCGATCACCACCAGCCACTAAAGGACACAAAGTGCTGGGGTAACTCAGCAGGTCAGGCAGCACCCATGGAGAACATGGGTAGGTCAGTGCTACTCTTCAGAGATGCTGCCTGACCCGTTGAGTTACTCCAGCACTTTGTGTCCTTTTGCGCAAACCGGCATCTGCAGTTCTTTATTTCTACACCACAAACTACATTAAGACTCCTTTCCCATTAAACAGAGTGTCAACAGCCAATCTTTTTTTTTGTAAACCAGCACTTGCAGTTCCTTGTGTCTAGGAAATTGTGTTGTGCTTGCTTAAGCTTGAATTCCGCAGGGCTGCTGCCTCTTGTTCCCGGAAACATGTTCCCGATGTTGGAGGAGTCCAGAAACAGGGGCCACAGTTTAAGAATCGGGGTAAGCCATTTAGAACAGAGATGAGGAAACACCTTTTCTCACAGAGAGTTGTGAGTCTATGGAATTCTCTGCCGCAGAGGAGGCCGGTTCTCTGGATGCTTTCAAGAAAGAGTTAGGCTAGAGCTCTTAGAGATAGCGGAGTCAAGGGATATGGGTAGAAGGCAGGAACGAGGGTACTGATTGGGGATGATCAGCCATGATCACATTGAATGGCGGTGCTGGCTTGAAGGGCTGAATGGCCTACTCCTGCACCAATTGTCTACTGACCAAGTTATTTGCCTGTTATTTGCGTGCTATTATAGATACAGTGTTTCTGTAAATGGCATGACGCGCAAATAACAGCCAGGTGGGACAGGCCCTTAAGTGTCCCATTGTATAATGGTGTCCAGACTCACAAACAGTTTAAACTACAATGACATACCTTTTCCCCCTCATCTTTTGTATGTACTTGAACTTGGGAGTCAGTGCGCCATTGGATGCGATTACAGCCTAGGGATAACAACATTGAAATTGTAACATACATTTATGCCACAGAGTTTGCATTAGTCTGTAAAATTTGCATGTTCCCCGAAGGGGAATTAAAACCAAGGATTAAAACCACACTTACATTTCGGATGACTGGGGTAAAACTATTCTCCTTCTCAAAGGGTTGGGTTGCATCAGAAGCCAGCTGCAAAGTGGGAGGGAAAGGTGTGAAATCATTCTCATGTTCACGTTATAGGAGCAGAATTAGGCCACTCGGCCCATCATGTCTACTCTGCCGTTCAATCCTGGCTGATCTATTTCTCCCTCTCAACCCCATTCTCCTGCCTTCTCCCCCATAACCCCTGACACCCGTACTAATCAAGAATCTGTCAAACTGCGCCTTAATAATATTCAGTGATTAAGCCTCCACAGCCGTCTGTGGCAATGAATTCCACAGATTCACCACCCGCTGACTAAAGAAATTCATCCTAATCTCCTTCTTCAGTTATTTATTCCAATGTGAATATTTCATAGAATTCAGACTACAGAAGCATTTTTTTTTTCTCAGCGGCTCTAATCCAAATGGAAACATTGACTTTAAGTACTTAAATCTGCAATAAAAGCATAAACCACCAGTAAACACTGTATCTATATTAGCACACAAGCAGGCAAAGAACTTGGTCAATAGACAATAGGTGCAAGGGTAGGCCATTCGGCCCTTCGAGCCAACACAGCCATTCAATGTGATCATAGCTGATCATCCCCAATCAGTACCCCGTTCCTGCCTTCTCCCCATATCCCCTGACTCTGCTATCTTTAAGAACGCTATCTAATTCTCTCTTGAAAGCATCCAGATAATTGGCCTCCACTACCTTCTGAGGCAGAGAATTCCACAGATTCACAACTCTCTGGGTGAAAAAAATGTTTCCTCGTCCCCGTTCTAAATGGCTTACCCCTTATTCTTAAACTGTTGCCCCTGGTTCTGGACTCCCCCAACATCGGGAACATGTTTCCTGCGTCTAGCGTGTGGGAGAACTGGGAACGGGGAGGGGATGGAGAGAGAGGGAAAGCAAAGGTTACTTGAAGTTAGAGAAGTCAATGTTCATACGGCTGGAGTGTAAGATGCCCAAGCGAAATATGAGGTGCTGTCCCTCCAATTTGCGCTGGGCTTCACTCTGCCAATGGAGGAGGCCCAGGACAGAATGGTCAGTGTGGGAATGGGAGGGGGAGTTAAAGTGTTGAGCAACCGGGAGATCAGGTAGGTTTAGCCGGACTGAGCGGAGGTGTTCAGCGATACGATCGCCGAGCCTGCTCTTGGTCTCGCCGATGTATAGAAGTCCAAGCGGATACAGTAGATAAGGTTGGAGGAGGTGCAAGTGAACCTCCCCCTCAACGTCTTTTCATTGTCAGAGTGAGGCCCAGCGCAGGTTGGAGGCTCGGTGCCTTAAGGCTCAAATATTTAACGGACTCCAAATCTTACCATCTCCCATAAATACGGGCAAAGCTTGTCTCCAAAATATTCGGTGGCCTCGATTGGAAGCTGGGCAGGCAGGTTATCAATGGAACACATCAGGATCCCTTTGCCTTCCAAACTGTAATGACAGAGAGTTACTCAAACAGTGACAAGGCCAGACTTGCAATGGGACTACTCTTGCTTCACAGAACAACTGCGGGAATTTGGGCTGATATTCCAATGTAGGCACTTGGTTTTGGGGGATTTATCCCTCTCAAAAGCACAATGAAGAAATAACAGAGTTGCTCAGTGTTTTTTCCATCTGTTCACTTTAGTTTCGTTTCGTTTGGAGATACAGTGCGGAAACAGGCCCTTCGGCCCACCAGGTCCGGGCCGACCAGCGGCCCCCACACAGTGACACAATTCTACACACACCAGGGACAATTTACTATTTTACCAAGCCAATTAGCCTACAAACCTGTATGTCTTCGGAGTGAGGGGAGAAACCGGAGCTCCCGGGGAAAACCCACACAGGTCACGGGGAGAACGGACACACTCTGCACAGACAGCACCCGTGGTCGGGCGTGAACCCGGGTCCCTGGCGCTGTAAGGCAGGAACTCTCCCGCTGCGCCACCTTGCTGCCACTTCATGTGTGAATGGTCCCTTCCTCTTCTAGATGTGGCTAGCTGGACCTCCTGGCCTGCCCTTCACTCCCCATTTCCATACAACACTCTCGCTCTCTCATAAATTCATAAGTTCTAGGAGCAGAATTAGGACACTTGGTCCATCATTCCACCATTCATGGCTGATCTACCTTTCCCCCACAACCCCATTCTCCTTCCTTTCCCCCCATAACCCCGTACTAATCAAGAATCTGTCTATCTCCGCCTTAAAAATATCCATTGACTTGGCCTCCGCAGCCTTCTGTGGCAATGAATTCCACAGATTCACCACCCTCTAAAGAAACTCCCCCCCCGTCATTCTTTTTAGTTATTCCAACATGAATATTTATTTGGGATTTCTTTGGCAATATTTCCCTGACAAGGGAGAAAACTAGAGCACTTGGAGAAAACCCACACGGTCGCAAGGAGATCGTGCAAACTCCACACAGACAGCAACCGGGGTCAGGTTCGAACCCGGATCTCTGGCGCTGCGAGGCAGCGGCTTAACCAGCTGCGCCACCGTGCCACCCAATATTTTTGAGAAACAAAAGCCCTACAAATTGAAAAAAAAAGCCTCAGAATTTTGTTTGTGCCAAAAACCGACAAAATAACAATTGTTTAAGGAAGACATTTAAACAGCGGACCTGATGTTCATAAAACTCCACAAAACGTAAGAACGCTTACCTGTCATGGATTGACTGCTTTTCTGCATCATACATACAAAACGGCATGTCAATGGTGGTACACTCAGTCATGAACTCAATGGAGCCACCTGTATCAGCAGAGATGTCACAGATTGCTAAAAATCTAGAAAAGAAACACAGCACCGAGCATCAGGTTATAGTTTTAGTTTAATTTACTTTAGCGATGCAGCGCGGAAACAAGCACTTCGGCCTACCGAGTCCATGCCGACCAGCGATCCCCGCACACTAACGCTATCCTACACACACACACTAGGGACAAATTCAAGGCAATTAACCTACAAACCTGTACATCTTTGCGTGTGGGAGGAAACCAAAGATCTCGGAGAAAGCCCACGTGGTCCTGGGGAGAACGTACAAACTCCGTACAGACAGCACCCGTAGACGGGATTGAACCCGGGTCCCTGGTGTTACCAGCGCTGTAAGACAGCAACTCTACCGCTGTGCCACTGTGCCGCCAATTATAAGATGCACATAGAATTCTTTGTGGAGATGTTATGCACGTTTTATTACTTGTGTAGTTGCAGGCATCAATATTGCAGGGACTATTGGAGCATTGTCGCATTTGGCGTATTGCATACTGTTCTGGTCAACCCATTCCAGGCAGGATTTAAAGTCCGATCAAAGATAGTCCAACGGTCTGCAATGAGGTAGATAGTAGTTCAGGGCTTGAGAGCAGTTCTGAACTACTATCTACCTCATTGGAGACACTTGGTCTATCTTTGACCGGGCATTACTGGCTTTATCTTCCACTAAATGTTATTCCCTTTGTCATGTACCTGTACGCTGTGAATGGCTCGATTGTAATCATGTATTGTCTTTCGAATCTGCTGACTGGTTAGCATCCAACAAAAGCTTTTCACTGTACCTCCGTACACGTGACAATAAACTAAACTAAAGGACGTGGGAGCTTTGGAAAGGGTGCAGAAGAGGTTTACCAGAATGCTACTTGCATTGAAGAGTATTAGCTACATGGAGAGGTTGGACAAACCTGGATTATTTTCTCCAGAATGCCAGAGGTAGAGGGGAGACCTGATAGAAGTATATAAAATCATGAGAGGCTTAGATAGGGTAAAAAAATATCAGTATCTCCCCCCCCCCCCCCCCCCCCCCACACCCCCAGAGTGGAAATGTCAAAACATAGCTTTAAAGCAAAACGGGCAAGGTTTTAAGGAGATGCGCGGGGCAGATTGTTTCTTTACACAGAGGATAGTGGATGCCAGGCGTGGTGGTGGAGGCAGATATGATAGTGGTGTTTACGAGTCTTTTAGACAGGCACATGGATTTGCAGGGAACGGAGGGATATGGATCATGTGTGAGCAGATGCGATTAGTTTAAGGTGGCATCGTGTTCAGCACAGAATTTGTTGGCCGGAAAAGCCGATGTTCTATATTCCATGTTCTATACAGCATGATAATCATATCTCCCCCAGGGCTCTAATCGTTCATACGTTGCCATTGTCTGTGCCAAGATCAGTGACAGATATCCACAGAGCTGGAACACAGCGACCCATTTAAAAAGAAAATGCTTTGAAAGGCCACGTTGAACACAGAAGTTACAAACTAAGGTTTGTGTTTACTGGAGCAGTCTAGCCCCAGATAGCGCCCACCCTACTGACTTGCATCCAGCTATCCAAGGGCTTTGGAGTTCAAATCCAACCCATACAATACCAAGGCCAATTGTCAACTGAACAATTTATTTACTTAGTTTAGTTTCGTGCCATGTGTACCGAGGTGCACTGAAAGGCTATCCAGACAGCGGAAAGTATACAAGAAGGGTCTCGACCCGAAATGTCAGCTATTCCTTCTCTCCAGAGATGCTGCCCGTCCCACGGAGTTACTCCAGCTTTTTGTGTCTACACATGATTACAATCGAGCCGTCCACAGTGGGCAGATGCAGGATAAAGGGAATAATGCTGACTGAATGATAAAGTCCAGGGAAGTCCGATTAAACATAGTCCGAGGGTCTGCAATGTGGTAGTCGGGAGGTCAGGGCCGCTCTTTAGTTGGTGATTTTTAAAGAAAACGTTATTTCCTTTGAATCTTCGAACAAGAAATCTTCTTCAAGGAATCTTCTTCCCCACAGCCATCAGACTACTAAACTCAACTCAAACAAAACTCTGAACATTAATAGCCCATTATCTGTTTATTTGCACTTTATCTGTTTTATTTATTCATGTGTGAATATATTTATAGAATGGTATATGGACACACTGATCTGTTCTGTAGTCAATGCCTACTATATTCTGGTGTGTTGAAGCAAAGCAAGAATGTCATTGTCCTATCTTGGACACATGACAATAAACTCTCTTGAATCTTGAAGATTGTTGCATGCACATTTTTGATTAAACCTGCCGTGATACAATGTGCAAAGAGCACTTTAAACACACACTTATTACATCAATATTTCATAACAATCCTACCTGTGCGGCAAGTCAGGGCAACCATCACTAGCTGGGTCCAATATTTTGGCAGGTCCTAACAAACTCTGTGCATCCGTTCGGGTAAGTAATCGCGGCGTATCTGGTTCCCAGTAAATACCATTCACCAAACAAGTGGTATATGGAGCAATCTGAAAAATAACATGGAAGTGTTGGTACCTTCAACAACTTATAGCAGCCACCTCTTAAAGAAATTTTGAATGAGCCTTATTTGACATATTCTCGACTTTTAGAGGAGGATAGATTTCATAAACATTTTAATCTGTTGCCCACACCGACCAACATGTCCCATCTACACTAGTAACCCACCTGACATTGGCTATATTTAAGAGGGAGTTAGGTGTGGCCCTTGTGGCTAAAGGGGGTATGGAGAGAAGGCAGGTACAGGATACTGAGTTGGATGATCTGCCATGATCATATTGAATGGCGGTGCAGGCTCGAAGGGCCGAATGGCCTACTCCTGCACCTATTTTCTATGTTTCTATGTTTCTATGACAGAGTTACAACCTGTTGCGGGAAAGGGAGGTAGTTGAGGCAGGTACACCAGTCCCACTTGCCTGCGCTTGGTCCATATCCCTCCAAACCTGTCCTATCCATGTACCTGTTCAACTGTTTCTTAAAAGATGGGATAGTCCCAGCCTCTGGCAGCTTGTTCCATACACCCACCACCCTTTGTGTGAAAAAGTTACCTCTCAGGATTCCTATTAAATCTTTTCCCCTTCATCTTGAACCTATGTCCTCTGGTCCTCGATTCCCCTACACTGGGCAAAAGACTCTGTGCATCTACCCGATCTATTCCTCTCATGATTTTGTAAATTTCCATAAGATCTCCACTCATCCTCCTGCACCATGGAATAGAGACCCAGCTTACTCAACCACTCCCTATAGCTCACACCCTCTAATCCTGGCAACATCCTCGTAAATCCTTTCTGAACCCTTTCAAGCTTGACCATATCTTTCCCATAACATGGTGCCCAGAACTGAACACAATATTCTAAATACAGTCTCACCAACAACAATGGTGCTCCGGTTTCCTCCCACACTCCAAAGACGTGCAGGTTTGTAAGTTAATTGGCTTCTGTAAATTGTAAATTACCCCTAGTGTGTGGGATAGCGCAAATGTACGGGGTGATAGGTGGCCGGCGCAGGCACGGTAGGCAGAACGACCTGTTTCCCCGCTGTATCTCTAAAGTAAAGTCATATTGTTAAATGAACCTGTAAGGACACAGACATTTTGAAGGAAATAGATCTTTCATCTAGTCACAGGGTGCAGTTTTAAATCATGGGTTATGGGGAGTAAGCAGGGGAATGGGGTTAGGAGGGGGAGATAGATCTGCCATGATTGAATGGCGGAGTAGACTTGATGGGCCTAATTCTGCTCTTATCGCTTGTTCTGAGAAATGTATAACTTTGTACAGGAGCAGGTTACTTACATCAGTGCTGAAGCGCGAGGTGTATAACTTAGGGTGGTGCTGATATTCCACGGGATCGTACTTGCCATCACTCTTTCGAACAAGATGATGGTGACGGCTTAGAACGGTGCTGTAAATCTTGTTTTGATCTGTGCAATCAATGGCAGGCTATTAGTTCCAAAGAGAACACACGACACACATTCATTACTGTAACCACGGAAGAACAGGGTTTAGTTTAGTTTGGTCTCGAGATACAGGCCCTTCGGCCCACCGAGTCTGCACCGACCAGCGCTCCCAGCACACTAACACTATCCTACACACACTGGGGACAATTTACATTTATTCCAAAGGCAATTAATCTACAAACCTGCACGCCTTTGGAGTGTGCGAGGAAACCGAAGATCTCGGAGAAAACCCCACGCGGTCACGGGTAGAACGTACGAACTCCGTACAGACAGCACCCGTTGTCGGGATCGAACCCGTGCCACCCGCCCATCCTTTCCATTTTTGGACATTCCTCACTGAATGTTCTTAATACATCAATAAATCTGATAATGATCTACGCAAATAAAAATAGATTTGTATATCTGTTTTGAAAATAGATTAAAAGGTATAATATATATTTTAAAGGTAATTGGGGCACAGGAGACCAGGTGGGGGCACAAAGGACATACAGAGCAAAGGTTGGATCCAACTCCACTTGGAGTGAATACCAGAGAGTGCCATGTTGGCATCAATATTCGAGTCAAGGTGTATGGAAAAACATCCGTACATGTGCAGAACTAAAAGATTGTTCCATTAGATGGGCGACACGGTGGCGCAGTGGTAGAGCTGCTGCCTTACAGCGCCAGAGCCCCAGGTTCGATCCTGACGACAGGTGCTGTCTGTATGGAGTTTGTACATTCACTTCGTGACCTGCGTGGGTTTTCACTGAGATCTTCGGTTTCCTCCCATGCTCCAAAGACGTACATGTCTAATTGGCTTGGTGTAAATGTAAAATTCTCCCCCAGCATTTGTACGATAGTGTTAGTGGGCCAAAGGGTCTGTTTCCACACTGTATCTCTAAACTAAACTAAACTACCAGAATAACAACATGAAAGAATGTTCAGATTTACTTTAACAGTTGTGATGTTGCCACTAACCTCTGATGGCCTTCTGAAAGGTTGAACAGAAGCTCAGCTATTAGTTCTTCTGTAATTTGAGCACCGTTCGGTTACTGATGCAACATAGAAGTATATCTAGTGCTTTTTGCTGGGTTGTAAACTTAATGAGCATGCCTCCAAGCTTTCAGACGACCTACTTTTTACCTTGCAATTTGCTATGTTAAAATATGTACAATACCATTTCTAAAGGGGCGGCACGGTGGCGCAGCGGTAGAGTTGCTGCCTCACAGCGCCAGAGACCCGGGTCCGATCCTGACTACGGGTGCTGGCTGTAAGGAGTATTCACCTTCTCCTCCGTGACCTGCGGTGGGTTTTCTCCTGGTGCTCCGGTTTCCTCCCACATTCCAAAGACAAGTTAATTGGGTTCGGTAAAGATTGTAAATTCTCCCTAGTGTGCGCGGGGAGCGCTGGTCAGCACGGGCTCGGTGGGCCGAAGGGCCTGTTTCAGCTCTGTAGCTCTAAACTAAACTAATCTCAACTAATCAACATTCCACCGTCTGTCCCATGAGACAAGTTTTAATAGATGTGCATTTTGAACACGTCAGAACATGACCAAAGGCCTCAAGGGCGTCTTCATATGAGACTGATATAACAATGAACACCTTTAAATACCTCCAGACCGGAAAACATCTCGAAGTTCGTGAGGCTCAACAAATTCACAAGGAAGTTCATTGAAGATTTCTTGTGCTCCCTGTAAAAGTAACAGCAGTTATTATTGCAAAATGTGTTTCATGTTCTTCCCCCTCCCCCCCCCCCCCCCCCCCCCCCCCCCCCCCCCCCCCCCCCCACCCCTTCCAAATATTTCCACACTGTTCTTTTGGTGTCCAGAAGGTTCCATTTAAAGCAACAGGGTGACGCAATGGTGCAGCGGGTAGTGCTGCTGCTTCATGACCCCACTTTTCTGATCTCGGTTAGTGTGGACTCATTCACCCTGCGACAGAGTCCCGACCAGGTTAATTCCCGGGATGGCGGGACTGTCATATGTTGATAGAATGGAGCGGGTGGGCTTGTATACTCTGGAGTTTAGAAGGGGGGATGTTATTGAAACATATGAGATTATTAAGGGATTGGACACGCCAGAGGCAGGAAACATGTTCCCGATGTTGGGCGAGTCCAGAACCAGGGGCCACAGTTTAAGAATAAGGGGCAAGCCATTTAGAACGGAGATGAGGAAAAACTTTTACACCCAGAGAGTTGTGAATCTACAAATTCTCTGCATCAGAGGGCAGTGGAGGCCAATTCTCTGGATGCTTTCAAGAGAGAGTTACATAGAGCTCTTAAAGATAGCGGACTCAGGGGATATGGTGAGAAGGCAGAAACGGGGTACTGTTTGTGGATGATCAGCCATGATCACAGAGAATGGCGGTGCTGGTTCGAAGGGTCAAATGGCCTACTCCTGCACCTATTGTCTATTGTCCAAAAACGTCGCCTATCCATGTCCTCGAGAAATGCTGCCTGACCCTCTGAGTTACTCCAGCACTTTGAGTTCTACACCCTATGATCACTTGGGTTTTCAATGGGTGCTCCAGTTTCCCCTCATTTTCCAAGGGAATTGCGATGGGCAGATCAATTGTTGCTGTAAGTTATGCAAGTGCGGCAGGCGGGGGGAGAATGCGAGATGGAGCTGTCGGGAATGTGAGTGGGACTTTGTTGCATGAAAATAAATGGAGGAATAGGACAGATGGAAATACTCCCAAGGGCTAGTCACTCCTTAAATATGAAAAAAACATGCAAAAATATTTGGAAGGGGTAAGGGTCAGCACACAAGCATTAACATTAAAGGGTGGACAAGCTGCTGCCTCACAATGCGAGAGACCCAGGTTCGATCCTGACCTCGGGAGCGGATGAGAGAGTGTGGTAATACAGATCTAGTGTAAATGACTAGTATCAATGGTCGGTGTGGACTCGGTGGGCCGAAGGGCTTGTTTCCATGCTGTATCTCAAAGCAAGACTGAAAACTAAAACCAGTACCAAGGTTAAAGAAAAAAAAACAAGGAAGGAATACAAACAAAAGGCTTTGAAAAATCTGAAATGAATTTCAAAACCTCCGTAAAAGATGCATGCAATAAATGCATCACATTCTCAAATAAAAACTCACCAACTTCTAGCTGGTTTCCATAATAGAAATATGTTTTTCACCTATTTATAATCTAAACATTCTGATCATTGGATACAGGGCTTAACAAAATTAAACGGAAGATACTTGGGATAAAAGCCTCTCTTGAACTTCTCTCTTCAGTTAACCCTTCCAGTAAAGGTGATGGTACCCGTCATCAGTCATTCAGTATTTTCTCGTGGAGTGGCTATACGGGTGGCAGAGGCTATGGGGAGAAGGCAGGAGAATGGGGTTAGGGGGGAAGAGATAGATCAGCCATGATTGAATGACGGAGAAGACTTGATGGGCCGATTGGCCTAATTCTGCTCCTAGAACTTGGCCATGGTAGAGTTGCTGCCAGACAGCGCAGGAAACCTGGGTCCGATCCTGACCACGGTTGCCTGGCTGTACGGAGTTGAGATGTTCTCCCCGCGGCATGAGTGGGTTTTCTCCGAGATCTTTGGTTTTTCTCCCACACTCCAAAGACGTGCAGGTTTGTAGGTTAATTGGCTGGGTATAAATGTAAATTGTCCCTGGCGTGTGTAGGGTAGTGTTAATGTGCAGGAATCGCTCTGAGTTAATGTGTGGGGATCATGGGTTGGTGCGGACTCGGTGGGCCGAAGGGCCTGTTTCCACGCTGAACCTGTTGACTTTTTGAACTAGAAATGAACCGATGCACAGACCTGCTTATCTAGTTACACTCGCTGTTATCCTGGTCACAGAGAGTAAATACGGACTCAAACTGGTGGGTTTTTTTCAAAGCTCCGAATTAATCATTGATAGACAAGACTTTTTAAATATCAGAACTGTTATCTGATCGATAACCAATTCTGCTGGCAATGACATGAAAGGTCCCTGGAACTTCAACTCAGAATGATGTTTTTAAGAAGAAACTGCAGATGCTGGAAAATCGAAGGTAGACGAGAGTGCTGGAGAAACTCAGCGGGTGAGGCAGCATCTACGGAGCGAAGGAAATAGGCAACGTGTTGGGCCAAAACCCTTCTTCAGGCTGATGTAGGGTGTGGAGGGAGAAAGGTAGCGGCTCCTCCTCTTCCTTTCTCCTTCCTTCTCTCCCCCCCCACCCAACCCACATCAGTCTGAAGAAGGGTTTCGGCCCGAAGCGTTGCCTATTCCTTCGCTCCATAGATGCTGCCGCACCCGCTGAGTTTCTCCAGCACTTTGTCTACCTTCAACTTGCGTACAGTTTTGGTCTCCAAATCTGAGGAAGGACATTATTGCCATAGAGGGAGTGCAGAGAAGGTTCACCAGACTGATTCCTGGGATGTCAGGACTGTCTTATGAAGAAAGACTGGATAGACTCGGTTTATACTCTCTAGAATTTAGGAGATTGGGAGGGGATCTTATAGAAACTTACAAAATTCTTAAGGGGTTGGACAGGCTAGATGCAGGAAGATTGTTCCCGATGTTGGGGAAGTCCAGGACAAGGGGTCACAGCTTAAGGATAAGGGGGAAATCCTTTAAGACCGAGATGAGAAATACTTTTTTTCACACAGAGAGTGGTGAGTCTCTGGAACTCTCTGCCACAGAGGGTAGTTGAGGCCAGTTCATTGGCTATATTTAAGAGGGAGTTGGATGTGGCCCTTGTGGCTAAGGGGATCAGAGGGTATGGAGAGAAGGCAGGTACGGGATACTGAGTTGGATGATAAGCCATGATCATATTGAATGGCAGTGCGGGCTATGTTTCTAGAATGAATAAGCTGTACAAATATTGTACATGCAGAGTTTCATAACGACGTTTGTTTGTTAAAGAAGGGAAATAAAACCACAGAACAACAGTTCCCTTTCTGCAATGCTGGAAATCATATGATGCAGTGGTATAGGGCTGTTGCATAACAATAACCAACCTCTGACTGTCTATAGACACAAAATGCTGGAGTAACTCAGTGGGACAGGCAGCATCTCTGGAGAGAAGGAATGGGTGACGTTTCGGGTCGAGACCCTTCTTCAGACTCTCTGTCTATGACTGATCCAGACAAGATTGTAGGAAGGAACCGCAGGCTAGAAGATTAGAAGAAATCAAGGACAGCTGAGATGTTCAAGGGAAGGTAGAGCCCACAATGATCCATTGTTGGCGGTGGAAGAGGTGATGACGAGGGGGGTACCAACAGTGACACTGAGCAGGACAACAGTGAAACTAGTGCGATGACTCGACCCCATCTCGGGACCCCGGTGGCCCTTTCAGGTGAGGCAGAGGTACACTTGCACCTCCTCCAACCTCACAGCGCCAGAGACCCGGGTTCAATCCTGACCATGGGCACTGTCTGTACAGAGTTTGTACGTTCTCCCCATGACCTGCGTGGGTTTTCTCCGGGTGCTCCGGTTTCCTCCCACACACGAAAGACGTACAGGTTTGTCGCTTAATACGGCTTGGTAAAAATGGTAAATTGTCCCAACTGTGTGGGATCGTGCTAGTGTAGGGGGATCGTTGGTCGGTGCGCACTCGGTGGGCCGATTCCGCACTGTATCGGTAAACGAAAGGCAAACATTCACCTGAGATTTGCCGAGATCCACACGACCTACCTTGGAGACGTTGCCGGTCCCGGTGAAGACGAACGTGACGGGTCCAATGGACTTGGGCATCAACCCCAGGGAGATCTCGTAACCGCAGTCCCGCACCGCCTGGACTGCCTGGGCACTGTTCCGGTAATTGTGGGACATGCCAATGTGCTGGAAAACACAGACAACAGCTCTGACCACACCCCACGAGGCAACTCCACCACAATAGCCGCTATCTCCGCGATTGCATTCCGAGTGACCCCTCAAAGCAAATCGGAATCAGAGCCCATGGATGGTGAACCTGTGGAATTCATCGCCACACTCGGCTGTGGGGGCAAAGTTACCGGGTACTTTGAAGCGCAGATTGGCAGATTCCTGATTAGATTCCTGATTAGTGACCCAGGGGTTATGGGGAGAATGGGGTTAAGAGGGAAAGACAGATCAGCCTTGAATCAGCGGAATCGACTTGAAGGGCCGAATGGCCTAATTCTGCTCCTAGAGTTTGTGAACCTGTAGAGCACAGAAACAATTCATCTCATCCATGCTGACTGTGAAGCCTATCTATACTAATCCTACTTCCTTGCATCTGACACCAGAACCTTCAGGAAGAAGATGAGGAGGAATTTCTTCAGTCAGAGGGTGGTGAATCTGTGGAATTCATCGCCACAGAAGGCTGTGGAGGCCAGGTCAATGGGCATTTTTAAGGCAGAGATCGATACATTTGTGATTAGTAAGGGTGTCAGGGGTTATGGAGACAAGACAGGGGAAAGGGGTTAAGGGGGGGAAGACAGAACAGCCATGATTGAATGGTTGAATAAACTTGATGGGCCGAATGGCCTAATTCTGCTCCTATCACTTATGAACTGATAAACTCCTGCTACGTACTCTCAGCCTTCAAACAGGATTCCTGCTGTACTTTCAGAGACGTGGTAGCAGTGCAGGAAGAGGCCGAGAGGAAATTTCCAGCATTGTCGAGAAATGGGATTTCGACTAATTTTGAAAACACCATATTCACTCATCATCAAAAAAGATTGGAAACTCTGCACTAACCAAGCGTGCCACAGCTGCAACCCAGCTTCTGTATCATGGAATCATAGAGTCACACAGTACAGAAACAGGCCCTTCGGCCCAACTCACCCATGCCGCCCAAACGAAGCTCCATCCTAGTCCCATTCGCTGATATTTGGCCCTTATCCAATTATTTGATGACACGTTATTGTCACATGTACCTGGGTGCAGTGAAATGCGTGGCTTTGTATACAACCTGGTAAAAATCATATAAAATCGGGGGGGGGGGGGGGGGGGGGGGGGAGGGTCTATTGTGGCATGGGGGGGGGGGGGGCTGCTGTCAATGTGGGAATGGGAATGTGGAATTCTCTGCCACAGAAGGCATTGGAGGCCAATTCACTAGATGTTTTCAAGAGAGAATTAGATTACGGGTAACGGAATCAAGGGATATGGGGAGAAAGCAGGAACGGGGCACTGATTTTAGATGATCAGCCACGATCATAGTGAATGGCGGTGCTGGCTCGAAGGGCGGAATGGCCTACTCCTGCACCTATTTTTCTCTGTTTCTATGTTTGGTGAATCTTTTGTAACTTTGTCGGTGCCAAAACGTGGCGACACCTGTGTGATTTTACCGGATTGTATCCCTGTATCTGGGCACATGTGACAATGAAGGATCATCGAATCGCTCTAAATCTTTCCCGTCTGTGTGTGTGCCCAAGTGTCTTTCTGGGTGTTGAACCAGGACCTGTGTACGCCACGGCGACTAACTCGATGCAGCAATCAAACAAGAGCATCCTGCCCTGAAGGCGCACTCCACAGTGGAGCCAGACAGCGACGGCATGAGAGGCAGTGACGTGCTCAACAACCGGATACTCGTCAGGCAGCAGGCCGAAGGTGGAGCAACGCCAGAAATATCAGCAGATGGGCCACGGGTTTTGTTCCAGCTTTGTAAACCCTGCCCGTGTACACAGACACATGCACACACATTTGACCCCACCCCCCACCCCAGCTCCAAACAATGCCAGATGGATCAGGCATACAATAATACTGTATTGGGGCAGGAACTATGAGGTATTGGGGAGAGGGTGCTTGTGTGTAGACAGGTCACCCTCTTGAGTATGTACAAGGCCTGTCCCACTTGCCGATTTTTGCGGTGACTGCCGGCATCATTGACTGACGTATCAGGTCACGGAAAAAGTTGCGGCGGGATGCGGCGTGATGACGTATTGACGCGCGGTGTTTCCTCAAGTGTCGCAACATTTTATTTGTCGCCGCTGGAGTTTGCGATGTTCAAAATCTTTTGGCGTCCCTGATATGTCGGTCACTGACGCTGACAGTCGCTGAAAAAAATCGCCAGGTGGGACAGGCCCTTACAGCCATCTCCACAAGGCAGAGGAGAGGTTGGAGACACAGATACTGGAGTTTTGCGCAAAACACACAAAGTGCTGGAGTAACTCGGCGAGCAGCTCAGTGGCGCAGCGGTAGAGCTGCTGCCTTACAGCGCCACAGACCCGGGTTCAATCCTGACCTCGGGCGCTGTCTGTACGCAGTTTGTACGTTCTCCCTGTGACCGTGTGGGTTTTCTATGTGTTCCCTCCCACATTCCAAGGACGTGCAGGTTTGTAGATTAATTTAGTTTAGTTCAGAGATACAGCACGGAAACAGGCCCTTTGGCCCACCGGGTCCACGCCGACCAGCGATCCCAGCACATTAACACAACCCTACACCCACTAGGGAAAGTGTTTACATTTACTAAGCTAATTGAGCTGCAAACCTGTACGTTTTTGGAGTGTGGAAGATCTTTGAGAAAACCCACGCAGGTCACGGGGAGAGCGTACGAGCTCCGTACAGACAGCACCCGAAGTCAGGTTCAAGCCCGTGTATCCGGGGCTGCATTCACTGTAAGGCAGCAACTCTACCGCTGCATCACCGTGACCACGGTTTAGGTCATCTGTAAATTGTCCCTAGATAGAGCTAGTGTACAGGGTGATCGCTGGTGTGGGCCGAAGGGCCTGTTTCCACGCTGTATCTCTAAAGTCTAATGTCCCACTCAGCGGGTCAGGCTGCGGAGGGAATGGACACCCTTCAGGTGGGGTCCAGACCCAGAGAGTCATCTGTCCATTCCCTTCCACACATGCTGCCTGACCCACTGGGTTCCTCCGGCACCTTGTAATACAATGGAGAAGACCCTTCTCCTGGACAGGGCTCCACAATTAAATTCCCGATATAGTGAGGTTGACAAAGTCAAACCATTAACAGGAGGTGTTGAGCAACCTCTGCGGTTTGGAGTTGCCTAGTGACACGTCGTGTTGTAAGCTGAGATGGTGCCTAAATGCAAAACTCAGCAGGCTGTGTATTTGTTCTCTGCGGCTTTGTTTTGAACGGGAGGACAGCAAGCGTGCAAATGCACAAGATTGATATAGTTAGATCAAACTATACACAAGGTCAAGCCGCGCACAAGCACAAAAGGTCGTGCAAAGGGGAAAAAAAAGTGTAGAAAAGTAGAAAAGTATGCAGTTGTACAAGAATAAAAATATGTATTTATGTATTAGGTACTTAAGTACCAGACTACTGTACATACTTCTAACAAAAATAAACAAACAAAAAAAAAAAGGTGTAGAATATAACTGCAACCTTGTAGCATGATGGTTCCGGAGAAAACGTTCAATGTCTGCAATGAGGTAGGTTGGAAGATCGGGAACACACCCTATATTAGTCGGGGTTCTTGTTTCTTGATTAGTACAGGTGTTAGGGGTTATGGGGAAAAGGCAGGAAAATGGGGTTAGCAGGGAGAGATAGATCGGCCATGATTGAATGGCGGAGTAGACTTGATAGGCCGAATGGCCTAACTCTGCTCCTATCATTATGACCTTTAGATCTTATGATCTTACGACTGGCTTATGGTCATGTCTCCATATGCCTGGTAGCAACAGCTGGAAAACCACACCAGCTGAACGAGTCGTCAAGGTTGAAAAAAAAATGCAGATGCTTACCATGAAGGGCGTATGGTGACCCAACGCGAGGAAACGCAGTCCTAAACCGTGCAAAATGTTGATCATGCCTGTCATCGACAGAAGGGAAAGGCGTTTAGAAAATACTGTTTGACTCAAATTGTCATTTGTCTAAAGTGAAGGTTGTAAAACGAAGGGGGGGGGGGAGGGGGAACCCCTTACCGGCAACTCCTGCCCATTGACCAAACGCCACGACTCTAGTCCCTTTGCTGTCAACCATTTTCTCATAATCGATCAGACGAATTTCCTGAAAATTAAAGTACAACAAAAAAGCGGTTAAAAAAAAACCGTAGCTGCACTAATGCCAATGTAATGTTTAATGTACTTGTTCCTGTTCTACTGCATGTGCAGGTTGCAAATGTACAGGCTGGCACTCAGCGACCAAGTTAATTTCCCCAACTGCATCTAATAAATATACATTTACACATCGAATGGAAGGATTTTCCTTTTACAAACTGGAAATCGTTCGCGACCAATGCAAAGCCATCTCTAGTTAACATTTAAGCGAGTGCAGGAAATGCAGGCAACATGCAGCAACATCAAGTGTCCCATCGTGATGTGCACCGACAACAGGACAATGAACGTCTTATTTGCAACTGCATAACATGCCTATAAACGCAATGCACACAGATAATATAGAATGAACAAAAAAAAATCCATAACATAATAACACCAATAGAGTCAGAGAGTGATACAGTGTGGAAACAGGCCCTTTCGCTCAACTTGCCCACACCAGCGAACACTACACTAGTCCCACCTGCTAGTATTTGGTCCATATGCCTCCAAACCTGTCCTATCCATGTAATACTAGAATGAAAAATCCCAAAGTCCTTAATGCAACCAAAGCCAGTTTATAATTCATAGGTTAGTCTTGTGTAATGCCCAAGAGCCTGATGGTTGTTGAGAAGGAGTTATTCTTGAACCTGGTGGTTACGGTTTTCAGACTTCCAAGCGCCGGAGACCTGGGTTCTATCCCGACTACGGGTGCTGTCTATACGGAGTTTGTACGTTCTCCCCTTGACCTGCGTGGATTTTCTCCGAGATCTTCGGTTTCCTCCCACGCTAAAAAAGACGTCCAGGTTTGTCGGTTAATTGGCTTGGTAAATGTAAAAATTGTCCCTAGTTGGTGTAGGGTGGTGTTAATGTGCGGGGATCGCTGGTCGGCGCGGATCCAGTGGGCCAAAGGGCCTGTTTCCGCGCTGTATCTCTAAACTATATCCTTTTTCCCCGATGGCAGGAGTGAAATTCGAGCATGGCTATTGGTGTGGGTCTCTGATGATGCTGGCTGCCCATTTCAGGCAGCAACTCTTGTAGATCCCTTCAGTGGTCGGGAGGTCAGTACCCGTGATGGACCAGGACAGTGCCCACCACTTTTTGTAATCTCCTACATTCCTGTGTGTCCAAGTTGCCAAACCAGGCCGTGATGAAAGATTATCTGGCAGTCTGATCGTACGAGCTACACTGCAAGCACTTTTATTTCTTATTTCATATTTCTCCAATCCATTACTCCCCCACCCACTCATACCCAGAGAAGGAATTATCAAACCACATACTTCTGTTGCAATATATAAATGCTCTCCAAGATGGTGCCCAACCCAGGTGACTGTTTGCATGCTAGCCACAGAAGCAAATCTAGAGTCAAGATAGTTTTATTGTCATATGTTCCAGATTGAATAATGAAATTCTTACTTGCTGCAGCACAACAGAATATGTGAACATAGTACATAACGGGGGAAAAAAGTTCAGTGTGTATATATATATATACACATGCACACATACTCAATAAACAAACAATTGTAATGCAATAATAATAATAATAATAATAATAATAATAATAATAATAATAATAATAATAATAATCTATTGCAGTTATTTGTTGTTGTGTTTAATAGCCCGATGGCTGTAGGGAAGAAGCTGTTCCTGATATAGAAGGTATAGGAGCCTGGACGTTACAGTTTCCAGGCTCCTATACCTTCTTCCCGATGGCAATGGTGAAATGAGCGTGGGGCCAGGATGGTGTGGATTTCTGATGATGTTGGCTGCTTTTTTGAGGCAGCGACTTCGATAGATCCCTTCGATGGTGGGGAGGTCAGAGCCGGTGATGGACTGGGCAGTGGTCACCACTTTATGCAGTCTTTTCCGCTCCTGGACGTTCAAGTTGCCAAACCAGGCCATGATGCAACCAGTAAGTGTGCTCTCTACTGTGCACCTGTAGAGGTTCAAGAGAATCCTCCTTTGACATACCGATTCTCCTTAATCTTCTCAGGAAGCAGAGGCGTTGATGTGCTTTCTTTATAATATAGTGTGCTGGGTCCTGGAAAGATCTTCGGAAATATGCACGCCCAGGAATTTGAAGTTTTTCACTCTCTCCACCATCGTCCCATTGATATAAACAGGATTGTGGGTCCTCATCCTTCCTCTTCCAAAGTCCACAATCAGTTTCTTGATTTTACTGATGTTGAGAGCCAGGTTGGGGTGCTGGTACCGTGTGGTCAATCGGTCGATGTCACTTCTATACTCTGGCTAGCTACAAAAAGATTAATCTACAAACTCATATTACAATCTCTCCACACTCTCAAATGTCTATTCCTACAGTAACATTTCTTACTTTAACTATGATCTTCTTAAAGTCCCTTATCATGTATCTATACACTCTAAATGGTTTGACTGCAATCATGTGTTGTCTTCCTGCTGACTGGTTAGCACGCAGCAAAGCTTTTCACTGTACCTCGGTACGCGTGACAATAAACTAAACTGAAACAAAAAAACAATGGAATATCATTGTAATATAAAATAATACGAAACAATATTGTTTCATAATGGAACCAATATGAATGTTTTCATATTCAAAAAACAATGGCAAATTTTAATATTATTCTATGGACAGATATTGAATTTAAAAAATAGATTACTTGCCCATTTCAGAGTGTTTGCTTCTTCAGTCAAATTACATTTAAGGCAGATATAATCTTAGTAATAATAGAATAAAAAATTAACTCTCCATGATGATCGTTAATGTATTCCAGTCTATATCGTCGTTTATTTGTAACAGATTGAAACAGTGTGGAATCTTGCATTCTGGACCGAGGCCAGAAATCAGATGGTGGTGAGCATCAATTTACAAATGATTAACTCGCATCTCTTTCGCAATAATGCCGGTACAGTCAGTCCTTATTATTCAATAATTTGCGATCCACAGGTCCACATACTTGGGCCCGGACTGAATCCCAAATTTGCCCTTGAACTTTTTTTTTTAAATTTCAAAATATACTTTATTCAAGTGATAAATATATACAATACATGAACCTTGCGGAAAATCCATCCGACATTTTCGGAGGCTGTACAAATTGATCAATACAGTTTTAGACATTTTCTTTTCCCCAAATTTCCACAAATCAGTCCCCACTCGTGCCACTCATGTGGCACAATGGCGTGGGCTACCTTCCCTTATATTGAGGGGCGTCTCCACCATACCGTACCCCCCCCCCCCCCCCCAATGTCCAGCAGCGGAAGGACCTTAGACTGTGGCCCTCCCCCACCGAGCCTTGCCCTTGAACAAACAAACAAACAAACAAACAAACAAACAAACACACACACACACACACACACACACACACACACACTAGAGGCAGGGGTGGGTAGGTAGGGAGAGGTGAGTTGATAGGGAGAGGGAGAGGTAGATAGCTAAAGGGATAGAGAGAAGGGTAGGGAGGGCGGAAGAGAGGTAGGTGGTGAAGGAGAGAGAGGTAGGGAGAGAGAGAGGGGTAGCGAGATCTGGATAAGAGAGTAATGCATGACTGCGTTAGGGTGTTGGCCTCTAAACGTTGGGTAGGTGCCAACTGCTGGAGTAACTCAGCGAGTCAAGCAATATCTCTGGAGAAAAGCCTCCCCTGTCTGAAGAAGGGCCCCGACCCGAAACGTCATCTATTCCTTTTTCTCCAGAGATGCCGCCTGACCCGCTGAGTTACTCCAGCACTTTGTGTACATCTTTGGTGTAAACCAGCATTCGCAGTTCCCTCCAAACCTTTCCCATGGATGGACCCGCCCAAATGTCTTTTAAATGCTGCTATAGTCCCTGCAGCAACTACCTCCTCTGGCAGCTCGTTCCATACACCCACCACCCTCTGCGATGCTGCAATGTTTAATTTTAGAATCAGAATTTCAACGATTGGTATTTCTATGTTCATTTGAAGTTTAGAGACACAGCCTGGAAACGGGCCCTTCGGCCCACCGCGTCCATGCCCACCATCGATCGCCCCTTCACACTAGTTCTATGTTATCCCACTTTCACATCCACTCTCGACACTTTTGAGGGCGATTTACAGAGGGCCAATTAACCTGCACGCCCGCTCGTCTTTGGTACATGGGAGGAAACTGGAGCACCCGGAGGAAACCCAAGGGAGAACGTGCAAACTCCACACAGACAGCACCCGAGGTCAGGATCGAACCCGGGTGTCTGGCGTCGTAGGGCCGCATCCCCATCAGCTGCGCCACCGTGCCGCACATTTTATTTGCTCTGTTTCCATGTTTTTTAAGAAATAATATGCTTCCAGTCGACTGTGGCTTAACTGTAATGTCAATTTTCACAGGGAATCTGCTCAGATTCGGACGATGAGTCCAAAAGGGCGAGTGCTAATGCTTGGTGCCGGCTATGTGTCTGGGCCAGTCCTGGAGTATTTCACCCGGGACACTGACATAGAGGTGACTGTCGGTAAGGACTATTTTCTGCCCTCACCCGGTAAATTCCAAATCAGGCCTCTTATCGCAGTGGCTTTTGCCTGATTATATGTCGTTTGGTTGTAGCAAGATGCGCGCGCACACACACACACACACACACACACACACACACGCACGCACACACGCACGCACACACACACACACACACACACACACACACACACACACACACACACACACACACACACACACACACACCCCTACAATCCTGTACGTCTTTGGAGTGTGGGAGGAAACTGACCATCTCGGAGACAGCCCACGCAGTCTCGGACAGAACGTACAAACTCCGCACAGACAAGCACCCGTAGTCGGGATGGACCCCAGGTCTCTGGCAGCTCCACCGCTGCACCACCGTGCCACCCCAAATGTTGCTTTAAGAAAATGCCTTTTTTGATTAGTGCTCTAAGCAAAACCGAAAACATGCAAATAGCTGAAGAGAAAAATTATGCATCAGACTCTTGCATGAGATGTTATGTAGGGCTGGGATAGTGCCCGCAGCTGGTGGAGTTGCTGCCTCACAGTGCCAGAGACCCCTACAGGTTCGATCCTGACCTCCGGTGCTGTCTTTGTGGCGTTTGCACGTTCTCCCTGTGAATGGGTGGGTTTTCTCCCACATCCCAAAGCCGTGCAAAGGTTAAGAAGATTTGCATTTATATAGTGGAAAAAGTAACTGCGGATGCTGGAGTAACTCAGCCCCGTCCACCTGTATCCCCTCCTCTGGCTTCATATTTCATTCCCCTTCTCTCATCTGACATCCTTTGGAACATCTCCAAGTTCTGTTTTTTGCCACTTTGTCCCCCCATCTGCAAAGCAAACTCCTCTCCCTCACCTGTATCCACCCCTCACTTGCCGGGCTTTGTCCCACCCTTGCCTCTCTTCCCAGCTCCCCCCCCCCCCCCCCACCTAACCCCCACTACAATCAGTCTGAAGAAGGGTCCCGACCCGAAAACATTGCCTATCTCATCTCCTCCGCCGCGCTGCCTGACCCACTGAGTTACCCCAGCACATTTGCATTTATATAGTGTTTGTCACGGTGTTTTCAGAACTGCTTCTGCAACATGAACTATTTTGGAAATCTGCCACTAGATTAAACGACTGGCGCCACTGACACACACACACGGGCGCATAAAGGGACACACAGAGGCACACACACACACACACACACACACACACACACACACACACACACACACACAGACACACACACACACACACACACACACACACACACACACACACACACACACACACACACACACACACACACACACACACACCTTCCTTCCCCGACCGCACGCCTACCTCCCTTCCATTGATTCCATCTACACCTCATGCTGCCACCGGCAGGGCCAGCAGCATCATCAAGGACCAGTCGCACCCCGGTCACTCCCTCCCCTCCCCTCTCCCATCGGGGCAAAAGGTATAGAAGTGTGAAAATGCACACCTCCAGATTCAGGGACAGTTTCTTCCCAGCTGTTGTCAGGCAAATCAGGAACCATGCGACCAAAAACTAGAGAGCAGTTCTGAACGACTATCTACCTCATTGGAGACCCTCGGACTATCTTTGATCGGACATTTTTCACGTTATTCCCTTTATCCTGCATTTGTACAATGTGGATGACTCGATTGTAATCACGTATTGCCTTTCCGCTGACTGGAAAGCTTTTCACTCTACCTCGGGACACGTGAGAATAAACTAAACTCAAACATTGACAAAGCAGTCAGTATCTGTATAAATCGGCTGATCAGCTTCTGACCACTTGTGTCAAACGGCACTTTGTAGTTTAAAAACTGGTCACTGACTGTAAATGTTAAAATGGAAGCAGTTTATTAGCCAACAACAATTTATTCCGGATGTCTAAGTATTTTTGGGTTGCTTATTGATTAAACATTAATTATTTTAGAGCATTAAAGGGAATACCTATGGGTGTTCGATCTTGACCTCGGGTGCTGTCGATGTGGAGTTTCCATGTTCTCCCTGTGAACGTGTGGGTTTCCTCCCACATTCCAAAAGGTTAGTAGGTTCACTGGCTTCTATAAAAATTTTCCCAATATGTACGGAGTGACAGAGAAAGTGGGATAACACAGAACTAGTGTGAACGGGTGATCGGTGGTCGGTGTGGACTCTGTGGGCCGAAGGGCCTGTTTCTCCATGTTTCTCCATGTTGAAACTCGAAAATTTAAACCCTATGTTTATTTAAAGGGTGCACCAAGTAGAAAGGATACAGCTTTGGTGGTAGCCACATTTTTTGTTATCTGCAGAAACCCCTTATCACTTGCTGATAACAATATGTACAAATCAATTTTATGTTGTCATTTTTGCTACATTTGGCCTTCATCGGAAAGTGGTCAAAAAAGGCTTTTGATATTGAGTTAGAGTATTGAGAGAGAAGTTGGTTGCGTTCAGAGTATTGTGTTCAGTTCTGGGCACCATGTTACAGGAAAGATGTTGTCAAGTTGGAAAGGGTACAGAGAAGATTTACGAGGAAGTTGCCAGGACTTAAGGGTCTGAACTAATGGGAGAGGGTGAGCAGGCTGGGACTCTGTTCCTCGGAGCGCAGGAGGTTGAGGGGTGATCTCCTGTAGAGGCGTATAAAATCACGAGAGAAATAGATCGGGTAGACGCACAGAGTCTCTTGCCCCGAGTTGGGGAATTAAGAACCAGACGACACAGGTTTAAGGTGAAGGGGAAAAAATTTAATAGGGACCTGAGGGGTAACTTTTTTTACACAAAGGGTGCTGGGCGTATGGAAGGAGCTGGGGCAGGGACTATTGCAATGTTCAATGAACATTTAGACAGGTACATGGATAGGACAGGTTGTGAGGGATGTGGGCCAATTGCAGGCAGGTGGGACTGGCGGAGCTGGGACATGTTGGCCGGTGTGGACAAGTTGGGCCGAAGGGCCTGTTTTCACACTGTACGGCTCTATGACTGTTTGACAACATCGCCCTGTCGCTTGTTGACGTGTCTGCTTGGGGCCTACCATTCTCAGGACCAATAGAGGACAGAAACGTTGAACTAATGGCCCTTTGTGGCTGAAGAAGGGATACATTCCTTCCTTCTTTTTTTAGCGCGGCCACACCAAGGACACACTCGAGCTCCAGTGAAAATGCCAAGGTGAATCGAAAAGTTTGCACTATACCTTTTCAATAATCGCATCCAGAAGGGGCATGTTAGCCTCTTGGGCTTTTATTGTGTGAGAAAAGAAGGCATAGGTTTTCCTGGGTATCAGTTTCTCCACCGGTGGCGTCTTTACTCCAATAATTATTGTTGCTTCAGAGATGTCTTCCTGGATAATAGCTCCAGCTTGCCTGTAATGCTGGAGAAAAAAAAAAACTGCATGCTAGAAATATATTTTTCTGCAGGTATATTGACTTGACGGTGCTCTTGTAAGAGAGACATCTATTAGAATCTGTACCTTGTGATTCGGAACTGCTCTAATCGTTTGCTCTTGATCACATACAGGAAGCCATTACACTTTGAGATGTATCTAACAATAATCCACTAACAGTCACGGTGGCACAGCAGTAGAGTTGCTGCCTTATGCCCCTGTCCCACTTAGGAAACCTGAACGGAAACCTCTGGAGACTTTGCGCCCCACCCAAGGTTTCCGTGAGGTTCCCGGAGGTTTTTGTCAGTCTCCCTAATGGTCGAAAGTGGTTTCCGCTTCTTCTATGTTCCGGCGATTATTTCAAAAAATTGAAAAAACCTCCGGGAACCTGACAAGAACCTCCGGGAACCGCACGGAAACCTTGGGTGGGGCGCAAAGTCTCCAGAGGTTTCCGTTCAGGTTTCCTAAGTGGGACAGGGGCATTAGAACGCTTGCAGCGCCGGAGACCCGGGTTCAATCCCGACTACGGGTGCTGTCTGTGCGGAGTTTTTACATTCTGCCCGTGACCGCGTGGGTTTTCTCCAGGATCTCCGGTTTCCGCTCACGCTCCAAAGACGTACAGGTTTGCAGGTTAACTGGCTTGGTGTAAATGTAAAATTGTCCCTAGCGTGTGCGTGTGGGATAGTGTTCATGCGCGGGGATCTCTAAACTAAACTAAAGGACAACAGAAGAGGTGATGTGGGCCAAATGCAGGTGGATGGGAGGAGCCCAGAATGACAACTTGGTCAGCACGGCCAAGTTGGGCCAAAGAGGCCATTTCCAAATCTCTAACTCTACGACTCGAGAGGACGTGTGGAGGAGCGGCAGTGGCATCTGTAGCGAGTGTGCGGCACGATGGCGCAGCTGTAGAGTTGCTGCCTCACGGCGCCACAAACCCGCTGTTCGATTCTGAATACGGGTGCTGTACGGAGTTTGTACGCTCTCCCCGTGACCACGTGGGTTTTCCCCAGGTTCTGCGCTTTCCTCCCACACTCCAAAGACGTACAGGTTTGTAGGTTAATTGGATTCAGAAATCAATGTAAATTGTCCCTTGTGTGTGTAGGATAGCGCCAGCTTGCGTGGATCGCTGTGTGGCGCAGGCTTGGCGGGCTGAAGGGCCTGTTTCCACGCCGTGTCCCTAAACTAAACTAACACTAGTTCTATCCAACACTCTAGCGGTAATATGTTTTGTTACGGAAGCCAATTAACCTACAAACCTGCGCCACTGCGCTGCCCATCTGAAGTTCAGAACTGCAAAACATTATCAAAGGAAAGAAATTCTGGCACAACCTGTTTTTTGGCAAGACTCCAATTAAGATTAACAATAAAATTTCCCAGCTTCAGACCGCGATTAAAGGGTTTGTCAGAGCTGAAGGCATAGAGACAATCACCTTACGGTTGCCAGAAAAACAATCTGGGACAAGTGGAAAAACTTTACCTTGACAGACTTACTTCCTTTAAGGAAACTCACACCATAAATTGTATCTGAAAACAAAACTCTTTTTTTGCTTCAGCAGTACCAGTGTGAATGTTTGCCACAAATCCTTAGAAAACCCTGTTCAGGAAAACTGGAAAATGTACTGTTGTAATACAAATTCCAAACACAGCCTTAGAAGCTGAGAAGGGATAAGATAAGACAAAATATTTAAAAGGGAGAGTTTGGCCAGGTTCACCTTCTGCCCATACGTAGGAACAAAGTGCTGGAGTAGCTCAGCGGGTCGGGCAGCGTCACTGGAGAAAAGGAATAGACACAAAACACTGGAGTAACTCAGCGGGTCAGGCAGCATCTCTGGAGAAAAGGAATAGGTGACGTTTCGGGTCGAGACCCTTCTTCAGACTGAGAGTCAGGGGAGAGGGAACAGAGAGATATGTAAAGGTACATTGAAAAAAATTAATGAAAGATATGCCAAAAGACCGATTAAAGCCAGCAATGATGATGAAGGAAAGGTGGAGCCCACAATGATCCATTGTTGGCTGTAGGTAAGGTAATAACGAGTGATACAAGCAGTGAAACTCAGCAGGGCGACAGTGAAGCTAGGACAATGACTATGTTGGGGAAGGAGACGGGGAACGAGGGTTACTTGAAGTTAGAGAAATCAGCGGCCACAGCTTTAGAATAAGGGTTTGGCCATTTAGAACGGAGATGAGGGAAAACCTTTTTCACCCAGAAAGTTGTGAATCTGTGGAATTCTCTGCCTCAGAAGGCAGTGGAGACCAATTCTCCTGATGCTTTCAAGAGAGAGTTAGATAGAGCTCTTAAAGATAATGGAGTCAGGGGATATGGGGAGAAGGCAGGAATGGGGTACTGCTGATTGTGGATGATCAGCCGTGATCACAGTGAATGGCGGTGCTGGCTCGAAGGGCTGAATGGCTAACTCCTGCACCTTTTGTCTATCGTCTAATGAAATAGGAAACATTTGTTTGATGAAGGGTCCCGACCCGAAACGCCACCCATCCTTTCTCTCCGGAGGTGCTGCCTGACCCGCTAAGTTCCTCCAGCACTTTGTCTGTGTCTGTCTCTAGTCTAAAGCGGCATCTGCAGTTCTCCCGTGCATTTGAAACATTGCCAGTCACCTGCTCGTGGATGGCTCTTCTGTTGGATGGTTGCACCAGGACCTTGTAGCCGGCACTCGTCAGCTCCTTGATGTGTCTGGGGGCCAAGGGGGCCCGCCGCTCCCACACGTTGATGTCCTCCCTCCGCAACGCCAAGATGGCTATGTGATGCTGGTACCTGGGGTGGCCACACCGCAGGCACTGGCTCAGCGCCCGACTTTTATGCCTCAGCAGCCAATACATCTTCAGAGCAGTTGGTGGCTGAAGGGGGGGAACAGTGCAGACTGGCGTTAGAGAAGGTCCCAGAGAAACGACAAAAGATCAGCAGCAGAAACATATGGCTCACACGTCAAATCATCTTGAATTTAGTACCCTTCCATTTAGTACCCTTCCATTCTAGTGCCCTTCCATTCAGCGAGTTTCCCCGCTGTCCTGACTCAGTCTGAAGGTGGGTCTCGACCCAAATCATCACCTATTCCTTTTCTCCAGTGACGTTGCCTGGCTCACTGAGTTACTCCAGCATTTTGTGTCCATGTTTGACTTTAGTCCAGTTTAGTTTAGAGTTACGGCGCGGAAACAAGCCCTTCGCTCCACACCGACTAGCGTTCCCCGTACACTAGCACCATCTTACGCACTAGGGACAATTTACAATCTTTGCCCAAAGCCAATTAGTACCTACAAACCTGTACGTTTTTGGAGTGTGGGGGGAAACCGGAGCACCTGGAGAAAACCCCTGGGGGTTCTCATTGAAAGTGAAAGGCCTGGATAGAGTGGATATGGAGAGGATGTAAAGCCTCAGAATTAAAGGAAAGGAGGCGAGAAGGAATTTCTTTAATCAAAGCGTGGTGAATCTGTGGAATTCATTGCCACAGTCGGCTGTGCAGGCCAAGTCAATAGATATTTTTAGGCTTGGATTGACAGATTTTTAATTTGTATGGGTGTCAGAGGTTATGGGGAGAAGGCAGGGGAAGGCAGGAGAGGGAAAAATGGATCAGCCATGATTGAATGGCGGAATAGACTTGATGGGCCAAATGGCCTAATGCTGCTCCAAGAACTTGTGTTCAGCATGTTAATATGCTGGAGGAACTTAATGGACCAGGCAACATCTGTGGAGGGAATTGATAGCCCATTTCAGAGTGGGATCCTTCTTCAATTCCTTTGGTTAGCCTTTTTCACATGTTTAGATTAGATTTTACTTCGGAGTC
The DNA here is from genome assembly GCA_035221665.1 of Okamejei kenojei. Lineage (NCBI taxonomy): Eukaryota > Metazoa > Chordata > Chondrichthyes > Rajiformes > Rajidae > Okamejei > Okamejei kenojei. The sequence goes on along the minus strand of CM069149.1, from coordinate 41,076,188 downwards.
ACGTGAGTGACTACGTGAATAGAAGCCCGTACAGCCGTTGGTGCGTCATGACGTCAGACGCTGGTGCAGTCGGGCGGGGGGAGCAGCAGCGCTCCTCCGAGCGGTAAGTTTAAACCGCGGGTTACATGGAAAGCTGGAGAATTCAGCGGGTGCAGCGGCATCTAAGGAGCGAAGGAGATGGGCGACGTTTCGGGTCGAGACCCTTCTTCAGGCTTCACCCTCCATTCTCCAGCATCTGCAGTTTCGTTAACAAGTTTAAACGGAGGTAAGGTTTGTTGACGAAGAAACGAGGTAAGGTTTGTTGAAATACTTTACCACAGGTCCTTTTCTGCGACGGTTGGAAGTTTTTTGTAGATATGTTGCAGAAAGGGAAGAAGGTGTCGGCGAGGCGCTCCGGGGGTAGAAAGGTAAAGTGGCAGGAGAGTGTTGAGGATGGAGGCCCGTCTGGTACACCTGGTCCGGTGCTGGCTACACAGCCAGTGGTTGCGGACCCACTGCCGGGGGGCAGTGGAGGCTTGTCAGTAGGGGGCCGCTGGCAAGTCTCTGTGGCCCGTAAATGAGTCGGGCCTGGAGGTTATACCCTCCATAGGAGAGTCCGTTTGCTCACGGCTCTCCCACGTTGAGGTTCTATTTCAAAAGAATGCTCGACAGGGACCAGCTCCGTGGGGAGGAGTGGTGCCCAAGCCAGGCTGATGGAGAGCTTGTGCTAGCAGCACCTGTTTCAGGGCTGCAGAACTATCCTGCCTGTGAGGAGGATGTTCCAGCTCCGTGAGGAGGAGTGATGCCCAAGCCAGGCTGATGGAGAGCTTTGTGCTAGCAGCACCTGTTTTAGGGCTGCAGAACTATCCTGCCTGTGAGGAGGATGTTCCAGCTCCGTGAGGAGGAGTGATGCCCAAGCCAGGCTGATGGAGAGCTTGTGCTAGCAGCACCTGTTTCAGGGCTGCAGAACTGTCCTGCCTGTGAGGAGGATGTTCTATCAGGGCAGTTTGCTGGGGGAGAGCAGTAAAGCTGTTCGGTGGGAGGTAATTCCGAACATTGCTGGGAAGTTTGCTGAGTGTAGAGAGGCAGGAAAGGCGATTGATGTAGAATTGGCTGAAACCATTCAGTATATGCTCTCCCACCAGTTACAGGAGCTAGCTATGGATGAAGTAGCAAAAAAACTATAAAGCTCCTGTTAATTGTGATCTCCTGAAGGTACCGGTGGTTAATCACCAAATTTGGTCATAGATGGGTTTGCCTGCTAGGGCCCAGGAGATGAAGTTTTAAAAAGTGCTTAAACTGTTGTCAGCAGGTATTACAGCTGTGTTGAAAGTTATTGATACAAATGATATGGTTGAAGCACAGCAGGATGAACTGGAACTCCTTTGTAATGCATTTTGAAACCAGTGTACCACCACGAAACCTGTTGTTTGGTAACTTTGCAAAAAGGGTCAAAGACTGTTATGAGGTTGTTATAACCATGGCCCTCATTAAGCCAGCTGGAAGCAAGGCAAAAAAGGTTCTCTACAAGAAGTTGAGGACAACAAGGCCGCAAGGAAAGATGCTGGTAAGGAATATACCATTGACAGACAATGAATTAACTGATGTTCCTGTTCAAATTGGGGAAGGTAAAATTGTTTCTAAAAGAATGGCAGCAGTTGACATCAGATTGTTCATACTTAGTGTATTGAAGGGGTGAAAAAATTGGATTTTACTATAAGGACAGTCTACCTAGTCAACATTTTCCTAGTAGTAAACTTATTTTCAGATGAGGAAAATGTGCTTATTCAAGCAGAGATTCAGTCGTTACATAAGAAGGGGTAATTGAGCCTTCTGTCTATCAAAGTCAACAATTTCTGTCAAGTATATTTCCCAGATCTAAAAAGACTGGGGGATGTAGAATTATTTTGGATTTATCGAATTTGACCAAATTTGTTTGTTATAGGCATTTCAAAATGGAGAACTTTACCACAGGCAAACATCTAGTGTCCAAAGGGTATTATATGGCAACCATTGGTTTAAAGAATGCATATTACGCAGTGTCTATTCATGGTGATGATAGAAGATATTTGAAATTTATTTGGATGACTGAGCTGTGGCAATTCAGGACATTGCCGAATGGATTAACTTCAGCTCCTAGATTATTTACTAAATTGGTAAAACCTGTGTTAGCATTGCTTAGAGCTCAGGGGCATGTGGTAATGGCCTATTTAGATGATTTCTGATTGTTGGAAAGACTCACGCTGAAACTCAATCATCAGTTTCAGTTGTTAAAATCACTTTTGAACAAATGGGATTTGTTATTCACCCAGGTAAATCTAAATTATCACCAGTCCAAATTATTGATTATCTGGGATTTACCATTAATTCCAATCACATGTTGGTAACTTTGCCCAGGGATAAATTGAATCAGTTAATTGAGGACTGTGTTAATCTTGTTGGAGAACAACGGCCTCTGATTAGACAAGTAGCCAGTTTTATTGGGAAGTTGTTGCAGCCTTTCCAGCTGTGCAGTATTGTCCTCTGCATTATCAACAATTACAACCATCAAAGGAACAGGCACTGAGAATACAAAGGGGCTATTTTTTGATAGGCCTATGCAGTTGTCAGCTGGGGCGATTGCTGACATACAATGGTGGATAGTACATGTTTCAAAAAATTTAAGGAAGGTTTCGTGGAATCACCGTCACTGATATTACAGACTGATGTGAGTGCACTGGGTTGGGGTGCAACAGATATGTCTTCTAGTTGTGGAGGCAGATGGAATGTGGATGAGACATCGCTTCCTCAATTAAGAGGGACTGATTATTTAGAGTTGTTGGGCACCTGGTATGGGCTCAAAGCTTATTGTTCTATAAGGAGGGATCTGCATGTGCAGCTCAGATTCACAACACCACAGCAGTGGCATATGTAAACCACATGGGTGGAGTTAAGTCACAATCTTGTGATAGACTGGCTAACCAGATTTGGAGCTGGTGTATTGACCAAAATATCTGGCTTTTCAGCACTTTATTTGCCAGGAAGAGGTCACGTCAGTTAATGACAACATTGAATGGATGTTAAATCAGGATGTGTTTAACCAAATGATTGATCAGTAGGCGTTGCCAGATATTGGCTTGGTTTGCATCTCGATTAAATCATCAGTTACCTAGATATGTTTTCATGCTAACTTGGGGCAGTAGCAGTGGATGCATTTTCGCTGCATTGGGGGAGGAATGTTTGTGTATGTATTTCCTTCATTCTGTCTCATCAGCAGATGTTTGCAAAAGATCAAGGAGGACTCCGCTTCAGGGGTATTGGTAGTGCCAGATTGGCCTACACGAGCATGGTTTCCCGTTGTATTACAAATGGCTAGGGAGCCTTACATGCTTATGCCCAAGAATAAAAATCTACTGGTAAATCCAGTCACTGGGGATCAACATCCTTTATAGGATCGTATTGATCTGTTAATTTGCAGATTATAAGGAGGCCATACCTGGGGAGAGGACTGTCTCATCGGACGGTGGATGTTCTCACGTCGGCCTGCAGGGATAGTACACAGCAGCAATATATCACCTATATAAGGAAGTGGGAGCAATTCTGCCTACAGCAGGATATTGTATATCACACGGCAGGGATCACGGATGTATTGGAGTTGGTCAACTCTTTATTTTGACCAAAAAATTAAGTTACAGTGCAATTAATTCAGCCAGAAGTGCTCTGTCTTCTTATTTACCTATGAATGCAGAATTGCATACAGTAGGGACACATCCGTTAGTTCACGATTCATGAAGGGAGTTTCAATTCTAATCCTCCTAAACTCAGGTATGCCGGTATTTGCAATGTGAGTGAGGTTTTTATGCTTCTTCGCCAGTGGGCTCCGGTTACAAGCCTATCTGTAGCCAAAGTAATTATGAAGGTGGTCATGCTTCTGGTGTTGGTTTCAGCCCAACGTGTACAAACATTGCAAAAGCTACGGCTAGATAGAATGCATGTGTCGGCTGATGCCATTATATTTTATGTCTATGATTTGCTTGAACATAATAAAAGAGGCATGACAGGATGTAAGATGGTGTTTCAGCATACCCCGCAGATGATCGCTTCTGTATAGTCTCACATTTATCTCTTTACATTGAGATTACTAAACCTCTGAGAGGAACAGAGTTGGCTTTGTTTATTAGTCACAAAAAACCACACAGTAAGGTGTCGGTGCAAACGATTTCAAGGTCCTCGCGGCCGCAGGATGGTCCAGTGAGCTAACTTTCAGAGGTTTTGTCACAAGCCGATTTCAAGGCTCGGGGTGTTTGCTGATTCTGGTGTCAGTACTGTTACATTTTTCCCCTGAGTTAGAGGGGTTTGTTATGATCTGTTTGTAAATAAACTGTTATTCCATTTAACAAATGTATTACTGATGCATGATTGATTGTTAACGACTTTTGAGTCAATCCAGGCAGTGTGAACGTCGGATTTGAGTCTGCGGCGTGAATTCACAGTGCTTTGAAGTCTTCACGTAGTCACTCACGTGACTCCGAAGTAAAATAGTAAGATTAAACGAGAACTTACCAGTTTGAAGTTTGATCTTTATTTTATGAGGAGTCGAGTTGAGGGACTACGTGCCCTCCGCTCCCACCCTCATAGATCTCATCTGGTAGTTCTAGTTTTATCATCTTACCGTTATACTTCGGTCATTGTTAGCTGTGAATTAATTCCGCTGCTTTGAAGATTGACGCACCAACGGCTGTACGGGCTTCTATTCACGTAGTCCCTCAACTCGACTCCTCATAAAATAAAGATCAAACTTCAAACTGGTAAGTTCTCGTTTAATCTTACTATTAGATTAGATTCCTTTATTGTCATTATAATAAATGAGAAAAAACTTTAGTGTGTGTGAGTGTACATAATCACACTGAACATTTTTCAATATATACACATAATCACACTAACACACACACAGATATATATGTATATATACACACAGACACGTAGACATGTTACCCGTTATATAACAAACTTCCAGTGAACCAAGTTTAAATGGATTTGGAAATATATTGGGGAGATAGGCACAAAGTGCTGGAGTAACCCAGCAGGTCAGACAACATCTCTAGAGAAAATCGATGGGTGACTGATCGGGTCGGGACCATTGTTCAGCCTTCAGAAATATACTCTATCTCTGGGCCCAGTTTTGGCTGCAAAGCTGCCAGTGCTTCAGACTGCTGGTATGCCAAGAGTCAAGAGTGTTTTATTGTCATACGTCCCAGATAGAACAATGAAACTCCTACTTGCAGCAGCACAACAGAATATGCAAACATAGTACACTGTAAACAATATAATAAATGAGAAAAAACGTCAGTGTGCGTGAGTGTACACAATCACACGGAACTTTTTTCGATATATACACATAATCACACTAGCACACACATATATATATGTATATATACACACAGACACGTAGACATTAAAAAACAAACAATAATAGACTATTATTGCACTATGTAGTTCAGAGCTTAATGGAGGTTGCCGTGTTTAATGGCCTGATGGCTGTAGGGAAGAAGCTGTTCTAAACTCTAAACAGGACGTTAGAGTTTCCTGTACCTTCTTCCCAATGGCAGGGGTGAAATGAGCATGTGGCCAGGGTGGTGTGGGTCTCTGAGAATGCAGGCTGCCGTTTCGAAGCAGCGACTATGACATTGTGTGGGGGGAGGTCACACAATAGATCCCTTTGACATTGTGTGGGGGGAGGTCAGTACTCGTGATGGACCAGACCTCAACCCTGGCTGCAGCCATGGGTCCACATCCCAGCCCTGGCGGCACTTGCACCCAAGCTCCCCTCTTGCATTGGGCAGATGACTCTACAGTTCGGGGAACTTCTGCAGTTCGACATGTCACCCATCCATTCCCATTCGCTCTGACCCGCCGAGTTCCTCCGGGACTTTGCGTTTTGCTCAGGATCCCAGCAGCTGCAGATTCTAGTCTCTCGGCAGGCTACGATTCATGGTTAGCACTCAACTACTTTCATTTTAACCTGTTCAGTGCCACCTCCGTGTGTACTCGAGGTACATGGCCAATAGTGAAAATAAAAACCTGGCAGCGAACATGTTGAGGAAGGAGCGTATTTCCTGGCATCTGGTGACCCTCACATGCTCTTGCCAGCACAACAATCCATGCCTGTGACAGTTCCTCTGTCTGTCCCATCTTCGCCTGCGCCACCAGTCTCCCGCTTCGACCCCAGAGGCGTTGGTCCACTCCCCCACGGTGCTGAAATCACCAACTCTGTCCCCGGGGAAGAGGAATGGAGATGGCCTCTAGCGTCCACGTGCCGGTCGTGTTAGCAGGCCGGATGTGAAGTATCCGGACTATGTTTGACTTTACATACGTTTGTCATCGGTTGTAATTTTGGCTTTGCTTAGTTATGGGTACAGGGCTATTGATTCGTTAAGAGGGGAGGATGTAGATCAGTGGCTCTTGTTATGAGTCATGCTTTTGTAGTTACGCCCACTAGCTTGCTAGCGTCGCGAGCTACTGCACTCTTCAGTGTGAAGTTAACTCTCAAGTTAGAGCTTGTAGTTGTCTATTCTAAATAAAGTGTACAACTTGCCAAGATGTGAGGCCTTTATTATTACAAGGACTCTAAACCAACAGGTGTGCGAAACAAAGAATATGACTGTGACTTGGCGCATCTGACAATAAAGCAATGATTCATTCATTCCACCCTTCCATACAAAGATGACATACAACTGCATCTAGTTCCAATGAAAGATAATCGCCAATAACTTCAATTCCCTCTCCCTCGCTGCATGCACTGCCGAACTGCTGAATGTTTCAGGCTTTCTATTTTCCTATCTGCAGTATTTCAATTTGGCAGCTCAAAAGTAAAGTCATAGATAGGAGCGTCAACCTCAGCGCAGTGTTAGCATCCTCACCGAGTTAGACATCTAAACAACATATTCAAGCACACAGTCAGACATCCATCTTTTACGTCAAGCCTTGAGCTCCATTTGCACCCACAGGGGCAAGTCAAAGATTTCACAACAGATCTTGATTGTTTCATACAATATCACTAGAACTATATCATTGTGTTATTCATTTCAGTGCCATCCGTTACACCTTGCTGTGAAAAACTTGATGGCTGCACGGAATGACACACAAATAACCATTTAATGGGCTGAGATGTGGTTTAAGATCATGCGCTATCCCTTATTCACCTACACGTCACTCCCTTTCAATCAGTATTAATGTCTACGCTGAAGATAGACACAAAATGCTGGAGCAGCTCAACGGGTCAGACATGGCACGGAAACAGGCCTATCGGCCCACTGAGCACACTGGCCAGTAATTACCCATATATTAGTTCTATCCAACACAGTAGGGACAATTTGCAGAAGCCAATTAACCTACAAACCCGAACGTCTTTTTGGGTTGCAAGAGGAAACTGGAGCACCAGGCAAAATCTCACACAGTCACTATGACAACATACAAACTCCGTAAAGACAGCACCCATAGCCCGGATTGAACCTGGGTCTCTGTCACTGCATGGCAACAACTCTATAAGCTGTGCCAGCCAGGTTTAAGTATCTTCTCATCCATTCACCAAGTTACTAGACACGAGCCAGTAATGTTCACGAAGGGGGATGGGGAATTGTGCAAATGAGCATTTCTGATCAGCAGTAAGAATATTGAGTTCTCAAACATTAAGTAACCCTTGCATCCCCTCTCTCCATCCCTCCCTCACCCAAGTCATACTACTTTCGCTGTCGTTCTGTTGCGTTTTATTATCGGTATGACTCATGATACACACAAAAAGCTGGAGTAACAGACTGAAGAAGGGTCCCGACCCGAAACGTCACCAATGCTTTCTCTCCAGAGATGCTTCCTGATCCCACTGTGAGTTACTCCAGCTTTTTGTGTCTATCTTCAGTTGAAACCAGCATCTGCAGTCCCTTCCTACACGTTCCATATAACTCATTATCCCCAAGCCCACAGCCAACAATGGACCATTGTGGCTCTGTCTCTCTTTCTCCCTCTCTCTCTCTCTCTCTCTCTCTCTCTCTCTCTCTCTCTCTCTCTCTCTCTCTCTCTCTCTCTCTCTCTATCTCTCTCTCTATCTCTCTCTCTCTATCTCTATCTCTCTCTATCTCTCTCTCTCCTTTCTCCTGACTCTCAGCTGCCTGACCTGCTGAGTTACTCCAGCTATTGGCATCCAACTTCGGACCATTAAACTGGCACCTGCAGTTCCTTCCTACACATTTCTGATTTGCTTTGTCCCTCCAAACATATCCTAGCGATGTTACAAAACTTACCTTCAGCGGCGCTGCAGTTCTGCCACTGGCCGTGTGCGCGACTTTGGCGCCTTTGGGGGGGTGGGGGGGCGGGATTAAAATCCACTTTTCTCCTGCCTGGCGGAGGCGGACCTCCTCGGGCTGCTGGCTGATGAAGAATAATCGATCCGACTTTCGTTCACGATTTTTTTTTCCATCGCGAGACAATTTAATGATTTGATTAAAATAAAAAGCGACTTCTAACGCCCTCAACACATACAACGTGACGGATCGCAAGAACGGGACAAAACAGTCAATAAATCGCTTATTTTACATATAAACTTGCTTCTTAGGATGGCTTTAATCTCATTTTACGTTGCGAAAATGGGCCCCCATACGAACCGGCAGTGTTTTTCCTGCCGATATGGGCTTCAAATTCACCGCAAATGCAACGTTCCAATCGATCGCGTTCCAGAAAAACCCACTCGCAAGTTGATTTAAATGCTCTTTTTTTTGGACAATCATGTCATGAGAGCATCTAGATCGTCTATGTTTTGTGTTATTGTCTACCATAGTCAATATTTTTATACTAAATATCAGTTTTAGTCCCATGTATTGTACAAAAAAAATTAAAAAATTGATTATATTGAGTGGATGTTTCTAGATTAATTTATGGGAATTAAACATCAAATTCCTTCCATCTGGCATATGAATTCATGACAGTGAGATTTATAAATCATGTTACATTGTGAATTCTTGTGTGAATGGGATTAGTTTGTTATTTTGATACTTAGGCTATTTTAAAAATATATCATTTTCTTAAGGAATGGAATCTACAGGACATTCTTAATGGGAAAGTAGTGGGCAGAAAGGCATGTCATGCGTGGTTTGAAGAGCAAAAAACCTGTAGTTTACAATGCCAACATTGAAAAGTTGAGGAAAAACAAAGCGTACAGAGTTGCTTATTGGTTACAATCTGAGGAGTATGATGATGCTACTGATTATGGTATGCCAATGTACCGGTTAGCAACTGATCTTCTCTATAAACACTTGGTCTATTGCTAGAAATTGTAATTTATTTACCTATCTGTTACGGATTTACAGCATATAGTACAATAATATTAAAGTTCTGATCTTGAGAATATCACATTTTTTTATTTTCAAAGCAGTCTGGGTGTTTATTACTATTTCCGTCACAAGTCAATTTTGTAATTAGCTACAATTAGGTAATTAACTAATTATAAGGTTTAATTTCAGGTCATCCAAGTAAGATGTTTTTTATTTGTTTCAGAATGCTTCAATCTATAATAACTGAAAATTTCATTCAGTTCTCTTAATTTTTAAGAAAGTTATGGGCTTTTGACTGTCCTCGATCACAGCTTTTGTGTTAAGAATGCAAAAGCAATAGGGAACAAAATGCTAATTTCCGAGCACGAAAATGGCCATAATTTTTTTAAATACTGAAGATATGAAAGTGAATTAGGTGTCAAATTAAACTTCTTTTTATGCTTTATCAAATGGGATAAATTGTAGACTTGATTTTTAAAATCTCAAAATTTTGTAACTATAGTCCAAGAAGCTTTTCTTAATCACGGTTTAATAACAGCAAAAAAAACTTATACTCAGATTTTGGAAAAACGCAACCACGCCAACATTCAAAATGTGGATTTCAAATATGTCGGAAACGCTACATCTTGAAGAAATGAGATTCCTCCTACTAGGCAAAGTAGACCAATTCTTAAAGACTTGGTCTCCTTTTATCAACTTTTTACAAGTAGATGGTGCAACATCACTTAACCTTAGAAATTAAAGGGTTTAGAACCGGGTGACGGATGGGCAAAAATACGAAAGGTAGATCTCTCCTAATCTCTCTTTTCTCTACTTTCTCCTTTTTTTCCCAATCTTTTTAGCTTCCCATCTCTGTCCTTTATTTCTTTTGCTATCTGTTTTTACTCGCTTGTCTATCCATTCTGACTTTCTTTATTTTTTTTCTCTCACTGTTCTTTTATTATTAAATTAAAAATTACTAAGTTGTACAAGAATGGAAATATGTATTTATGTATTAGGTACTCAAGTACCACACTATTGTACTTACTTCTAACAAAAATAAACAACAACAACAAAAAAAAAATGTTGTAACATTGCTACATATCCCCTTTTTGAGGCCTCCACTTTAAAGCACGGTCGAGTATCACAGGGGCATTGCCACAGGTCGAAACCCGATCACACAAGAAGAGATTTGTAGACACAGCACACGCTGCAATCTACAGCAGGTCACAAAGTGCCGGATGGGCTTAACGGGGCCAGGCCACACATGTAGAGCTAGGGAGACAGTCGGCGTTTCGGGTCGGGACCCTTCTTCTGAGAGAAATGTGTCATGTTTTTAATGGGAACGAGGTTTTTTTTGTTTAAAGGAAGATTTTTTTTTAAACGTACAGATCACGAAACTAGTAAGTAAACTCGCATCCCTGTCCTGGGCGATATCCACCAGACGCAGAGGTTTGGAAATATGTTTTCTTTAAGGGAAATACAACCGGAGAACAAAAAAAAACGAACACAAACACTACGTGTAATGGAACATTTGCCGACTTGCCGGGTTATTTCAAGGGCAGCTTCCAAATATAGGCGCAGTGACGCCAAGCAAGGCTTTAAAGGGATTAGACTACAGGACTAACTCCAATTCCATTGCCCATCTGTGTGTGTCTCTGTGGAATGTGTGTGTGTATCTGTGTGTGTGTATCTGTCTGCCTGTGTGTGTATCTGTCTGCCTGCGTGCATCTGTGTGTGTGTGTGTCTATGTGTGCCTGTGCGCCTCTGTCTGTGTGTGGGTGCGTGTCTTTGTGTGTCCCTCTGTACGCCTCTGTGAGTGTGTGCGCCTGTGTGTGTGTGTGTCACTGTGCCTCTGTGTGTCCCTTTGTGCGCCCCTGTGTGTGTGTGTGTGTGTGTCAGTGTGTGTGTGTCAGTGTGTGTGCCTCTGTGTGTGTGTCAGTGTGTGTGTGTGTGTGTGTCTGTGTGTGTGTGTGTGTGTGTGTGTGTGTGTCAGTGTGTGTGTGTGTGTGTCTGTGTGTGTGTGTGTGTGTCTGTGTGTGTGTCATTCTGTGTGTGTGTGTGTGTGTGTCAGTGTGTGTGTGTGTGTGTGGTGTCTGTCTGTGTGCGTGTCAGTGTGTGTGTGTGTGTGTGTGTGTGTGTCCCTGTGTGCGTGTCAGTGTGTGTGTGTGTGTGTGTCTGTCTGTGTGCGTGTCAGTGTGTGGGTACGTGTCTCGGACTATTCCGGGACCGCTTGGGCTGGAAGGACAAGGTGAAGCAGGCCTGACGGGGTGACAACGGGGGCCGGGGAAGGGAGATCAGCGTTCGTGTAACGCACAAGCCGCAGACAAGCAAAACACCCAGAGAGCCGGGGAGATCGAGCCGTGAACTTGGCGAGGCGGCAGCGCCCACTCACCTCGCAGCTGCCCGCAGCCCTGGCGGAGAGTGGCGAGGTCGCGGTTATTTTCCGAGCTTGTGAAACTGACTCCACTCCTGCTCGGAGCTACCGCCAAGTAACGCGTCAACGTCGTACACGGCCTCCAGTGTGCAGTCTAGGCTGCCGGAGAGGCGTCGCCAAGTGCACACGGGTCGTGGACAGTCCCCAGAAGCCTCACCTAGACAGACTCAAACACACGGTCTGAAGAAGGGAGGGTACACAAAAGGCTGGAGAAACTCAGCGGGTGCAGCAGCATCTAAGGAGCGAAGGAGATAGGCGACGTTTCGGGTCGAGACCCTTCTTCAGACTGGTCAGGGATCAGGGAAACGAGAGATATAGACGGTGATGTGGAGAGATAAAGGACAATGAATGAAAGATATGTAAAAAAGTATCGATGATAAAGGGAACAAGCCATTGTAAGCTGTTTGTGGTGTGAAAATGAGAAGCTGGTGTCACTAAGGTGGGGGAGAGATAGAGATAGAGGGAATGCCAGGGCCCGAGGGCTGAGGGAGAGGTGGGGAGGGGGAGGAGACAGCAAGGGTTAATATAATTGAGAAAAATGCAATGTTCAAACCCAGAGGATGCAGACTTCCCCAAGCGGAAAATGAGGTGCTGTTCCTCCAGCTTGCGGTGTTGCTCACTCTGGCCGTGGAGGAGGCCCAGGACCGAGAGGTCGGATACGGAATGGGAGGGGGAGTTGAAGTGCTGAGCCACCGGGAGGTCGGGTTGGTTATTGCGGACCGAGCGGAGGTGTTCGGCGAAACGATCGCCAAGCCTCCGCTTGGTCTCACCGATATAGATCATCTGGCATCTGGAGCAGCGGATGCAGTAGATGAGGTTGGAGGAGGTGCAGGTGAACCTCTGTCGGACCTGGAAGGACTGCTTGGGTCCCTGAAAGGAGTGGAGGGGGGAGGTGAAGGGACAAGTGTAGCATTGTAGGGACAAGTGTAGTCTGAAGAAGGGTCTTGACCCGAAACGTCGCCTATCTCCTTCGCTCCTTAGATGCTGCTGCACCCGCTGAGTTTCTCCAGCCTTTTGTGTACCCTCGATTCTCCAGCATCTGCAGTTCCTTCTTTAAGACATAGGGTGTGACTTGGCTTGAGAGAGGGATGTTATTTACTGCAGTAAGATCCAGTGTTGTCGAAACATAGAAAATAGGTGCCGGAGTAGGCCATTCGGCCCTTCGAGCCAGCACCACCATTCAATGTGATCATAGCTGACCATCCAAAATCAGTACCCCATTCCTGCTTTCTCCCCACATCCCTTGAGTCCGTTAGCCCAGAGAGCCATATCTAACTCTCTCTTGAAGACATCCAGTGAATTGGCCTCCACTGCCTTCTGTGGCAGAGAATTCCACACATTCACAACTCTCTGGGTGAAATTTTTTTTCCCCCTCATCTCAGACCAAAATGGCCTACCCTTTATTCTTCAAACTGCAACCCCTGGTTCTGGATTCCCCTCCCCCCCCCTTTAACCTGCTCATTTCCTGACCTGAATGCTTTTACACATAAAAAGGGCAGGTCACGGTGGCGCAGCGGTAGAGTTGCTGCCTTGTAGTGAATGCAGCGCCAGAGACCCGGGTTTGATCCAGACTACGGGTGCTGTCTGTACGGAGTTTGTACGCTCTCCCCATGACCTGCGTGGGTTTTCTCCAAAATCTTCGGTTTCCTGCCACACTCCAAAGACGTACAGGTGTGTAGATTAATTGGCTCGGTAAATGTTAAAATTGTCCCTAGTGGGTGTAGGATGGTGTTAATGTGTGGGGATCGCTGGTCGGCGCGGACCCGGTGGGCCGATGGGCCTGTTTCCGCTCTGTTTCTCTAAACTAAATTAACCGCATAAGTACCATATTTATTACCCCTCTAAACCAGGTTGAAAATACTTCTCCCAACCTCTTGCTGTGTGTTCATCAACATGTTGAATAAGTACACTCTGATTTACCAGCGCAACCTCAATGGCTCTTACCAAGAACTTCTCAGCCGCAAGTTCCAGTTTAGTTTAGTTTAGTTTAGTTTAGTTTCGAGATACAGTGCAGGAACAGGCCCTATACTTCAAGTAACCGCAGCATTCCCTCTCTCCCCATCCCTCCACCACCCGTCGCACCAGCTTCTCGTTTTCTCTTTTTTTTTACTTTAGTTTTTATTGCTTTTATGTATACACAAATAAAACACAAATATAACAACGAATCGTACAACATTACAATGAAACGTACAACAGTGTAGCGGGGGGTTCAGTTTACAATTAATGATGCAGTATACAGAACTATTTTCATATTAAAACATTTTCCAATAACTTACATTATTGTCTATAAATTTATACAGTGTTGATGTCTTTATTTCTATACCTAATCCATTTTTCCCATTTTCTTTTAAATTCGTCTTCTTTCACTCTTAGAGAATGTGTAATTTTCTCCATGACAAATATTTTCACCCAACAAACAGCTAACAATGGACTGTTTCCTTTATCATTTTTACTTTTTTACAGATCTTTCATTCATTGTTCTATACGATGTTTCCATATAACGTGTAAAAGCATGCAGGTCGGGGAATGAGCAGGTTAAAGGTGAGATCGTAATATCATAAGAGATAGGAGCAGAATTAGGACATTCGGCCCATCAAGTCTACTCCGCAGGAAGACAGAAAATGCCGGAGTAACTCAGCGGGACAGGCAGCATCTCTGGAGAGAAGGAATGGGTGACGTTAAGGGTCGAGACCCTTCTTCAGACTGACATCAGTCACCAATTCCTTCTCCCCAGAGATGCTGCCTGTCCCGCTGAGTTCCTCCAGCATTTTGTGTCTATCTTCTTGACTGTCATTGACTAGCATTTTGAATGTCACAATGCTTCGGAAGAAGGGTCTCGACCTGAAACGTCACCCATTCCTTCTCTCCAGAGATGCTGCCTGTCCCGCTGAGTTACTCCAGCGTTTTGTGTCTATCTTCGGTTTAAACCAGCATCTGCAGTTCCTTCGTACACAGTGTAAATCAATGAGCAGGTACCTGAATTTTGTAATACTAATGTTTGAAACCCCTTTCTCCTCCCCGCCAGTCTGCAGGCTTGAACGTACAGTAATGACAGCGTGTGTCTGCAGCACAATTATTTTTTTCCAGCGAGATCTTGCCCATCGAATCCTAATAAAGTCACGTCCTGATCTCAAAGCAGGAGAGCGTGCCAAGTTCCCCTGTCAATATTGTCTCTGTCACAGTTTCAGCTGTATCTGAAAGTCACCACTGTTACCATGGCACTCTCTCACTCCCACATTCTTCTGCGGAACGTGTTGAAATACTCTGTAATGAACCAACCATTAAAACCCTTATTCTGCTCATTCTCGCACTTTATGCAAAAGAAACAAAACAGTTTGATGCGAGCAAATTGAGGGGTGACCTCGTTGAAACTTACCAAACAGCGAGAGGCCTGGATAGAGTGGATGTGGAGAGGATGATTCCACTAGTGGGAGCATCTGGGACCAGAGGCCATAACCTCAGAATAAAAGGACGTACCTTTAGAAAGAAGATGAGAGGGAATATCTTTAATAGCATCAGCTCCACCGCTGAGCAACTGTGCCGTAAAACTTGTAAATAGTGTAATTGAACACTGCCCTACACACTAGGGACAATTTTTACTGAAGTCAATTAACCTACAAACCTGAACGTCTTTGGAGTGTGGGGGGAAAACCGGAGCACCTGGGGAAAACCCATGCGGTCACGGGGAGAATGTACAAACTCCGTACAGACAGCACCTGTAGTCAGGATCGAACCCGGGTCTCTGGCACTGAAAGGCAGCAACTCTACCGCTGCACCACCTTGACGCCCCTTCCTCGAAATCTCTAACCTTTGTTATTTGCTTCTCTGCTTCAGAGAATAAGTCAGCCTCACCTTTGAGTCAAATAATGTTTCTGATGTGATCATAAAAGCAGATTATGTGGGAAATACTCAACAGGTTAGACAATATCCTTCCATAGAGAAACAGAGTTAACAATCGACAATGGCCAACAGGTGCTGGAGTAGGCCATTCGGCCCTTCGAGCCAGCATCGCCGTTCACTGTGATCATGGCTGATCATCCACGATCAGTACCCCTTTCCTGCCCTTTCCCCATATCCCATGACTCCGCTATCTTTAAGAGCTCTATCCAACTCTCTCTTGAAAGCATACAGATAATTGGCCTCCACTGCCTTCAGAGGCAGAGAATTCCACAGATTCACAACCCTCTGTGTGAAAAGGTTTTTCCTCATCTCCGTTCTAAATGGCTTACCCCTTATTCTTAAACTGTGGCCCCTGGTTCTGGACTCCCCCAACATTGGGAACATGTTTCCTGCATCTATCGTGTCCAAACCCTTAATAATCTTATACCTTTCACTAAGATCCCGTCTCAAATTCCAGAGAATACAAGCCCAGCCGCTCCATTCTATCAACATATGATAGTCCTGCCATCCCAGGAATAAATCTTGTGAACCTACGCAGCACTCCCTCAATAGCAAGAATGTCCTTCCTCAAACTTGGAGACCAAAACTGCACACAATACTCCTGGTGTGGTCTCACTAGGGCCCTGTACAACTGCAAAGGGACCTCTTTGCTCCTATACTCAACTGCTCTTGTTATGAAGGCCAACATGTCATTCGCTTTCTTCACTGCCTGCTGTACGTGCATGCTTACTTTCAGTGACTGATGAACAAGGACCCCCAGATCTCATTGCACATCCCCTTTCCCCAACTTGACACCATCCAGATAATAATCTGCCTTCCTGTTTTTGCCACCAAAGTGGATAATCTCACATTTATCCACATTAAACAGCATCTGCCATGCATCTGCCCACTCACCCAACCTGACCAAGTCACCCTATATTCTCATAGCATCCTCCTCACACTTCACACTGCCACCCAGCTTTGTGTCATCTTCAAATTTGCTAATGTTACTTTGAATCCCTTCATCTAAATCATTAACGTATATTGTAAATAATTACGGTCCCAGCACTGAGCCTTGCGGTACCCCACTAGTCACTGCCTGCCACTCTGAAAGGGACCCGTTTAATCCCTACTCTTTGTTTCCTGTCAGCCAACCAATTTTCTATCCGTGTCGGTACCCTACCCCCAATACCAGTGCTCTAATTTTGCCCACTAATCTCCTATGTGGGACCTTATCAAATGCTTTCTGAATGTCCAGGCACACTACATCCACTGGCTCTCCCTTGTTCATCTTCCCAGTTACATCCTCAAAAAATTCCAGAAGATTAGTCAAGCATGATTTCCCCCTCGTAAATCCATGCTGACTCGGACCAATCCTGTTACTGCTTTCCAAATGTGCTGTTATATCTTCTTTGATAATTGACTCCAGCTTCTTCCCCACCACTGATGTCAGGCTAACTGGTCTATAATTCCCTGTTTTCTCTCTCCCGCCTTTCTTAAAAAGTAGCTACCCTCCAATCCACAGGAACTGATCCTGACTCGATAGAACATTGGAAAAGGATCACCAATGAGTCCAAGATTTCTAGAGCCACTTCCTAAAGTACCTTGGGATGCAGACCATCAGGCCCTGGGGATTTATCAGCCTTCAGTCCCATCAGTCTACCCAACACTATTTCCTGCCAAATGTGAATTTCGTTCAGTTCCTCCGTCACCCTAGCCTAGATTCTCTGGCCACTAGCATATCAGGCAGATTGTTGTGTCCTCCTTAGTGAAGACGGATCCAAAGTACCTGTTCAACTCAACTGCCATTTCCTTGTTCCCCATAATAAATTCACCGGTTTCAGTTTTCAAGGGTCCAACTTTGGTCTTAACTAATTTTCTCCTCTTCACATACCTAAAGAAGCTGTTACTATCTTCCTTTATATTCTTGGCTAGCTTACCTTCGTACCTCTTTTCTCCCTGCATTGCATTTTTGGTTATCTTCTGTTGCTCTTTAAAAGTTTCCCAATCCTCATCTTTGCTATGTTATACGTCTTCTCTTTTATTTTTATACTGTCGTCCCTGACTTCCCTTGTCAGCCACTTGTCCCGGCTAAGTGAGACAGGCCCATAAATAGTTTTCAATTCCTATGGATGAAGTTTTTGTTTTGGAAGGTGGTGAACACTGCCACCTAGTGGTATATCAGTCACTTTTGGAGTTACCAGTGGAGTTAACAAAGGACTGGAAGAATTCAATGTATCTGCAGAGGAAAATGGACAAACCACGTTTCAGTTTGGAATTCTTCCCGCTGGATGATGGCCTTTCTTCAGCCAGAGGGTGGTGAATCTGTGGAATCAATTGCCACAGACAGCTGAGGAGGCCAAGACCTTGGGTATTTTGAAAGCAGAGATTGCTAGATTCTTCATTAGGAAGGGTGTCAATGGTTATGGGAAGAAGGCAGGAGAATGGGGTTGAGAGGGGAAAATAGATCAACCATGATCGAATAGCAGAGTAGACTTGCTGGGCCGAATAGCCTAATTCTGTTTCTGTGCTTTATGGCTTGAGAAATAGAGGGTTTGTAGACTGGTGAGGCAGAACAATTCAAGTTCATGTTCAAGTCCGCGTTTATTGTCACTTAACCAACTGAGGTACAGTGAAATTTGAGTTACTATACAGCCATACTAAGTGAAAAGGACACAATACACACATACATTTTTTTAACATAAACATCCACCACAGTGGAATCAACATTTCTCACTGTGATGGAAGGCAATAAAGTTCAGGCATCTTCCCCTTTGTTCACCCCGTGGTCGGGGCCTTTGAACCCTCCGCACTTGCCGTTGCCGACGGTCCGATGTCCAAGCCCTCTCCTCGGGATGATCGAGACTCCGGCGTCGGGACGGATTGGAACACTCCGCGGCACGGAGCTCCCGAGTCGGCAACTTCTTACCGGGGACGGCGGGCTTCACGGAGCTCGTCTTCTGACGATCCTCGGCAAAGGAAGCCCGGCTCCGCGATGGTAAGTCCGTGCCCTGCTCGCGGCTTGAAGCTCCGGGCTGGTCTCCAGGAAAGGCCGCACCACTCCACGTGGTTAGGCTGCAAAGTGCGGGGGGGGGGGGGGGGAACAGAGATGCGACACGGAAAAAATCGCATCTCCGTCGAAGTAAGTGACTGAAAAAATGTTTCCCCGTATCCCCCCCCCCCACCAACCCCCAAATAAACTAACCAAGAAACATTGAAACATTTTAGAAGATACTTAAAATAATAAAAACAGTAGAAAGGACACACAGACTGTTGGCGAGGCTGCCACAACAGTGGCACCACCCGATGGAGACACCTACATTGTGAAGGGAAAAGACCTTGTTAAATTATAAATACCTTCTGACAGCCAGTTGATGTTTTCAGGATCTTTTTTTAAAAATGGGATCCCAAGCTCTTTTTCTTTTCTTTATATTCAACAGCAAGCTTTGAGTTGTCAGATATTTAAACATTCTCAACATGTACGTGATATTGTGGCATTCAAATATTATCAACATTGAAGCTCATGGTTAAAATATGTAAGTCAAAAAGTTTATATATTTAGCAGGCAGCACAGTGGCGCAGTGGTAGAGTTAAGGGGCTGCGCGACCTAACCTGAGAGTTTAGAAGAGTTTGCCCTCAACTCAAACTCACAGCATGGTCAACACCTGGTCCTAGGGGGTCCTAGGAGGTCACTGGAACTCTCCTTCTTGCTTGAGGGAAGTTCCCAAATACTCGAGGCCTCAGTTTGGGCGAGGAAATTTTTTCAGCATGTTGAAACATGTTCCGCGAGTAAAAATTGGCCGGCATGGTTCTTTTGAACTCGTAGTGCAGTGGAGTGGGGTCGCTATGTAGTTTCAGGCAGTCGAGGGCAGCCATAGGCAACCTTTCTTCGTCGACCGGGCATTTTAATTGGCTCATTGGGGTTTTCAGGACCAAGGAAAACCGACCGGTAATGTTAAATGCCCGCTAAACTTCATTATAATAATAATAATAATAATAACTTTATTACGGACTCAAGGTCCAGACAAGGGGCAACATTACATTAAAAAATGCATTGCATATCAAATATCATAAATATATATAAAATCATGGTAAATCACATAAAAACATCATAATTTATATATTTAAAAAAACCCCCACAATACTTAAGTTAAAAATCCAGAGTAAGAAATGATCAATGTTGTACAACGAGACAACGATACCAGTGTCTCCACAACTGGGATTCGTAGCGTGTAGTGCTAACCCTTATGTTTGCCAAGACCACAATAAGCACATTTTTTGAGTCATTTATCCTGCAAATGAATTTATACATGTGGTGTCTTAGGACAGCTTCTAAAGTACTGACTCCTGCAGCCACAAACATATTACTGGCACTGCACCATCTTGGTTGCCTTAGCAGTGTTCTCATGGCATCGTTATATGCCACATTTAGTCTCTGCATACTTGTCTTTAAATAGTTCGACCACAGGTGCGCAGTGTAGAGGAGTGTGCAGTATGCTCTAAATAGCGACATCTTCACCACATCTGCACACGCACCAAATTTACGCAAGAGGATATTCGCCTGTATGTACAGCATGCGTCGTTGCCTATAAATATCCTCATCATCTGTCATTTGTTCTGTAATAATATGCCCAAGATATTTTATCTTATTACAGACACTAAGATTGTTGTCAGACAATTTAAAATCAGGATATTTTAGGCTTTTATCCTCTTTGGTTCTACAGACCATAATAGCACTCTTACTAGCATTATATTTAATGTCATGTTCCAAACCACACCCGGAACATGCAGTAAGGAGCTGCTGGAGACCAGCGCTAGATGGACTAAAGACCACAAGATCATCTGCATACATAATATGGTTCACTAAAATATTACCAATCACGCACCCAGTGTTACAGGCTTTCAATTGTCTAGACAGATCATCAATATATAGATTAAAAAGGACTGGGGACAAAATTCCCCCTTGTCTAACACCATTGCTAACCCCAAATGGGGCTGAGACTCTATTGCCCCATTTTACTTGCATAGTCTGGTGGGCATACCAGTAGGCCAGTATTCTCACAATGTATTTAGGCACCCCTCTTTGACGCATTTACCAAACAGCTTTCTGTGATTAACACGGTCAAAGGCTTTTGAAGCATCAATAAAGCACATAAAGATTGAAGCGTTTTTGCCTCTATATTTGTTTACAATCTCCTTTAGGGCATATATGCATAAGTCAGTGTCATATTTAGCTTTAAAGCCAAACTGGTTATCTGTGGAGTTAACAAACTCATGTATTCTATCCAGCAGAACTCTTTTTAAGACTTTTGACAATATGCTGGCTAAAGCTATGGGCCTGTAATTATTTAGACTGCCTACTTTACCAGCTTTGTCCTTAATAACCGGCACTAACAGGACAGACAACATTGAGTCTGGTAACAAACCATGAATCATAAAGCCAGTAAAACAAATAGCTAGGAGAGGAGCTATCCTCATACTCGCATACTTAAGATGTTCAGCAGAGATATGATCCAAGCCACTTGCTTTGTTGTTGGACAGCATGTTCATGGCATGATACACCTCATGTACATAATCACCATCGAGTCATTACTCTCAATATTGTCCACCCTATACAAGTCACCTTGGACACAGTTGAATAAAGTGCTGTAATGTCGTCGCCATAACTCCGTGATATTAGCCGTTCCGGAGATTCCATCTACAGTACATGGTAGAGATGTTTTGCAACTGCTAAAGAGCTCTCACTTCCTTCCAAAGATCTGTAACATTGTTACTTAGCAGCTTCTTAGCCGTGGAATCAGCCCTCATAGCTTGCTCATTTTTACAGATGAAGCGAACAGCATACTTATACCTTGCATTAGTGAGCATCGTGTGCTCAAACACAGGCCCCTGTCTGGGTCTACCTGCCATAGCCCATGCTTTGGTGGCTTCACGGGCTTCAGTATGATACTCAGCTACATACTTATTCCAGCCAGCTCTGATGTTATGTGTCTTTTTTATGCTTGCAGTAGGGCTTACTGCCTACATATAAGGCGCTTACTATATCATTATACATGGAGCAGATATCTCTCCTATGCTTCATATCTTTACAGTTAACATTACTACATATTATTGCATCTTTAGGTAGATGAATATTGCTTAAGGATTTATCTGTATGGGCATAATAGGCTAGGATGTCTTCCTTTGTAAGCGTTGACCAATCCAGTTTTTTCTGTATTAAGGCTATTTCTATCTCTGAATACCATAGGTATGTGTTTAACATTTATTGTCATAGCAACAGGTATATGATCAGTCATTGCTGCCCCATACAGAATGCTCATACACCCCAATGAGGCATGTGCATCAGCTGTACTAATACAGTGGTCCAGCCATGATGTGGTGTGCCAGGCCTCACTAATATAAGTATAGCTATCTGTAGGTAAAAGCACTTTGCTTGACAATACAGCCATAGGCAATCTTCTTCGCCGACCGGGCATTTTAATTGGCTCATTGGGGTTTTCAGGACCAAGGAAAACCGACTGGTAATGTTAAATGCCCGCTAAACTTCATTATAAATTGTCTGGCTTCTTAAAAGCTCGCGGTTTCATCGCTGATGGTCGATCCAGCTCGAGGATTTTTCAGGCGAGTGCCCTCGAGCTTGAAGGTCGAAGGCAGTCGCTGAAAGGTCGCGTCAGTGGGACAGACCCTTTACTGCTTTACAGCACCAAAAACCTGAATTTGATCCAGACTACGGTTATCGTCTGTATGGACTTTGTACGTCCCCCCTGTGACCGCCTGGGATTTCTCTGGGTGCTCCAGTTTTCTTCCACTTCACAAAGATGCGCAGGTTAGTAGGTTAATTGGCTTCTGTAAATTGCCCCTAGTGTGTAGGGTAGGACTAGTGAACTGGAGTTGTGGGGAGAAAGCAGGAAAATGGCATTAGGAGGGCAGAAATCAGCCATGATTGAATGGCAGAGTAGACTCGATGGGCCGAATGGCCTAATTCTACTCCTATAACTTGTGAACTTGTGTGGGTGATCGTTGATCAGCACAGACTCGGTGGGCCGAAGGGCCTACTTCCACGGTGTATCTATAGACAAGTGAACAAATCATAATTAGGTTCCTTAAATGACCTTTGACCTCCTGAAGTCTACAATGTATTTTTCCTCCAACTGTGCACTGACATTTTACAGATAAGTTTTCACTAACAATTTCCAACTGGCCATTTTTTCATTTTTGTTTAGATTTCCATTTGCCTTCTCAGCTGGAGAAAACGTTTATGCGTGGAATTGGTGTGTTGCGATGCTCAGAATAAAGCTACAAACCAATATTTCTACAGGTCTTTGATTTATAGAACATATTGCAATCTGGTCCTTTATTATTAATGCTATCCTTTTGGGGATTTGCAAAAGCAATAACGCTTGATTGATTAAGACAGTAAAGGATTATGAAACAGTTGTCACGGAGACAGATAATGGTAAAGCTCAAAATATCTCGATCTGCTACAAACTTGGTTGAATGATTTAATCTTTGATGTTGGTTGACAAGGCATAACAGGTTCGGACAGTTACTATGTGGCAGCGTGGAATATTAGATGCATAATCCAGCCACAAATTGTTTATTGTAAACAATTGATCTGAATGGATGGTTGTATACATTTTTTTAAGAAATCGGTGAGGTGTGGAATTTGGAACGAATGAAAAAAAAAAGCATCATTTTCTATTACATTCAACAAAACAGCACGAAGTAAAACTCTGCTAATGGAGAGAGTGTATGTGGAGAGGATGTTTCCACTAGTGGGAGAGTCTAGGACCAGAGGCCACAGCCTCAGAATAAAAGACGGGCCGCAGCATTTAAGGAGGCGCCGCGGTCTCGATGCCTCCCGTTAAGGGGCCCGGGCGTGACCTCGCGGGCCGGAGCCCGGGTCGGTGGAGCGGCCGACGGAGCCCACGGCTGGGGCCTGGGTCAGCACCACAGAAGCGTGAAGTGGGACGTGGACAGCGGTGAGACCTTCGTTGGCGGTGAAGCGGCGAACCCTCGCGACGATGGTGAAGCCTCGTGGTGGCGGCGATGCCTCGTGGGTCGATGTGAGCATGGAAGACCACCTTGAGGGAGACGGGGGGGGGGGGGGGGGGGGGGGGGGGGGGGAGGAAAATGGAGGACCCGGCCTGGAGGGTCCACCGTGAGCAGGGTGGTGGGAGGAGAACAATGGACTGGGGGGTGGGGGACAAAGGACAATGGGGACACTGGAAATTAGAACGATGGGAGGGGATCTTATTGAAACATATAATATTATTAAGGGTTTGGACATGCTAGAGGCAGGAAACATGTTCCCGATGTTGGGGGAGTCCAGAACCAGGGGCCAGGGGCGGTGCTGGCTCAAAGGGCCGAATGGCCTACTCCCGCACCTATTGTCTATTGAATCTGAGTGGGTGTATGGAACGAGCTGCCAGAGGAGGTACTGTAGTTGAGGGAGGGACTATCCCAACATTTAAGAAACAAACAAGTACATGGATAGGACAGGTTTGGAGGTATATGGATCAAACGCAGGCAGGTGGGACTAGTGTAGCTGGGACATGTAGGCCAGTGTGGGCAAGTTGAGCTGAAGGGTCTGTTTCCACACTCTAAGACTCTATGAATTGTGAAGATTGTTGTTCAGAGGTGGAATGTGAATGTGTAAGCTGGTGATTAGGTTTTCCAATTATTCCAATGGTTCAGCATCTTGTTAGCAAATATAACGTAAAATTAGTTGCCAATTCAATCCAGAGGGTGCGAGAAATATGCCACAGAGCAGCGTGGAGAAGATTGTGACTTGGGATTTATATTTGTCACCAGTCTAGACAGAAAGATTGCTCTCTGACAGATGCTAATGGTCATACAACGATCATAATCCAGTAAACACAGATACAGTGTAAAACCTTGCTGTGATGCACTAATTCTGCAGGCATTTCAAAGACAATCCGGCAACAACTTAACTACAATTGCAGTAAATGGGCCATATGTTCAAATTCACTCTGAGTTCATATACGCCATGGGAGCAGAATTAGGCCTTGCAGCCCATCGAGTTCACTCCGCCATTCAATCGTGGCCGATCTATCTTCCCCTCACAATCCCATTTTCCTGCTTTCTCTTCATAACCATTGACACCCTTACTAATAAAAAAAACCTGACAATCTCTGCTTTTAAAAACACCGAATGCTGGCCTCCACAGGCGTCTGTGGCGTTGAATTCCATAGATTCACCAGCCTCTGACCAAACAAATTCCTCCTCCTCTCCTTCCTAAAGGAGCGTCCATTCATTCTGAGGCTGTGACCTCTAGTTCTACCCTTAACGTAACCCTTTGATTCACTCGATCTCCTGCTCTAATCAAATTTAACTATAAATCCCTAATGCTTTAAAATTAATCTAATATCAATTTTGATCTTTTTTTACGCAGTGTAGCAAGGACTAAAATTCTTGTCACCACATCTACATCGTTAACAACTAATTACAACCAAGAGCCACATTTCCAACGTCAGATATATTAGTAATCATAATCTGTGCAGTGAAGCTGAAACTATTCCATTTGCCAACTATTAATAAAGAGGGACGGTGATGTGAATGGTATTTTTAGAGTATTTTTGGAAGTAATAAAGGTCATAGAATTATAATTTTTGTAAAAGTCTGAAAATGTCATGAACCGTTTCAGAACGATGAGTGGGTGAAATAATCTTTGGAAGATTCAACTTCAGCGTTTAGAGGCTCATTGGCCTTGATCGGATAGAAGTGAGCGAGAGCGTTCCGTGATGTGATTGCTAATATATCTGAGGTAGTTTGGTTTTGTTTTTTAGTTTAGAGATACAGCGCGGAAACAGGCCCTTCGGCCCACCTAGTCTGCGCCGGCCAGCGATCCCCGCACATTATTATCCTACGCACACTGGGGAGAATTTTCCATTCACACCGAGCCAATCAACCTACAAACCTGTACGTCGTGGGAGTGTGGGAGGAAACCCCGAAGATCTCGGAGTTGGTCACCGGGAGAAGGTACAAACTCCGTACAGACAAGCACCCGTAGTTAGGATTGAACCGGGGTCTCTGCCGCTGCAAGGCAGCAACTTTACCGCTGTGCCACAGCGTCGCTCGGGCACTGGCAGAAAATCGCCCACAGAGTAGAGGTCTTTTGGGCTGCACAATCATTTTTCCCTTGGATTAAGGTTTAGGTTTATTATGGTGATTTGTACTGAGGTACAGTGATGCTATAAGAATGATATACCAAAGATATTCCAGGGGGGATCAGGCAGCATCTCTGGAGAGAAGGAATGGGTGGCATTTCGGGTCGAGACCCATAACGTCACCTAATCTACTTCTCCAGAAATGCTGCCCGACCCATTGAGTTACTCCAACATATCGTGTCTATCTTCAGAGTAAACTAGCATCTGCAGTTCCTTCCTACACAGATCAGATGTACCATACATATAAACAATGGAGTCAAGCTGAAGTACCACAGATACAGGAAGATACAGAGTGCCAAATATAGTTCTCAGCATTGTAGGACATCAGTTCCATAGACAACCTCCTATATTCTCCTCCAAACTCACCCGCATCACTCACAAATGTACTATCGTAACGTTTAAGAACTATTTCGACAAATACATGGATGGATTAGGTTTTGAGGGATGTGGGCCAAACGTGGGCAGGTGGGACTAGTGGAGATGGGACATGTTGGTCGGTTTGGGAAAGTTGGGCGGAAGGGCCTGTTTCCATGCTGTACAATGCTATGACTCTCTCTGTGACCTGTTCAAATGCGATCATCGGTTTGCAGTCGTGTGATTAGAAGTGTACGATTAGGTTGCCAGCTTGCCGACCACATGTTTTTTTCTTAAGAAGGGAATCATCAGAGGTTTATTATCGGTGGTGTGTTTTTTGCATGAAGTCAACCAGCAAACAAAAGATAAGAGGATTTTATTTTTGTGCCTAATCATATATCTAACGATGTTCATATGGGTCAAATATGGATGGATTACTGTGGCTTCTAGAAGCTGCAATCACTGTCCACTCATTAGGCTAGCAATGATTTCCAGGACCTGCATTAACTGTCAGTGTGTTACTTGGTGCCCTGAATGTGTAAAGAAGGTGCATTGAATGTACATTGGCACGTTGAGTGAGATCTAACATTGAATGCTACAATGAAGAACACACCAAATACACTGAACACCTGATCTCCCGTTTGCTAAACACTTTAATTCCCATTCCCATACTGACCTTTCTGTCCTCGACACTCCATTGTCAGATTGAGACCAAATGCAAATTGGAGGAACAGCATCTCATATTTCGCTTGGGCAGCTTCCAAGCTGATTATTGATTTCTCTAACTTCAAGTAACGCCGGCATTCCTTCTCTCTCCATCCTGTGAGGGATAAAGTGATTAAACCCCATTAAAGTAAGGAGTTTTAAAGGGAATTCGAACTGAGAGGGGCTGGAGAGAGAGTTCTGACACAGCTGTGTCTGAAGGTTGCCAGACCCATCCTTGAGTCCTTGAGTAAGAAGTAATAGCATTGTATAGCGGTAGAAGGGAGTGATGTAGAGAGATCCCTATCAGTGGAATGGAGTGATAGATGGGACCCTTGTCACTATAGCTTAGCTTTAGTACTGATATAGGAGAACTGAGAGGGTTCACTAGGAGGCGAGTAAAACTAGGGTAGGTCATGAGCAACTGAGCATGCTTAATAGAATAAATGAATATTACAACACACCCTTGGTCAAGAAACTGCTCATTACCATGAACATGTTTGAACATGCGATGTATGATATGGGAGGTGCGAGGGGATGTACGGTGGGATGTACCTACAGATTGTGCACCTCAGACCCTGATTGGAGAAGGGTCCGGAGGGGAGGTTGAATGTAAAATTCTGTGTATAAAGGGGGATGACTTCTTTGGCTTCGGTGTGTCTCGACTTGGAGAGGCACCCGGGTCTGCAGAGTCGTGAGGAAAAAAGAACTCTTGCTTCCAAGATTTAGTCTTTGAGTGGTGATTGTGAGCACACAGCGTACCTCACAATCCCTCCCACACTCAAGTCACACCAGCTTTTTATTCTCACTTAGCTACAGCTAACAATGGCCTATTTCCTTTTATCATTGTTACTTTTTTGCATATCTTTCATTCATTTGTTCCATATCTCTCAACATCATCGTCTATATCTCTCGTTTCTCTTTCCCGTGACTCTCAGTCTGAAGAATGATCTCAACCCGAAACGTCACCCATTCCTTCCCTCCAGAGATCCTGCCTGGCCCGCTGAGTTACTCCAGCATTTTGTAACTAGCTTCAGTTTAAACCAGCATCTGTAGTTCCTTCCTACACACTAAATACCACAGTTGTTCTCAGCATTCAGCGTATTCTCAATGTTATATGAGAAAGGGGAATGTTGATGAACATATGATGTTGGTTAACATATGATGAGCGTTTGACCGCACTGGGCCTGTACTCGTTGGAGTTTAGAAGGATGAGGGGGGACCTCATTGAAACGTACCGAATAGTGAAAGGCCTGGATAGAGTGGATTTGGAGAGGATGTTTCCACTAGTGGGAGAGTCTGGGACCAGGGGACATAGCCTCAGAATAAAAAGATGCACCTTTAGAGAGGTGATGAGCAGGAATTTATTTAGTCAGAGCTCAGAGGGGGTTGAATATGTGGAATTCATTGCCACAAAAGGCTGTGGAGGCCATCAATTGATATTTTTATGGTGGAGATTGAGAGAATCTTGATTAGTAAGGGTGTCTTAGTAAGAGTTATAGGGAGAAGATGGTAGAATGTGGTTGAGAGGGAAAGATAGATCAGCCATAATTGAATGGCAGAGTAGACTCGATGGGCTGAATGGCCTAACTCTGCTCCTATAACTTATGAACATGAACTTATGATTGAAGACAGCTTAATTGTGTGCAGTTGTGGAATAAAACTGTGCAACATTGTTTTTCTTTCTAATCAGAAATGTATACATTATGTGGTAATCGTGTTGTCAAAAGCAACACATTTCACAAAAGATAAGGAGAGTTCTCCTTGGTGGCCTGGCCAATATTTATCCCACAACTAAAATCATTAGAATAGATTATCTGCTGATTATGGCATTGTTCTTACAAGCAAGGCAAATGTCACATTTCCTATATCATAACATTATTGCTTCAAAAGTACTTGAATGCCTCTAAAACGCTCTGGGACCATAAGATTGAGAAAGTTGATAAGTCAATAAAAGTTTGTCTTCAAGAAAGTTCAGCTTTCAATTTTGAAAGTCTCAAATAACAGGTTTGCTCCATATCAACTATAGAATAATGAATGTTAATACAGGCACGTGTGCACACGTTCTCACACATTCATTCGCACACATTTATTGCACGTACAGTTTCCACGACAACATTTAATGGGTGCTTTAGTTTTTATTTTTAGGGATACAACGTGGAAACAGGCCATTCGGCCCAACAAGTCCACGCCAACCTGTTCATGCTAGTTCTTCCCGACACACTAGGGACAATTTACAGAAGCCAATTAACCTACAATCCCACAGGTCTTTGGGATGTGGGAGGAAACCGGAGCACCCGGGGAAAACCCATGCGGTCATGGGGAGAACGTGCAAACTCTGTACAGACAGTACCCTTAGTCATGATTTAACCGGTGCTGTAAAGCCGCAACTCTACCACTGCGCCTCCCAAGGGTGCCCTACTACGAACTTACATTGGCAAACCAACTGTGAAATACTTGCTGTGTGTCCACCATAAATGGGCAAATTGGTCCATTATGAATGTCCAGTGTTTGAACGTGAACAATGAGCTCCTATACTGTATGTGCTGAAAGCAGCCTTCAATGTGAATGTGAGACCTACTCAGACAAGGCGTGAAGAGGACATCCTGAGGAGTTCCCAGCCCATGGAACTAACTCTTGCTCTACATCTTCTACTTCCTCCTCACTAACCTCGACCCACTTCCTCACCTGACCACAACCCTGGCAATTCCCCAGCAGTGGATTGCTGACCGCCTTCACCATCAATAACCCCCATTTGCCCCTTGATATCCTTCTTATTCCATCACATCCCCCATGCACAGGCAATACTTGTCCCCACATCCACGAAACTGATCTACAATCTGTTTAATTCCACTCATTCTGTGATGTCAAGAGGTCTTTCGAGTGAACTTGCCATTTAGGACCCGTTCTACAGTAAAGACTGTCTTAAGCCGTGGGAAATCCATCACAAAATATACCTTTGGCCTTGCCATACATCATCCAATTAAAAGGCCTTTTGAGACACTGAAGAACTAGGATGGCACTGTGGCGCAGTGGTAGAGTTGCTGCCTCACGGCACCAGCGACCCGGGTTTCATCCTAACTATGGGTGTCGTCTGGACTGCATTTGTACATTCGCCCCGTGACCAAGTGGGTTTTCTCCGGGAGCTCCGGTTTCCTCCCACACCCCAAAGACGTACAGGTGTGTAGGTTAATAGGCTTTGGTAAAATTGTAAATTGTCCCTTGTGTGTGCGTAGGAGAGCGTTGGTGTGCGGGGATTGCCAGGAGGCACAGACCCGGTGGGCCGCAGGGCCTGTTTCCGCGCTGTATCTCTAGAATAAATTCAATAGGAACTTCCAAATGGGATTCAGATCTATATTTAAAGGAAAATGTGTTGTGAGGCGATGGGTAAAATGCAGGAAAATTGGTCTGTCCAGGTAGTTCTTTCAAAGAGCCAGTATAAGCACAATGGGTTGAATAGTCTCCAATAAATAAATCTTCTGTACCTCTACCAATTCCTCTCTCATTTGATTTACTCATCTGTCGCACGGAAACATTCTGCAGCTCTATTCCGCAATGAAGCTCATCTCTGTCTTAACACCTTCCCTGTGGCAACATGGTTTCATTCAGAGTATTTGTACATGGACTCCAATCAAATTACCTTCCTTGACAATTGATAATAATAACACATACCTACTGGTTTGCCCAGTATCAAACTGATGCTGAAATGCATTAAAAAAAAAATCTTAAGGCAGTGTTCAGAGGTTATCAGTGACCCATATATAAGTTTTAAGATGTTTCTTCACTGAAAGATATTACATTAGGATTAGGTAACTGCAGTTGTGTGCCCAATCTGTTCGCCATGACAACACCAATAAGCAATGTGGAACAGGGGACCAAAATGAAATAATCTTTTTTTTAAGTCATAAACAGACATCTTCTGCCGCACAATATGTCTCCAAATTAAAAACAAAATTAATAGACTCCATATTAGAGATCCCACTTAATCCTTGCCTAATCTGTAAACTAACAGTAAATTGAAATGAGAAAACACATTTTAGGAGATTGAATTATTCTGGTTGTTATATGATGACAAATTAAAACCATTACTTTTTTTTTGAGTCCATTAATAAACTATATGGCTACAATTAATAACACATTCTCCATTTACAAATACTAACTTGGATATACGTTGTATTAGAAAGAACTGCAGATGCTGATTTGTACCAAAGATAGACACAAAGTACTGGAGTAATTCAGCGGGTCAGGCAACATCTTTCGAGAAAAAAGGATGGGTGACGTTTCGGGTCGGGACCCCTCTTCAGACTGAAGAAAGGTCCCGACCTGAAACATCACCCATCCTTTTTTCCCGGTGATGCTGCCCGACGAACTATGTTACTCCAGCACTGTGTGTCTATATTCATTTTATTAGTAACGTTTAGTTTAGAGATACACTGTGGAAACACACTCTTCAGCTTATCGAGTCCACGCCAACCAGTATCCGAACACAAGGGGCAATTTAAAAAAAGCCAATTAACCTACAAACCGCCACATCTTTGGAATGTGGAAGGAAACTGAAGCACCCGGAGAAAACCCACATGGGCACAGGGAGAAAATACAATTTCCGTTCGGACAAGCACGTGCAGAAAGGACCGAACCTGGGTTTCTGCCGCTGTAAAGCACCTCTACTGCTGTGCCACCGTGCTGCCCTGCAGTTGCCTATTCATATGTGGGACTTGGGCTTCCCTGGCAAACAGCCCTTGTGGGTAATGGCGAGTCGACACTTTGTACTACAGTAACCTGTACAAGTGAAGGTGCTTGCATAGGGCTATTAAATAGAGAATTCCAGGATTTTTGCCTTAACAAAAACAAAATAGTGATATTTTTAGGAAAATAGGGAACTCTGTCACACACAAGTGTAAAGGGCCTGTCCCACTGACGTGTCTTTGACAGTCGCTGAAAAACCTCGAGCTGAAGAACCTCGAGCTGGATCGACTGTAAGCGATGAAACCGCGAGCCGGATCGACTCACTCGCCAGAAAAACCTCGAGCTGGATCGACTGTAAGCGATGAAACCGCGAGCCGGATCGACCGTCTGCACGCGCACACACACACACACACACAAACACTTCGCAAAGGCGGGGGCCAGGGAAAGCGGGGGAGCGCTGTCTGAAATTCACACCCGCGATGAACAGGAAGGTTAAAGATGGCTGCACAGTGTACGGTAAGTCATTTAGAGAGTGCGGGGGGGGGGGGGGGGGGAGAAGGGGAGAGTAGGGGAGAGAAGGGTATTGGGAGTGGAGACACTTTTAAAAAGCCAGGCAACATTAAATAAGGTTTAGTGGGCATTTAACATTACCGGTCAATTTACCTACCTTTTTTTCTCAACGAGCTTTACCTTCGACAACCTTCAATTGACTTTGACTACCTACAAATAGCATTATGACCTACTATGACATACCTCGACTAAACCCACGAGAAAAATAATATTGATTTTTTTCCATGGTGACCTTTTTTTACTCGCGGGCATTTTTCAGCATGTTGGACAATACGTCGAGACCTAGCTGAGGCCTTGAGTACGCAGGGACTACTCTCGAGCATGAAGGAGAGTTACAAAGACCTCCTAGGACCTCGTGTCGACCATGCTGCGAGTATGACTGGTCGTGTTCTAAAAACCTGTGCGGACCATCTGGCTGGAGTTTTTACGGACATTTTCAACCTCTCACTTCTGAGGTCTGAGGTTCCCACCTGCTTCAAAAGGGCATCAATAATACCGGTGCCCAAGAAGAGCAAGGTGATGTGCCTCAATGACTATCGACCTGTGGCACTAACGCCTGTGGTGATGAAGTGCTTTGAGAGGTTGATCATGGCGCAAATCAACTCCTACCTCGACAAAAACCTGGACCCACTGCAGTTCGCTTACCGCCACAACAGATCAACGGTGGATGTGATCTCGCTGGCTCTCCACTACGCTCTGGACCACTTGGACAACAAAAATTCATATGTCAGGCTATTATTCATCAATTACAGCTCAGCATTTAATATTATCCTCCCCTCCAAGCTGGTTACCAAACTCACAGAACTGGGTCTCTGCGCATCCTTCTGCAATTGGATCCTCGACTTCCTCATTCACAGACCACAGTCTGTTCGTATTGGGGAAATGTGTCACACTCGATAACAATCAGCACGGGAGCACCTCAAGGCTGCGTGCTCAGCCCCCTGCTGTACTCACTCTATACTCATGACTGCGTAGCCGGTCACAGTGTGAACTCCATTATCAAGTTCGCTGATGACACCACTGTTGTGGGACATATCACTGATGGGGATGAGTCGGAGTACAGAAGAGAGATCGAGGAACTGTCCATATGGTGCCAGCACAATAACCTGGCCCTCAACACCAGCAAAACCAAGGAACTGATTGTGGACTTTGGAAGGAGTAGGATGGGGGCCCACAGTCCCATTTATATCAACGGGTCGATGGTTGAAAAGGTCAAGAGCTTCAAATTCCTGGGCGTGCACATCTCTGAAGGTCTTTCCTGGTCCGAGAACACTGATGCAATTATCAAGAAAGATCATTAGCGCCTCTACTTCCTGAGAAGATTACGGTGAGTCGGTTTGTCAAGGAGGACTCTCTCTAACTTCTACAGGTGCACAGTAGAGAGCTTGCTGACCGGTTGCATCGTGGCTTGGTTCGGCAACTTGAGCGCCCTGGAGAGGAAAAGACTACAAAAAGTAGTAAACACTGCCCAGTCCATCATCGGCTCTGACCTTCCTTCCATCGAGGGGATTTACCGCAGTCGCTGCCTCAAAACAGCTGGCAGTATCATCAAAGACCCACACCATCCTGGCCATACACTCATCTCCCTGCTACCTTCAGATAGAAGGTACAGGAGCCTGAAGACTGCAACGACCAGGTTCAGGAATAGCTACTTCCCCACAGCCATCAGGCTATTAAACCTGGCTTGGACGAAACCCTGAACATTAATAACCCATTATCTGTTATTTGCACTTTATCAGTTTATTTATTCATGTGTGTACAGTGGCTTGCAAAAGTATTCATACCCCTTGAACTTTTCCACATTTTGTCACGTTACAACCACAAACGTAGATGTATTTTATTGGGATTTTATGTGATAGACCAACTCAAAGTGGCACAAAATTGTGAAGTGGAAGGAAAATGATACATGGTTTTCAAATTTTTTTACAAATAAAAAACTGAAAAGTGTGGCGTGCAAAAGTATTCAGCCCCCTTTACTCTGATACCCCTAAATAAAATCCAGTGCAACCAATTGCCTTTAGAAGTCACCTAATTGGTAAATAGAGTCCACTTGTGTGTAATCTAATCTCAGTATAAATACAGCTGTTCTGTGAAGGGCCTCAGAGGTTTGTTAGAGAACATTAGTGAACAAACAATGTTCCTTGGGCATCATGAAGCCCAAGGAACACACCAGACAGGTGAGGGATAAAGTTGTGTGGAAGTTTAAAGCAGGGTTAGGTTATAAAAAAATAACCCAAGCTTTGAACATCTCACAGAGCACTGTTCAATCCATCATCCGAAAATGGAAAGAGTATGGCACAACTGCAAACCTACCAAGACATGGCCGTCCACCTAAACTGACAGGCCGGGCAAGGAGAGCATTGGTCAGAGAAGCAGCCAAGAGGCCCATGGTCACTCTGGAGGAGCTGCAGAGATCCACAGCTCAGGTAGGAGAATCTGTCCACAGGACAACTATTAGTCGTGCACTCCACAAATCGAGCCTTTATGGAACAGTGGCAAGAAGAAAGCCACTGTTGAAACAAAGCCATAAGAAGTCCCATTTGCAGTTTGCCACAAGCCATGTGGGGGACACAACAAACATGTGGAGGAAGGTGCTCTGGTCTGATGAGTTTTTGGCCTAAATGCAAAACGCTATGTGTGGCGGAAAACTTACACTGCACATCACCCTGAACACACCATCCCTACTGTGAAACATGGTGGTGGCAACATCATGCTGTGGGGATGTTTTTCTTCAGCAGGGACAGGGAAGCTGGTCAGAGTTGATGGGAAGATGGATGGAGCCAAATACAGGGCAATCTTGGAAGAAAACCTGTTAGAGTCTGCAAAAGACTTGAAACTGGGGCGGAGGTTCACCTTCCAGCAGGACAACGACCCTAAACATACAGCCAGAGCTACAATGGAATGGTTTAGATCAAAGCATATTCATGTGTTAGAATGGCCCAGTCAAAGTCCAGACCTAAATCCAATTGAGAATCTCTGACAAGACTTGAACATTGCTGTTCACAGACGCTCTCCAATCCAATCTGACTGAGCTTGAGCTATTTTGCAAAGAAGAATGTGGCACAAATTTCAGTCTCTATATGTGCAAAGCTGGTAGAGACATACCCCAAAAGACTTGCAAGCTGTAATTGCAGCGAAAGGTGGGTTCTACAAAGTATTGACTCGGGGGGCTGAATATTTTTGCACGCCACACTTTTCAGTTTTTTATTTGTAATAAAATTTGGAAACCATGTATCATTTCCCTTCCACTTCACAATTATGCACCACTTTGTGTTGGTCTATCACATAAAATTCCAATAAAATACATTTAAGTTTGTGATTGTAACGTGACAAAATGTGGAAAAGTTCAAGGGGTATGAAAACTTTTGCAAGCCGCTGTATATATTTATATAATGGTTTATAGACACACTGATCTGTTTTCTGTAGTCAATGCCTACTATGTTCTGTTGTGCTGAAGCAAAGCAAGAATGTCATTGTCCTATCAGGGACACACGACAATAAACTCACTTGAACTTGAATCGAGGGCAAACTCGTCTGAACTCGCGAATTAGGTCGCCGCAGTGGGACAGCTCCTTAACTTGTTCGCACAAAAGGTGGTGGGAGTAGGGTGGGAGCTGCTGGAGGAGGTAGTTGAGGCAAGTACTATCGCAACGTTTAAGATACATTTTGGCAGGTACACAGCACCATCCAAGACCGCAAGAAATTGCACCTCCCTTCCATTGACTCCATTTATAGGTCACGCTGTCTCGGCAAGGTCAGCAGCATAGTCATGGGCGAGTTGTACCCAAGCCACTCCCTCTTTTCCCTTCCCCCATCGGGCAAATGGTATAGAAGTGTTAAAACGCACACCTGCAGATTCAGGGACCGTTTCTTCCCAGCTGTCCCAGGCAACTGAATCATCCTACCACGACTAGAGAGCAGTCCTGAACTACTATCTACCTCATCGAGGACTCTTCGACAATCTTTGATTGGATTTTACCTTGCACTAAACGTCATTCCCTTATCGTGTATCTGTACACTGTAAATGCATCATGTATTGATGTGTTACAGGTGACCAGAACGCAACATAGGCTTTTCGCTGTACCTCGGTAAAGGTGACAAATACTAAACTGAACTGAACTGAACAGGATAGACAATAGACAATAGGTGCAGGAGTATGCCAGTCGGCCCTTCGAGCCAGCACCGCCATTCAATATGATCATGGCTGATCATCCCCAATTAGTACCCCATTCCTGCCTTTTCCCCATATCCCATATATATGCTGCACTCCCTCAATAGCAAGAATGTCCTTCCTCAAATTAGGGGACCAAAACTGCACACAATATTCCAGGTGTGGCTCTGTACAACTGCAGAGGGACCTCTTTACTCCTATATTCGATTCCTCTTGTTATAAAGGCCAACATGCCATTCATTTTCTTCACTGCCTGCATGCTTACTTTCATGGACTGATGAACAAGGGCCCCCCAGATCCCGTTGTACAACCCCTTTTCCCAACTTGACGCCATTTAGATAGGACAACGGGAGGTACGATTCCCAACTGACGGCCTCTGCCCTGATCTCCATCCCCCGCTAGAGTGCGCTCCGCACCAGAGTCGCAGCAAAGTTCAACCAGGTTCCGAGTTCAAGACCGGGACGGGCAGGCTGGTGGTTTTATAGTTTATTATTCTGCAAGGCACGGTTTAGCCTTGGTGGAAAATAAAAGATCTTGTTTTCAAAGGCGAGGGGAGTCCAAAGGTGTGGACGTGTTACTTTTGAACTTATAATTCTGACAATTCGAAAAATTTAATGGGAATCCGACGGGTAACTTTTACACTCAAAGGGTGGTGGGTGCATGGAATGAGCATGGAGGGGGTAGCTGGGGCAGGTACTATCGCAACGTTTAGACAGATACGTGGATAGGGCAGGTTTAGAGGGATATGGGGCAAACTATGCAGGTGGGACTAGTGTAATGGGACATATTAGCCGGTGTGGGCAAGTTGGGCTGTATGAGTCTGTGACTCTAAGTTATACGTTGGATCGAAATCAACTAAATGTTTCTAGCTTATTAAATAATCTTATAAATTGAAGGTGAAGGCATGTTTCACCCACCCGGGTTCTGTTCATTGTCTTACTCATTGTTGGTTCTTGCAAGCATAGCAACGGGTTACTGTCCAAACACGATCCTGGCGGGTAATAATCCGGAGACACTGGGCGACACCCCCCACCCCCCCCCCCCCCCCCCCCCCCCACACACACAACCTTAACACCCCCCCCCCCCCCCCCCCCCCCCCCCCCCCTCCCCCCCCCCCCCCCCCCCCCCCCCCCCCCCCCCCCCCCCCCCCCCCCCCCCCCCCCCCCCCCCCCCCCCCCCCCCCCCCCCCCCCCCCCCCCCCCCCCCCCCCCCCCCCCCCCCCCCCCCCCCCCCCCCCCCCCCCCCCCCCCCCCCCCCCATCACCCCCTCCTTTCTCCGCCTCCTATCGCCCCCCCCCCTCTCTCCTTCTCCCCCCTCTTCCCCTCCTCACCTCCCACCCCCCTCTTCCCTCTCTCCCACCCCCCCGGCCCATTCCACGCCCCCCACCCTCCCCCTCCCGCCCACTCCACCCTCGGTGTCCAGAAAGGGTCTTTCCCCTTAACTGTGGTTTTAATAATTTTCGGGTATTGTCCAGCTCTGGTCTGTGGGCATCGAACAGCGTGGTAAACGTTACATTGCATTGCTGTCCCTCAACTGACCTCACACAAATGAAAACTAGCGAAATGGGACCCGGTTTCGATCCCGACCTCGGTCACTGTCTGTACGGAGTTTGCACGTTCTCCTTGTGACCGTATGGGGTTGCTCCGGTCCCCCCCCCCCCCCCCCCCCCCCCCCCCAACCCCAACACCCAAAGACTTGTAAATTAATTGGCCTCTGCAAATTGCCCCCAAGTGAGAAGGGAGTGGATGGGAAAGTGGGTTAATATAGAACGAGTGCGTTGGATGGTCGGCGTGGACTCGGTGGGCCGAAGGGCCCGTGTCCAGGCTGTATTCGAAGCTAAACTCCAAAAAAAAAAATACTATTGAGGATAAATATACTGGCAATTATCTGTCCGATAACATGGGCAAATTATGTTTTCACAATGGTGTGACAACGCAGCAAAAAAAACGTGTAATGTTCGTGAATATACTTCGATTTGATGTTTTTTTGTTTCTGTTTGTAAAACAAGTTTTTTTGTTTGTACCTCAACACTACTGGAGGTCAGATGCAGCTGGGTTTGCGAAAGTGGTCACAACATGCTGGAGTAACTCAGCGGGACAGGGAGCATCTCTGGAGCGAAGGAAGTGGGCGACGTTTCGGGCCGAGACCCTTCAGACTGAGAGTCAGGGGAGAGGGAAAACAATAGACATAGATGGTGATGTGGAGAGACACAGAACAAATGAATGATAAATATGCAAACAAATGTGTGGTAGCGAGAGAGCTCGTTTTAACACGAGTCCACAGTGATCACTGAGCATCAGCTGATTTGATCTGGGGACATTTACTCAATTAAAAGCGCGCGGAATTACTTGAAAATATAAAACTGTTTAGATTGACTACAAGGTTGCTGTGATGTCGCGCAGGGACCTATATAACATCGAAGTGGCCCCTTTAGTGCAGCATGGGATGTATAGATTCTCCAGTCACCATTTATTGCGTGCACCTCAGAAGGAATAAAATTAAGTTGATATTAAGTAGCTATAGAAAGTTAATAAAGGAAGTGTTGTGTTTCTCGTTTTCCAATGCAAAAAAAACCCAAAAACACCCACAATAAGAGGGTCACCCACGGAGAATAAACCCACGGAGAATGTTTCCGGATTACCTGCTGTTAAAAATAATTTAACCGCAGCAACAATCAAGAGACAGACACAACATAACAGCAACTGGAATGTATAGGATGCTGGTTTAAACCGTAGGTTTACACAAAAAGCAGGAGTAACTCAGCGGGACAGGCAGCATCTTTGGAGAGAAGGAATGGGTGACGTTTCGGGTCGAGACCCTTCTTCAGACTGGTGAAAGGTCGGTGGCGAACTGGTTGTGTTCCAACGCACTTCACCCGTCTAATTGAATGTCAGTTCCTCCTCTCCCCACCCCGGCGTTTCTATTTCAATGGAGAGGTTTTCTAAGCAGGGCGATGGTTTTTAGAAACGACCAGGTGCAGCCAAGGGCGGCGTCGGTGCTTTGCCTGCGAGGTGCGTCCAGTGTCCGTCGCCGCCTCCTGATTTGGGGAAGGTGGGACCGAGTGACCAGCACGGATTTCACTGTAGTTGGAAAATATGGTTTACCGCTGCGATAACACTCCGCCAGCTGCAGGCGTTAATTAACCAAACAAAATACAATTTTCACCCAGTAGATCTCAAGGAGGCTCCGTGTCCTAATAGGAAAATAAATAGAAGATAGACACAAAAATCTGGAGCAACTCAGCGGGTCAGACAGCACCTCTGGAGAAAAGTCTATAGATAGTGTCTTTCTCATTTAAGTGAGCAATGTATTTATAATGGCAACGGACAATTATCGTCCACTAGATGTACCAGTTTTGTTCGCCTTCATTATTTGCCATCTCACCCATTAAGCAACTTCGTTGAATTCCAATTATTGTTCGAATTCGAACACTGTTAAACAATATCACTGCAAGTGATGCTTTCTAGAATTAGTGTGATGTGAGAGGAAATCACATCATATATGTTTGACCCTTGCTCATTGCGGTTTTAATAAAGAATTCAACAATTGATCCCAGCCACAGATGGGCCAGTCTTTCCCCATCGAAACACGTATTGGAGTTTGGAGATGTTTTAAACAGATCTGATTAAAAAATATATGGTTTGATCGAATCAAGAGACTAGTTTGTGTGATTGTCCGCGTGGAAGTATGCTCGCCCTGTAAAACGTTTGTGGCTGTAATTTAACTGCTGTCATTTCATCGGGGTTAATCGGGCACCGAACAAGAGATGGGGACACAAGGAACTGCAGATGGTGGTTTACCCCCAAAAAAACCCCGACACAAAGTGCTGGAGTAACTCAGCGGGTCAGCGACTGAAGAATGGTCCCGACCCGAAACGTCGCCTATCCATGTCCTCCTGAGTTACCCGCTGAGTTACTCCAGCATTTGTGTTTCTATTTTGCTGATAACTTAAATAGGTCTTACCCAGCCATAAAAACAGACTGATCTGCCGCCTGGAATAGCTGTACAATGAGTCCCAGACTCCTATCGCTTTTGCAAATCCAGCCCTACGTCTCTAACAGTAGCACCGAGTGTTTCACATTATTGTGTACCAGGATCGGGCGCCGGCCAAACGAAGATTTAACAGCAGATGTGGGCATCGCTTAGCAAAATAGGTTTGCAGAATCGATTTAGTCGTTGGTATGAATACTTCAGCTCAGGCAACACACAACCCGACGAAGGCTGCTTGCTGCTAGCTTGGCTTTCTGTGTATCTCTGTTACATATCGGGAGCAAGTTATTTTAATTGCCTTCGTGTTCCCTTGTTGTTATTACAGATCGCAGTTTTATTCAACGTTAATCTCTCCGTTTCTGCTCGTCTACAGAATGTGGTAAAAAAAATAAAACATCTCACCCTACAAGATACAGTCAAGTACGTACATTAAAATGCTTTCCCGTCTCCCGCCAAACTAGAAATAAAACGACAAATTAATCCTTGTCGAGTATTACGCTGCTTGTTAAATGTCACGTTGCTTTTCTACCGTTCAAAACTTGCATATGCTAATTTCTTTTCTCCCCACATTAGTCTGTAATCGTTGGTCATTAAGCCTTCAAATCAGCCGCCTCCAACACAATGTATTCATTACTCAGTTTTAATTAATGTCTTAATACGTCTGAACAGTGAAAAGACAGCATGTTGCATCGTTTTTTTTAAGGAAACGGTGATTTGACACACGACCACTCACGCCATGTTTCAAAGACCATATTTAGATTTAGTTGCCAAAGTATCAATCACCTCGTAAACAATTTCCCTTTCACTGCACCCCAACACACGTAACGCAGTCTGTCTTCCCCGCCCGCGTTGTTGAAACTCAAAGTTCTTGCCTTAAGAAGGGTCTCGACCCGAAACGTCACCCATTCCTTCTATCCAGAGATGCTGCCTGGCCCGCTGAGTTACTCCAGCATTTTGTCCCTATCGTCTTGCCTTAAGTCTGTCTACTGCACAGAACAACCTGTATAGAATTGTAATCACAACGACCAGATACACGCCAATTTGAGATTTATGGACTTCAATTCTAATAGATAGCAGCCCGTATAACCAGTACTTAATAACCAATAAAGATAATGAGGCAGGTCAACCTTGGAACAGCGGGGAAACAGGCCCTTCAGCACAATTTAGCCACACCGGCCAACATGCCCCATCTGCCCATACACCTCTAAACATGTTTTATCAATGTACCATCTAAATGTTTCTTAAACGTTTCGATAGTCCCAACCGCAACTGCCTCATATGGCAGCTCGTTCCTTTGGTGATATGTCCCACGCACATATTTACACTGATCTTTCCCTTACTCGTTTTATTACTCTCTCTCTCACACACACACTGAGTGTATAATTACATCCGCGTCATAGAAAATAGAAGAAATATTTTCAAAACGGTTCCCCCAATGGAATTACTTTTGCAAAAGACCACCCCCCCCCCCCCAAAATAAATCCCAATATCCGCAGCTTTACAAGAATTTATTTGATCACCATAAGATACACCTGGAATCCCGTCGCAATCGTCTCTCCTCCTGATATGTGCGGGCCAGTCTGCAGCAGAAATGAAGGGACGGGTTGCGTTTGCAGGGAGAGGGAGAGCGGGCTAGCGGGCGAGCGATCAGTGGAGCGACCCCTCTCCAATCTCTCCATTTATGGCCATTCAGCGTGAAATTGGGGGGTGGGGAGGGGGCGGAAGGGAGGGGGAGAGATTCCCAAACGGACAAAATCCATGCAGCAGCAGACGAATAGAATCCAAATAAATACATTATACTTTTTTTTTTAAAAGGCATCTCCCCGAAGCTGAGATGAAGTGACTTTTTTTTTTGTCCAGAACTTTTTCCAGATAAAACTCAACAATTCTCAGTGCACGAGCCTAGGATCGTGTTGTATATAATGTAACTCCGCATGCAAAGAGTTCTTAGCAGTTAACAGGGTATATGAACGAAAGTTCACTGCGTGTCTGCAAAGTCTTATTTCCGAGGCTGTTCGTCGAAAGGAAATTCTGCCGTTGACGGGCGAGATCCCGGGCCGTTGTCGTGTAATTTCCTGACATGTTTTTTCAGGTCAAAGTTCCGACAGAAACCTTTGCCGCAGGTAGAACAGGTGAAGGGTTTCTTGTCGTTGTGAGTGTGCATGTGGAAGGTCAGATTGTAGATCTGGTGGAAAGCTTTATTGCAGATGCTACATTTGAACTGCTTCTCCCCGCTGTGAGTCAGCTTGTGGTTCTTGTAGTTACCTGGAAATAAGATGCGACACTGATTTATAAATTAAGAGAGTCCAAAGCTTAAAATATATATAAATACACACACACACACACACACACACACACACACACACAATTGGTTAACAGATATTTATTCTGCTCTGTATTACTGAAGCGACGCTTGAGTAATATTACTGAATACATCCGTGGGTTTATAGAAATTCTCACAACTCCTGGAAAAATACAATGGCGGGTCTTCTAATAATTGGGGGTGAAATTTTAGGTTAGATATACAGCGCGGAAACAGGCCCCGAGTCCCCGCCGCCCAGCCATCAGCCCGAACACTAGCCCTATCCTGCACGCTAGGCACAATGTACAGATTTTCTTTTTAACCGAAGCCAAACATGCGCGTCTTTGGGATGTGGGGGGGAAACCGGAGCACCCGGTGGAAACCGACGCGGTCATGGGGAGAATGTACAAAATCTGCGCACAGACAAGCACCCGCAGTCAGGATCGAACCCGGGTCTCTGGCGCGGCAACTCGACCGCTGTGCCGCCCTAATGTCTCAGGGCATCCGGTTAATGTTTTAATTTAGTTAATGGTTCAACGGTCCTGGGTACCTCGCTGCAGTGACATTTATTTCTATTTTGGATAGGGTTCAGTAAAAACTGTACTGTACAAAAGCACAATCTTACTGAAGTAGGTAGACCAAAAAATTACTGGAGAAACTCAGCGGGCGAGGCAGCATCTGTGAGCGAATGAATAGGTGACGTTTGGGGTCGAGACCCTTCTTCAGACTGAAGTACCCGCGTATAGGACCAGTAGGAAGACTGGGGATTCAAGCTTGTTACAATGTATTGCCCTGTTCATGTTCGGCTTCACTGTTTCGGTTGCCTAGTTGTTTTATTCCCGGAGAAGACGCATTGGTGTTTTTTTTCCACCCGCCTTACCTTTTTGGTGAAATCCTTTCCCGCAGAACTCACAGACAAAGGGCTTATAGCCGGCGTGGATCCTGGTGTGCGTGTTGAGCGTGGAACTTCTGTTGAACGCTTTGCCGCACTGGTTACACTTGTGTGGTTTCTCCTGTCGGGTGATGAAAATGCCACGTTAATAAACATATAGCCAGACGTCAGAGAGCGGTAAACCACGGTTCCCGTCTCCACTGACCCGTCGCAATGTAGGCCTAAGATGGGACACGGAAATAAACGGAAGCGACTGAGCGGGACAGGCAACATCTCTGGAGAAAGGGAATTGGGTGGCATTTCGGGTCGAGACCTTTCTTCAGACCGAAAGGCAGGGGAGACGAGATGTAGACGGTGATAAAGAGAGCCATGGAACAAATGAAGCTAAAATGGGCAAATGCCCGCTCCAAATCCGACCCCGTTAAAAACGGGTATCAACCACCCTGTCAGTTTCCCCAATAATGGCGGGGTGCGGTGTACGGCTTCCGCCAAAATTCCCCACCCAGAGAAATTATTCTGCCCCAAATCGCTTCAGCCGACCACTGCCGCCGTTATGCAAGCAGACGCGAGAGGCTGAAAGCGGACACAGAAAGCTGGACAGGTAGCATCTCTGGGGGTCTCTCTTCGGTTTAAACCAGCACCAGCAGTTCCTTCCTACACACGAGAGACTGAGTTGGACAAGGGGGCGAGGTGGCTGAGCGCCGTTCTATTCGCACGCTATGTTTTTGTCATCGCGGCGCTGTTCGCATTTCTACCCACTGTAAGATCATCTGAAACCCAGAAATTGTCAGCAATACTACAACTAATTCATGGTCCCATCCCTCCAAAGACGTGCAGGTTTGTAGGCCAACTGGGTTGGTGCAAATGTAAACTAATGTCCCTAGTGTAGGATAGGGTTCAAAGTGTTAAAGAAGGAAC
Organism: Okamejei kenojei; assembly: GCA_035221665.1. Classification (NCBI taxonomy): domain Eukaryota; kingdom Metazoa; phylum Chordata; class Chondrichthyes; order Rajiformes; family Rajidae; genus Okamejei; species Okamejei kenojei. The sequence continues at coordinate 41,031,837 of CM069149.1, read as the reverse complement.
TGCAGATGCTGGAAAATCGAGGGTACACAAAATGCTGGAGAAACTCAGCGGGTGCAGCGGCATCTATGGAGCGAAGGAGATAGGCAACGTTTCGGGCCGAAATCAGAAACGTTGCCTATCTCCTTCGCTCCATAGATGCTGCTGCACCCGCTGAGTTTCTCCAGCAGTTTGTGTACCCTCGGATAGTGTTCAAGTGGTGGGGAGGAGTCGCTGGACGGTGCGGACTCGGTGGGCCGAAGGGCCTGTTTCCGCGCTGTATCTCTGAACTAAACTAAATTGGGACAATGCAGCTTTGAGCAGGTCGCTTTTTCATCGTTGCCGCAAAACGCCAAATGTTTGGAGTGTTCTTTGGTGCTGCCAGTCCTAACCGCAGGCCCCACGGCAAGGAGTCGGCTTGAGCGGAGAGAAGCACCCGTGTACACACACGTCCCACGGCCGGCCAGTACACTGGCGACTTGTGCATTGGCGGTGAAACGGAGGCAGCGGACCAGCCTACCTGGGTGTGTATGATCTTGTGGCGGCACAGGGTGCTGGCTTGGCGGAAACCTTTGCCGCAGACTTTGCAAACGAACGGCCTGGCTCCCGTGTGGACCGGCATGTGACGGGTTAAATTATAATGTGCGTTGAAAACCTTAAGAAAAAAACACACACACACATACACACACAAACACAAGGGCAAAAGATTTAGAATCGGTGTAACGATGGCTTTTGAAAGCTGAGCTAAAGTGCTGGAGTAACTCAGCGGGATCTCTGATGAGTTCTGAGGATCTCTGATGCTTCAGGTTTGGACCCTTCTTCAGACTCCAGTTACTCCAGCACTTTGTGTCTTTAAAAAAAAAAAAATTCTGTTGTAAACCGGCATCTGCGGTTCCTCGCTCCGTTCAAGAGGGGAAGGGAGAGGGAAGGCACAGGGACTGAAAGACGGGTGTCAAACGCTTACCTTTCCACAAACTTCGCAGGTGAAGACTTTGGGTCTGCTGTTCGGCGGACTGCTGCTGAGTTTGGAAGAGTGTTTGAGGCTCAGCTTCTCCGCCAGAAAGTGCGCGTTCTCCTTCACGCAGTGTTGGAGCTGGGAGGGCGAGAGGTCTTTGAAAGCCGTGGGGTACCTGTCGACCGAGGGCAGCCCCAGTTTGTTCTTGTCGGCGAGGACGCCGAGGGGGGAGCCGAGCAGGTAGGACGCCATCGGGTGCACGTTGAAAATGGTGGAGGCGGCGGCGGCGGCGGCGGCGGCGGCGGAGGAGGCCGGCGGCGGGCACGGGCCCCCGTCGACATAGTTCAGGTAGCACAGCGCTCCCATGGCGTGGAAGGACGACTGGTTGACCACCCGCGGACGGATGAGCCGGTAGTGGTCCAGAGGCGGCGAGTGGGTGGCCACCTCCGCTTTGGAGGGCAAGCCGCAGTTGACCAAGTGGCTGCAGTCGTAGGAGGAGGTCTCCAGCTGGCCTTTGCGGTGCTCGGCCAGGCCGCCCTTCGCGTTGCCGTCGTAAGCCAAGGACAAGAGTGGGATCATACAGGGCACCGACGAGTTGAGGTGGAACACGTGCTTGGGCTCTCCTTTGCCTCCCGTTCCATGCAGTAAGTTCGGGTAGGGGACGTACTTTGGCTGGGGTCCTGGCCATAATTCGCTCAATGGAGAAAGCCAATGGTTTGGACGTGTTGACCATAGTGTCGCTGGAATGCAGGCTCTCTCTCCCAGTAGAAGTGGCCGCCAGTATCTTCTCAGCTCGATAGCGGTGGGAATAAGTGTTGTCCATATTGGTTTGTATTGTGGAGGAGCCGTTTGCTCTTTTTTTTTTTGCGCTGTGTGTGTGTGTGTGTGTGTGTGTGTGTGTGTGTTCCTGTGGACGTCCCTCCTTTACCCGCTGATGGATGCGAACGGGATTGAAGACACTGGCACGCATGCAGTAAGTTTGTCAAACGTCCCGTCACCTTCCCTACCAGTCCTGGCCCATTGAAAGGTGCGGTGCCAAAAACCTTCCAGATATCTTGCCCATGGTTCTTCCTGGAGATGAGGAGATTAAAAAAAAAAAGTCAGCAATTCACTGGCTGTACACGGCAATGAAGTTTTTATTTGTATTTTGTCAGTGGGCTGGCGTTCGGAGTTTGGTCGTCACTGGAAATCCGACTCTCGCCCGCCCACCCAAGGGAGACGGCAGAGCCTTATTCGCCGTCTCTTCCTTCCGCCCAGCGGTTCGCGTCGAATCAGGGCAGCGCTCCGAGTCTGCTGGGCGTTTGACTGACGCCGGCGCCGCTCATTTGAACAGGGTACATCAGCAGTCACCGTATCAGGGTGTCAGCAGAAGGTCGCCTCGACGCCTCGTTACCGGCACATAGACACACACACACACACACAAAGCTGGAGTAACTCAGCGGGTCAGCACTTCAGCATCTCTGGAGTTATTCCAGCTTTTTTTTGTTGCGTCTATCTTCGGTGTAAACCAGCATCTGCAATTGCTTCCTGCACACGCCTCGCTACATCCAAACCCCCCACAATCGCCTGCTCGAGAGGCCAAATGATTTTTTTTAATCCCGGCCACTTCCGACATGAACAGATAGCGGCCGCTCGTTGAATTTCACGGCCTCCCCTCGCTTTAAAGACACCAGGTTGACACACACTCGTTGACACAAAAAAAAAGTAATTGCGCATTTTTCTGAAATCCCATATCGGGCATATTCTACACTTAAGAACCATTCCTGGGCACAACGTACGCGTTATAAACAACGTGGTTTTTGTTTCAATGCGGAAATAGCAATTTTACAATTGTAAATCGTTTTAGAATCAGCGCGATTAGCCACCCGCTTACAAACGCAACTACGAGTCTGAAGGTACACAAAAACTGGAGAAAAGCGGGTGCGCAGCTCTAAGGACGAAGGAGATACGAGTCTGAAGGAGCGGTCCTTCTCTCCACAGATGCTGCCCGACCCGCTGAGTCACTCCAGCATTCTGTGGCTGTATTCGGAGCAAACCAACATCCGCAGTTGCTTCCGACTCCAAAAATACTGCTCGGCTAATACGTCCTGAAGTCATGAAAGACATGAAATAAATGTAATACTTTTTTTTAAATGCAGAAATGATGGAAAAGGTAGGATTGGGCAAAACCGTTAGAATTGGGCAAAGTGTCAATGGCCTGATTCCTTTATCATCGTTACTTTTTTAAAAAAACATATTTTTTCATTAATTTGTTCTACATCTCGCAACATCACCGTATTTACCTTTATTTTCCCTTTATGCTAACTCTAGTCTGAAGAAGGGTCTCGACCCGAAACGTCACCCATATTCCTTCTCTCCAGAGATGCTGCCAGTCCCACTGGGTTGCAACAGAGTTTTGTGTCCATCTTCGGTTTAAACCAGCGTCTGCAGTTCCTTCCTGAACATAGGTTCAGGTGGACAAGGTATTGCGAGTGAATGACTGGAGACGCCTTGTTTTCAAATCCTATGCTCCAGGATAGGAGCTTGCTGCCCACTGTACTGTCCAATAATACGATATTCGTTAACGGAGAGCGAATTCATTATCGGAAACACCAATTTGCACTATGTTGCACACACCCGCGGCAAGTCATTATGCACTCTACTGAAGGCGCTGGACATTTTTTTTGTCAAGTGCTTTTATGTAAACAATCCATTTTTAATTGGCAGCGTGATATCATCTATTTTATCGTTTGCTGACAGTTCCAATATAGTGTTATAAATAGACCTTCATTTATGCAAATACCCTTTCAGTTCACAGGAGAGAGAAGAGGTATTGAACCCGAAAGAAAGCTTCCAGCTGTAAATTCGAAGGGAAGAACAAACACTTCACGCTGGCCAGACACGGCGCCCTGACAAAGTGAGAGAAAGAGGACTATAGATTAAAGGTACCAGTGGAGATTATGTGACAGGGGCCGGGGTGAGTTTTTAAGTAGACCTGGAGCGATATTGCCGAGCGCGGCGCGCTAAACTGCAGAGACGCTGCCCTTCCCGCTGAGTTACTCCAGCATTCTGTGTCTACGCGGTAAACTTCAGCCTGTCCTTTGCCTTCGAAACTCTCATTTCCAGGCGACACATTGGCGGTGGTCGATGCTGTCAACGGTAGGCCTGTTAGATCTCCAGGTTGTCCTGAGGACTCTGTAATTCCAGCGGAGATATGGCCAAGCAAACAATGCAGCCCCTCCGCCCCCACTTCAAACGCCCCGCTAACTATTGATGTGTACATCTGCCCGCGTCCTCATTTGAAGGCACGTAGCGAGATGCCCTTGTTCCAGCTTCTGCAATTCTACCAACCCGTACGAGGACAGTTCTGGATGGCGATGTTTGCATCAAATTGTGTTGTAGCGATGAGCGTCAACACAGAGAATGTGGTCGGAATTAGACGAGTTCTGGTGGAGTTATTTATTAAAGCAGAACGCTTTTTTTAAAAAAAAAGGGGCCTTAAATTTGTGTTGCGTTACTGTCGCCTATCTTGGATAGGTTTGTGACCTAGAATGCTGACATGTAAAGATTGGTGCATGCGATCAGCAATAAACAATAATATTGGAGATGTGTGGGAATGAACTGCAGATGCAGTTTTACACCGAAGACAGAAACACAATGCTGGAGTAACTCAGCGGCACAGGCAGCATTCTCTGGATAGAAGCAATGGGTGACGTTTCGGGCCGAGACCCTTCTTCAGACTGATTATGTTTTAAATGTTCTTGGGTAGTTAATTTGACGGTGTGTACACCCTGGAACCCGTGCTTCACTGCTGGCGAGAGAGCCAAAACATTGCAAACGAGGAGACAGACACAAGGGCCAGGTAGCTGGGTTACTCAAGTATTTTGTGCCTATCTTCGATAGATACCACCAACTGCAGTTCCCTGAGACACACGTTGCCAACTAGAAATTAGCTTAGGTTCCACACTTTTTTATATTCCCAAATCGATTCTGCTTATATCGCTGTTGCGTTTGTTTGCACGATAGATTTCATATCATGTTTACTTTATGCATAAGATACATCATCATATGAATCAGGGGCATGAGTGAACTACTCTGGCCCTTGAATCTGCTCCTATATATCATAAGGTAATGACTCAACTCCGCATTCCCATGGTAATCCTTCATCCTCACGCTAATCAGGGATCTACGCACCTCTGCCTTAACAGGTTCTTACCCTCTGCTTGCATCTGCTGTAGACCTTAGCGATGCAGCGCGGAAACAGGTCCTTCGGCCCACCGAGTCCGCGCCGACCAGCACTAGTTCTATCCTACACACGAGGGACAATTTACAATTTTACTGAAGCCAATTGAACTACAAACCTACACGTCTTTAGAGTGTGGGAGGAAAGAAGAGCACCCTGTGAAAACCCCACACTGTCACAGGGAGAACGTACAAACTGTACTCAGACAGATATGGTCAGGATTGAACCTGGGTCTCTGGCGCTGTAAGGTAGCAACTCTACCGCTGCGCCACCGTGCCGCCCTTATGAGGCTCAAAAATGAATGAAAACTCACCTAATCTTTCTGTTAATTGGGCGACCCCTTATTTTTTAAACAGTAATTCCTCTTTCCGCTATTCTACTAGCGGAACCATCCTCTCCACAATGACCATGTCGAATTCTCCACGGAATTTGATGTTTCCATCAATCTCTCCCGCTCTTCCAAACTCCCGTGGGTGTAAACTTTACTTGACCAACATTTCTTCTTAAAACAACCAGCAATTTTCCACCTTTTCTGTGCCTCCACGAACACATTAACACCATTCTTTCAAAAGGAACTCTGACGCGAAACATTAATTGTTCTTCCCTTCCACAGATGCTGCTGGACTGGTTGAGTTCTCCCAGCATTGTCAGTTTTGCTTGCAGCACTAAATACTCCAGCAATGGTTTCATCAACACCCTGTATGAAGCACGACCTCTTACTTTTACGTTCTATACTGCTCGCAATAAAGAACATCGTTCTGTTAGTGACCCTAACTAGTTTAGTTTAGTTCATATCCATTCGGCCCATAAAGTCTACTCCGCCATTCTATCATGGCTGATCTATCTTTCCCTCTCAACCCCTGCCTTCTCCCCATAACCCCCGACTCCCGTACTAATCAAGAATCTATCAATCTCCGCCTTAAACACATCCATTGACTTATGATCCATTATCCAAAATATCCACTGACTAAATGGCCATATCCATAGCCGTCTGTAGCAGTGAATTTCACAGATTCACCACCCTCTGACTAAATAAATTCCTTCTCATCTCCTTTCTAAAGGAACGTCCTTTTACCCTGAGGCAATGGCCTCTGGTCCTAGACTCTCCCACTAGTTGAAACATCGGTTAGTTTAGGTTAGTTTAGTTTGGTTTGGTTTGGTTTAGAGACGCAGCGTGAAACATACCCTTCGGGCCACCGTGTCCACGTCGATTATTTGACATCAGTTCACTCGAGTTCTACCATCCCGTGACATGGATATAAGCCAGATAAACTCCACGCAGTTACAGCCTTTTTTTAAACTAACAATTCATTAGGATCCAAAGCTCTCAGAATTTTGATATGTTCTAAAAAATATATAGTTAAAGTGGGCAGCTTCACATTTCTACACATTATAGTCCATTTCTCAGTTCTTTGCCCGCTCACATAATCTATACCCCGATAGAGTCTTATGTCCCTTCACAACTTACTGTTCTATCTATATCCAATTAAGCGAATTGAACAGTCCTACCATCCAAGTCATCGATATCAATTCCAAGAAGTTGGTGTCCCACCATCGAATCCTATGGCGTGCAGATCATTACATTGCCAACAGGAAAACGACCCATTAGAGCCTCCTGTCTGTTTACTTCAATCCGTGCCAACATGTTTCTTCCGACAACACCGGTGCTAATTCTCCACAATAATGTGCGAGACAGAAACGAGAAATGGGTAAAATCCTCAAGGCACATTTAAACCCACCTGTTAGTATTTTAGTTCCAGCCTTTTGTGTACCCTGTTAATATTTTAATTGTTTCGGGATTTTGTGTTCCCTTTGGACACTTTTTGAATATTGTCCTTCAATAAACGTTCCACCGATGAAGAGCAATGCATGAGCGCAGATTGGTAAGAGTGTAGACTTCACACTTACGGATTCACCCATTGAGTTCATAAGGTCATAAGTGATAGGAGCAGAATTAGGCCATTCGGCCCATCAGGTCTATTCCGCCACTCAACCGTGGCTGTGCCGGAAGGAACTGCTGATGCTGGTTTAAACCGAAGATAGACACAAAAAGCTGGAATAACTCAGCGGGACAGGCAGCATCCCGGGAGAGAAGGAATGGGTGACGTTTCGGATCGAGACCCTTCTTCAGACTAGTTAGGGATAAGGGAAACGAGAGATATAGACGACTCAATCATGGTTGATCTATCTCTCCTTCCTAACCCCATTCTGCTGCCTTCTCTCCATAACCCCTGATACCTGTTAACCCTTCAAGGTGAAGTTTACATCTTGGTGTGATGGCAAGCAATTGTAAGGACAAGAGTGATGTTGCCAGAGCAAGCAGCGTTGGTGTAATGCGGATGAAACTTCTCCTGCCGCCACTTTCTAAAGTTTAGGTTTATTATTGTCAAGTGTACCGAGGTACATTGAAAAGTTTAGTATTGCACGCTATCCAAACAGATCAGATAGTGCGTGTAAGGATGGACCGCAGATGGTTCAGATCCCGCACCCTCCATGCAGGAACAGTCCATCGCCTGCATCAGTAGGGGATGAACAGACAGCCCTGCCTGCGGCCGCGGACATCCGGAGCAGACCATCCCACACATCGCGAATGACTGCTCACTGAGGCTTTTCCCTGGTGGCATCAATGCCATCCACCCAGTAACTCAGTCTGAAGAAGGGGTTTCGGCCCGAAACGTTGCCTATCTCCTTCGCTCCACAGATGCTGCCGCGCCCGCTGAGTTTCTCCAGCATTTTGTGTACCCTCCCAGTAACTGATGCTGTGCTGGTCTGGGTGTCTCCCCTTGATCTACAACTTTAGGCTGACTACGCCATACGCAAGAAGAACATGGTGGTTTGCACCGAGGATAGGCACAAAATACCCGCAGTAACTCAGTGGGACAGGCAGCATCTCTGGAGAAAGGGCCCTTCATCAGACTCTATCAGGGTGTGATGAAGGTCTCGATCCCAAACGTCACCTATTCCTTTTCTCCAGACACGCAGCCTGACCTGCTGAGTTGCCTCGGCATTCTGTGCCTGGATCAGATAACACCACGCCTAAATACGTCGAACTCACGCACAATAGATTGAGCAAAGGGGAAGGTAAATGGTGCAGAATATAGCTCTCAGCATTGCAGAGCAGCAGTTCCACTGACAAAGTCCAATGTCCGCGATGGGGTAGAGGTGAATAGGATAGTGCACTCGCTTATGGAAGGAGCGTTCAGATGCCCGATAGCAGAGGGGAAGAAGCTGTCCCTGAGTTCAGAGGTGAACGCTTTCACGCTTCTCGCTGGAATTTAGAAGATTGAGGGGGGATCTCATAGAAACTTACAAAATTCTTAAAGGGTTGGACAGGCTAGATGCAGGAAGATTTGTTCTCGATGTTGGGGAAGTCCAGGACAAGGGGTCACAGTTTAAGGATAAGGGGGAAGTCTTTTAGGACCGAGATGAGAAAATCATTTTTTCACACAGAGAGTGGTGAATCTGTGGAATTCTCTGCAACAGAAGGTAGTTGAGGCCGGTTCGTTGGCTATATTTAAGAGGGAGTTAGATGTGGCCCTTGTGGCTAAAGGTATCAGGGGGTATGGAGAGAAGGCAGGTACATGATACTGAGTTGGATGATCAGCCATGATCATATTGAATGGCGGTGCAGGCTCGAAGGGCCGAATGGCCTACTCCTGCACCTAAATTCTATGTTACTATGTTTCTATGTTTCTGTACCTCTGCCGGACGCGAGCAGAACTTCCCGGGGCAATTAGATAGCCGGTGGTTACAACATGAACAAATTCCGTCTGACATTGGTTGGGCTGGATGTCTTCCTTCACTATATTCCTCTGTGTCGGGCGGGATGAGATATCGCAGCGCGGATCGCACACACACGAGGGGAACTTGAGAGACGATTCTTCACAGCGTTGCAACACTCGAAGTTCTCATTGGTTGGAAACCGTCGAAATCAGCATCTTAGAAGTAAACTGGACTCACATAGAAACATAGAAACATAGAAAATATGTGCAGCAGGAGGCCATTCGCCCTTCGAGCCAGCACCGCCATTCATTGTGATCATGGCTGATCGTCCCCTATCAATACCCCGTGCCTGCCTTCTCCCCATATCCCTTGACTCCACTAGCCCCTAGAGCTCTCTCTGACTCCTTGACACCACTAGCCCCCAGAGCTCTATCTAACTACTTGAATCCACTAGCCCCTAGAGCGCTATCTAACTCAACATCAACTTCAAATATAAAATAAAATCAGTAGAAATGCTGCTCTTCGACCCGAAATGCTGTCTTCCTGTGAATGCGGACTGACCTGCTGAATATTTCCGACATTTTCTGTTTTCAGTTTAGATTTCCCGCAGCTGCAATACAGTGGATAGACACAAAATGCTGGTGCAACCCAGCGGGACAGGCAGCACCTCTGGAGAGAAGGAATCTGTGACCACTCCAGTCTGAAGAAGGGCCCCGTTGAGTTACTCCAGCATGTTGTGTCTATCTTCGGTTTAAACCAGTATCTGCAGTTCCTTCATACATATTTCGTCCGCAATACAGCATTCCTTTTATTTTTCGTTCAAAACCTCATTGACTTCCGTTTGATTATTCACAATTAGTGATAGTTGTATCAAGTCCCCGCCGCGCCAATGTCACGGTGCGCCCGACCCCTTCACCCCTGAGTCCAGCTAAAAATGTACATTCTAAAATGTGAACTTAAAACTTGTTTCCAACGAAGGTGGTCCAAACAGAAAAATGACTTCGATTTATCAGTCCGGCGTCATTGCAAAATAACGGACTTTCAAAAGTAGTTCTTTTTTTTAGTTCCAAATCCTGGTGGCTCGACCTTAATTAAGTAGCTAAATGCGCTACACTAATGCGAACCGTTCATATTCTGTGTTCGTGAAACTATTACATATTTCCACAGTCGTTTGCTATTTTAAACATTCCCGGGAATATAAACCAATGCAAATGCAAACATGCAGGTGATCAATAAACTCGATTAACGCGTGGTAGAGACAAAGAACTGCAGATGCTGGTTAATACCCAAGATAGTCACAAAGTGCTGGAGTAATTCAGCGGGTCAGGCACATCTCTGGAGGATATGACCCTTGTCAGGATCCTTGACAGACCCGCTGAAAAAGGGTCCCGACCCCAAACCGCACCTATTCCTTTTTCTCCAGAGATGACCAGCATCTTTGGAGAAAACGGATGGGTGACATTTCGAGTCTGAAGATGGGTCCCGACCTGAAACATCACCCATCCGTTTTCCCTAGAGATGCTGCCCGACCCGCTGAGTTACTCCAGCACTGTTTGTCTATCTACATTTTTGTGCTGACTAGAACAAAATTAGACCTTAAAAAGTGCTCCTACCTTTCTAAGTAAAAACACCAAGCTCCAATACAATTGAAGACACAAAACGCTAGAGCACTCAACAGGTCAGGCAGCATCTCTGGGGAACAGGGAAAGATCACGCTTCGTGTCGGGACCCTTCTTCAGACAGAGATGTTGCCTGACCCGTCGAGTTACTTCAGCACCTTGTGTCTTTTTGATGTAAACCAGCATCTGCGGTTCATTAGTGGTTGCAGCAAAATTAGGCCATTCGGCCCATCAAGACTACGCCGCTAACACTCCCTCTCTACCCCATTCTCCTGCCTTCTCCTCATAGCCTTGACACCCGCACTAATCAAAAATCTGTCTATCTTTGCCTTCAAAATAAACAATAAGATCTTGATAAGTTCCTTGTTTCTCCGATAGTGTTTTTTTTGGCAGAGAATAGTTTTTTTGGCAGAGAATTTTGCATGAGAATAGGTTCCAGACAGAACTTTTACGACATTTGATTAATTGACATGCAAAACTGCTTGAAATGATGGTTGGAGATTCAAAGAAACATAGAACATAGGTGCAGGAGGAGGCCATTCGGTCCTTTGAGCCAAATGGTACATCGGGGAAATGGCACATTCTGAACTTATTCCATCTGTGGGGAGGGGATATGAGAGCAGAACTGCAGGACACACAGGAGGCAGAGTTGAGGGCTCCAACCCACAACAGCACGATGCAAGAAACGCTTACTGAAGAATGACAGGTACATGGACAGGAAAGGGCTAGAGGGAAATGGGCCAAATGCGAGCAGGTGGGACTAGCGTACATGGGAGAATCATTGCTACAGAAGACTGTGGAGGCCGAGGCAATGGATATTTTAAGGCAGAGATGGATAGATTATTGATCAGTACGGGTGTCAGGGGTTATGAGGAGAAGGAGGGAGAATGGGGGTGAGGAGGGAGAGATGGATCAGCCATTATTGAATGGCGGAGTTGATTGATGGGCTGAATGGCCTAATTCTGCTCCTATCACATGAAAATTAAATATTGATCGATATGGACACGTTGGGCCAAAGGATCGCTGTTCGAGGTGTGTGATTCCATGACTCTGCGAGGACATCTCAGATGCCCGAGAATTGAGGGTCTTTTCTTGGGAGCACAAGTGGTTGAGACGGAGAAATCGCGAGTAAGGAATGGCATCCTGGCAAGAGGCGGGTGGGAAGAGGGGTAGTCAATGTGTCTATGGGTTTGTAATAGATGTCACACAAGGGATGGTGGGTGTATGGAACGAGCTGCAAGATGAGGTAGTTGAGACAGAGTCTATCGCAACGTTTAAGAAACCGTTAGACAGGTACATGGATAGGACAGGTTTGGAGGGATATGGGACTAGCGTAGCTGGGACATGTTGGCCAGTGCGGGCAAGTTGGGCTGGCGGGATTTTTTTCCACGCTGCATCACTGCATGACCATGGCAATACATAGTCCCCAGTGATGGAGAAAGGGAGATTGAGAAAGGAGAGACAGCCACCAGAGATAGTCCAAGTGAATTTGAGGGCAAGCTGAAGGAAACTGCATGGGTGCAGGAGGCAGTCGATATGGTGGGGAAAGTGTCAGGGAATGGTGGCTGGTGCATTTGGAACAAAGAGTGTTCAACATGACCAACAAATGCGAATGCCCATGGCTACACAAGAAAATACACAGAGTGCTGGAGTAAATCAGCGGGCCATCTTTTCCCACCAGCATCTGCAGTTCTTTGCTTCTACACCTGCCCATAACTACACATTTGACTTGAAGAAAGTGAGAGGAGTCAAAAGTAAAGTTGTTGAGGGTGACGACAAGTTCTGGCAGAGGAGAGGGGGACTGGGGAGAGAGGAGAGAGAGGAGAGAGGGTCTCCGTTCAAGGAAGGAATGAAGGAAGGGAGGAATGCGGAATGGAGGTGTAGAGGAACGAGAGGTCCATGGTCAAGGTAAGGTGACGGGGGTCTAGAAATTGGACGTTTGTTGGTGATGAAGGGCATGTGGGGTCTAAGGCGTATGGGGCAAGAGACATCATCGGGGGTGAGCTAATTATTTATTATTCATCCCGCCCATCCCCTCCATCCCCCTCCACACACACACACACACAGATGGAACATCCTTACTAAATGTCATTCCCTTGTCATGTATCTATTCACTGTTCCTGGCTTGATTGTCTTTCTGGTGACTAGATGGCACGCAACAAAAGCTTTTCACTGTACCTCGGTACACATGACAATGCACTAAACTGACCTGAACTGTGCACACAAAATGCTGGAGTAACTCAGCGGGACAGGCAGCATCTCTGGACACAGGGAATGGGAAGATGCTTCGTCGATCCAAAGCGTCACCGTTTCCTCTATCCAGAGATACTGCCTGCCCCGCTGAGGTACCCCGACATGTTGAGTCTATCTGTTCATTTGTTCTCTGTACCTTTTCAAATCTCTCGTTTCCCACTGCCCCGACTCCCAGTCTGAAGAAAGGTCTGGACTCGAAACGACACCTCCAAAGATGCTGCCTGTCCCGCTGAGTTACTCCGGCCTTTTTGTGCCCATATCAGCCCGGCCCCGAGGGACTGCCTGAACAAACGGAGGGAACCCGTTCCAGTACTGAAGGGGCGGCACCAGGACCGCTCGGAATCCCTGGAGAACAGGCCGGCGTGTAGAGAGGGGCGGGATATTTCACTCGGGTTTAGTGTGTGTGTGTGTGTGTGTGTAGGCAGCGCTCGATGAAAGGATCATTTTGACCCGCCGGCCCGGATTCCCGTCAAAGCAGGCTAGTGGGCGACAGGTCGGAGAGTCCAGGTAAGTAATCACATATGAACTGCGTTGGAAGGAACTGCAGACGCTGGTTTACAGCAAAGATAGATAGACACACAAGGCTGGAGTAACTCAGCGGGACAGGCAGCATCTCTAGAGACCCTTCCTCACAGTCCCGAAATGTCGCCCACTCCTTCTCTCCAGAGATGCTGCCTCGCCCGCTGAGTTCCTCCAGCATTTCGTGTCTATCTTCAACACTGCAACCGCTTTTAACCCGAAGCGAGCATGAACAGAGAGACGATGAACAACCACTGCGCTGATGGGAAGGGTCTTGTTACAGCTTTGCAGCTGTTATTGCAAGATAAGTCGTGGAAGAGATGGTTGGTGGAGTGGGTGTGAGTGAGCGTTTCGGCAGACTCTGTCGTTGCAAACATATCTTGGCCCTGTGGTCTGAGGAAGGGCCCCGACCCGAAACTTCGCCTATCCGTTTCCCCCAGAGATGCTGCCTGACCCGCTGAGTCACTCCAGCACTTTGTGTCCATCATTGGTATAAACCAGCACCTGCTGTTCTTTGTTTGAACATCTCAGCTGTGTGGAGCTCCACCTGTGTGGCGAGTGCCCATTACACGGTGTGTGAGACCCGCCCCCCTAAACAATAGCCATCAGTCCAGTGCTTTAACATTTAATGGCAGTCTTGAATGGTTTCATGATCACGCATTTGAAATCTCCCCCACCCACCCCTTGTCCAACATTTACCTTCAACCTTTAGAATTCAGAACGGGGTTCCGACCCCAAACGTCACCTATTATTTTTCTCCAGAGATGCTGCCTGACCCGCTGAGTTACTCCAGCATTCTGTGTCTCTCTTCGGTATAGAGCAGCATCTGAAGTTCCTTCCAGCACGGGTCTCCCTTGCAGATGCTGGTTTGCGCAAAAGGCCACAATAGACAATAGGTGCAGGAGTAGGCTATTCGGCCCTTCGAGCCATTCAATGTGATCACGGCTGATCATTCACAATCAGTACCCCGTTTCTGCCTTCTCCCCATATCCACTGACTCCGCTATCTTTAAGAGCTCTATCTAACTCTGTCTTGAAAGCATCCAGAGAATTGGCCTCCACCGCCCTCTGAGGCAGAGAATTCCACAGATTCACAACTTTTCCTCTGGGTGAAAACGTTTTTCGTCATCTCCGTTCTAAATGGCCCACTGTGGCCCCTGGTTCTGGACTCCCCCAACATCGGGAACATGTTTCATGCCTCTAGCGTGTCCAATCCCTTAATAATCTTATATGTTTAAGGAAGACTCCCTCGCATCCTAAATTCCAGCGTATACAAGCCCAGTCGCTCCATTCTTTCAACATATGACAGTCCCGCCAACCCGAGAATTAACCTTGTGAACCTACTTCTCTTGTTATGAAGGCTGCCATTATCTTTCTTCACTCCCTGATCTCGTTTGTACTTCCCCTTTTCCTAACTGGAAACCATTCAGATAATAATCAGCCTTCCTATTTTTACCACCAAAGTGGATAACCTCACATTTATCCACATTAAACTCCATCTACCATGCATCTGCCCACTCACCCAACCTGTCCAGGTCACCCTGCATTCTCAAAGCATCCTCCTCACAGTTCACACTATCACCCAGCTTTGTGTCATCTGCAAATTTGCTAACGTTACTTTTAATCCCATCGTCTAAATCATTAATGTATATTGTAAATAGCTGCGGTCCCAGCACCGAGCCTTGCAGTACCCCACTAGTCACTGCCTGCCATTCTGAAAGGGACCTGTTAATCCCTACTCTTTGTTTCCTCTCTGCCAACCAATTTTCTATCCATGCCATTACCATACCCCCAATGCCATGAGTGATATTTTTGCCCACTAATCTCCTATGTGCCACCTTATCAAATGCTCTCTGAACGTCCAGGTACACTATATCCACTGGCTCTCCCTTATCCTTTTTCCTAGTTACATCCTCAAAAAATTCCAGAAGATTAGTCAAGCATGATTTCCCCTTCGTAAATCCAAGCTGACTTGGACCAATCCTTTTACTGCTATTCAAATGTGCGGCTATTTCATCTTTTATAATTGACTCCATCTTCTCCACCACTGATATCAGGCTAACTGGTCTATAATTCCCTGTTTTCTCTCTCCTGCCTGTCTTAAAGAGTGGGATAACATTAGCCACCGTCCAGTCCACATGAACTGATCCTGAGTCTATAGAACATTGTAATTGATCACCAATGCGCCTATGATTTCTAGAGCCACTTCCTTAAGTACCCTGGGATGCAGACCATCAGGCCCTGGGGATTTATCAGCCTCCAGTCCCATCAGCCTACACAACAGCATTTCCTGCCTAATGTGAATTTCCTTCAATTCCTCCCTCATCATAGGTCCTCTGGCCACTAGTACATCTAGGAGATTGTTTGTGTCTTCCTTAGTGAAGATAGATCCAAAGTACCTGTTCAAATCCTCTGCCCTTTCATTGGTCCCCATAATAAATCCACCTATTTCTGTCTTCAAGGGTCCAATAACAATTACAATTAACAATTACAATTACAGCACGGAGACAGGCCCTCTCGGCCCTTCCAGTCCGTGCTGACCATTTGTTTTCCCCTAGTCCCATCTACCTGCACTCAGACCATACCCCTCCATTCCCTTCACGTCCATATACCTATCCACTTTACTTTTAAATGTTAAAATCGATCCTGCCTCCACCACCTCTGCAGGAAGCTCATTCCACACAGCCACCACCCTCTGAGTAAAGAAGTTCCCCCTCACGTTACCCCTAAACTTCTGTCCCTTAATTCTCATGTCATGCCCTCTTGTTTGAATCTTCCCTACCCTCAATGGGAAAAGCTTATCCACGTCAACTCTGATTATCCCTTTCATCATTTTAAAGACCTCAATCAAGTCCCCCCTTAACCTTCTGCGCTCCAAAGAATAAAGACCTAACTTGTTCAACCTTTCTCTGTAACATAGTTGCTGGAACCCTGGCAACATTCTAGTAAATCTCCTCTGTACTCTCTCTATTTTGTTGACATCCTTCCTATAACTAGGCGACCAAAATTGTACACCATACTCCAGAATTGGTCTTACCAATGCCTTGTACAATTTTAACATTACTTCCCTACCCCTATATTCAATGCTCTGATTTATAAAGGCCAGCACACCAAAGCTTTCTTTACCACCCTATCTACATGCGATTCCACCTTCAGGGATCTATGCACAGTTGTTCCTAGATCCCTCTGTTCCACAGCATTCCTCAATTCCCTACCATTTACCATGTACGTCCTATTTTGATTTGTCCTGCCAAGATGTAGCACTTCACACTTATCAGCATTAAACTCCATCTGCCATCTTTCAGCCCACTTTTTCCAAATGGCCCAAATCTCTCTGTAGACTTTGAGAATCCTTCATTATCCACAATACCACCTATCTTAGTATCATCTGCATACTTACTTATCCAATTTTCCACCCCATCATCCAGATCATTGATGTACATGACAAACAACAGTGGACCCAACACAGATCCCTGAGGCACCACACTGGTCACCGGCTTCCAACCTGACAAACAGCCATCCACCATTACTCTCTGACATCTCCCATTCAGCCACTGTTGAATCCATCTTGCTACTCCGCCATTAACACCCAAAGATTGAACCTTCTGAACCAACCTTCCATGGGGAACCTTGTCAAAGGCCTTACTGAAATCCATATAGACAACATCCACTGCTTTACACTCATCAATTTCCCTAGTTACCGCTTCAAAAAATTCAAGAAGGTTTGTCAAACATGACCTTCCAGGCACAAATCCATGTTGACTGTTCCTGATCAGACCCTGTTTATCCAGATGCTTATATATATTATCTCTAAGTATCCTTTCCATTAATTTGCCCACACTGACGTCAAACTAATAGGTCTATAATTGCTAGGTTTATTCTTTGAACCCTTTTTAAACAATGGAACAACATGCGCAGTACGCCAATCCTACGGCATTATTCCCGTTTCTAATGACATTTGAAATATTTCTGTCATAGCTCCTGCTATTTCTACACTAACTTCCCTCAATGTCCTAGGGAATGTCCTGTCAGGACCTGGAGACTTATCCACCTTTATATTTTTCAAAAGTGTCAGTACTTCCTCCTCTTTGAATCTCATAGTTTCCATAGCTACTCTACTTTTTTCCCCTTACTCACAGAGTTCAATATCCTTCTCCTTGGTGAATACCGAAGAAAATAAATTGTTCAATATCTCCCCCATCTCTTTTGGCTCTGCAGATAGCTGTCCATTCTGGTTCTCTAATGGTCCAATTTTATCCCTCGTTATCCTTTTGCTATTAATATAGCTGTAGAAACCCTTTGGATTTACTTTCACCTTTCTTGCCAAAGCAACCTCATATCTTCTTTTAGCCTTCCTAATTTCTTTCTTAAGATTCTTTTTACATTCTTTATACTCCTCTAGCACCTCATTTACTCCATGCCTCCTATAATTCTTGTAGATATCTATCTTTTTTCGAAACAAGTGTCTAATTTCCCTTGAAAACCATGGCTCTTTCCAATTTTTACTATTTCCTTTCAACCTAACAGGGTTAGTTAGTTCTATCCACACTGACTCTACATCTCCTGTTTCTATGTCACCCCTTCCAATGGACTGAATTTCATTCCTAACAATCTTAACTATATTTTTCCTGTTCACATACTTAAAGAAGCTTTTACTATCTTCCTTTATATTCTTGGCTAGCTTACCTACGTACCTCATATTTTCTCCCTCTATTGCCTTTTCAGTTATCTTCTATTGTTTTTTAAAAGTTTCCCAATCCTCTGGCTTCCCGCTCATCTTTGCTATGTTATACTTCTCTTTTATTTTTATACTGTCCTTGACTTCCTTTTTCAGCCACGGTCGCCTCTTACTCCCCTTAGAATCTTTCTTCCTCTTTGGAATGAACTGATCCTGCACCTTCTGTATGATTCCCAGAAATGCCTACCATTGTTGTTCCACTGTCATCCCTGCTAGGGTCTCTTTCCAGTCAACTTGGCCAGCTCCTTCCTCATGGCTCCATAGTCCCCTTTACACAACAGTAATACTGACACTTCCGATTTTCCCTTCTCCTTCTCAAATTGTAGCTTTAAACAAAATGTTATGGTCACTGCCTCCGGATGGCCCCTTTACCTCGAGTTCCCTTTATCAAATCCGGCTCATTACGCAACACTAAATCCAGAATCGCCTTCTCCCTGGTAGGCTCCAGTACCAGCTGCTTTAAGAATCAATCTCGGAGGCACTCCACAAACTCCCTTTCTTGGAGTCCAGTACCAACCTGATTTTCCCAGTCTACCTGCATGTTGAAATCTCCCATGACCACGGTCGCATTACCTTTGCGACATGCTAATTTTAACTCTTAATTCACCTTGCACCCAATATCCAGGCTACTGTTTGGGGGCCTGTAGATTACTCCCATTAGGGTCTTTTTACCCTTACGATTCCTTAGTTCTATCCACACAGACTCTACATCTCCTGTTTCTATGTCACCCCTTCCAATTTCAAAGGACTGAATTTCATTCCTTACCAACAGAGCTACCCCACCCCCATCTGCCCATTTGTCTGTCTTTTTGATAGGACGTATAATACCGCGTATTCAGTTCCCAGCCCTGGTCCTCTTGCAGACATGACTCTGTAATTCCCAAAACACAAAGAGACACAAAGTGCGGGAGTAACTCAGCGGGCCAGGCAGCATCTCTGGAGAACATGGATAGGTGATGTTTGGGGTTGGGACCCTACTTCAGATTCTGAAGATGGGTACCGACCTGAAACGTCACCTTTATCCATGTTCTCCAGAGATGCTGCCTGGCCCGCTGAGTTACTCCAGCGCTTGTCGTCTCATTGCGTGTTAAAGTTAACATAATCTACCAAAGCGAGCAAAAGCCAAGATGTGACATTAATTGTTTAATACTACCACCTCTGATTGTTTTCTTAACGCACCGTTTTGTACGTTTGTCTCTTTGCATTGTCTACTTCGAATCTTCTACATTCTACATAAATTCACACCTTACCCTTCCATATCTCTAGACCCCCGGTCTCGACCCGAAACGTCACCAGTTCATTCCTTCTATCCAGGGATGCTGCCTGTCCCGCGGAGTTACTCCAGCATTTTGTATCTAAATTCTGCATTAGATCGAGAGGAATGTAATACCGAACACCCGTTAAGGAATTCCAGAAATGTATCTCGGTGTATGAAGACAGGTGCTGATGATGTGCAGCGAGCAGCCGCCTCTGCCTTGGAATGAAATATCCATTAAAAAAGCAACAAGCATCAATATAAGTGCACTGGGGGCACAAATATTAAACACTGCAAGTACAACTTACACAATATCCGCTTATACACAAAGATACCGACCTCCCGAATAAGACGTGGCCTTCGCCACTGGAATACTGGAGTAAAGATACCTCGAAACCTCTTTCTCTGTGGAATCCCACATGCACCCGGTCAAGAAATTACGGCGATAAATCACACTTGAAGAAAAATCACACTTGTTCAAGGTTTTTAATTCGCCGTCAAGTTTCCAACGGAACAGTTTTCATTTGTATGCATATATTTCATTCATTTGTTCTATATCATTCTATCTTTCTATATCGCCCCGTCTATATCTCTTGTTTCCCTCTCCCTTCACGCTCAGTCTGAAGAAGGGTCTCGACCCGAAACGGTCACCTTATTCCCTTTTCTTCAGAGATGCTGCCTGTCCCGCTGAGTTACTCCAGCATGTTTGCGTCTATCTTCGGTTGAAACCAGCATCTGCGGTTGCTACTTGCTCTTGAATTGTGGTCGGTTGGTCCTCGCCCCCGGTGTTTCTGTGGCACTGGGGTGGATGGAGGGCCAAGGAGCGGCAGAATGAACAGATGGTCCTGGCTTTATTTTTTTTAATTGCAGTCCCATGGAGTGGGGTGGGTGTGAAACTTCATCATATCGGGTTAGATGTGAACAATATCAGTTTGATCTAAACGAGAGTTGGAGGAGTCCGCTTCCCAAGATACTAACCTCGTTTTTCGTTTAGTTTGGTTTAGTTTAGAGATACGGCGCGGGTACAGGCCCTTCGGCCCACCGATTACGCACCGACCAGCGATCCCCGCACATTAACACCATCCTGCACACACTGGGAACACTTTACATTTGTATCAAGTATACAAACCCAGGCCAATTAACCTACAAATCTGTACGTCGTTGGAGTGTGAGAGGAAACCGAAGATCTCGGAGAAAGCCCACGCGGTCACGGGGAGAACGTGCAAACTCCGTACAGACAGCTCACTGGCGCTGTGAGCGCTGTAAGGCAGCAACTCTACCACTGAGCCACCTTGCAGCCCCGTTTCATTGCTCAGTTAACCAGAATTCCTTGTCGCTGTGCGGAGATTTCATGTGCGATGTCGCCTGTTAAAAAAATAAACAGAATCCAAACGTGCAATTGCAAATTAAATACTACAATATTACCGACCAAGTCAAGGGATTGTGAATTATGATTAGATCGGAGGAAAACAAAAATCGCAGCAAAAAAAAACAAAAATCCAAGCAAATTAGGGTTTCAAAGAAAGGCGAGCAGCAGAGAGTCCAGCACCAGAGGTCACAGCCTCAGATTTAAATGACGTTCGTTTAGGAAGGAGATTTGGAGGCATTTCTTTAGTCAGAGGGTGGTGAATCTGTAGAATTCATTGCCACGGAGGGCTGTGGTGGCCAAGTCAGTGGATATTTTCAAGGCGGAGGGAAAGACAAATTCTTGATTAGTATGGGTGTCAAGGGTTATGGGGCGAAGGCAGGAAAATGGGGTTGAGAGTGAAATATAGATCAGTCATGATTGAATGGCGGAGTAGACTTGATGGACCGAATGTCCCAAATTCTGCTCCTATCACATGAATTTATGAAAGAAACATGCCAAGCGACTAAAATGAAATATGGTCAACGTAAATTGTGTTTTTTTTTCCCCCCATTCAGTTTTCACTGCCAGCGTGTTGCAGTGGGATATCTTTGACCCTGTGTTGTTGAAGGTGCAATATCTGGGCGTTGAGAGCTCCCATCTGTCTGTCTCGAATTTCTGATGTGGGAATTGCCATAATCCTGTGTGGTGCCACCGATTTCTTTTTTTAAACTATCCATATTTTATATATATATATATATATATATATATATATATATATGTATATACTGGACGAACTGCAGCCTCCAGGGGGGAATCTGTTTCCATAGCGTGGCCTTGCATCGCCCGGCGCGGCCTTAATGGCAGGGGGACCTATTTACCATCGCCCGCCGTGTCGTTGACTCTGACATCCGGAGGAGAATGGGGAGCGCAGGGGAGGGATAAGACTTTGCCTTCCATCACAGTGAGGAGGAGATTCGCTGTGATGGATGTTTGTGGAAATTGTGTTGTCTCTTGGTTCTTTTAATGTTTGTATGACTGCAGAAAGAAACCAAATTGTATTGTATTGTATTGTACGTAGGTTTATGGATGATACTCGGCCACTGTAGATGTGTGAACAACACCAGGACGCTGGGAGAGGGCGCCAACACAAAGCAAAATGATAGAGGAACTCAGTGGGCCAGGCAGCAAATGTAGACACGAATGGACACTCGGGTCGAGACCCTTCCTCAGTCAGTCCGGACACGAAACGTTGACAGTCCACCTCCCTCCATAGATGCTGCCAGACCCGCTGAGCTCCTCTGCGGTTTGTTCTTTGCACCAGATTCCAGCACCCGCAGTCCGTTGAGTCCTTAGTAGGCACTCACCACCCCCCCCCCCCCCCCCCCCCCCCCCCCCCCCCCCACACACACACACACACACCTCCCACCCCCACTCCTCCATTCCTGGAGATGCAAAAATGCGGAAATAACATTAACATTTCTGTACTGGAACCATTTTTTTTTCTATAATCATCGTCGAATATTAGAGACAACTGCAATGTATCTTTTAAATGAAAAAAACGAAAAGGCGGATGCTAACAATATGGGTTGATGACAATTTGCTGGCGAGGGTCAGAGTTTGACGCAAATGTTGATTTCAATCACTATTGCAAGGAGCATATTTCGAATAGCAGAATTCCAGATGTTTCTGAATATATTCAATTAAGATTTTTATGTTGGATGGCGTTTAAATGGGACTGGGGTCGATCAAGTGACGAAATATTCCATTTAAAACGTTAAATATATAATTGAAATACTCAGTAGAGCATCTACCGATAATGCTCTTCAGTTTGAAGAAGGGCCTCGACCCGAAACGTCTCCCATTCCTTCTCTCCAGAGATGCTGCCTGTCCCCGCTGAGTTACTCCAGCATTTTGTATCTATCTTCGGTGTAAACCAGGATCTGCAGTTCCTTCCGACACATATCGATAGTGCGTTTCAGCTTCAGACTACACTAGCTAGCTTCAGATTTCTCATCACCGTTTGTATGTTTCTCTGAAATTGTTTGCGTGTAAACATATTCTAAGGTTCCTGCTCGCTCGAACAGCTTTGCTCCATCCTCTGTCAACTTTGATCATGTATATATATATATATATATAATATATATATATATATATATATGTATTAAAGAAGGAACTTCAGATGCTGGAAAATCGAGGGTACACAAAAGGCTGGATAAACTCAGCGGGAGTAGCAGCATCTATGGAGCGAAGGAAATAGGTAACATTTCGGGCCAAAACCCTTCTTCATACTGATATATTATATATATACACATAGATACACACACACACACATGTATATTAAACGTTCCGTTTTCAAAGATAGACGCAAAAGGCTGGAGTAACTCAGCGGGACAGGCAGCATCTCTGGAGAAAGGGAACAGCTGACGTTTCGGGTCGAGACCTTTCTTCAGACCCAAACGTCACCCGTTTCTTCTCTCCAGAGACGCTGCCTGACCCGTTGAGTTACTCCAGCTTTTTTTTTGGAGTCTATCTTCGGTTTAAACCAGCGTCTGCAGTTCCTCCCTAAACCTTCCGTCTTCAATGGCGATCGGAACACATTCCCCATCCCGCATGCTTCATTTTAACGACCATTTACAAAACCATAAAGAAACGTGCTGTTTCGCGCTTGGCAGCAAGATTTGTATTTTGAGCGACGCAGAAGCCAAGAAATAGAACCATGCTAATTACAATTTTATTCTCCCGACTGCGACCGATGATTCCCATTGCAGTTGTGTTTCAACCACAGATCGGTCGGATAAATCGTTTTAATCTCCATTTTAAATCGATATTCGCATTTTTTATCCAAAATGATTAACCGGTGCCAGAGAATCACACGACACCATGTCAATAACATTGTGAGATTCACGTTCGCTGTCCCCCCCCCCCCCTGGGTGTTACTTGACATATATTACTTACTCTAGGCTTTCAGGTTATCAAGTTAAGAATAGATCATAAGATCATAAGACAAAAGAGCAGAGTTAGGCCATTCGGCCCATTGAATCCGCCCCGCCATTCAATCATGGCTGATCTAGCTTTCCATCTCAGCCCCTTTCCCTTGCCTCCTCCACATAACCCCTGACACCGTTACTAATGTCTGAAGAAGGGTCTCGACCTGAAACGTCACCCATTCCTTCTCTCCAGAAATGCTGCCTGTCCCCGCTGAGTAATACTCCAGCATTTTGTGTCTACGATCTATTGATCTCCGCTTTATATTAAAAAAAAAACACCCAATGACTTGGCCTCCACCGCCGTCTGTGGCAATGAATTCCGCAGGTTCGCTACCCACTGCCTAAAGAATATGTATAAATAGTCTCAAACGTGAGCTGTCATTGCATGCTTCAGGGCGACGATTGGTGATCACAGAGGTGTATCTTTGCCGGCCATATACACAGCGAGGCGAACACAGTAGACGAAGCCATTATTTCACCCATCAGCTCTGCACCCTTTACTAAACAGTTTATCCGGCAAATATAGACTGGTTCAGATATATGTCAAAAAAAGCTTTAAAAAGTGCAATGGCGCTTATTTTCGAAATGTTTCACATCGCTGACAAAGGAAAGGTATTTTAAAGAAGTTTCCCGCAGTGGAAATTATCCTTCTCCAGCATCTGACGTGCTTTTGTTTCTGCAAGAGCACGGCGCTTTTTTTTTACATTGAAAATAGACACAGAATGACACAGATGGCACAAAGCTCCAGAGAGATGCTGCCTGTCCCGCCGAGTTACTCCAGCATGTTGTGCCTATGTTCAGTGTAAACCAGCATCTGCAGTTCCTTCCCACACTTTATTTACATGAATTGGAGTCTGGATCTTTTAAAACACCGCATAATGTTATTACTTTGGGTGGCATCGTTGCAGTTAAAACGTTTTGGATCCTGGTGTCCTTGTTCATTGTGTTTCCATATTGGTTTGTCCATGAACAGCAGAAACTGACATCGCTTCTCAACGATGTACAGCTGTTGAATCGATTAAAGTCAACATATATTTTTCTTTCCATTAATGCTAAAATATGGATCGGTGGTCGGACTCGGCGGGCCGAATGGGCCTGTTTGCGCGCTGCATCGCTAAACTAAACATTTATGTACACTTGAATGACTATAGTTTGCAAAATTTAAAAGACCCTGCGAGCCTTCAAAGGTGTGTCGGTGATACGACCCAGCGTTGAGCCTTCTGAACTATCTGTTCTGAAATGAATTAAATGCAAGTTTGCGGATGACACAAAGCTGGGTGGCAACGTGAGCTGCGAGGGGGATGCCACGAGGCTGCAGGGTGACTTGGATAGATTGGGTGAGTGGACAGATGCAGTATAATGTGGATAAATGTGTTTCTAGCTTCTATCTTCTCTCTCGACTGGAGCACCCTGCCCATTATTGTGTGTAGGAAGGAACTGCAGATGCTGGTTTAAACCGAAGGGTGACACAAAATGCTGGAGTAACTCAGCGGGACAGGCAGCATCCCTGGAGAGAAGAAATGGGTGACGTTTCGGGTCGAGACCCGTTGAGTTATTCCAGCCCATCTATCTTCTGCCCATTACTATCCCCGGCTCTCGGGTTTCAAACAAAGAATCCGATTACCCAGTCAATCGCCAGCGGTGGCTAGATCACATAGATACCAGCTAACTTGGATATCCAATTGCCAAGCCTAGCAAATGTCTGATCCGATTCCATTATTCAATCGGGCGGTGTTGTCCGATGGAGCTAATTCATCTCCAAGAATGCTTTGGGGAAAAGGGGCGCAGTTACCAATTGGTCATTAGGCAACGTTCAGATCCGCATATGACCGTCCACTCGCCCAGCACTAAAACATTATGAAGGATCACACCTTTCACAATCTTCTTCAACACATCTGTAACAGAAATGTGTTCAAGATTTGATGGCACATTGTACTGTGCGATTTTGAGAGTTACTTTGGTACGTTTTGCTTCTGTGGCTCTGATATCACGGATAATTCTGAGTCTTTGAAGCTAGACACACATTTCTGGAGTAACTCAGCGGGACAGGCAGCCTCTCTGGATGGAAAGAATGGGTGAGGTTTTGGGTCGAGACTCTTCTTCAGATGGTCTAATCCAGCATCTGCAGTTCCTTCCTGCCAAACCTCTGAGTCTCTGTTGGTGTCTGGGCTCAGACAGTGTGTATCATCACACATCACTTGTATGCACAGTGATGCAAATACAAGTTGCAATGTAATATTAGTTCCTATTCTTGTACTGGTTGGAATTCTGCTGCATTGGATGTGAAACTGAAATGAGACGACATTCAGTCTGTGGTGACACGTCTCTTGCTGGCATTCATTTGGATTTCCATTGTCTACAGTGCATCAATATAAATGGAAGCACCACCTTACAACAACATAACAAATTGACCGGAGACACAAAGAACTTCAGATGCTGGAATCTTGAGCAAAACACAAAGCGACAATAGGCAATAGACAATAGGTGCAGGAGTAGGCCATTCGGCCCTTCAAGCCAGCACCACCATTCAATGTGATCATGGCTGATCATCCCCAATCAGTACCCCGTTCCTGCCTTCTCCCCATATCCCTGACTCCGCTATCTTTAAGAGCCCTATCTAGCTCTCTCTTGAAAGCATCCAGAGAACCTGCCGCCACTGCTCTGAGGCAGATAATTCCACAGATTCACAATTCTCTTGTGTGAAAAAAAGTGTTTCTTCATCTCCGTTCTAAATGGCTTACCCCTTATTCTTAAACTGTGGCCCCTGGTTCTGGACTCCCCCAAGATCGGGAACATGTTTCTTGTCTCTAGCATGCCCAAACCCTTAATAATCTTATATGTTTCAATAAGATCCCCTCTCATCCTTCTAAATTCCAGAGTATACAAGCCCAGCCGCTCCGTTCTCTCAGCATATGACAGTCCCGCCATCCCAGGAATTAATCTTGTAAACCTACGCTGCACTCCCTCAATTGCAAGAATATCCTTTCTCAAATTAGGGGACCAAAACTGCACACAATACTCCAGGTGTGGTCTCACTAGGGCCCTGTACAACTGCAGAAGGACCTCTTTGCTCCTGTACTCGACTCCTGTTATGAAGGCCAACATGCCATTCGCTTTCTTCACTGCATGCTGTACGTGCATGCTTACTTTCATTGACTGATGAACAAGGACTCCCCAGATCCCGTTGTACTACCCCTTTTCCCAACTTGACACCATTTAGATAATAATCTGCCTTCCTGTTTTTCCTACCAAAGTGGATAACCTCACATTTATCCAGATGCCCACTCACCCAACCTGTCCAAGTCACCCTGCATCCTCCTCACAGTTCACACTGCCACCCAGCTTTGTGTCATCTGCAAATCTGCTAATGTTACTTTGAATCCCTTCATCTAAATCATTGATGTATATTGTAAATAGCTGCGGTCCTGGCACCGAGCCTTGCGGTACCCCACTGGCCATTGCCTGCCATTCTGAAAGGGACCCGTTATTCCCTACTCTTTGGGCTGGAGGAGCCTTATTGGTCAGGTGGCCTGATATCTGCTGTGTTCCTCCAGCACTTTTATGTTTTACAAGACCAAGTGGATTTTATGTGTTACTAGACCAAGGGGGACCCGTTGGGTCCTGTCCCCTCAATGTGCAGTTGCAGGGCTGTAGGAGGCGTGCAACATCACACACACACTAACCACCCCCCAAACACACAGGGGGGGGGGAGGGGGAAGCGGATGGGGGGGGAGGGTGAGATGGGGGGAGAGGGAGGAGGAGGGGGAGGGGAGGGAGGGGGGAGGGGAAGGAGAGAGGTGGGAGGGGTAAAGAGACTGACATTGAAAGCTTGGCAGACAAAACAAAATATGTGCACATTATATGAGTGAAGCAGTCGGGAGGTCAAGTTGCAGTTGTATAAGACGTTGGTGAGGCTGCATTTCGAGTATTGTGTTCAGTCCTGGGCACCATGTTTTGGAAAGATGTTGGACGGGGTGCAGAGAAGATTTACGAGGATGTTGCCAGCACTAGAGGGCCTGAGCTATAGGGAATGGTTGAACAGGCTAGGACTCTATTCCTTGGAATGCAGGAGGATGAGGGGTGATCGTATCGAGGTGTATGAAGTCAAGCTGCAGCAGCACAACAGGTTGCTAACACAGTGCTCAATACATAACACACAACAAACACAAAATAAGTTCAATAAATGGATAACCCAATATAGTGAAAATACAAGTCCAGTGCCCCTGTTGCAGCCCAGGCACTTTGTAGTTTAGTTGGAGATTAGAAATGAAATATATGGCATATAGATAAGGTGAATACAGAGACCTTTAAACATTTAGATGGGCACATGGATAGGGTGGGTTTGGAGGGATATGGACCATGTTGCCCACACCGACGAACATGCCCCATATGGTTGGTGTGGGCAAGTTGGTCGGTGTGGGCAAGTTGGGCCAAAGGGCTTGTTTCCACGCTGTATGACTCTATGACTCTCTGTGACTCTATCTATGTGTATGGAGGTTTTTCTTCATCACAACTAACACAGAGAAGAGAGCGTTTAAAAAAAAACACAGAAAAATTCTTTAGGGCATTTTCTCTCTGGATAGAAGGAATGGGTGATGTTTTGGGTCGAGACCTGGGTCTGAAGAAGGGTCTCGTCTCAAAACGTCACCCATTCCTTCTTTCCAGAGATGCTGCCTGTTCCGCTGAGTTACTCCAGCTTTTTTTGTGTCTATCTTCGGTGTAAACCAGTCTATCTGCAGTTCCTTCCTACACATGAATACAAACTGACTCATTTTCCTGAATCATATTTACTATTCTCTGCCTCTTATAAATTTGCGTGCAGGCAAGTCAAATGTTTGTGTAAAGAGTCCAGAGATATCCTTTGCGTTTGGGCATGAACAGGATGTACCTGTTTAGCCTGTTCGATTCTTGCATGCTCCAACTCAATTGTAGTTTTGAATCCTTACGACGATACTGAATCATTTTACACTGCAATTACACCAGTACCAGCATTGAATCAAAATATGTCTTCGAAGTGGCGTGCTTGGAAAATGCCTCTACCAAGCCAATTCCATCGTAAACAAAAAAACCATTCACTGGAAGGTGTCTGTAGCATTGTTTCAGTGGAATGTGCCATCACACAAAACATCAACACAATTGGAAAGGACAACGCACATCGACTTTATCAATTGTTCTGATATTCCAGAGCCTTAGCACAATTTAAGAACTATATATTTATTGTTGAGGCATCACTGCCAGCAGGCATTCGTTGCCGATTCATAATTACTCTGTAACAACGTTGGTAAGCCAACCAAATGCCTTTTTAAGTCGAACAAGCCGCCAGACGAGGTAGCTGAGGCAGGGACTATCCAAACATTTAGGCACGCACATGGATAGGACAGGCTTGGGGGGGATACGGGCCAAGTGCGGGCATGTGGGACTAGTATAGCTGGGACGTGTTGGTCAGTGGGGGAAGGTTGGGCTGAAGGGCCTGTTTCTTCTTATTCTTTCGTGTGGCGTGCACAGCCTAACGTTGTTGGACAACTTGTTCTATTTGATCTTCCGTTTGCGTACGTCGAAACGGAATTGCATTAGTCGAAACAGGGCGGACCACGTGAAGGTTGCAAGGGCCTGTTTCCACGTTGCATCACTCTATGACTTTAAGTGACCACAGAGAGAAACTAAGAAACAATCACATTGTTGTGTCTCTGCTGTAATAAATATTGTCAGAAGTTCTTTCTTTAAAGACATTAGCAAACCATTTAGATTCAAAAGTTTAATGGCCACTCTTTTCACTTGCGCCTTTTATTCAGTTCAATCATTTTTAAACAGATTTCAAATTCCCATGCTTCTCTGAGAAGATTTGAATATACAGTCCTTGGATAACAGTCTCCCAGTGACATATGCCCTTCACAATCCTAACTGCTGCTAAAATGCATAAATGGGTTAGTATCTGAACAAGGTCCTATCGATAGCAATTGAAATTGTATACTTTGTATTATTCTTATTCTTATTTTTGTGTCTTAATTCTATCATTTTGGACTCAGGACCGGTGAGTAAGAGTGTCCTTGCCGTTATACTCACCAAATGCTCAGTTTGAGCAAGGTAAACAAATCCAGCTGGAATAGTTTTACAATACATTTAAACTCCCCTACACCCCAGCTAGGTCTTAAGATGATTCTGTTCCTAGCATGTGACCATGGGAGTAATCCAGACATCATTTTGTGATTCATTTACAATCCGGTTCGAAAAGGAATAGATTAGCACCTGCAATAATATGAATACTTGCTCATGTTCGATATGCTTTACATTGTCTTGTCAATGTATGGAAGTTGGGACGGGATTATGAATGCTGTAATTCTTTATAATTTATAGTATTATAAAATTAAAATAGTAATTAAAAATACATGAAAACGTTTATTTCCATTTTCCACCAGAGTTAATGTCAACCTTGAACGCCAAGCAACTCAATTAAATGGTGAGACACAACTGCTCAGCGATCCTTAGACTGTTTTCGAACAAGATGAAACCTCGCCAATAAATATATTTTCTGGATGCACCCATGATAGAGTCCTAGTCTCCAAGAGCAGTCCAATTAGTGTGAGTGCAAAGAGATGGTCAACTTAGTTCAAGACAACATTAAAAGATCTTTGAAAAAGTTAATTTGTGAAACCAGAGTGCACAGAGTCTAGACAGAAGCAGAATTAGGCCATTCGGCCCATCAAGTCTACTCCGCCATTCAATCATGGCTGATCTATCTTTCCCTCTCAACCCCATTCTCCTGCCTTCTCCCCGTAACCCCTCACAGCCATAGAAGTCAAGAATCTATCAATCTCCATTGACTTTGCCAGCACAGCCTTCTGTGGCAATGAATTCCACAGATTCACCACCCTCTGACTAAAGATATTCCACATCATCGTTCTAAAGATATGTCCTTTTATTATGAAGTTGTGACCTACAGATCATTCTCAGCATCTCAGAAAGTGTTTTCACATATTACCGGTGCGTGGGTTGATTGATTGATTTATTTTCTCAAACTGTAAAACTATCAATAAACTGAGTTTGCATTGTATAGGCCCTGAGGCGAGATACTGAGCTGAATGCCAGTGCAGATAGAAACAAAATGCTGGAGTAACTCAGTGGGACAGGCAGCATCTCTGGAGAGAAGCAATGAGTGACATTTCAGTTCGAAACTCTTCTACAAAAGAACAGAGATGAGGAAACACTTTTTCTGTAGAACGGAGACGAGGAAACACTTTTTCTTAGAACTAGGACAATGACTATGTTGGGGAAGGAGACGGGGAACGAGGGTTACTTGAATTTAGAGAAATCAGAGGCCACAGTTTTAGAATAAGGGTTTGGCCATTTAGAACGGAGACGAGGAAACACTTTTTCTCACAGAGAGTGGTGAGTCTGTGGAATTCTCTGCCTCAGAGGGCATTGGAGGCAGGTTCTCTGGATGCTTTCAAGAGAGAGCTAGATTGGGCTCTTAAAAATAGCGGAGTCAGGAGATATGGGGAGAAGGCAGGAACGGGGTACTGATTGGGGATGATCAGCCATGATCACATTGAATGGCGGTGCTGGCTCGTAGGGCCGAATGGCCTACTCCTGCACCTATTGTCTATTGTCTGTCTATTCCCCTTTTGATCTTGTAGACCTCTATAAGGTCACCCCTCAGCCTCCGCCGCTCGTGTGGAATAAAGTCCCAGTCTGCCCCAACCCCTCCCCCCTGTAGCCCAGGCCCTCAATTCAAAGACTCTGGGAATTGTAATGAATTTAGTCACCAGTTGCAGAGTTATGAAGTTATGCAGGACTTCACAACCAGGCTACTTGCTTAATGCCAGGTGTATAATTAACCTGAAGTTATACATTGTTAAACATGGATGGTTACAGAAATTCCACAGCACATTCATTCCTTTCAGTCATGTGTAAAATATTAGTCAATAAAACAAATCTCTATTCTTAGCCATGTTATCGCCCCTGAGGCCAATGTGGTCATGATGTGACTAATGTTTTATAACTCCCCCTCCCATTCCCAATCCGACCTGTCACGTGCTATGAGGTACAGTGAAAAGCTTTGTTTGGCATGCTATTCAATCAGATCAGATAATGCTATACAAAATGCAATCATTCAAAGGAAAGATAAAAGATTGCCAAATGTAGTTCTCAGCACTGTAACAATTCTATTGACAAAGCACCCTGTCCAAAATGGGGTAGAAGTTTAGTTTAGTTTAGTTTATTGTCACGTGTATCAAGGTACAATTAAAAGCTTTTTCTGTGAGCTACTCAGTCGACGGAAAGACAATACATGATTACAATCGAGCCATCCACAGTTTATAGATACTTGATAAAGGGAATAACGTGAATAATGTTTAGTGCAAGATAAAGTCAGATCAAAGAAAGTCCAAGGGTCTCCGAAGAGGTAGATAATAGTTCAGGACCGCTCTCTAGTTGTTGGTAGGATGGTTCGGTTCCCTGACAACAGCTGGGAAGAATCTGTCCCTGAATCTGGAGGTGTGCGTTTCCACACTTCTGCGGCTCTTGCCTGATGGGAGAGGGGGGAGGAGGGAGTGGCCAAGGTGCGACTCGTCCTTGATTTGCTGCTGGCTTTGCCGAGGCAGCGTGAGGTGCAAATAGAGTCAAGGGAAGGGAGGTTGGCTTGTATGATGCTTATGGAGGGACCGTTCAGAAGCCTGGCAACAGAGGGGGAAAGGCAGTGCCTAATAAATTAAGTATTCTGTGACTCGGTAAAGTGTTGAATTCAGTAATGCCACAATGGAATAGCATAAATGGAATTAATTTGTCTGTAACAATAATAATATATATTTATATATTTTAAATGTTAAAAATTAATATATATATTGATATGTTAAATAGGTTGCGTTTGGGGAAACGGGTTACACTGGGGAAACGGGTGATGGGGGTGATTGGCTGGGGGGGGGGGGGGGCACCTGTCTCCAAGGTGTTGTGGGCCTAATTCAATGAGACACCAGTGAAGGGAGGTGCCCACTTAATAACCCCAATGATATACTTGTATCTATATGATCCGTTTTTTTTTTAATGCTTGTTAACATGCAGGTAGCTGATTATTGTATATGGAGTTAGTTATTGCCCTCAGCATAAGTTTGTATAATCAGTCTAGATACTATTTTGGCTTTGGGTTGGTATTCTCGGTAAACGCTTACCCTGGTGTTATAGCACGTGTATACTTGTGCTATAATACAAGTGTTTTTTTAATTGTAATATATATACATACACATTATACATACATGGAATATACATGTTGCCTCTTGTTCAGTGTGTAAATACAAGCAGAAGGTGTTTGTTCAAATCAAAACATTTGATATTTAATTCTTCAGTTGAATACATTTAAGTGCTAGTTTAATGCCACAGACAGTCTCAGACCAGCATTGGAGTATGATGCTCAAGCAACAAACACACTGGGCTCATTAGTTAGTTACTAATGATATCATTTAGCCCCACTGAAGTTCACATTTGTTGATGGGAATCTAGTTGGAATCAATTCTGAGGGATCAGTAAAAACTTTAAAATAAAAAGGTCAAAATGATTAAGGATGCTCAGCATGGATCTGTTGACAGAAGCTGATGTTCCGTCACCTTGATTGAGCTTTTTGGTCCCAATCCGAAGCATCGTCTGTCCACTTGCTCCACAGATGCTGACTAACCTGCCATGCTAGTCTTGCAAAAAAGGACACGAACTGCTGGAGTAACTCAGCGGGTCAGGCAGCATCTCTGGAGAACATGGATAGGTGACGTTTCGGGGAGGGATTCCTTGTGTCCGGCTCTCTGTGTGTGAAAGCTTCTTTTATATAGAGGATGATTACGATGAATTCACCACAAATGATGGAAAATAAAGTCAACGAAATCCTTCAAAGGGGAATTGAGACCTCACAAGGGGAAATTATTTGTAGAAACCAATTATTTGAAGAAACCAAAATGAGCTCATTGCTAACATTGAGAGCAAGATAGCTGTTCTGGCACCACTCATCTTTTAACATATTTCATCCTTCCTCACAAAGACTTCTTGTAGTTTTAAAAAATAACACAAAATGGTGGAGTCAGACTGAAGAAGGTCCCACATTTCCGACTGGAAACGTCCAGATTACTCTTCTCCAGAGATGCTGCCAGACCTGCCGAATTACTCCAGCACTTTGTGGCTTTTTGTGTAAATCGACATCTGCGATTTCTAGTTTCCAAGTTCTTCCAGCACTTTGTTTTGTGATAAAGAGTTAAAGAAGGAACTGCAGATGCTGGAAAATCGAGGGTACACAAAATGCTGGAGAAACTCAGCGGGTGCAGCAGCATCTATGGACCGAAGGAGATAGGCGACGTTTCGGGCCGAAACCCTTCTTCAGACTGCTGTGATTTTTGTGATTTTTGGTTGAGCTTTCGGATGCCGTGGATGATGCCATGTGTGTTCTTTGACTGAGATGCTGCCCGGAACGTCACCTATCCACCTTCTCCAGAGATGCTGCCCGACCCCGCTGAGTTACTCCAGCACTTTGTGTCCTTTTCTGTGTCAAACAGCATTTGCAGTTCGTCGCTTCTACATTTCCGCGGCCCCCTCCCTCGCTTCACCGGGAACACAGTCCTATCACAATGATTTTGTAGGAGGGAACTGCAGATGCTGGAACTTTACACCGAAGATAGACACAAAATGCTGGAGTAACTGCGGGACAGCTGGCGAGAAGGAATGGATGGTGTTTCGGATCGAGAAGTCTGAAGGAGGGTCTCGACCCGAAACGTCGCCCATTCCTTCTCTCCAGAGACGCTGCCTGTCCCGCTGAGTTACCCCAGCATTCTGTGTCTGTCTTGGTCTCCGTTCTATAACATTGGCCCAGTTGCAAAGAAATCCCCATTCAATTGGAGACTGTTAACCAATAGTCCTGCCACGTCTCAGGATTTTGACAAACAATTGTCATGCTGCTGGTTCAACGTGTTCCAAGATTATTGTACATATTGTGTGCCAAGGCTGAACAAACCACAATACACTGTGAGACCGCGGTGTTTGTGAAGAAGATTACTTTTGCGATGAAAGAGAAGCTGGCGATGCTAAATTGGAGTAATAATTCAGTCATTGCTCTGCACTTTGAATCAAATTGTCTCTGCGGGTCGATAATTAAATACACAATTAAAATGAGAGTATCCGTGTTTCAAAGCATAATTTCAAGGTTAAGCTCTGAGGAGAGTCCTGTTAACGTGAAATGGTAGCTGATTATTGTGTAATAGCCACGGCGAATCAGTAACTGGAATGGGTGCGGGGATGTCAGAATTTGAGTCCATTAGTTATATCTGAACACATGTTCTGGGCAAATTGTGTTAGTGAGCGGCAGGGCCGCACTTACGACCATTTATCATTGAATATCATCATTTGCGTACAAACTCCGTACAGACACCACCCGCAGTCGGGATCGAGCCCGGGTCCCTGGCGCTGCTCCCTAATGGGTAACGGGTACAACTTCGGCACCAAACGCCCGCGTATCCACTGATCTACACAATTAACCGCGTTGGAAGTTGCGAAGTGTAATAGAGGATTAGCGTGCGATTGAGTCAATGTTGCTTCAATCCAGATAGCGCCCTGGGATTTTGGTAGCGCGTTTGATGTTGGGGACTTCGGCCTTTGACCTTCCGTAATTATTGGGAGAGTGTCAGAAAATGGAAGCCCTTCCAACAACGAGGACGTTATACCAAATCGAAGCGATGGTCACGAAATGCTTGAGCAACTCAGCGGGACAGGCAACATTACGTGTAGGAAGGAACTGCAGATGCTGGTTTCCACACACACACACACACACACACACGCACACACACACACACACACACACACACACACACACAAAGTGCTAGTGTGTGTATGTTTTAGTGCTAAAGTAACTCAGCGAGTCAGGCAGCATCTCTGGAGGACATGGATGGATGACATTCCAAAGGTTGCCTATCCATGTCCTCCGGAGAGGTTCCCTGAACCACTGAGTTATAAAAATCGAAGCCAACTCCAAAATTACAAATGGGTCTAAAGAAGGGTTTCCGCCCGAAACGTTGCCTATTTCCTTCGCTCCATAGATGCTGCTCCACCCGCTGAGTTTCTCCAGCACTTTTGTCTGCCTCCAACATTACAAATTGCAGGCTTGAATTGTGTTAGTTCAAACCAATAATGTTTCAAGACACAAAGTGCTGGAGTAACTCAGCGGTTCAGGCAGCATTTCTGAGAACATGGATGGTTGACATTTCGGGTCGGGACCCTTCTTCAGACTGATCAGATGCTGCCTGACCCGCGGAGTTACTCCAGCACTTTGTGTCTTTTTTTTTTGGTAAACCAGCATCTGCAAGCCCTTGTTTCTCTGATGCAGTGGAATGGTAGCTGGTTCTTGTTTAGCGATCAGTCCGAAGGAGGAAGGGTCCCGACCCGAGATGTAATGGTGAAGCTCTATAAGGATGGTGGGTGGGTGTATGGAACAAGCTGCCAGAGGAGGTAGTTGTGGCAGGGACTATCCCAACATTTAAGAAACTGCTAGACAGGTGCATGGAGAGGACAGGTTTGGAGGGATATGCACCAAATGCTGCCAGGTATAGCTGGGACATGTTGGCCGGTGTGGGCAAGTTGGGCCGAAGGGCCTGTTTTTACGCTGTATCACCCTGTGACTCTCCCCCCCCCCCCACCCCTCCTCCCAAATCCCATAGTCTACACACGGAGACATAAACTGTTCAGCTCTAGCCCGATTCACCTCGTTTATTCAGTGTGATGTCACGTACACGTCTGCAAACAGATGGTCGCTAAATTGCAGAGATCTGTGGGAATTCCAAGCGGGAAAAAAAAACAAAAAACTAGATTTTCTGATCTTTCAGCGCCTCGATTGTAATCGGAATAACGTGTGTCAGATTCCAAACAACGATTTAAATAAAAACAAGACTCGGCACAACCAGCCTCAATCTCCTTGCCAGCTCCATTCTTGTGACTTGTTCCGGCCGCTGTACCTTTTACACCTGGGTACCATCGCTGACAGTCTGCAGCTTAACACCTGGTAACTTTAACAGGACGAGGGAGGCTTATTAACAAAACGAACAATCCTTAATTAAAGGCCGTTACCACATTTCAGCTGCAGAAACAGCTTATGTGTAATTGTTTCCCTAGCGTTTTCACAAATGTTGCATCACTGTTTTCATTTGAATTTCGTTTGTTTTGAGAGTGTAATGCATATTTAATGTATGAAATAACATCCCCCCCCCCCCTTTGGCGCCTTCGGATTTCATTTGGCTGGGTTTAACACCGGGTCTGAGAAAAGGTGATGGGTAGTAAAACTCCACACCAGCAAACGGCCACCAAAATCTCCAATCTTCTCAGAAAAAAACATCTTGATCCAGTCTAAAATATTGTGCAAAACACACGCAAATTGTTGGAGTATCTCAGCGGGTCAGGCAGCACTTCTGGAGAACGTGGATAAGGAGACCGCTACCTATTTCTTCTCTCCAGAGATGCTGCCTGAGTTACTCCAGCTTTTTGTGTCTGTCTTCGGTTTAATCTGCAGTTCCTTGCTACCCATGGATAGGTAACTTTCAAATCGGGACCCTTCTTCAGAGTCACATGTACAAATTGAAATAAATGATGCTTTCGCGATGATGTGTGTTTTAGTCACAGTTCAACATATATTTGGAGGAAAAAAACGCAATCCGCAGTATTCATTTGTCTCGTGCGATGTTAACATGTCTTATTTTTCGACGGAATTGGATCGTGTTAAGACACAATGGTTTAAAAGGGCAAATGATTCTATAAGAGTGGTTGGCAATTTGATATCACTTATTTTGCATTTAAATACGTATCCCGTTTTTATCCCGACTGAAACGCGTCCCACGGTTTGTAAAAAAAAAGAAAGAATTACAACAAAGATTTCGTGATGCCCATTTTGGACAGCGGTGTGTTTTCAGGCCGGTTTTTGTTTGAACGTCCAATTAACGCCTCAAGAGCATCATTAAGGGGCAGGGGGGAAAAAAAGAACGCCGAAAATAGGTTGACATAAGTATTGCAAAAATGTTCAACCCAAGCCGGGCGAGCAAGAGAAGGCAGAGTTCAATTAGCAGTGCTGAATCAACAACACAAAAAAAAAAACACTGTTGAATTCAGTGTGAATTAAAGCAAGCTTGAAGGAGTCTCGAACCGAGAAACAAGGGCCCAGGAAAATTCCGTTTGAATTCGACCCCCCCTGACCGAGAAAACGGGACCAAATTGATAAGACCCACTAACAAAGATTCATAAATACATTTGAAAAGTTTTCACCGTCGGTTCTAACTAGAAGCGTGGTAATTTCACCACGAAATTCATCAAATAATTCATCACTGTTTGACTCGGCCACATAAAACTATCGTGTCGGAAGGAACTGTGGATGCTGGTTTAAACCGAAGATAGACTATCTTCCATATAAAGTATCTATAAGTGAGGGGGTGAGAAGGAGGGAGGCAGTGGATTGATAGATGGGTGTATTTTTGCGAACAGTGTACCACGGGCGGTGTAGATATATCTTCAATTTCGAAGATAGACACCAAATGCTGGAGTAACTCAGCGGGACAGACGGCATCTCTGGATGGAAGGAATGTGTGGCGTTTCGGGTTGAGACCCTTCTTCAGACTGGGATTTCGACTGCTTAACAGCTTGGAAACAAATGATAGACACGATTCTTAAGGGTGTTTTTTTTTGTGTGTGTGTGTGTGTGTGGTTACATTTGCCACAGCGGTGAATATTAAAACACTGCACATCTTATACATCCCACAATCGCTTTATACAGAGATTTCAAATCTCCACCATCCTCAATAACCGGTCCACCGGAGGAATAACCGGAGGAAATGCTGGAAATAACCAGGGCGACGCGCGTTTCCAGAATTTCCTATTTTCATTCGACAATCGCTTTGTGTGTGATAAAGCTAAACGACCTTAGTTTTTAGCGACACACACACCAGCCTGAAAGGACTGGCTTTATGTGTGGGCGGATATACTGACAATCACTTATATTAATGGCATATGTCAAGACGTCACGTTCTCAAATTAGGCGTCTTAATTATAGAAAATAAACGAGGGTTGCAAATTCAGGGGGATAATAATGAAATAATAGCGAAGGATTTTTGTTTTATTAAGTGTGATCTCATAATATTAGGATATTCTTGCGACCATTTGTTTGTAACGTTTTGTCCAGGTCGATTTCTACAATGACTTTAACATGTCTCAGACCGTTCCTTTTCAATGTAACTCCTCAGCAATTCTTTTAGTGAAGACGTATTTGCCCCGACTAAATACAATTTCTCTGGGCATCGTGCTGCGAATGTAACACAATCAAATTGGCGGTTCACCATCGTCTTGCATTAAAAGTCTATTATGTTTGATCCCTGAATGTAGAGTTAACACGGCGTTCAGCCGCTGCTTCTCCTCGTTTCCAATTAAAACATCTGAAGAGCTATCAAATGCACCCTCCCCCCCAACCCCCACCACCACCACCTCGAAGAATATGGACCAGAGACACGCGCTTCGATGGGAAGTTTGACACAAGGGATTGTTGACAGAGTCTCGCAGTACGTGGCCGCAACAACAGAAAACAAATAGCGAGTTGGAACACCAAAATGTTGGATATTGTTGATGGCCGTCAGAACAAGCAGCGCGATTACATCCGCACCACCAATGTCGTTAGCATCAATAATACCTTGCATCTGACAACTTGGCTGCCCCAGTTTCCAAATGTATGGATAGCCCATTAGAGTCCCAGAGCATTTTTTAAGCTGACAATGCAGTTGAACTGGAAGCACTTCAATTACAAAGCACTGACAAAATAATCTACTTACTGATGGTTATTGGACTCGCATCATTGTACTGCACGTTACTGCAAGAGCCATTCCAAGTTGTACTATAAGGCGCCGTCTCAAGGTTACGCGCATACAACGAAAATACAATACAATTAAAAGGCTGCGCGTATACAATGTTCTACCTCGGGACATTTACACGCGCTGCTGTGTTTGGAATCCTTGTGCCTTTTTGTTTTGAGAGAGGCACTCCACGGAAACAAATAAAAATATGTTCCAGCTCCACTCTCTCTCTCAGATAACAGCCTTTCATCATTGTTGTCCGACAGATAAAAGATCTAACCGCATCCACGCTGCAAAAACATCGGTTGGTAAATGTGCAAATAACTCGACTTCTGCGATAAGATTCTTCGCAGCGACTTGGTTGTACGAAATAATTAATTCGGCTTTGAAACGACTTACTTTCAGAACAACACACTGTCGCTGTAATCCCCCCCCAGAATCATTCCTTTAAGACACAATATTAGCCGAGGTAAAAAACGAGTGTTCGCAACACATAATAATACAATTTTCTCATGAGATATTATAACGTAGTGTCCAGCGTTTTTCTTTAACAATAAAAAGACCACGTACTTATTTGTGTGTTTTGTCACCTTTCGACGCCAAAAGCGAGGAATCATAAGCATTTACCTGAATTTACAACATTTTGGAAAGATGTCAAAATCCTGAGGCGTGAGCCAGTTTGGGACCAACACACTGGGATGCGAATTCGTGCAGAAATAACGACTTGTTTAAAGTGAGCCCGTCTGCGCCGTTGAATTAATGAACGTTTTATTTTTTTAGTGTGTGTGTGTGTGTGTGTTTCCGTGTCTTGCCCTCCCCCTGACTCCGTCCCCTCACTAAATGTGTCCATTTTCAAGTAATCAGCTGTCGATCTGGAAGTCTGTCGCCGCAATACATTAAGCCGTTCTGTTTATTTTGCACAAAAGCGGTGGTGATCTCTTCAAAATTAAATGCTGCGCTCTAGATCACAGAAACAATTACACCCACGTTTCCTTGATATTTTTTTAACCTATTTATTTTTTAACCTATTTATTTTGTCCCCCCCCCCCCCCTTTTGCTCGAGGTGGGCACCCAGTGTGAATCCTTGGCGTGCGCTTGGTATAAACAAAATTGGTGGCGTTTTCTGGGTTTAATCCCATCACATTTATAATATCGCAGTCAGCGAATAAGCCGAGGGACTAAGTGAAGATACACACTCATTTGCATGAATATGTGTGGCTTCTAACCAGTGTGTGGATGGTAATTTCAGACAGGAGGGGAGAATTGTCAACCAGGGAAAGGACGTTTTAAAATTAAAAACAGTCAAATTCAAATGCTCAGCTTGTTTGAACTTTCATGGACCATTATACGAGCAATGGGAACATGGCCCGAATGGCGATAACGCCCTTACAAGCTGCCTATTGCGGCCTTTACGTTAGAACTCGAATCAAGGACAGATGTAACTTGGTGACAATTTCATTCATTCAGAGATCGGATCATTAGCGGAAATCAATCTGCCGCTTTCCTGTTAATAAATCCTCAACGCAAAGAAGAGTTCGGGGGCAAATTAAAGGGAGACCATTCCAGCATGTACAACAGGATGGTATAGAAGACGAGACAAGACTGATGGGGAGGGAGGAAAGGTTTTCACGAGCATTAATAGTCACTGGGAATGGACTCGAAGGTAGAATCGGACACCTCGAGGTTTTCAAATAATTTACCACAACGAATAACCATTGGTTAGGGGGACCAGAAAACAGACACTTCACATTCGTTCCAATTGCAACCCGTTAGCTCCGGCGTTGTGGCATTTTTAGCCCAGTTTACCGCGGGCGCTGGTTTGAAATCAAACTCGATGTATGGGCAATCCATATTTACGGCATTAAGGGTAAGCGTTGCTGTTGACACGTATGAGAGGTGTCGCTGCATTTTCGTTCCCATCTGTTCTGACAGCCCTCGGTGCAAGTTCAATGGAATCATTCAGCGAAAGTGGCGATTGAAGAGACTTTGGGAAAACGCGCAGCAAAGAGGCAGGATTTTAGACTTTCAACTTTCGAGACACACACACACACACACAGGATATCAACAACATAGATCAGGACTGTCGTTGTGATATATATATATATATCATAAACGCCCGAGTTGGAATTTTCATTTATTCAATAAAACGGTTTGTGGCAATGGTCGCTCAACCTAAATTAAACAGAAGATAGACACAAAATGCTGGAGTAACTCAGCGGGTCAGGCTGAGCTGTTCCTGCATTTTGTGTCTATCTTCGATGTAAACCAGCATCTGCAGTTCCTTCCTGCGCATTAAATTAAATAAACTTTACATAGTATCATCTAAATTACTCGTGTCACCACTATTTTGCTGTATCCCTCTTTGCCAAACACAGTCGAAAATTACACCTCATTTTTGCAATTACATTTCGACCAAAATGTGATCAGTAACTCGAGTAAAATACTCGGTGCTATTTTGCCCACTTGGGAGCCAAATAAATGAGTGTGTTGTGTTTAATAAATTAATATCTGTGGTCAATGGAGTCATATATCTCTCTCCCTAAACTGGGTTTGTAAAACATCAGCGAAAACGAATGATTTTAGTTCGATGGTGGACACAACATGCTGGAGTAATCAACGGGTCGGGCACCATCTCTGCAGAAAAGGGGCAGGTGACGTTATGGGTCGAGACCCTTCCCTTCTCAGTCCCATCGTTTCTTCACAGTAAAACCCAACGATGTTCCTTGCGCTGAACGTTGTTCAAGGATTAAAAGAACAACGAAAGATTGTTTCCACAATGTTTCGGCAACATGTTCATATATCATTTTTTAATGGCAAATCTGTGGCCCTCGACCAAACGCACAGACTTTCTGGTCGTATCCTTAACTCAATGGGATTTGCAGCAGGGATTTAAAGCAGAGAGGAAAAAAAAATATGTGCAGCAGGTTCCAGGGAAGTTGAGGGATCGAACTGGTGCTTAAAGATCAAATGTAATCTCGCCCAGTAACTTTTGCATATTTTCCACGAGTTTTTGTATGCATGTGAGTTTGTTCACATTGGATTGAGATGGAATAATCAGTCTCCGCATCGCTGCAGCGAGGGCAGTGCGAACCATCACTTTATTCCGCTCGCAGGATGCTGGATTCAAGCTGATATTTCCGATATTGCTTTGGTAAATGTGAATACGAACTCACTCACACGGCTCCCGAGCGCTCAACCACAAGATGGCACAGAGCTATTTTCACTCTCTCGTCCCCTCTTTTCACTGCACAAATGCTGACCAATTATCACGTTTTGGAATAGAAACTGAAATATGTATTTTCCACATTTTTCCACACGCCGCCGACGAAGCCACTCACAAACTCGATTTCCGACCAAATGAAAATCAAATCACTTAGTCGTGTTTTGACTATTGTCAGTGTCAATAGACATCCAAAGACACGTTTCTTAAGAATGTTTTTAAAGAGTAACTTCTGTACACACACACATACATTATATACACACACATATATACATACACACATATATATATACATATATTATATATATATACATACACAAACATACATATATATATATATATATATATATATATATATATATATACACATACACACAATATATATACGCATATATACACACATATATATACACACACACATATATATACACACACATATATATACACATACATACACACACTCATTCATATATATATATATATATATATATATACACACATACACATATATACACACACACACAATATATACATATATATGCATATATACACACATATATATACATATACATACACACACTCATTCATATATATATATATATCCATATATATATATATATACATGTATGACATGTACACATATGCACAGACACACACACACACACACACACACATACACATACACATACACACACACACACACACACACACACACACACACACACACACATATATACACACATATGCACAGAAAGAGCGAAAAAAACGAAATAAAATGACACTTTTATCCCAAACCTACAAACTCACGACCGAAGCAGATGTCAAATAAATATAAATGTAAATTGGAAATACAGATGACTTTATTACAATCAAAGCCTCAAAATAAACAAATATTGAAGATATATATATATATATTTGCCATCGCTCAGTGTTTTGAATTGTTTCAGCAAACACTTGTGACTTGCTAACATGTTGGGGGTAAAGGGATCACCCATACTGGTTTGAGATGAAACACTCCACTATTCTCGGTATCTTCTCACCCTCCCCAGGTGGGATGCTCGCTGGACCTGCGATGACTCCAGGAAGTATGGGCACAGCAGGATGGAGGAGGCGGGGAAAAAAGGGCATCTCTAAACACACAGAGGCTCACACGGTTTATCGAAAAGCAAATTCTACAGGCATTACTGTATTTAGAACGATGCCCAGAACATCAGGCACAAAAGACATCTCAATATAACACTGCCCATTGTATTCTACCAAGCTGCTTTATCTCACCAATTAAGACCACAAACAGCACAGATAACAAAATAGCCCCACACACTTCACTTCCAAAGGACTGAGACTGTAGTGTTTGATGGTGGTTTCTCCGCTGAGAGTGTTTACATTGTCCTTATGACACCTGGGCTTTTGGGACTTTCTCAAGACATGATAGACTGTTGATACCATTGTTGTTATGTCTGTCAGATCCCAAACTTTCATTGCCCACTGCCCTCCCCCGCCCCCCCCCCCCCCCCCCCCCCCCACCTCCTTTCTCTCTTATGGTGGTGGAGAGATATCCATTCACAAGGTGCTGCTGTAGATGGTACGGGAGCAGAGGGGCACATTGGGCGAGGCTTAGCGCCCAGCTGGGACGCGACAATGTCATCTCCTTCCCTCCCCTGCTCTCTGCGAGAAAGTTGGACGACTTT
Organism: Okamejei kenojei; assembly: GCA_035221665.1. Classification (NCBI taxonomy): domain Eukaryota; kingdom Metazoa; phylum Chordata; class Chondrichthyes; order Rajiformes; family Rajidae; genus Okamejei; species Okamejei kenojei. Next base: position 40,987,496 of record CM069149.1, on the reverse strand, counting down.
ACACTTGTGTGAGTCAATTTGAATGATGTTGATCACCCCTGAAGAAATGGTACAAACAATGGCTGAGAGGTCGCCAGACAAAGGGAGCGGCCGCGCTCTTCCCCGCTTTCACCTATTTCACATCCTCCGCTTCCTCGTCACTGTCTTTCATGGTTATGCCCTGCAGTCCACCGCTCTCCGACACGGATGCTGTTGCTTCTTCCACCGTCAGCCGGGTTTGCACCGTCTCGTACGTTTTACTGTTCAACGTCCCTTCCAGAACTCCCTGCAGTCTGAAATCCCTGTAGGATTTCTAAATCAAGGGAAAAACATATTTGTAAATTACATTTGTGGGGGCTGTTTACTTTTAAGAACTTACAGCCGGCTGATCGTACTAAGCCAAAATGTGGAGTAAACCGTCCCCAGTTACCAAAGAAAGCCGTGTAATGCACCTGATCACGCACACAAAAGGACACAAAGTGTCCAACATGGAGTGGACAGGTTTGGAGGGATATGGACCGAACGCAGGCAGGCGGGACTGGTGCGGCTGGGTCAATGTTCGTTTTTACAAACCTTGTTCTCAGGGTATTTAAACCTAAATTTTATTTGTCGATTAAGTTATGACATCGGATGGAAGTTGCAAACCAAATCTCGTTGCACTTATGTGTAATGACAATAAAAGATATTATTATTATTATTATTATTATTATTACATGTTGGCCGGTGTGGCCACGTTAGTCCGAAGGGCCTGTTTACACACTGTATGACTCTATGATTCTAAGTGCTGGAGTAACTCAGCGGGGTCAGGCAGCATCTCAGGGGAAAGGGAATATATGACGTTTCTGGTCGAGACCCTTCTTCAGACTGAGAGTCAGGGGAGGGGGGAACTAGAGGTCTGAAAAGGTATAAAGAACAAATGAAAGACTAACCGGATGTGAATTGAAAGAACATCTGGATAGTCCACCCAAGCATCCCAACCAGTATTCACTCAGCATCATGCTCGGGTGCCCTCTGGACTTATTGTGCATGCATTAGTCACCTATTTCCATCTGATGCAAAAGTACAACTCGTGGACTCTCAAGAATCCATCCTTGGGCTTTGAAGGAGATATGTAAATGGGTGGCTTTCCACGGGTAAACAAAAACGATACAAAATTCTGGAGTCTTTGAATAAAAGGGGAGGCCATTTAAGAATGAGGTGAGAAAAAACGTTTTCACCCAGAGAGTTGTGAATTTGTGGAATTCCCTGCCACAGAGGGCAGTGGAGGCCAAATCCCTGGATGGATTTAAGAGAGAGTTAGATAGAACTCTAGGAGCTAGTGGAGTCAAGGGATGTGGGGAGAAGCCAGGCACGGGTTATTGATTGGGGATGTACAGCCATGATCACAATGAATGGCGTGCTGGCACCTATTTTCCATATTTCTATGTAATGAAGGGCCAGGCAGCATCCCTGGAGAACATGAAGGGGTTGGACAGGCTAGATGCAGGCTGGACAGGCTAGATCGAAGATTGTTCCCGATGTTGGGGGTCTTCCTCTCTATTGGCTTGTCCCTTGTATCAGAAGGGCCAGGATCATATTGAATGGCGGTGCATCCTGGCCTACTCCTGCACCTAATTTCTATGTTTCTATGTTTCTATGGATAGGTGTTGTTTCAGGTTGGGACACTTCTTCAGACCTTTACGGTGGCAGGTGGGGGAAGGCAGCTGGAAGAGAGGAGGGGGTAGGACAAAGCCTGGCGAGTGATAGGTGGACACAGGTGAGAGCTGTTAGTGGGCAGCAACAAAGTTGGTAGGATTTTGTACTGGTGAAGCTATAACATGAGTCTAATCCCGCTTGCACTTGACTTGTGTCTCTAAAGGAAGTTCTCCCTCTGCCCGATGAATTTAAAAGATCACAAATGTATAAGTATAATGGTGGGGTGCATAACTCCTGGCATTTTAATATATATTTCTCATCGATCATTCAACTGTATGGGATAATCAATTAACTGATGAACTCAGTTAACAATAGTAATGACTCACCTATTTCCCCACTGCCGTGTCAATAGTCTGTCTGAAATTCCTAAATGCAATTACATGTCTGCACCTTTACAAGACTATGGGACTGTAACTTAATCGTGCATGCAAGATGCAGTCTGTCACGTTAGTAGCACTGTTGCCACTGTGAACGAACGAAGGTCTGCGTGACTTAATTTGTGATTAGTGCTGATTTTTTACATTCCCTTTTTAAATTAACCTTCCTTTTAAACAACAAACCATTGGATAAATCCTTTCTCTAAGTAAAATGATGGTGCACAGGTTTTTTTTTAATGAGATAGCTGAGCGGAAAAAGCCCCTTCAGGCCATCGGGTCAGCACCAACCAGCGGTCGCCGTACATTAGCACTAGCACCAGCCGACACACGGGGAACAAGTTATAATCTTTACCGAAGCCAATTAACCTATAGACCTGCACATCTTTGTTGAAATACATATTGCATCAGATGCATAATCGTGACGATAAAAATGACCATATCCTTTCATTTACAAACGAGGTGGATGCTTGTGGCCAATTTCTCCCACAGAGATATATTTCCCATATAAAGTCCACAACTTTTTTGGTAAGTTTGCCACATGTTTTTATGCATTAACTCAAGTTGCTATGGCACTACTGAACAAGACTACCTGTCATAAGAAAGTCACAATATCATTATTAGAGGAAGAGAGGACATCAATATATGAGGTTCGGGGTGGCACGATGGCGGAGTTGCTGCCTTGCAGCACCAGAGACCCGGGATCGATCCTGACTACGGGCGCTGGCTGTAGGGAGTTTGTCCGCTCTCCCTGTGACCGCATGGGTTTTCTCCGGGTGTTCAAGTTTCCTTCCACACTTCAAAGACGTGCAGGTTTGTAGTTTAATTGGATTCTGTAAATTGTAAACAGTGCCTATTGTGTAGGATAGTACTGGTCCGAGTGGAATTGGTGGGCCGAAGGGCCTGTTTCTGCCCAACTATCTCCAGTCAATCCTAAAGGTTGGTGTTGGCCAAGGGTTCCAAACCTGGGATAAATTTGGGGTAAATGTGTTGATTCTGGATTTGTACATATTTGACTGACTGTGTTTGGTTCTGGTATCTGTTCATCATTAGTTGTTCATAAATAAGTGAAATAACATTATTATGTGCTATTAAAGTTTGCCAGGGGTAAACGTGACAAAAAAGGCTGGGAAACCCTCGTGTGGGCAATTCTTTCCTTTGTGCCTGCGCTACTGTTCAATGAAGTAATGGCTGATCTGTTACCTCAGCACCAACTTTCCTGTACTAACACCTTAACACTTGATTCCCTGAGTATCCAAAACAGCTATTAATCTCTGATTTCTATATACGCAATGACTGAGCCCCCACAGACTCTTGGGTGGACAAATCCAAAGATTCTCTGCCCTCCAAGTGAAATCCGACCCTTCATTTCGAGACCGTGAACAGCAACGGTGGGCGGCAGAGTTGCTGCCTTACAGCGCCAGACACCCGGGTTCGATCCTGACTACGGGTGCTGTCTGTCTGTGTGGAGTTTGTACATTCTCCCTGTGACCGTGTGGGTTTTCTCCGAGTGCTCCGGTTTCCTCCCACACTCCAAAGGCGTACAGGTGTGTAGCTTGATTAGCTTCAGTAAAACTGTAAAGTGTCAGATAGTGCCATGTGTAGGGGGTAATCACTTGTTGGTGTGGACTCGATGGGCCAAAGGGCCTGTTTTCGTGCTATATCTCTAAAGACCAAAGTTTTAATGTCTCAAACTAAAGGGAACATCACACTCTCTGCCTTCTATGATACTTGTTTGAGTATCAAAGTATGATGTTTACCATTTGTTTTGGATTTTAAGGTTGCTTTTATCCTGATAAATCATTTCATGCTACCAAGTGACTTAATGAGAAATAAGAAAGATGCTACGCCTACCTTCACTATTTTTATGAGCGTCTTCAGCTGGTAGAGATGCAGCTGTAGATCCATTCGGTCTGTCAGCCAGACACAGATGACTTTGATTGTGGTGGTGTACCATCGCTGGGGAAAGAAAAATACAGCAATGAACACAAAACACAGTGAAGCTGAAAGCCTATTTCCTTTTCATTGGGACACTAATATTATCTTGTACAAGCCACATTCACCCTGCTACTTTCCTCTTCTTAATACCCGCATATCCCATCCTCAAGTACCTCATTGCCCTTTCATTCCCCCCACCCCCCCTTTGCCCCCCCCCCCACCTCGCTCAGTCCCCTTGTACCAACATCCTTCCTTCTGACTTTACAATTCACTCTTCTCTCCTTATCTGTCACCCTTTTGTCTCCTTAAGGGCCTGTCCCACTGTACGAGTTTGCCCAAGAGCTCTCCCGAGTTAAAAAAAAAGAAATCAAACTTGTGGTGAGTACGTAGAATGCACGTATCGGGTACGTCAGAGCTCGGGACGTCTCTTAGCGGCTCGTAATGCTAACTGCAGGTACTCGGGATACGCGGTAAGCTCGTGAAGGTTTTTCTACTGTCCCGCTGAGTTACTCCAGCGTTTTGTGCCTACCCACCATCACTTGTCCCGCCTTCACTTCACTTCTCTTTTTCAGCTTTCTCCCCACGACCTGAAACATTGCCTGTCCACTTCCTTTATTAGATGTTGCCAGGCCCACTTAGTTCCTCCAGCGCTCTGTATTTTGCTCAAGATTCCAGCATCTGCAGTTCCTTGTGTGTGCGAGCTGTGACTCGTTGGGTAATCAAGGAGTTTGTTCTTTAGAATAGATAGGAAATTATCTGTTAACAAATCTAGAATTTGTCATCAACTCAATTACCCTGCCCACACCTGACACGAAAACAGTCAAACGACAGATTGATCGACTTATTTGAAGGCGAGTAATCTTAAATGGGGAAATATGTACAAAATATCGACACAAAGTGCTGGAGTAACTCTGCGGCTCAGGCAGCATCTCTGGTGCGTTTCATTAAAATGGATAAACACCACCAGGTTTAGATTTACCCCCAATCTCTTTTTCTCTATAACATGACCACGATCTTTATACCAAATGACCAAATTCAAACCAACCAACAAAGAAGACATTTTGGCGTCGACAGAGTTACAAACTCTGTGAATTGCCGCTAGTGTGCAGGGAGTGGATGCAAAAGTGGGATTGCATAGAACTAGTGTGAATGGGAGATCGATGGCCGGCATGGACTCAAAGGCCAAAGGGCCTGTTCCCATACTGTATCTGCCAATCAATTCTCATGCTTTTCAGGGCAAATTCAATGTGGGCACCGCACCAGAACACACGGGCCCAGGCCAGAAGCGTTCACGTCGCGGGGCTGGAAACTGGAAGTATCCCGAGCTAATTCTGCTACCACCATCATCTCCTCCGACAAGTGATGGCTCCCACTGATTGTCGCCGGAAGCTCGCGTCCTTTTCAGGGCGGACGGTGACAGCGAGGCCAACGTTTGTAACACGATGGACACGGAAAGAAGAGGAAGACCAGAACACACACGATTACAGATTTGTAAATACCAAGCAGTAAAGGACTGATACCTCCATTTTAAGCTTTCTGTCCACTGTTAATATCGCTAAGGAGATCAAAATCAAAGATGCGAAGTTATAAATGACAATTATAACTTTTATATTACAACCTACTTTTCTCACAACTGAATAAAAAATCATGAAGGATGTAAACGGTGATACATCACATCTAACACTGTCAACGATTAAAATCGTGTTATCCTGCTGATTCCTCAGTAATGATTTGAAAGGGCATTTTTTTTTGCCCCATCTCTCCTGAACGGTGGAAAACAAGGAAGGGTTGCCGTGCTCGACACGGCGTGACCTCTATATTTCTTTGCTCCATTTCGTGCATGACGCCAGGCTGGCAAGCCACATTAGCAGCCCATTTCCTCATCAAACCCGCACTCGCTTTCCTGTCCAGAAAGGTCCAACAAATCAACAGGAGCGCAGAAAACAGAACATCAGTCTAATCTATCCATTTAAGGCACATTTTCAAAACCTGGTATGACCAAAGGTTTTTTTTTTTTTTCGCAGGCAGCTTAAGAGCTGAGACAGGGAAGGAGGACTCAAAAGATGTTTCAAATGTTGCCATTTATGCATCACTAATGTAAAAGAGAACAGGGGCACAGCACCCGAAATGTGTAGGGAGGAACTGCGGATGTTGAAGGTAGGCCCAAGATGCTGGAGTTACTCAGCGGGACAGGCAGCATCTCTGGAGAGAGGGAATGGGTGACATTTCCGGTCGAGACCCTTCTTCAGACTGAGAGTCAGGGGAGAGGGAAAGTAAAGGACATGAAAGGTGCGAAGAGCATGCAAGGTGTGAAAAGGACAGATCAAAGCAGACGATGATCGCCTGCTGTATTGATAGCACAGTGGAAGTGAGAAGGGCAATTGGATCAAAAGGGACACAAAGCACCATTAGTTCATCATCGGCTTTCATCTCTTTCACACCCCACTCCAGACTGCAGGAGCATGCGCTGAGGGACGCACTGAAGCTCGGTGCAGCCAACGCCAAGGCTCTGTGGGGGACGACCGTGGCGTAGGGTGCTTCCGCTGCTGGACATTGGGGATGCAGAGTGTGGTGGAGACGCCCCTCAAACAAGGGAAGTCACAGTCCAAGACAAAGTCAAAAGAGTTTATTGTCAGGTGTCCCTGACAGGACAATGAAACTCTTCCCATGCTCAGCACACCAGAACATAGTAGGCATTGACGACAAAACAGATCAGTGTGTCCATATACCATTATATACGTAAACACACACATGAATGAATAAATAAAGTGCAAATAACAGATAAAGGGGTATTAATGTTCAGAGTTTTGTCCGAGCCAAGTTTAATAGCCTGATGGCTGTGGGGAAGTAGCTATTCCTGAACCTGGTCGTCAGGGGGACATGCGAGTGGCATGGGCGAGGGGGTAAATTTGCACAATTTGGACACATTGAATGTATGTATAGCCTCTGAGGATGGTGGAAGATTTTTTTTTGCACGGCACCTGTTTTGTGTACAAAATGCCGGAGTAACTCAACGGGACAGGCAGCATCCCTGGAGAGATGGAATGGGTGACGTTTCATAGAAACATAGAGATATAGAAAATTGGTGCAGGAGTAGGCCATTCGGCCCTTTGAGCTAGCACCACCATTCAGCTAGCACCGCCATTCAATATGATCATGGCTGATCGTCCTAAATCAGTGCCCCGTTCCTGCTTTCTCCCCATATCCCTTGATTCCGTTAGCCCTGAGAGCCGGGTCTCTTCAGACACTGAAGAAGGGTCTCGACCTGAAACGTCACCCATTCCTTTTCTCCAGAGATGCTGCCTGTCCCGCTGAGTTACTCCAGCATTTTGTGTCCATCTTCGATTTAAACCAGCACCTGCAGTTCCTTCCTACAACTGGTTTGTAAATATATTTTTTACACTGAGTAAAGTTTATTTTGAATTGCAAAAAAAACGCCAACACCACCCTCAGTGCTCCCCCGCAAGGCTGCCGACCTTTAGTTGGGCATTAATAAGCTATTGCATCGGCTTTGAATCCCAACCATGTTCACTGGTGTCACGGCCACCAAAAGACTTTCCCCACTATTGTCGGTGGAGACTGACAAAGGCAGCAGACCCGAGTAAATGCAACAGCTTGGCTCCCTTGCAGCTGCTGCGGAGGAGGTTTCGCACGCAGCCTGAGCATCGCACAATAGCAGGGGCGAGCTCTTTGTCGCATCCAGCCTCCATTTAGTCCTCCCCCCCCCCAACCAAAGATTACAGGGGGGCTGCTACGATCTGCACCCGATGCAGATTATCAGCAACACCTTTGCTGCAAGCTGCGTACTCACCCAACAGAAACATACCAAGAAATACCACCAAAATTAAAACTTTAGTCATCATGCGTTTAATTTTTGGGAATCCCCACTCTGGCCTTTCTTCTGTATCATAAACAACGGCGATTATCTATTTTAATTTGGATTATCCCTATCCCTGACCTATCTAAATGCACCCTTGACAATCGCCACTAAACAACAAATTAATTACAGCTGAAATGCATTCACTCTTCATAGGTAAATTACGCTGATTATAAAATGGTGAGAGTACAGATGTCCAACAGTCTTTTTTTGTTGCTGCTTCTGTTCATTGCTGTTTGATGCAGTGGTTTGAGTAAATATGAGTGGTCGGTGGGAGGGATTTGAGTGGATGGCGGTACACGAACCCTATCCCTACATACAATTAAATTAAAAAAAAACTCACCAAAGCCAATTAACCTACAAACCCGTACGTCTTTGGATGTGGGAGGAAACTGGAGCACCCGGAGAAATCTCCCCCGCGGTCCCGGGGAGAACGTGCAAACTCCACGCAGACAGCGCCCATAGTCAGGATCAAACCTGGGTCTCTCTGGAGCTGTAAGGCAGCAACTCCACTGCTGTGCCACTTTGCCGCCCCAAGAAATTAGTTTAGTTTAGTTTAGAGAAACCGCACGGAAACAGGCCCTTCGGCCCACCGAGTCTGAGCCGACCAGCGATCACCCTGTACACCAGCACTATCCTACACACTAGGGTCAATTTTTAAAAGACAATTACTGATGACAGGACTGATGAAAATTAACCTGCAAGCCTGTATGTCTTTGGAATGCGGGAGGAAACCAGAGCACCCGGAGAAAACCCACATAGTCAAGGGGAGAACGTACATGGGCACCCGCCCACCAATCAGCTACATGGACAATCACTCACCGTGTCAGGTATGTGGCCACTTTCTCAGACCGTTGTACATAACACTATGATGCCCGCTTCATAATTTAGAGCTGAGAGACACTGACCTTGGAAATATGGTCATTGATCATCCATTTTTCCCGACACTGAACTATTAATAGGGACAGTAGGAGGCATGGAGACAGAAGGAACTGCAGATGCAGGATATTTGGCAAAGTGCTAGAGTTTCCCAGCAGGTCAGGCGGCATCTGCGGAGGAAATGGATCTGCGTCGTTTTGGGTCAGGGACTCTTCTTCAGAGTGGAGGCATGCTCTGTTTAAAAGCCAAAGAAGATCGAGAGCCAGCTCTGCTTCAAAAAATGCCCATCCAATGTTTCAGCGAGAGAGCGAATGCCAACACCAAGTTCCCACTGTGAATGAAGGAGCTGCAGATGCTGGTTTACACTGAAAATAGAAACAAAATGCTGGCGTAACTCATCGGGTCAGGCGGCATCTCTGGAGAAAAAGGATGGGTGACGTTTCGGGTCGGGCTGCTTCTTCAAACTGAAGAAGGGTCTCGACACGAAACGTCACATATTCCTTTTCTCCAGAGATGCCGCCTGACCCTTTGAGTTACTCCAGCTTTTTTGTGTCTGTCTTTTAAGTTTCCACTGCTGGCTTGTTTTGTCCTTAAGCTTGATGAACTGATCTCCTGCCTCATTCTGCCGACAGGGGATGGATTTCACTGTGTGTTTTCAAGCAGAAAACTGGCCCTCCTGAAAGCCCTGTCCCACGGTACGATTTCATTCCAAGAGCTCTCCCGAGTTTGCCCCGATTAGAACGCGGAGATTTACGGTAATGGCCACTCGTCGGTACTCGGGGCTCTCGTGGACATTTTTCAACATGTTGAAAAATCTTCACGAGTCTTCCCGTGCTTACCTGCCGTTAGCGAGTCTTCCCGAGTACCTGCTGTTAGCGTTACGAGCCGCTAAGAGATGTCCCCGAGCTCCGACGTACCCGCTACGTTCATTCTCCATGCTTGCCACGAGTGTGATTTTTTTTAAACTCGGGAGAGCCCTTGGAATGAACTCGTACCATGGGACAGGCCTATTGATATACACCAAAGAGGTTTTAATCTGTAAAAATCCAGGCGATGAATCTTCAAGAGGATAATTGACAAAGGCAAATCACAGAGTTGTGAGCCTGGCCACAGAATGTTGGCCTAATTTGGAGACGCTCCCTAGGCATTCACTAATTACTAATTTAGTCTGAGCCTCAAACCATATTGGGCTGCCTCAAGGGTGGCTAGTCTGAGGATTTGGCAAGTCGTGGTACATAAAGGCAGACACAAAGTGCTGGAGTAACTCAGAGGGTCAGGCAGCATTCTGAAGGACATGGATGGGGGACGTCTTGGGTCGGGTCCGATTGAAAACGGGTCCCGACCCGAAAGGTCCCCCATTCTTTTTTCTCCAGAGATGCTGCCTGATCCGCTGAGTTACTCCAGCGCTTTGTGTCCATCTTCGGTGTAAACCAGCATCTGCAGTTCTTTGTTTCTTCAAGTCATTGTGCATGTCCGCTGTATTTCAAGGGTTGCCATCTCACCTCAGTATGCTCTGGATTGAGTGAATATTTTATTGTCACATGTGACTCCGTCACCGTGAAATTCTTTGCTTGCATCCCCAAGGTATGCAACTAGTCGCCCATAAAGGGTGCTTACAAAGTTGCAAATCCACCATCCCCTGCACTAGTTGCCCCTTTGTTCTCCCCCCCCCCCCCCTCACGGTGGTCGCCCCAAGCCGGGTCCTCCATTGCCCTTTGCACTTCCTGCTTTGCCTGGGAACAGCCGATGGAACACAAGAGCTCTGCATTAACTGCTGCAAAGATCATCGCGTCCTTCTCCGGACCTTGGAGGCAAACGCACAGCCCACAAGGAGGTGGGTAACCCTCTCATCCACACCTGAGCCACGTCCAAGGCAGCCTCCGATGAGGAGGAAACCCCACTGGTGCGCTTGGTACGTTCAATTATCTTGACCACGCACATCAGGTGTCTTATCGAAAACCTGTCGTCACCTCGTCCCACGACAAAGGACCTCCCTCCCAAGTGACACAGGCTTGTATTAAGAAGCGTAGGCTAGTTTTAACCCCTCTTAGCGCTTCACAACTCCTGCTCCCTGCTGAAGTATCCTGCCAATTAGTCACATTGTTAGCACTGAATGTCCCACAAATAAGGGGCCTCCTTTTAAGGTGAAGGGGGAAAGATTTGATAGGAAGCTGAGCGGTAACTGTTTTTACACAAAGGGTGGCGGGTATTTGGAAGGAGTTGCCGGAGGAGGTAGTTGAAGCAGGGACTTAAACATCGCAATGTTTAAGACATATTAACATGGGTAGGACCGGTTTAGAGGGATATGGGTAAAATGCGGGCAGGTGGGACCAGTGTGGATGGGACATGTTGGGCGGTGTGTGGGCAAGTTGGGCTGAAGGGCCTGTTTCCACGCTGCATCACTCCAAAGCTAGTTTGCGTTCCACCAAACGGGTGCAAGTTAACCGTGTGTTTTGTTTGGAAAACACGTCCCGACTTTCAGCCTCTATTGAGTTTAAACCCCAATTAATGGTGGCATACAACTGGCAGAACATTTCTCGCAGCGGGGGCCGCGCTGATCAGCAGATGACGGTTCAGTATCGTCTTCAGTATCGGAGCTTCCTTTGAGCTCTTCACGGGCAAGCAAGCAGGAGCTGGGGCCACAGCTAACCCTGGTAGCAGAAATCTTTTGCAGCATTCACATTTCAGAACCACGGCCCCCGGTCTTCCTCGCTGTTCCTGGGGGGGGGGGGGGCTCCCCTGCACGCGGATTTTCAATTGTGGGAACATTTCTCTTAATTAGTCACAGCTAATTAGTGTTCTGGCACAGAAAAGGAGGCAGAAATGTCAGAGGTACACGGCTACATCTCACTTAATCCTTTGATAATAATTTCGCCTCCAGGGAGTGGCTCAAACTGTGGTAAGTAGGCTGACAATACGGCGAAATTAGGTGGGCAGCAGACCATCAGAAGCAAAGAATAAGACGTGCTATCAGCTCCTGCTGAGCACCAACAGGCGGCTAACTCACTGACAGATGAGGTGCCTGTTTAAGTCTGCCATATTAATTAGCTGAATTCTACCTTCCGAGCTACATATGGCCAGCTGCAACATGTGGACGTGTGTTTTTTTTTTTCCTTTTTCTGCTGGTTCATGCCAAATAATAGCTCCAGTGGCATGAATATTGATTTCTCAAACTTCAAGTACAGCTTACATTCCCTCTCTCTCTCTCCACCACCTCCCCCCCCCCTACTCAACGCGCACCAGCTTCTCGTTCTCACCTGACAAACAGCCACCAGCGGCCAGTTTCCTATGTCATCGTCACTTTTTTTTGGCCTGTCTTTCATTCATTTGTTCTATATCTCTCTGCATCACCATCTATAATCTCTCATTTCTCTTTCCACCGAATCTCAGTCCGAGGAAGGGTCTCGACCCGAAACGTCACCCATTCCTTCTCTCCAGAGGTGCTGCCCGTCCCGCTGAGTTACTCCAGCTTTTTGTAGCCTAGCTCCGAGCCAGCGACGCCGCCTCAGATTTTTCAGGAATTGGCCGATTTCGCCGCCCGATCTACAATCTTTTCCACCGGGGTAAGGATTATTTCCACCGAGTGCAGCAGGGATGAGCGTTAAGTCTTGCTCTGCAGAACAGCTTGCTGTGGGCGCTCACAAAAAGGGAAAAAATAACCGTAATAAAGGACAGAAATAATTCTCCCATCTCAAAACACAAAATGTGGCTTTCACCTAATTGAATATGGTGTAGCAGAAGACACGTCTGCAGTAATCAGGGCTGTGGAAAGGTTTGTTCTCAAGGCCTGACAGGAATGATTGTATTAAAGACATCAAACTCGAGGATTTCAGCAGGAGTTTAATGCAATCATTAATCCTTGCAGTAGGATTTTTTTGGATCTTCTCTCGTTTCCCCACCTCATTTTAGAAGCTCCTTAAACGTTAGATGCAGGGAACTGCAGATGCTGGCTAATACACAAAGTGCCAGAGTAACCCAGCGGGTCAGGTCACCTATCATTACGTGGATAGGTGACCTGCCAGGTCGAGACCCTTCTTCAGCCAGAAGAGGGGCTTCAGTCTGAAGAGTCATCAGGTGACATTTCGGGTCGAGACCCTTCTAAGTTTAAGATGGACACAAAATGCTGGAGTAACTCCGCGGGTCAGGCGGGTCTGGAGAAAAGGAATGGGTGATGTTTTAGGTCGAGACCCTTCTTCAGACTCAGATAGTTCTTGACAGCAAGATAAGTTAACTATACCCAGAATACTGAAGAGTACAATGTCTTGAGTCTGAAGAAGGGTTTCAACCGAAAGGTCACCTGTTTCTTTTCTCCGGAGATGCTGCATGACCCACTCAGTTACTCCAGCATTTTGTCCCTATCTTTGGTGTAAACCAGCATCTGCAGTTCCTTCTTAGTTTAGTACAGTTACAGGCCTTGAGATACAGGCCTTTTGGCCCACCGTGTCTGTGCCAACCAGCGATCCCCGCACACTAGGGACAATGTAAAATTCTTATTTACAAATTTACCAAAGCCATCTATCCTACAAAACCGCATTTCTTTGGAATATGGGAGCAAACCGAGGCTCCCGGAGAAAACCCAGGCGGTCACGGGGAGAATGTACAAACTCTGTACAGACTGCACCCTTGGTCAGGATTGCATTGGTCCTTAGTGCAATCATTCCTGTCAGGCCTCGAGAATAAACCTTTCCACAGCTCTGAACACCACGGACGTGTCGAATTCAACACACTATATGCAACTAGGTTAAAGCCACATTTTGAGTTTTGAGACGGGAGAATTAACATCTTTTATTAAGACTAATTAGCTGTGAGGCAACAACTCTACCGCTCGCCACCAATGCGCCCTAAAGAGATTCTTCTCTTTGCCTAAGCATTAATGCGTCTCTCCCAGAGGCCGAGCACGCGGACCGCACACGGCCTACAGTGGTGGAGCAGCGGCAGATGACACCATGGCTACGCTTGGCCTGGCCGACCCTTCATGGTCAGATCAAGATCCCTGCACATACAACAACTGGGACTTGAAAATGGCACCAAATTGGCGACTGTGTGCGGTAGCAGTGTACTCCTGCTCTGCACTTGAACTGTATCTGAGATGCTTACCTCATATGTGTGTAAGTGTTTATGAATAGTGAGTGGGAAGGAACTGCAGACGCTGGTTTAAACCGAAGATAGACACAAAAAGCTGGAGTAACTCAGCGGGACAGGCAGCATATAAACATAGAAAATAGGTGCAGGCGTAGGCCATTCGAGCCAGCACTGCCATTCATTGTGATCATGGCTGATCGTCCGCTATCAATAACCCGTGCCTGCCTTCTCCCCATATCCCTTGACTCCACTAGCCCCTAGAGCTCTATCCAACTCTCTCTATCCAGCATCTCTGGAGGGAAGGAATGGGTGATGTTTTGGGTCGAGACTAGGCTTGCCAACCTTCTCACTCCCAAATAAGGGTCAAACGGTCAAATTCCCGACGGTAATTCGTTGACCGACTCGGCCGTGACTGTGAATGATAAGTTGGCTCAGGTGCTGGACTGCACACAAAGCCCATCAGGCGGGCCAGATGAGGAATGTGGGCCCGTGCGCGATGTCGCGCGCAAAGTCCGGCACCCCATCCAACTCATGAGCCGATGATCATCATAAGCGATCCGAAGGTTGGACTGAAATGCTCCAAGAAGTCCACTCGAGAGAAGTAGCAGTCAAATACGGGACAAGGGCGGTCCTATATGCGACAAACCAATTTAGCCCAATATACAGGCTATCCCGACTAATAAGGGACAGTTGGCAACCCTAGTTGAGACCCTTCTTCAGATTGATGTCTGGGGCAATAGATAAGGATAATATATAGAGGAAATAGATAGATATATATATAGGCAAAGATAGATAGATACATAGATAAGGAAGTGGAATGTGAAAATAGGACAAAGGGAATGGAGATCAAGTAAAATGTGTGATACGTACTGAACTGTATACAACAATGAATTTTCACTACATTCAGTACACGTGAAAAATAAAGTACCATATCATACCATCTTGGGCTCCCTTATGAAAATTTAACGGCTTGAACCACCTTGAGACAAGTTAAAACTATCACGTAGGTACAAGTTGGTGCCTTGTTGAGTGGAAAGGCTAGTTGCTGATTCGGCAACAACAGCACCACACACGAGCAGAGGACCAGCTAACTAGACTGAGAATACTGAAGAGTACAATTAAATAATCCCCGCTGTTTTATTTATCAGTGCAGCAATCCTTCTGCTTTCAGCATGTGACACTTGTCTAATTATAAGATCATTATCAAGCCAAACAAACACGTCTGCCTCCGCAGTATGCACATCATCCAGTTTAATAAGCCTCATACTTTTTCACAAGACCGTCTTGAGCTGAGAGGTGCATGCTTACGTTACAGGCATGGCATCCGAATCAAATGGTCTCGCACTGTTGGCAGCAGGGCAGGAGGCTCAGTTGGCACCAAAGATCTTCGACAATTGAGTGTGTCAATGGATATTTTTAAGGCGGAGATTCTTGATTAGTACGGGAGCCAGGGGTTACGGGCAAAAGGCAGGAGAATGGGGTTGTGACGGAGAGATAGATCTGCTGTGTTACTCCAGCACTTTGTGTTTCTTCGTTAACTGTTACTCAATGTTCTGTCTCGCAATAAATGTTGTAAACCTTTAGAACGGAGACGAGGAGGAATTTCTTTAGTCAGTGGCGAATCTGTGGAATTCGTTGCCACAGACGGCTGTGGAGGCCAAGTCAATGGATATTTTTAAGGCGGAGGCTGACAGATTCTTGATTAGTAAGGTTGTCAGGGGTCACGGAGCGAAGGTGGGAAAATGGGGTTGAGAGGGAAAGATAGGCCAGCTGAGATTGAATAGCAGAGTAGACTTAAGGGCCTGTCCCACTTTTGTTGGCGACTGAGGGCGTCCTATCAGGGTCGGCAAAAGATTTTGAACATTTCAAAATCGAGCGGCGACAAAAAAATGTTGCGACACTTGAAAAACACTGGGTGTCATACGTCATCACGCCGTGTCACGCTACAAATTTTTCAGTGACCTGATACGTCAGTCAATGATGCTGGCAGTAGCTGAAAAAATCGCCATAGGACTGGCCCTTAAATGGGCCGAATGGCCCAATTCTGCTCCTAGAACGTATGAACACAGTATTAAACAAAGCAGAATCTATCACTGATATATAACACGCAGGTCAGAAGGACTGATTATTCAACTGGGCTCTAGTCAGTCCGAGGTTCATTCTTGTCCATAAGTTGTAGGAGCATAATTAGGACATTTGGCCTCCTTATCTCACCTTAAAACAATGTCCTCCAGATCTTGAATCCCTTACTCTGGGTAAAAGACTTCATGCATCTATCGCACAATTCAACAATTGAACTTTTTGCTGGTATGCCTTCATTTGTCACTGCTGGGTTTCTGTAAAATATTTTTGTTCCTTTCCACAAAATTAGTTCCAAGTAAAATTATTTCAGAAGTTAATATTTAGACCAATGTTTCCAGTAATCCCTTCAGATTTTCCCTGATCTCCCAATTAACGTTTAAAATTTTTAGGATGGCACAGTAGCACAGCGATAGAGTTGCTGCCACACGTCACTAGAGACCCGGGTTCGCTCCTGACTGCGGGTGCTGTCTGTGTGGAGTTTGTATGTTCTCCCTACGACCGTGTGGATTTTCTCCGGGTGCTCTGCTTTCCTCCCACATTCCAAAGGTATGCGGTTTTGTAGGATAGATGGCTTTGGTAAATTTGTAAATTGTCCCGAGTGTGTAGGATAGTGCTGGTGTATGGGGTTATCGCTGGCCAGTGCAGACTCGTTGGGCCGAAGGGCCTGTTTGGAAGTCTAAAATGTGTAGGTTAATTAGTTGTCCTTGGTTTAGTTTAGTTTTGGTTTAAAGACACAGCGCGGAAACAGGCTCGTCAGCCCACCGAGTCCACACCGACCAGCGTCCCCTGCACGCTAACACTATCCTACACACACGAGGGACAAGTTTCCAAATGATACCTAGCCAATTAACCGACAAATCTGTACATCTTTGGAGTGGAAACGAAGATCTCAAAGATAACCCACACATGTCATGGGGAGACGTGTGCAGACAAGCACCCATAGTCAGGATTGAACCGGGGTCTCTGGCGCTGCAAGGCAGTTCCTCTAACCGCTGCACCACAGTGCCACCCATGGTTAGGGCGCAAAAGTTGTATAACATAGAACAAGTGTACAGGGTGATTGTGGTCGGTGTGGACTCGGTGGGCTGAAGGGCCTGTTTCCACGGTGTATCACAAAACTAATCTTCAGCTCTTTGCACCCATTCTCTGAGGTTCTGAAGGACATTCTTGGTGAGTGGGGAGGAAAATCCAATACTTGTATATATACATAAATATATGACGACAGCTCCTCCCACACTCCAGACGTAATGGTTTATAGGTTAATTCAATGTAAAATAAATCCCTCGTGTGCGCTAGTCGGTGACTCAAGCAAATGACCAGGGAGTAATCTGATGTCCAAATTTAAAACACAGGAAATATGGCTAACAAAAAGAGGAGGTGAATATATTGAAAGGTACAAAACAACATGCTAACAGGAGATAAAATAAAGCGGCAGGAAAACAGATCGCAAGGTTCATAAAGAACAGGTGTGGAGGATTAAAGGATTTTCGCTGGTCAAGGCTAATGAAGCGTTAATAATTACAGAGTTGATAATGGACAAATTCACAAGAAGACGAGTGTGAACAAGACACGCATGTTATCTCATTCAGTTCATTTTATTTATTTCTGGTCTGGATGCTGTATTGGTGGCTGTGGTCTTGGATATGAATATGGGTCCGTGGACTGAAGTGCCTTGGAAAATTTCGCATTCAACAACGAACGATGATTTCATTGTATTTCGCAGCTGGAATTGATATTGTCCGTCGCATTTCATTTTTATCGAGATTCTGACAGAGGGATTGAGTTATTGGCATCAAACAATTACTTCACCTTGCACCTTCCGCAGAGTCCACCAGCGACTATACTGGAAGTTGGACAATTTTATACTGGACAATTATATATTTTTTAAACAATTATCAAGCCAATTAACCTACAACCCTGTACGTCTTTGGAATGTGGGAGGAAACCAAAGATCTTGGAGAAAACTCACGCGGGTCACAGGGAGAGCGTACAAACTCCGTACAGACAGTGCCCGTAGTCGGGATTGAACCCGGGTCTCCGGCACTGCATTTTGCTGTAGGGCAGCAACTCTACCGCTGCGCCACCGTGACTCTCTCTACGTCAGGTTGTTTTGACAATCAAGTGACTTGTTAAATGAAATACTGCCTCTTGGAATACTGCCCCGGAACCCCCCCCCCCCCCCCCGTCGGCACCCACTCCAAAAAGATGGATGGATGGATGATGGAGATGGGTGGGCATTCTGAATATGCCACCAACTGTGTTGGACAGTTCATGAAGGATTCACGATATGATTTGATATTACAAGTTCTAGGAGCAGAATTAGGCCATTCGGCCCATCAAGTCCACTCCACCATTCAATCATGGCCGATCTATCTTTCCCTCTCAATCCCATTCTCAGAAATAGAGGACGTTCCATTAGGAAGGAGATGAGGAGAAATTTCTTTAGTCAGAGTCTGTGGTGAATCTGAGGAATTCTTTGCCACAGAAGGCTGTGTAGGCCAAGTCAGTGGATATTTTTTTAAGGCAGAGATAGCTAGATACTTGATTAGTGCGGGTGTCGGATGTTATGGGGAGAAGGCACGAAAATGGGGTTAGGAGGGAGAGATAGATCAGCCATGATTTAATGGCGGAGTAGACTTAATGGGCCAAATGGCCTGATTCTAATCCTTATGACTTATTTACATGGATAAGAAAAATTTAGGGAAATATGGGCCAAACTTGGGTAGGTGGAACTAGCAGATGGGACATTTTGGCTAGCATGGGTAAGTTGGGCCGAAGGGCCTATTGCTGTGCTGCATGAGACTATGGCTCTAAAATCCATGTCAATGACTTTTCTTCTGCTTTTGGACCTGTTATAAAGCACTCGCGTTCACTATGTTTTGATCAGTCCTGTGTTGTTCATTCAGTCCTGTTCTCTATCTCCTGGACCGTCTGTCTGCCTTTTGTTCGTTTCGTAGGCCCGACGATTCATTGTGGTGCAAAAGTAAAAACCAATGATACAGCGTTTATTATTTGCCAGCTCCCTCCTCCGCACACCACCTCCTCCCCTACAATTGCCTTTCTACTCAATCCTCGCAGTGAACTTGAACATCAACCCGACAGCGCTCTCAGAAAATATAATTGTCTGTGACTAACTGGCGAGACACCCACACATAAATGTGAATGCATCACTGGGACACAGGGAGGCCAAAACCATTGTATACCAATGCTTTCTTGAACGGGATGTCAAGATTAGGATGAGACAAAACTTTGGACCTGATCCATGGTTTAGTTTAGTTTTTAGTTAAGAGATACAGCATGGAAACGGCCCCTTCCGAGTCCCCACACAGTACCTCAATCATCCATTTACACTAGTTCTATGCTATCCCACTTTCTTATTCACTCCCTACACGTTAGGGGCAATTTACAATTTGCAACACATAGATCACAAGATGGCTGCTGTTGCTGTGTGAGTGTTTGTAACAAGCTCTAGTCTGCTGGCTCAATTATATTTGTCTATTGATGCTGTTCTGAAATACTTTTTCTACTCTAACTCTCCTGGAGTTAATGAACAACTTTTGGTGAATCTAAAAAGTAAGGTAAAACAACTTTAGCACTAAAAATAACTAATTACTGGACTAAGAGTGGAAAAGACTACTGGCCTTACAAATGGGCGAGCCAATTGCTCGCCAAAGCGTCTTGGATAACACGCAGCAAATGCAGCTCAATATGATATTACATATGGACCACACAATTGATCCAATTGGAGCAAGTCTGATTAACAGTGAAGGCTCACTTCAAACGCTTGGAGAGCAACTCACGGAGCTTGAGCAAAGAGTTAGCTCCAACGAGGATAATATAATAGACCTGGTTGGACATGTAAAATCACTTGAAAAAGAAAATGCTGATCTGAAAATTTGGGCAGATGACGCTGAGAACAGAAGCAGACGTTCCAACTTACGTTTCGTCGGTATCCGCGAGAGGGTCGAGTCCAAAGATATCACTCGATTCATGGGCCGTCTGATACCGCAGCTCCTCGGTGAAGCGAATTTCCCCACTCCTCTTGTGATAGAGCGCTGTCACCGTACCGGTCGCGAGGCCGAGGTGAAGTTCCACTATTTCCAGGATAAGCTGAGGATAATGAAGCTCTCCCGGGAGAAAAATGTGCCCCTTGAGTACAATGGAGCTCGGATTCATATCTACCCGGACTTCAGCGCTGGTCTTGTCAAGAGACGCCGGGAGTATGATGCGGCTAAAAAGAAGCTACGCGACCGTGACATCAAATACGCATTGATCTTTCCCTGCACACTGAGAGTTGTCCACGCTGGCAAGACACAGTTTTTTCGCACTCCTGATGAAGTTGAGACATCTTTGGGTGAGCTCTCCTCCATTAACTCCTCCATGGACTCCGATATAACAGCCTAACGTTGGTGGCCAGTGGCTGGTGATAGCGTTAGCACAATAATGTTGTCTGCTGATGAACTCTGCGTTTAGCTACTTAGTGTTTTTTCTATAATTTTTAGTATTTTTTCTATAAATTTCTTATTCAACTTTTGACTTTGATAAAATGATGCCTGCTTTACTACTATTTGCTGTAAAAAGGGTCGCAATTGACGTAAAATGTCGTAACATTAAGAGTTGAGTTTTCTTTTTCGTTGTTTGAATGGTAAAGGATTGGCCCCTATAAACAACTGATTATAATCAATTACCAATTATTTGAATATTGAAATTTGATAAATTGACAATTAAAGGCATATGAAGTTTAATCTAGATTATTTTTTCTCTTTTTATTTTTATTATTTAATAACCATATGCGATAATATGTTGCTATTTTGGGCTTCATAATGCCCAATTAATTTAATTTTAACATAAATTAATTTTAACATAAATGGTCCAGAACTTCATACTTTGATCTATTTGCATAAATATGAGCTATGCAGACTGAGGTGTGCATGCTCGCTTTTTTTTCTTTTTCTCTCTCTCTCTCTCAATGACGCAACCTGATCTTGTGTGCTTTGTCTGTCCTGTCTTTTATGTGTGCGTGTTTGTGTCAATCTGTGCATGTGGCTCTCTTGTCCCCTTTCTCATGCTATTTCCCTGCCCCACTCCCCCAACATTATCTACACCCAATTGATCAATGATTGATACAGCTAAAGGCCTAAAAATCATCCATTTGAACATTAGAAGTCTTCTTCCAAAGATTGACTTAATTAGAGTTTGGATTGCACAGAGTAAACTTGACATAATAACATTTTCAGAAACATGGTTACATAGTGAGATTTGTGACAATGATATTCATATTGATAATTTTACATTATATAGAGCAGATAGGCCTACGGGAGCTGGAGGTGTGGCTTGTTATGTGTCAACTCGCTTTATATCTGAATCTGTCATCCCTAAAGTAACCTCATCTCTCTTTGAAAGCCTTTTCATTAGGCTAAAACTTCATGAGAATAAACATCTAATTATCGGCACTATCTATCGATCCCCCCCCCCCCCCCCCCCCCCCCGTTCATCCTGATTCAACAAAGTCCCTAATTTCTATTCTCACCTCTATTGAACACCCATGTGAATTAGTGCTTCTTGGTGACTTCAATAAAAACTGGCTCGACCGCTCCTCTTCTAACGACAAAAACTTGCTTAAAAGTGTAAACCTGACCCAGTTAATCAACGAACCTACCAGAGTTCATGGCAATTCTACATCACTACTAGATTGGATTCTTGTTACCCATCCTGATCGAATTTTAACATCTGGTGTTTTTGTCAGATTGCTTTAGTGATCATTCTGCTATTTTCTGTGTGTGGAAGATTACACCCTCCCATCTCCCTCCTAAACTTATTCGTGTCAGACAATGTAGAAAATTTAATTATGATAATTATTTGCATGACCTGATTGCAATAAACTGGGACAGGTTTCAACTTATACCAACTGTTGAGGATGCTTGGAACTATTTATACACTAAAGTCACAAGAGTTATCGATAAGCATGCCCCCTGGAGAGAAATAAAAGTCAAGGGAAAATATTTACCATGGATTAGTGCTGATTTGATCAACCTTTTTAATGAGCGGGATAAAGTCTGGAAGACTTTCAGGGCAATAAAGGACCCTGCTGATTGGGAAAAATATAGGTCCTTAAGGAATCAGTGTATGACTAGAACACTTAATGCTAAATCAAGTCATTTTAAAAAACTTTCTGAAGACATGCATTATCCAAAAAGGTTCTGGAAAAGACTAAATAATGTTCTTAATAAATCAAATTAAAATATCAGTACTCAGATTCGGGTCAACAAAGACATCGTTCAGGACCCTGTTGTTATATCCAATGCTTTCAACCATCACTTCTCCACTGTATGTAGCTCTACTGTATTTGACTCATCTATTATATGTGACTTTCCAGCTACCTCCACAAGTAGAAGCTCTTTTTCTTTTCAAAAAATAAAACCTGTTGACGTTCAACATGCTATTAATGAATTAAAGGATGATTGTGGATCTGGACCAGCTGGTATTGAGACTAAATTCATTCAGTTAGGAGTTAATATTCTAATGTACCCACTATGCGACCTGTTTAATTTGTCCTTCTCAACTTGTACCCTCCCTACCGCATGGAAGTGTGCCAATGTTACTCCACTGCGTAAGGGAGGCGACCCACACGATATTAACAATTACCGCCCCATTTCAATTATCCACTCGGTGGCTAAAATCCTTGAGAAACTAGTGTTCAACCAGCTATCACATTATGTCTCAACTTTCAACATTCTATCTCCATGCCAGTCTGGGTTCAGACCTAATCACTCCACAACTACAGCTCTGTTACAACTCACCAGCGATGTGTTCACTGCTTCTGAGGATGGTAAACTCACCGGTGCCATCTTTCTTGATTTAACCGAGGCCTTTGATGTTGTTGACCACTACCTACTGCTTGATAAACTTTACTCAATTGGCCTTTCTCAAAACAATCTACTGTGGTTTAACTCATACCTTCATAACAGACGCCAATGTGTTACCATTAATGGAAGTCAATCCAATTCCTTAATTGTTGAGAAAGGGGTCCCGCAAGGTTCGTCTTTGGGACCACTCCTTTTCTCTATTTTCATAAACGACCTCCCTAATATTTTTCTGACTCAAACACAACTATATGCTGATGATGCAGTGCTATATACATCTAGTACTAACAAGTCTGAAATTGAAAGATCCCTTCAATCAGATCTTACTTCTGTTCAGAAATGGCTATTATTTAACAAATTAATTTTAAATAAAAATAAATCATGCAGTATGTTATTTGGTACCAGACAAGGCCTTGGTAATTCTGTAGATCTGACTATATCATTTAATGAAGGATCACCATTAGAACAAGTATTGAACTTCAAATATCTTGGCGTTTGGCTCGACCCAACGTTTTCATTTACGCAGCATAGTGAGACGATTACTAAAAAACTTAGCTGTAATCTGGCTATTCTTTACCGCCATATAAATTGTTTCACCTTTCAAATGAGAAAAAGAATTGTCTCTCAACTACTATTACCAACACTGGTTTATGCTGATATCGTCTATCACAATGCATTTGATACACATCTTCAACCCCTCAATGTCGTTTATAATAGTCTCTGCAGATTTATTTTAACGTGTCCATATCTAACTCACCACTGTTCTATGTACCAAACTCTAAACTGGTTATCCCCCCCACGCTCGAAGATGCTACCACTGGTTCCAGTTAATCTTTAAATGCATCCATTTCAATTACCCATCTTATTTAAAACAAGACCTATTACCATACACACCCTCATATTCACTAAGACATATTCAGCAACCCTTCTTTTTCATTCCAAGAACTAACAAAGAAATTGGGAGACGTGCATTGAAATTCAAAGCTCCTTCTGACTGGAACACTCTGCCTAGTACCATAAGAACTATTAGCTCATTTCGTCTATTTAAAAAAACAATTTTACCCTTCCTTACAAAACCATGACTCTAGTATTAGAGTCTTCGAGCTCCTTTATCTAGCTTGCTCTGTGTGTGATCATTTGGCATAGCTATTGTATATGCATTGCCATTACACTTATGTATTATTGTATTGCATAGTGTAACAATATTATGTCACAATACTATGAAATATATCATGTAATAATAACGTACGATGTATGATAGGTGGTATATGGTATTATGCATCTACATTATGCTGTAACACATAATTTATTATTATTGGATATGTAAAGTCAATTAACAATTGTCACAAACTATAACAAGTGGGGATGGTGAGGTTTTGGGATTGGTGTGTGGGTAGGTGGGTCAATGAGAGCCTCTATGTATGTTATGTCTTGTGCTGTATGTTCTATGTTGGACCCCCTCGAAAACGAGATGACTGTTCATCTCAAGGGGTTATCCATGAATAAACTTGAATAAATCACAAGTCTTTGAGATGTGGGAGGAAGCCAGAGCACCCACGTGGTCACAGGGGGAACGTGCAAACTCCACACAGACAGCACTCGAGGTCAGGATCTAATCTGGGTCTCTGGCTCGGTAGCTCTACCAACTGTACCACTGTGCCAATCATAGAACATTACATACAAAGGGCTCATTTGTAAAACCATAAACACGCCTCTATGTACAACTGCTATTATGGTTCATGTATTTATTATGATCCAAGGTGTGGTTGGGCCTAAACAAATATGTGGCAAATAGTACGATGCCCAGTCCTTACTCCTTTTGAGATGCAAGAGCCAAATAATAGATAAAGAGTTACGATAAGAAAGACAAGTGCAATGCAAGTCGACCTCCGATTTTCTGGATCATCCGTTTTGCCGGACCAACAGAGGTCACGGCCTTGTGGGGGCCGAGATACCGGCCCACACAGTCGGCCGTGGAAGACGGCTATGGGAACGGATCTGCCGGCTCCGGCCAGGCCGCAGTTCCAGAGCCTCGGCCGCAGGGGACAAATCTGACCTGCTGATCGGTCGCGGAAGTCCCGATGAGGTTGAGATCCCGATGAGCCCCGGCCTAGGCGCCAGACTTTTAGGTGGATTTATGGAGGGGGGAATTTGGTCCGGATTAAAGGAGGGCCCGGACCACCAGTTGCTGGAGAATCAGTGGAAGACCTGTATAAGGTGTTTTTATGGTATAATTCAACTGTGTGCTGAAGAGCCTCTTGTAACTGTGCAGTTTTATAACTATTCTTAAATCATGTCATAAGGAATAGGAGTAATGTTAGGCCATTCGGCCCATCAAGTCCACTCCGCCGTTCAATCATGGCTGATCCATCTCTCCCTCCTAACCTCATTCTCTTGCCTTCTCCCCGTAACCTCTGACACCCGTACTAATCAAGAATCTATCTATCTCTTACCTTATTCTTATCTATTCTTACCTTTATTTTGGTTCTACTGCTCAGCCATAGTGTCAGCCAAGTTTGATCCTTCGTCCAAAGTGCTTTTATACCTGGTGGTTCTGTAACTTTGCTGTTAGGGTTGTTACATTTGTACGGCATGGTGTCGCAGCGATAGAGTTGCTGCCTTACAGCGCTTGCAGCGCCGGACACCCGGGTTCGATCCCGACTACAGGTGCTGTCTGTACGGAGCTTGGACGTTCTCCCCGTGACACACATGGGTTTTTTCCCCCCCGAGATCTTCGGTTTCCTTCCACACTCCAAAGATGTAAAGGGTTGTAGGCTAATTGGCTTGGAGTAAGTGTAAATTGTATGTGTGGGATGGTGTTAGCGCACGGGGAACGCTGGTCGATGCGGACTCGATGGGCTGAAGGGCCTGTTTCCGCGCTGTATCTCTAAACTAAACTAAACACACCTTTATGCTGTCCTTGACCTCCCTATTTCGATGGCAAAATCTCTGATTCACAAAAACAATATAGAGTGGCTTGCAAAAGTTTTCATACCCCTTGAACTTTTCCACATTTTGTCACGTTACAACCACAAACGTAAATTTATTTTATTGGGATTTCATGTGATAGACCAACACAAAGTGGTGCATAATTGTGAAGTGGAAGGAAAATGATACATGGTTTCCAAATTTTATTACAAATAAAAAACTGAAAAGTGTGGCGTGCAAAAGTATTCAGCCCCCCTGAGTCAATACTTTGTAGAAGCACCTTTCGCTGCAATTAGACCTGCAAGTCTTTTGGGGTATGTTTCTACCAGCTTTGCACATCTAGAGACTGAAATTTTTGCCCATTCTTCTTTGCAAAATAGCTCAAGCTCAGTCAGATTGGATGGAGAGCGTCTGAACAGCAATTTTCAAGTCTTGCCAGAGATTCTCAATTGGATTTAGGTCTGGACTTTGACTGGGCCATTCTAACACATGAATATGCTTTGATCTAAACCATTCCATTGTAGCTCTGGCTGTATGTTTAGGGTTGTTGTCCTGCTGGAAGGTGAACCTCCGCCCCAGTCTCAAGTCTTTTGCAGACTCTAACAGGTTTTCTTCCAAGATTGCCCTGTATTTGGCTCCATCCATCTTCCCATCAACTCTGACCAGCTTCCCTGTCCCTGCTGAAGAAAAGCATCCCCACAGCATGATGCTGCCACCATGTTTCACAGTGGGGATGGTGTGTTCAGGGTGATGTGCAGTGTTAGTTTTCCGCCACACATAGCGTTTTGCATTTAGGCCAAAAACTTCCATTTTGGTCTCTTCAGACCAGAGCACCTTCCTCCACATGTTTGCTGTGTCCCCCACATGGCTTGTGGCAAACTGCAAACAGGACTTCTTATGGCTTTGTTTCAACAATGGCTTTCTTCTTGCCACTCTTCCATAAAGGCCCGATTTGTGGAGTGCACGACTAATAGTTGTCCTGTGGACAGATTCTCCCACCTGAGCTGTGGATCTCTGCAGATCCTCCAGAGTTACCATGGGCCTCTTGGCTGCTTCTCTGATCAATGTTCTCCTTGCCCGGCCTGTCAGTTTAGGTGGACGGCCATGTCTTGGTAGGTTTGCAGTTGTGCCATACTCTTTCCATTATCGGATGATGGATTGAACAGTGCTCCATGAGATGTTCAAAGCTTGGGATATTTTTTTATAACCTAACCCTGCTTTAAACTTCTCCACAACTTTATCACTGACCTGTCTTGTGTGTTCCTTGCTTCATGATGCTATTTGTTCACTAATATTCTCTAACAAACCTCTGAGGCCTTCATAGAACAGCTGTATTTATACTGAGATTAGATTACACACAAGTGGACTCTATTTACTAATTAGGTGACTTCTTAAGGCAATTGGTTGTACTGGATTTTATTTAGGGGTATCAGAGTATTGACTCAAGGGGACTGAATACTTTTGCACGCCACACTTTTCAGTTTTTTATTTGTAAAAAAATTTGAAAACCATGTATCATTTTCCTTCCACTTCACAATTATGCGCCACTTTGTGTTGGTCTATCACATAAAATCCCAATAAAATACATTTACGTAACTTCAAGTAACCCTGGCATTCCCTCTCTCTCTATCCCTCCCCCACCCAAGTCGCACCAGCTTCTCATTTCCACCCAACAAACAGCTAACAATGGCCTGTTTCCTTTATTATCGTTACCTTTTTCCATACCTTTCACTCATCGTTCATTACTTCTCTGCATCATCTCTCGTTGCCTTTTTCCCTCACTAGTCTGAAGAAGGGTCTTGACCCGAAGCATCACCCATTCCTTCTCTCCAGAGATGCTGCCTGTCCGTTGAGTTACTCCAGCTTTTTGTGTCTATCCTGGGTTGAAACGGCTTGTTCCAGCTTCCTCCCATGCAGGTTGAAAGGTTAATTGGCCAGTGCAATTGGAAACGCCATTTAAACCAGTTGCCCTTTGGCTCCCGACTCAGCGACTATTTGCCTGCTAGCTACAGAAGCAGAGCTACAAACACAATCACTTCACACTCTTAAACCTTTATTCCTACAGCATCATTTCCCTTATCATATATCTACAGTATACACTGTAAATGGCTCGATTGTAAGCATGCATTGTCTTTCCGCTGACTGGACCACAAAGATTTTCAGTGTACCTCGGTACACGTGACAATTAACTAAACTACATAACTAAGTAAATAAATGTGATAGGGCGGCCAGAACTGCGCGCCATTCCCCGAGTAAACGAGCTCGTTTTTTTTTTCCCTCTCTCCGACAAAGACGCTGTCTAACAAAACAAGGTGCGAATAAGCTCCTAAACAGATAACACTGTTAAGTGGATAAAACAACTTTTCGCGGAAGTTATGTGCTTAGCGGTTTTTGACAGTTACAATTAGGAAATGCCAAATCTATTCTGGTTTTCTCGATGTGTTTATCCCGTCTGCCTCTTGAGAATTTGGCACTTAACAAATTGCCACACGGACAAAAATAAAAAATGCTGGAGAGATGAAGCATATGCCTGCAAGATCCAGTAGAAATACCAAACGCAAGTTGGAGCTGCTAATGTGAGGTTGGTGTCTTCTGAAGTGCCAGCTGGATGCCTGCTAATTATTCTACCCCTGCAGGGCAACGCCACTTCCAGAGAGAGAGAAAGAAAAAAATCATTGTCTTCGCACATATTGACGACAAGTCTGCTTGAAGCAGCTGACAATATTTCCGTTACAACTGCCTCGTACTGTCGTTTAACAAAATAAAAGTTGGCACGGGGAGATAAGTTTCACTTTGGTCGCCCGTATTCCAACAGACAAAAGTGTCAACAAGACTGATTTCGCTCAAACCCCCTTGCACGCAGTACAACTCACACAAGCTGAGGTAATGGCTGTGAACCGCTGTTATCAAAATATTTGCCATGGTGCACATATTTAAATAAATTGGCATAATAAAAAAAGATACGAGGCTCCTTGACAGAAAATAGCTATTAATCCAAGGGTGTACAAATGCAGCTATTTGTCTAATGTTACGCTCAAAGCAATTATTTCAACACATGCTAAATCATTTAATCTGTGTTGTAATCTTATAAAAAGCAACGCTTTCAATCAAAGGGGATTTGTCTTTTCAAAATAATAGGTTTTGGGGCCGAAACCAGAACAGTTAATTTGCCATGCGCAGCATGATGAAAGAACTTCCTGGCTGTTTAGAATATCTTCACTCGCCAGCTGCTTCGAGAAGGGCCAGTCACACTTTTCTTCACCCCTCTCTTGCTCTTTGCCTGTGGCTCTCCTGGATTTGAACCCATTTCTTCCCTACACCAACCCGTTACACTTATATTCATTCTTCTGGCCTCACAATTCGCACCTCTTCTACCCTTACCTCACGCCCTATCCTTTGTCCACCCGTCTATCTATAACCCCCCCCCCCCCCACCCTCACTTGTATCCACCCACATATCACTTACCAGACTTTGTTCTGTCCCAACCTGTTGGGTCTGAAGATGAATCTTGACCAGAAAAATCACCTATCCATGTTCTCCAGAGTTGCTGCCAGCACGTTGTGCCCTGTTGAGGGCTGAAGGGCCTGGTCCTATATTGCACTGTACATTTGGTCAGAAGCCATTTCTAACAATCTGTGGAATTCTCTGCCTCAGAGGGCGGTGGAGGCCGGTTCCCTGGATACTTTCAAGAGAGAGCTAGATAGGGCTCTTAAAGATAGCGGAGTCAGGGGATATTGGGAGAAGGCAGGAACGGGGTACTGATTGGGGATGATCAGCCATGATCACATTGAATGGCTCGAAAGGCTGAATGGCCTACTCCTGCACCTATTGTCAATTGTCTAATACCTCAACCACACCTCATCATGACATGGCACTGTTGCAAACTTCCTCCTCGCATCTTACAGCCTGAGTACCTACAAATTATCCAGGGTACACAAAAGGCTGGAGAAACTCAGCGGGTGCAGCAGCATCTAAGGAGCGAAGGAGCTAGGCGACGTTTCGGGTCGAGACCCTTCAGACAGAAGGGTCGCCTATCTCCTTCGCTCCTTAGATGCTGCTGCACCTGCTGAGTTTCTCCAGCCTTTTGTGTACCCTCGATTCTCCAGCATCTGTAGTTCCTTCTTTTACAAATTATCCAATCACTGAAAAAACTATATGTGATCACAAATTGGGTTGGAAGGAACTGCAGATGTGAATTTTCAACGAAGATGGACACAAAATGCTGGAGTAACTCAGCAGGACAGGCAGCATCTCTGGAGTAAAGGAATGGGTGACGTTTCGGGTTGAGACCCTTCTTCAGATTGAGAGCCAGGGGAAAGGGAGACGAGAGGTATAGACGGGATTAATAGCAAACGTATAAATGGGTAAAACAACAAGGATGCTCGAAATGAATGGGATTGTTACCGAACCAGTTTATTCCCCTCAGGAGGGTGTGATGGACCTGTCAGAAAAGATGAGTCATGCATGACTGTGGAAGTAAGGGACAACATACAATTAAAATGAAAAGGATACAAAAGGTGGCTGAGAATTTGTCAACTGTGAGAGATACAGAAAACAGTAAAAAAACAATAAACACAGGCAGTAAGAGCTAAAAAAAGGGGAATGTGATAAGAAACTTGCGAGCAATGACAAAACCAACACAAAAAATTTGTCAAACATAAGGAGGATCGATCAGCAATGTTAAAAGCGGGTAGTAACAACAGCATAAGCGACGATAAGGAAACAGCGAATTTGTTGAAAAATTACTACAGAGGAAGAGGATACCGTCTGGTTATCCAAAGGAAGTGGAGTTTAATCCGAGCAAGTGTGAGGTGTTGCACTTTGGGAGGTCAAAAGTAAGGTTAATGGCAAGGCCTTTAATGGCAATGATGAACAGAGGGCTGAGTAGGAAAGAACTGCAGATGCTGGTTTAAACCGAAGGTAAAACACAAAATGCTGGAGTAACTCAGCGGGACAGTCAGCATCTCTGGAGAGAAGGAATGGGTGACGTTTCGGGTCGAGGCCTTTCTTCAGACTGATGTCAGGGGAGCGGGTGGGAACAGAGATAGAATCTACAACTATTTTTTTACTCGTAGTTTAGTCAAAGTAGGTCGTAGTAGGTCAGCATGTTAGTCGTAGGGAATCGAGGGTAGTCGGAGGTAATCGAGGGTAGTCGATGGTAGCTGTAGATAGTCTTCAACATAGTCGAAGGAGGTCGAAGGAGATTGAAGGAGGTCGTCTTCACTCTCCACTATTTGGTGTTCAATTTTCCCAAAGCTAGTCGTAGCTAGTCTTCAACATAGTCGAAGGAGGTCTTCTACATAGTCGAAGGAGGTCTTCAACATGTCATTTTTTCAAACTCTCCTAAACTCGCCAATTATGTCGCCGCAGTGGGACAGCCCCTTAACTGTAAATTCTCCCTAGTGTGTGTTGGATAGTGTTGGTGTCCAGGGATCGCTGGTCGGCGCAGACTCGGTGAGCCGAAGGGCCTGTTTCCGCGCTGTATCTCTAAACTAAACTAAACAAATACTGAGGCCAGATATTTCCATGCCAGGGTTTTCAAGGAAGTAGGTGGTTTTCCAAAGTTTTCTCAATTCGGAATTGATCCTTAACATTGGAAATTATACACGTCAGTCCACCATTTGCGCAAGGTGAGAGAGGGAAATTAGTAAATTATAGACCAGTTAGCCTAACATCTGTTGCCGGGAAATTACTAGAACCTATAATTAAGGATAGAAAGACCTTGAACAATATTTTGCTGATCAGATAGAGCCAGCAAGGATTTTAAAAGTGTAGGGTCCCTTTGATGAATTTGAATGAATATTTTGCAAAGTTGACTCGAATGGAAATATCAATGGACTTGCTCTTATGTGGACTTTGCAGAAAATACCCGAGAAAGTGTCTCAGAAGAGGTAGCTGGGTGACGTTAAAGCTCAAGGAATAGAAAGAAAATTATTGCCCTGGTCAGATAAACAAAGAGGCAGAAGTCACAGTGTCAAGACAATGTGGAGATACTTAGGTTGTGTTCCACAAAATAGGTATGGGGGCTTATTGTACCAAGGCAATGGGTCAGAAAATCACATATCCAAATTTCGGACAATATATGGGAGCATTGAATTACAAACATATTAATCATATTAAACATATTAATCGTGAATGCAATTCGATAATTTATGGAAAATGCCTATCAAGGGGCAAATGCGCGGTCAGCCACTTCAAAATTCAAAGACTAGTTTAGTTTAAAGGTACGGAGTCAGGCCGTTCGGCCCACCAAGTCCGCGCCGACCAGCGATCCCTTATTCTGCACACACCGCAAACAATTTACAATCTTAACTAAAGCTAATTAACCGACAGACCTGTACGTCTTTGGAGCGTGGGAGGAAACCGGATAAAACCCACGCCGGTCACGGGGAGCACGTACAAACTCCGTACAGAAAGCACCCGTAGTCAGGATCAAGCCTGGGTCTCTGGCGCTGCAAGGCAGCAACTCTACCGCTGCGCCACCCTGCCCCATCAAATTGAAAGGACATATCTAACAAAATGCTTTTTAAAAGTTGAAAAGCAGGAAGCTGTGGAGGATCGAGAGAACCAGATCTTTGTGCACGGAGGTTGTTAAGACACGCTGGATGGGTGCAGAACATGGAAAAAGGCAATGTCAGAAAAAGCAATGCCAGCTTTTATATTTAGAAAATTAAAATATTGGGACACGGAAGCCATACAAAGCCTTAGTTAGACACAGCTGTACTACTGAGAGCAGTTAATGTTTGGGATAGTGAAGTGTAGATTAACCAGTAATATATATTGTGGGTCCAAGGATTCAGTTATGTAGAGAATTTTCATGTTGTATTCATGTGTGTTATATTCTCAGGAATTGAAAGGTTACGAAGCAAGTAGATTGTCTGAAGAAGGGCCTCGACCCGAAACGTTGTACTGAACTTTCAACAAAAATGAATTTCACTGTACCTCACTAATTGGACGAGTGGAATTAGGCCTTTCAGCCATCGAGTCTACTCCACCATTCAATCATGGCTGATCTCTGTCTCCTAATCCCATTTTCCTGCCTTCTCCCCATAACCTTTGACGCCCGTTCTAATCAAGAATTTGCCTATCTCTGCCTTAAAAATATCCACTGACATGGCCTCCACAGCCCTCTGTGGCAATGAGTTCCACAGACTAACTACCTCTGACTAAAGATCCTCCTCACCTCCTTTCTAAAAGAGCGCCCTTTAATTCTGAGGCTATGACCTCTAGTCCTGGACTCTCCCAGCAGTGGAAACATCCTCTCCACATCCACTCTATCTGTGCCTTTCATTATTCCACAAGTTTCAATGAGATCCCCCCTCAAACTTCTAAACTCCAGCGAGTACAGGCCCAGTGCTGTAAAACGCTCATCATATACAAACCCACTCATTCCTGGAATCATTGTTGTAAAGAGCCAGCACATCCTTCCTCAGATATGAGGCCCAAATTTGTTCATTTACTCCAAATGCAGCCTGACCAGCACCTTATAGAGCCTCAGCATTACATCCCTGCTTTTGTATACACATCCTCTTGAGCTAAATGCCAGCATTGAGATTGCTTTCTTTACTACGATCAGACTTGCAGATTAACATTTTGGGAATCCTGCACCAGCACTCTCAAGAGTCCCTTGCATCTCCGATTTCTGGATTCCCTCCCCATTTGGAAAATAGACTATGCCTTTATTCCTACTACCAAGATGCACGACTCCACACTTTGGTACATTATATTCCATCTGCCACCTTTCGGCCCACTCCCAACCTGTCCAAATCCTTCTGCAGAGTCTGGTATACACAAGATTTCTCTACACTACCGGCCCTTCCAACTATTTTCGTATCATCCGCAAACGTGGCCACAAAGCCTTCAATCCCCTCGTCCAAATCATTAATTTACAACGTGAAGATTAGCGGCCAGGGAACCAACCCCTGCGGAACTCTGCTAGTCACTGACAGCCACATAGGAAAAAAAAACCTTTATTGCCTCTCTTTTCCTTCTGAAATCCGAAAATGCAACAGTTTTACAGTTTAGTTTATTGTCACGTGTACCAAGGTACGGTGAAAAGCTTTTGCCGCGTGCTATCCAGTCAGCGGAAAGACAATACATGATTACAATCGAGTGTATGGATACATGATAAGGGAATAACATTTAGTGCAAGGTAAAGCCAGCAAAGGAGAGTCCAAGAGTCACCAAAGAGGTAGATAGCAGTTCAGCACTGCTCTCTGGTTGTGGTAGGATGAATCACTTGCCTGATAACAGCTGGGAAGAAACTGTCCCTGAATCTAGAGGTGTGCGTTTTCACACTTCTATACCTTTTGCCTAATGGGAGAGGGGAGAAGAGGGAGTGGCCGGGGTGCGACTGGTCCTTGATGATGCTACTGGCCTTGCCGAGGCAGCGTGAGGTGTGGATGGAGACAGTGGAAGGGAGGCCGGCTTGTATAATGGTCTGGGCTGCGTCCACAATTCGCTGCAATTTCTTGCGGTTTTCTTGTAACGTATCCCTCCAAAGAAAATATTCCTCATTTTCCTTCTCAGCATGCCTTGCAAGGGTAGATACTTACATCAAAGAGATGTTCTATATACATTTCCTCATTGACTTTGTCACGAAGGATGTCCTGGTTTTGCCGGACAAATGTGATGTAGGTATCTGCAAGATCCATTCCAGGTTGCTGCAAAGAAATAGAGAGAAAAGTAAAACGAAAGTCACTTCAATGTAAACGACCTCTTTATATCTATCCTTAGCTTCCACATTTCCATCTCATGCAAATGGCCCAGCACGGTGGCGCAGTGGTAAAGCTGCTGCCTTACAGCGCCAGAGACCCGGGTTCGATCCTGACTACGGATGTTGTCCGTACGCAGCTTGTACGTTCTCCCCGTGACCTGCGTGGGTTTTCTACGGGAAGCTTCGGTTTTCCCCCCACGCTCCAAAGACGTACAGGTTTGTCAGCTAAAGTGTTAAAGAAGGAACTGCAGATGCTGGAGAATCGAGGGTTACACAAAAGGCTGGAGAAACTCAGCGGGTGCAGCAGCATCTAAGGAGCGAAGGAGATAGGCGAAGTTTCGGGTCGAGACCCTTCTTCAGACTGGTCAGGGATCAGGGAAACGAGAGATATAGACGGTGATGTGGAGAGATAAAGAACAATGAATGAAAGATATGCAAAAAAGTATCGATGATAAAGGGAACAAGCCATTGTAAGCTTTCTATAGTGTGAAAATGAGAAGCTAGTGCGACTAGGGTGGGAGAGAGATAGAGAGAGAGGGAATGCCAGGGCCCGAGGGCTGAGGGAGAGGTGGGAAGGGGAGGAGACAGCAAGGGTTAACAGAATTGAGAAAATTCAATGTTCAAGCCCAAAGGATGCAGACTCCCCAAGCGGAATATGAGATGCTGTTCCTCCAACTTGCGGTGTTGCTCACTCTGGCCGTGGAGGAGGCCCAGGACCGAGAGGTCGGATACAGAATGGGAGGGGGAGTTGAAATGCTGAGCCACCGGGAGGTCGGGTTGGTTAATGCGGACTGAGCGGAGGTGTTCGGCAAAACGATCGCCAAGCCTCCGCTTGGTCTCACCGATATAGATTATCTGGCATCTGGAGCAACGGATGCAGTAGATGAGGTTGGAGGAGGTGCAGGTGAACCTCTGTCAGACCTGGAAGGACTGCTTGGGTCCTTGAAAGCTGTGGAGGGGGGAGGTGAAGGGACAAGTGTAGCATTTCTTGCGGTTGCAAGGGAAAGTGCCCGGGGAAGGGGTAGAGCGGGAGGGAAGGGAAGAATTCACAAGGGAGTTGCGGAGTGAGCGGTCTTTGCGGAAGGCAGACAGGGGAGGAGATGGGAAGATGTGGCGAGTGGAGGGGTCACGTTGGAGGTGGCGAAACTGGCGGAGGACTATGTGTTGTATTTGACGGCTGGTGGGGTGAAAGGTGAGGACCAGGGGGACTCTGCCCTTGTTGCAAGTGGGGGAATGGGGAGCGAGGGCAGTGTTGCGGGGTATGGAGGAGGCCCTTAGAGGTTATAAAATGAAGCTGCATTCTTGATTAGTAAAGGTGTCGGGGGTTATGGGGAGAAGGCAGGAGGACGGGGTTGGAGGGGAAGATGGGTCAGACATGATTGTATGGCAGAGTAGATTTGATGGGCTGAATGGCCTATTTCTGCTCCCATGAACGTACAAACTTAAGAACATAAGTGCATAAGAAAATAACAAACTCTTTGAATCACTTCCCTCTGGAAGGCGACTCCGGACTGTCAAAGCTGCCACAGCCAGACATAAAAACAGTTTTTATCCACGAGTAGTAGCTCTACTCAACAGCCAAAAATCTGTAGCCTCCCTTTGATCTGGTATTTTGTTGGTTCACATGCTTGATCAATGGTATTTTATCATTAATTTTTATTATTATTAATGTTTAGTGTTTTCTGAGTCATTGTATGTCACATTGTTACTTGTGGGTGGAGCACCAAGGCAAAATCCTTGTATGTGAATACTTGGCCAATAAACTTACTTACTTACTTACTTACATGAAAATAAGGCACCAACTGTTGGAACAATTCAGTGGGTCAGGCAGTATCTTTGGATAACAAGGGGGGGGGGGGGGGGGGGAACTTTTCAGCTTTGGATCTATCTTCACACTGGTCGTGGTTGTGGGTGTGGAGGGGAGAAAGCCGGAAGAGAGGGGGGGGGGGGGGGGGTAGGACAGAACCTCGTGAGTGATGGGTGGATACTGCTGCGCGGGGTAGGGGTTTGAGTGATAGATAGATGTGTGGGACAAAGGCCGGAGATGAGAAGACAAATGGTGTGAGATAAGGGCAGATGAGGTGCGAGTTAAAAAGTTAAAAAGCCAGAGGAAGGAATATAGATAGGCATGAGGGTGTGCATCGAAATGGGGGACAGGGAAATGTTTGGAGGGGGAGAAGGGGGAGGGTAGGGTTTTGGGTTCGATGCCTAGCACTGCAGAATTCAATGTTCATCCCATTGCGTTGTAAGCTACTATTGAAGGGCAATAAAAAATCTCTAAGGCCGTAAATCATTCCAGGTGGAAGATATTGAATGTGGATCTCTGAGTTAGACTAAAGAGGAGAATTGTGAGGAATAGTTGCTTATAATTTGGAGCATTAGGTGAGGGCAGCACAATTCCACATTGCAATTAGACTCAGGCATTTATAACTTCATTGGTAATAAATCAAAATTGCGGATAAGAATGAAATATTAAAATGGACATGATGTTCAGCTCATGTTCCTAAGTTCTAGGAGCAGAATTAGGCCGTTCGGCCCATCAAGTCTACTTCGCCATTCAACCGTGGCTGATCCATCTTCCCCTCTTAATCCCATTCTCCTGCCTTCTCCCCATAACCCCTGACACCCGTACTAATGAAGAATCTGTCAAAGTCCGCCTTAGAAATATCCATTGACACATTAATTTGCGGAAGATCTTTGGTGCCAACTGAGCCTCTTGCCGTGCTGCCAGCTTTGAGAGGACAGGTTCAGAATGTAAAGAAACTAGTTGAGCAACCTATATTTGAGAGGAAGTGAAATCCCAAGTCGGGTTTCCAAAAAAAACCCCAAAATGAAGTCACCGCCAATGGAAAAAAAAAGGTTTAGTTTAGTTTAGTTTAGTGAAACAGGCTCTTCGGCCCACCAAGTCTGCACCGACTAGTGATCCCTGCACATTAACACTACCCTACACACACTAGGGCCAATTTACACTTATACCAAGTCAATTAACCTACAAACCAGAGGGTCTTTGGGGTGTGGGAGGAAACCGAAGATCTCGGAGAATACCCACGGGGTCACGGGGAGAGGGTAGAAACTCCGTACAGACAGCACCCGTAGTTGGCATCGAACCCCGGGCCTCCGGCGCCGCACGCGTTGTAAGGCAGCAGCTCCCGCCGCTGCGCCACCGTGCCATTCCTTGTCCTTCATTCACTCAATCTCTTCCCCCGAAGCAAACGACAGCCGTGCTCTTCGGTTTTAATAAAAGCCAACAGAATCTATTTTGTTGCCGCAGCTATTTTCCTCTCCTCACTGCTCATCTACCTGTCGCAGGCTAGGAGACATATGGGAGTTTCACACCTTGAGAATAGATTTTCACATGCCGTCTGCAGCCTTGAGACAGTAACTCATAATTGCACGAACACACACAACCTGGATAGCTTTATCGCAGCAGCTGGTGACATTTACCAATTAGAATTGCAGTTCTTTAAAACAATTTCTTCTATATCGCAACTTGCAAAGGGTAATTATTTATAATGAACAAGGAAGAGATATATTCCTTGTTAGCGCACATCTTGTGCAACTGTCATGTTCTCTGGTTTGTCAGGAGGTGCTGAGCACCGAGATAAGAGGCAAACAACTATTTTTCATTATTAACACCATTAAACTTGATGGCTTTATTCATCAGACTGCGCTGGTCATTATTGTATTAGAGGAGCGATGACAAGGAAACACCAATACTTCCTTATGCTGAGTCGGCACTTAACAAAAAAAAAATGGCACACCACTTGAACTTTGATCTCAAATCTATCACCTATTTTTCATGACTTTATTGTGTCCTTGTGAATAATCAGTATAAATGTTTTTACCAAATGGAATCAACGTGATGCGTGGGCTTTTAAAAGGTAATGAGGGGTTTAGGGTGGCACAGTGGCGCAGCTGGTAGGATCGCTGCCTCACAGCGCTAGGGACCATGGTTCGATCCTGACCTTGGGTCCTCTCTATGTGGAGTTTGCATGCTTGCCTTGTAACAATACGGGTTTCCTCTGGGTGCCCCAACTCTCGCCCACATCCCGGGTTTGTAGGTTAATTGGCCTCAGTGAATTGCCACTGGTATGTAGGGAGTGGTTGCGAAAGTGGGATAGTATAGAACTAGTGATCGATGGTTGGCGTGGACATTGGTGGGCCAAAAGGCCTGTTTCCATGCTGTATCGCTAAACAAAACTCATACAGGGAGACTTGAAGGTTTAGAGCAGAACCTTTTGTATAAGACATCAACATGTTAAAGATCTCTGAGATAATATAATAATTGATGAAGGATTTTGATCCAAAATGTCACCTATTCCTTTTCTCCAAAGATGCCTCTTGACCCGCTGAGTTACTCCAACATTTTACATCTATCTTCAGTGTAAACCAGCATCTGCAGTTCCTTCCTACACAATATATAAGTGCGTGTTGCTTTATGAAAATGTTTAGGAAAGAACTGCAGATGCTGGAAAAATTGAAGGGAGACAAAAATGCTGGAGAAACTCAGCGGGTGAGGCAGCATCTATGGAGCAAGCCCTTCGCTCCATATATGCTGCCTCACCCTCTGAGTTTATCCAGCATTTTTGGCTGCTTTATGAAAATGTTTCATTTTCAGGACATTTTGTGATTCAATACTTGCCATGAATAAAAATGCAATTTTTATTTCTAAACCCTTTTCATTTTACAAACACAACCCTTAAATGTAGCCTATGGTACAATAACAGATCTGGGTTCGATCCTGACTACGGGTGCTGTCTGTACGGAGTTTGTACCTTCTCCCCGTGACCTGCGTGGGTTTTCTCTGGGATCTCTGGTTACCTCCTACACTCCAAAGACATGGGTTAATAGGCATGTATAATTGCAAATTGTCCCTAGTGTGTGTAGGATAGTGTTAATGCGCGGGGATCGCTGGTCGGCGCAGACCCGGTGAGCCTGTTTCCACATTGTATCTCTAAACTAAACTAAAATAACTGGCGTGTAAACATAGATAATATACGACAAACAAAAAATTGATAAATTAATAATCACTGTATACACCAAATGATGGTGTGTGCGGAGATTTTTGCAAGCAGCAGACGTTTGCAGGCAAGGTATAGTTCATCAGCTGAAAACTGTATTTTCACTGGCCATTTCCTTCGCTGAATAAGGAAATAAGGATGCCTTTCACTATACATCTCAAGGTCTTTTGTTTGCTGTCTTAACTCATGAAGGAGCAATGCACTCCGCAATTATAAAAGGGAATGACCTCCTCTTTGTACCGCTCACCTCTCCATTCAGTGCTCCTGCTGACCAGATCCAAATTAGGTGCAGATGGAGATCCACAATTTAGTCACGATTTTTTATTGTGAATCCAATATGTTTTTAATTGTTGTTGGCAATTTTCCATTTGCCTGTTCAAGCTGCTTGGCACCACTCAGGGTCTGGACTTTCGATCTGCATAAGCTTTTCTTTGGTCCTTGCTTTCTCCCTCCTTCCCCTCCCCCCCTCCCTTCCCAGCTCTCCCACATAGCCTACTGTTTCCGCCTCTGTTTTTCTTCCCCCCCCCCCCCCCCCCCCCCACCCCCGACATCAGTCAGAAGTAGGGTCTCGACCCGAAATGTCGCCTACTCCTTTTCTCCATAGATGCTGCCTCACCCGCAGAGTCTCTCCAGCATTTTTTGTCTACTTTCGATTTTTCCAGCATCTGCAGCTCCTTCTTCAACCTTTGGTCTTCAGTGGTTGGTTTTAGTTTAGTTTAGCTTAGAGGTACAGCTCAGAAACAGGCCTTTCGGCCCACCCAGTCCGCCCCGACCAGCGATCCCCGCACACGAACACTATCCTACACACTCTGGGGACAATTTACATTTATACCAAGCCAATTAGCCTACAGTATGGGTTGCCGCAAGAAGCGATGAAATACCTTGCACGTCCAATGATGTGGCCCACCAAATATAAAGCTGATCAAAACAAATTTTTTTGTCAGGCGGTAGTTAATCTGTGGAACTCATTGCCACAGAGGGCTGTGGAGGGCACGTCAGTGGATATTTTTAAGCCAGTGGTAGACAAATTCTTGATTAGAGTGGGTGTCAAGGGTTATGGGGAGAAGGCAGCAAAATGGGATTGGGAGCGAAGAAATCAAAGGCTAGGACGCTTGCAGTCTAAGCTGACTCCAACAGGGAGGGACATTGGTGCACTGA
Organism: Okamejei kenojei; assembly: GCA_035221665.1. NCBI lineage: Eukaryota > Metazoa > Chordata > Chondrichthyes > Rajiformes > Rajidae > Okamejei > Okamejei kenojei. The sequence continues at coordinate 40,946,904 of CM069149.1, read as the reverse complement.
CAGAGTTGCCGCCTTACGGCGCCAGAGACCTGCATTCCATCCTGTCTCTGGGTGCTGTCTGGATGGAGTTTGCACGTTTTCCCTGTGACCATGTGGGTTTTCTCCAGGTGCTTTGTGGTCCCACATCCCAAAAATGCGCAGGTTTTTCGGTTAATAGGATTCTGTGGATTGAGTTTAGTTTATTGTCGCGTGTACTGAGGTGCAGTGAAAAGCTTTGGTTGCGTGCTATCCAGTCAGCGGAAAGTCTACACATGATTACAATCGAGCCATCCACAGGGCACAGATACAAGATATAACAATGCGAATGGCGTCCAGTGCAACATAAAGGCCGATCAAGAGATAGCCTGATGGTCTCCAATGAGGTACATAGTAGCTCAGGACTGCTCTCTATTGTCCCTCAGGTGTGGGATAGATGATCTATGTAGGATAGAGGATAGTATGGGTGATCGCTGACCGGCATGGATTAGGTGGGCTGAAGGGCCCGTTTCAGCGCTGCATCTCTCAACTAAATTGAAAAAAAAAAAAAGCTAAACTGGCAGAGTTCTTTTTTTACAGGCAAACTTCTAACTTTCATTTCACACGCTAAGTGATCTGTTGCTCACTGCGGTGAAGCGCTTCTTTGTACTTGCACACTTTTCCAATTAAGTGCCTGAATATGCTCTTGGTACACAGGGGGCCCGAACCCCCTGCTGAAACCCTGTGTTACGGTTCCTTGAAATCCTACGGCACCATACAAAACAGGGAGCAGATTATTTATGGAGAAAAGGAATGGGTAACGTTTCGGGTCGAGACCCTTCAGTCACCCATTCCTTCTCTCCAGAGATGCTGCCTGTCCTGCTGAGTTACTCCAGCATTTTGTGTTCCAACTTCTACTGAAGATAGCATCTGCCATTCTTTCCTACACATTAAGCAGATTAGTTATTCATGTTTAACAAACGCAATCTACATCTTTTCCTGCAGTACATATTTTAATGTGGACAAAATTGCTAGAGAAACTCAGCGGGTGCAGCAGCATCTATGGAGCCAAGGAAATAGGCAATAGGCAAATAGGCAGAAGGGTTTCGGCCCGAAACGTTGCCTATTTCCTTCGCTCCATAGATGCTGCAGCACCTGCTGAGTTTCTCCAGCAATTTTGACTACCTTCGATTTTCCAGCATCTGCAGTTCCTTCTTGAATATTTTTCATGTGACTGGAAATGTATTGTTTCAGAAAAAAAGAAGAGGCTTTGATAGTCCCTGAAGCTTTTGGAGACCAAAGTTGTTGCATTAAGGAGCCTCGGTACAAATGTACATTTTGGGTGGCACAGCGGTAGAGTTGCTGCCTCACAGCTCCAGAGGCCCTGGTTCTATCCTGACCACGGGTGCTGTCTTTATGGAGTTGGTGTGTTCTCCCCGTGATCAGCATGGATATTCACCGGGGGTCCCGTATTCCTCCCAAACTCCAAAGACGTACAGGGTTGTAGGTTCATTAGCTTAGTAAAATTGTAACTTGTCCCTAGTGTGTGCAGGGTAGTGTTAGTGTGCGGGGATCGCTGGTCGGCGCGGACTCGGTGGGCCAAAGTGCTTGTTTCCGTTCTGTATCTCTAAACTAAACTAAACTAAACTAAAGGGGGAAAAAAATCACTGATTATTGCACAAAGGAGGTGGTTGCAATTGTTGAAGGAGGATTATTCCAGCCCGAGGACATTGATGCAGATGTTCCTCAGGGCAGTGTTCCCTCTGCTCCTTCTCTAATCCTCCCTCCATCATAAGGTTAGAAGTGGAGATATTAACTCATGTTTACAACTGTTCAACTCCATTTGCAACTCTCAAGATAATGCAATGATCCACTCATTAATAGGAATCTGAGGGGTAAATTTTTCGCACAAAGGGTGGTGGGTGTATGGAACAAGCTGCCAGAGGAGGTAGTTGAGGCTCAGACTATCCCAACATTTAAGAAACATTTAGATAGATACATGGATAGGACAGGTTTGGAGGGATATGGATCACACACAGGCAGGTGGGTCTAGTGTAGCTGGGACGTGTTGGCCATTATGGGCAAGTTGGGCCGAAGGACCTGTTACCACACTGTAAGAATATTTATTTTTGTGTTTAGATGACGTTATAGGAAAGATGTTGTCAAGCCGGAAAGCGTACAGAGATGATTTACGAGGATGTTGCCAGGCCTCGAGGGTCTGAGGTTGAGCAGGCTGAAACTCTATTCCTTGGAATGCAGGAGAATGAGTAGTGATCTTATAGAGGTGTATAAAATCAAGAGAGAAATAGATCGGGTAGACGTACAGCGACACTTGTTGAAGTATGGGAATCGAGCACCAGGCAAAACACTTTTAAGGTGAAGGGAGGAAAGACTTAATAGGAAGTTGGGACTAGTGTAGATAGGACACATTGGTTGGCATGGGCCTGTTGGGCCGAAGGGACTGTCTGCACGCTGTATTTCTCTATGAGTCTATGAGAATGGATGCAATCTGGATGTCACATTCTTCGCTTTCTAATTTATGATGCCTTTCCTTATCTAATATCAGTTTTTTTATTTCAAATAACTAAGATTCCAAACTTTGAATGAGACGATGAGCAAACATGAATAAGTGAAGATAAATGGGCGTTTTAGAAACATAGAAACATAGAAAATAGGTGCAGGAGTAGGCCATTCGGCCCTTCGAGCCTGCACCGCCATTCAATATGATCATGGCTGATCATCCAACTCAGTATCCTCTACCTGCCTTCTCTCCATACCCCCTAACCCCCTTAGCCACAAGGGCCACATCTAACTCCCTCTAAATATAGCCAATGAACTGGCCTCAACTACCTTCTGTGGCAGAGAATTCCAGAGACTCACCACTCTCTGCGTGAAAAATGTTTTCCTCATCTCGGTCCTAAAGGAATTCCCCCTTATCCGTAGACTGTGACCCCTTGTTCTGGACCTCCCCAACATCGGGAACAATCTTCCTGCATCTAGCCTGTCCAACCCCTTAAGAATTTTGTAAGTTTCTATAAGATCCCCCCTCAATCTTCTAAATCTTTTGGGTCCTGACCCGAAGGAGGAACTGCTTTGACAGAAGGAGACCTATTTCAGACAAAACCAAAAAGATGAGAAAAAACATGAAGATCGACACAAAAAGCTGGAGTAACTCAGCGGGTCAGGCAGCATCTCTGGAGAAAAGGAATAGGTGATGCTTCAGGTCGAGACCCTTCTTCAGACCCGAAACATTGCCCATTCCTTTTCTCCAGAGATGCTGCTTGTCCCGCTGAGTTACTCCAGCATTTTGTGTCTATCTTCGGTGTAAACCAACATCCGCAGTTCCTTCCTTCCTATAGAAAAAAAAACACACAAAGTTGGGTAATATTCTCGCAGTTGGTCAGTAACATTGTTATATATTGCCGTTGATACAAGGAACTGCAGATGATGGTTTACCAAAAAAAAATACTGATATGTTGGTAAACCGTTAAATGCTGTTATATTAATTTGGTGCATGGATAGGACAGGTTTGGAGGGATATGGACCCACCGCAGGAAGGTGGGACTAGTGTAGCTGGGACATGTTGCCCGGTGTGGGCAAATTGGGCTGAAGGGCCCGTTTCCATGCTGTATCACTCTGACTATGACTCCATATTGCTGATATGAAACTCTTGTTCTCATTGTGGGATATATAAGAAGATTGGTTATTTTGGTTGTTTGAAGATTGGCAATGATTCCGTTAGCCCACAGAGCTAGTGTGTGGACCAGCCATGATTAGTTCATCTTTTCTTTGTGATTCTTTGGGTTGGGAATACTTTCTGCAACTAATATTCATGCTCATAAATGAGATGAGCGGAATTAGGCCATTCGGCCCATCAAGTGGAAGGTAAGACCTCCCTGGTGGAATAAAACTGGGTGGAAAAAAGGTCTTACCTTCCACTACCTGCAACCTCCGGCAACCACCTTCAACTAGCATCGCAACCGGCTTTGACTAAAAAATTACCGATTTTTAAAACGGCAACCTATTTTTAGTCGCGGCCGGTTTTGAATTTTTTGAAATAATTGTCGGGACATAGAAGAAGCGGAAACCACTTTCGACCATTAGGGAGACTGACAAAAACCTCCGGGAACCGCATGGAAACCTTGAGTGGGGCCCAAAGTCTCCAGAGGTTTCCGTTCAGGTTTCCTAAGTGGGACAGGGGCATTACTCTTTCTTGAAAACTTCCAGTAAATTGTCCTCCGCTGCCTTCTGTGGCAGATTCACAGCTCTCTGGATGAAAAGGTTTTTCCTCATCTCAGTCCAAAATGGCTTACCCCTTATTCTTCCACCCTGGTTCTGGACTCCACCAACATCGGAAAAATATTTTTCCTGCATCCGGCCTGTCCATTCCTTTAGGAATTTTATATGTTTCTATAAGATCCCCTCTCATCCTTCTAAATTCCAGTGAATATAAGCCCAGTCAAACCATTTTTTCATCATATGCCAGTCACACTATATCTGGACCAAACGCAATATATTGTTTCAGCACTTCTTACCGACACCTGTGAATCTCGGGTATTAATTAGTAATTAACTCATTCACAGATGTAGTCACTAGGAAACGGGTCTAAATAACATGGTGGATAGGCTGCCAGCATGAATGAACTTTTGTTAGTCAGATGGGAAAAGTTTTTGTTTTCTTTTATTTTTTTTCTCTTAAGCAGCCTTGTTATCCGAAAGAATGGCTTTTTTTTTGTAAGCACAGGTAGAAAGACTCGCATGAATCTAATTCTGGGTGTCGCCCTCAGCAGCTTTGGTGAAGTTTAATCACTCGTTAACCTGACCAGATGAACACACGGTCCAAAAGAACACAAAAAAAAAAAAATCTCCCACTTAATTATATGCTGCAAAGTCTCGCACTTCCTGCTGTTAAACCTAATCCCACAGGTGCTGCCTCTGTATCTCAGGCTGTTTACTGTTTGGTGGGCTGGACTATGCAGCCTTTTCACAGCAACCGATTTAGCTTGAGAACTAATGGATTAACCTTTCGCTGAAGGTCAAAGTACACTGTGGGATTAGCCCTCGTCAAGGTTTTCTTTTCTAGGAAGTGCCGTGGAATAGAAAATGCACCTTTCTTGTTCGATTATTATGTTCTAAATTTCACTGGTCCACACCGTAATTTACTGATGATAATCAAGAAGGGGGTGATTATTTGCTGCCAGTTCCTGGTTTGTTGATAACCCCGGAGATTTGCCACTCATGGACTCCTGAATTTTCGCCCTTCACCGGCTGGGGAAGGAGTCCGAAAATTCACCTTTGCCCATGCCAACAAGTGTGGTATGCCAGCTATTCCCTTCTGAAGAAAGGTTGCTGTGTATATACGTGGAAGGCTGGGTGTTTTAAGGCAAGAAATATAGGCGCGTGATGTGAAAGAGTGGACCCACTGAAAGAGAGGCACGTATTGTACTTTGGTATAACTTATCCATTGTGTCACTGCAAAGCATAGGAACGAAAATGAAATCTAGAAAAATAAAGCATGGGTTTTTTAACAACAAATGAAAGGCGAATGATGAGATTTCTAAAGAGTGAACTATGAAAATTGAAAAACCTGACTTTTATTATTCAGTATTAAAATGCCTGGAAAATGTTGATTTTTTTTTTTGCACTTTCTAAGGGTCTATTCAGCATGTTGGAAAAATAATGATCAGAACACTTTACTGGCAGAATGAAACAGATGTCATGGTCATTTGGTATGCAGCAACATATTAAAGGCAAAACGTTGTTGAGAATAGACACCACAAGCGATTAGAATGATACAAAAGCATGAGTGAAGTGCATATGATTGTTTCTTATTCTCTTGCATTTATCTGAATGAATATTTAATACTAATTAACAGTCATGAAACTACCAGTGCACTGTTTTCGAACCATGGCAATCCCTGCCTGCAGGCACGGATCACAATTTGAAAGCATTCATTTACAAATCCAAATAGGATTATCTAATTTTTATTTCACAAGAGATTGAATTGTTACTAGCAGTAGCTCCATTTTCATTTCATTAAAGGCAAGTCGAAAAAACTCCGAAGGTAGACACAAAATGCTGGAGTACCAGACAGTGTCTCAGGAGAGAAGGAACGGGTGGCGTTTTGGGTCAAGACCCTTCTTCTGTCTGAGTGACATACATATATCCCTCTGAGCGAGGGCTATATGTATGTATTTATGTAATTAATCTATGAATCACTGTTGTATAACGTTAGTACCTCCACCAATGTAAAGCACTTTGGCCAACGAGAGTTGTTTTTTAAATGTGCTCTAGAAATAAAAGTGACTTGAATATTTGAAGGGGTAGCTGTTCTTGGCATCACAACTCAATGGGTACCCGGCAGGATCAGATGAAAATAACTTTCTGTTTGTCTTTTTGATTTGTATACATGTCTCTATTGATATTGCTATTTGAAATTGTGTTATTCACTATTAAGATGTATACTATAATCTCTCTTTTTTTTAATATATATATAATACTTTGTTTTAATTAAATACATATAACAAGAATTTATACATATTTTTTTTCTTCTCTCTCTCTTCTCTTTCTATATCAAAATTATTATTTAATCACTATTCTTATTGATTAAAATCTATTCTTTTCTTTTTCTACTTTCTAGAAAAATAGAAGTTTATAAGAATTACTTGTAACATTCGTATACTTATTGAAATAAGTTGGTTGTGTATTTGAAAAGTTGTTATACCGTTGTTATGATGGATTACTTATAATAAAAATATTATTACGAGAAATAAATGCGACTTGACTTCTTCAGACTGAGAGTCAGGGGAGAGGGAGAGAGAGGTATGGAAGGATGAGGTGTGAACACGAGAGATCAAGGGGGATGCAGATCAAGGAAAATGTAGCGTGGATCATTGTTAGCTGAGGGGAAAGTGACAATGAAGCTGGCGGTAATAAACATTTGTGAACAGCTTAAACTTTGGAGATCCAAATCAGGGTGTCACACAAGAAACTGCAGATGGTGGTTTACAAAAGTGCTGGTGTAACTCAGCAGGTCAGGCAGCATCTATAGATTGTGACGTTTCAGGTCGGGACCCTTCTTCAAACCCGAAACACCACCTATCCACGTTCTCCGGAGATGCTGCCTGACTGGCTGAGTTACTCCAACACTTTGTGTCACATCTTGCATTTAGATTCATATGCAAGGGTCTAAGAAGATTTCCAATGTCATTTTAAAAATACATTATTATGGTACAAATATAGACAGGCCAAAGCATTCTGTATGTGATATTGCAATGTGCCTTTACATTTAATTATTTCACGGGTCCTCAATTTTTACATATTATTTACTCTCTGCTGTCTTCTGGCGGCAATTAAAATATCAAGTCTACTCCGCCATTCAATCATGGCTGATCTATGTTTCCCTCTCAACCCCATTCTCCTGCCTTCACCCCATAACCCCTGACACCCGTACTAATCAGGAATCTGTCAATCTCTGCCTTAAAAATATCCATTGACTTGGCCCCCGTAGCCTTCTGCAGCAATGAATTCCACAGATTCACCACCCTCTGACTAAAGAAATTTGCCCTCATATCAATAGACAATAGACAATAGGTGCAGGAGTAGGCCATTCGGCCCTTCGAGCCAGCACCGCCATTCAATGTGATCATGGCTGATCATCCACAATCAGTACCCCGTTCCTGCCTTCTTCCCATATCCCCTGACTCCGCTATCTTTAAGAGCTCTGTCTGACTCTCTTTTGAAAGCATCCAGAGAACCGGCCTACACCGCCTTCTGAGACAGAGAATTCCACAGACTCACAACTCTCTGTGTGAAAAGGTTTTTCCTAATTTCCGTTCTAAATGGCTTACCCCTTATTCTTAAACTATGGACCCTTGTTCTGGACTCCCCCAACATCGGGAACGTGTTTCCTGCCTCTAGCGTGTCCTACCCCTTAATAATCTTATATGTTTCAATAAGATTCCCTCTCATCCTTCTAAATTCCAGAGTATACAAGCCCAGCCGCTCCATTCTCTCAACATATGACAGTCCCGCCACCCCAGGAATTAACCTGGTGAACCTACGCTGCACTCCCTCAATAGCAAGAATATCCTTCCTCAAATTTGGAGACCAAAACTGTGCACAATACTCCTGGTGTGGTCTCAATAGGACCTCTATGCTCCTATATTCAACTCCTCTTGTTATGAAGGCAAACATGCCATTCGCTTTCTTCACTGCATGCTTACTTTCAGTGACTGATGAACAAGGACCCCCAGACCCCATTGTACTTCCCCTTTTCCCAATTTGACACCATTTAGATAATAATCTGCTTTCCTGTTTTTGCCACCAAAGTGGATAACCTCACATTTATCCACATTAAACTGCATCTGCCATGCATCTGCCTACTCACCCAACCAGTCCAAGTCACCCTGCATCTTCATAGCATCCTCTTCACAGTTCACACTGCCACTCAGCTTTGTGTCATCTGCAAATTTGCTAATGTTACTTTTAATCCCTTCATCTAGGTCATTAATGTATATTGTAAATAGCTACGGTCCCAGCACTGAGCCTTGCGGTACCCCACTCGTCACTGCATGCCATTCTGAAAGGGACCCGTTAATCCCTACTCTTTGTTTCCTGTCTGCCAACCAATTTTCTATCCTTCCTAAAGGAACATCCTTTTATTCTGAGGCTATGACCTCTGGTCCTAGGCTCTCCCACTAGTGGAAACATCCTCTCCGCATCCACTCAATCCAGGCCTTTCATTATTCGTTAAGTTTCAATGAGGTCCCCCCTCATCCTCCTAAACTTCAGCGAGTAGATGCCCACTATCTTCAAACGGCCATCGTATGTTAACCCAATCATTCCTGGGATGATTCTCGTAATCCTGCTTTGGGCCCTCTCCAAAGCCAGCAGATCCTTCCTCAGGTATGGGGTCCAAAGCTGCTCACAATACTCCAAATGATCCATATCTCTCCAGATCCATGTGCCTATCCAGCCTCTGAAATGCCTCTGCTGCAGTCAGTAGACAATAGACAATAGGTGCAGGAGTAGGTCATTTGGCCCTTCGAGCCAGCACCACCATTCAATGTGATCATGGCTGATCATCCCCAATCAGTACCCCGTTCCTGCCTTCTCCCCATATCCCCTGACCACTATTTTTAAGAGCCCTATCTAGCTCTCTCTTGAAAGCATCCAGAGAACTGGCCTCCACCGCCCTCTGAGGCAGAGAATTCCACAGACTCACAACTCTCTGTGAGAAAAAATGTTTCCTCATCTACGTTCTAAATGGCTTACTCCTTATTCTTAAACTGTGGCCTCTGGTTCTGGTTCCCAACATCGGAAACATGTTTATATCAGATATTATATCTGTTTATATCAGATATTACAATTCACTTGAAGCCAAAAAGAAACACTTTTCTAAAATAAAGAGTGTAAACAGACAGAAAAGCAAGGGTCAAAAAGCTGGAGTAACTCAGCGGGACAGGCAGCATCTCTGGAGAGAAGGAATGTTTCAGGTCGAGTCTGAAGAAGGGTCTCGACCCAAAATATAATCCATTCATTCTCTCCAGAGATGCTGCCTGTCCCGCTGAGTTGCCCTCAGCTTTTTGCATCTATCTTCGTTTTAAACCAGCATCTGCAGTTCCTTCCTACAAAGAAAATGCAGGGGAGACGGGGCAGAATTGGATAGTGCTAGTGGAAAAAATAATTGGATGAATACTTTCTGTATGGCCTCCAAGGCAGTAATTTCAATGATTCCATCCTGACTTATTGTGGGGGTGTGAAGCCCCCAATACAAAACTCCTATAACCTGACACGATTCAGTCATCTCGTGAAAGGGATGAGTGCAGGAAGTGCATGGAGTCACGCTGAGTGTGGAAATTGGGCACATTGTTCATGTAATTAGAAACCTTTAACCAGCTAACGTGGGGCGCTGGAGCTGGTTAAAGGTGTTAAGATGTTCCAAAATAGTTTTCATGGGCACAAATGAAAGAGGAATCTTTCAGAAAACTCTGGTCTTTCCGTCCGACTGTGTCCGATATCAAATTGAAAGGCAAGTACAACCCCTGCTAAAAGGAACTGAACTTGTCATGGAATGAAATCCAAGTTTCTTTTATGGGGAAAAAAAAAACCTTCTGGGGAAATGTAATACTCACACTTAATTATTAGGCTCCAAATACCAGTTCATGCTTGCAGCTCGCACACAAACAAACAAAGAGAGCAAACAAGTTGGGAGAACGGGAGCGGAAATGCTTACTGTATAACGAAGATTTGCTGACAAGATATTGGGCGATTTGTGTGCAGGATTCGTTCAGATTCATTGTGCTACACCGACCGGACCGGGAGGATGGTGCCAACGATGAAGGATGTGAGCGGCAAGGTGGTCGTTGAGGACGATGGCGGTCGAGGAAGGGCCGCGTGGGAGCCGGAGGGCGCGGCCCCGGGAACAAAGGAGGATCCGGCGTGGGGGAACCAAACCGCTGTGTGGGGGGGGGAGGGGGAGGCGTCGTGAGGGAGGGGGATGGGGGAAATACTGTAAGTGTGAGAACAGAGGAGGACCTCACTTTGTAACTTTGTCACCGTCCTTTAAGTGGTGACTCTTTGCATACCTTGGGTAAGCAAAACACAGAATTTCACTGTGACGTCACATGTGATAATAAAATATTAATTCCTTCATTCCTTCATTCCTTCGTTCAGGAGTGAGGCTGGTAGGAGGAGAGTGGGAACCAGGGTCAGGCCCACGGCGCCCTCGAAGTTGGCTGCGGGAGGCACCCCTCGGGAACAAAGGTGGACGGGCGAGGAGAGGGACGTCACATCCAAGGAAGGAGATTACTGGAGCCCCGCAACAGCCTGGGACTCGCCTGGAACAAGCACCGCTCAGAAAGAACTAGAGTGTGGAATTTGCCAAAATGGTGTCAAAACATGGCGGCCATTGCATGCGGGCTCAGTAGACTATTTCCGTACACTTGCTAATCGAGGATCGGGGGTTAGGCAATACTCTACTGGACTGTCTGTATGAACACGTTTCACTGTGTTAGCACTTTGCATAGGTGACAATGAAAGAACCATTGAACCACCTTGGGTGTGGAGCCAATCTCACGCAGTGGACTTTGCGGAGGACTTCATTGGCACAGATGGCGGAGCAGGCCGAGTCAATAGATATTTTTAAGGCGGAGATTGATAGATTATTGATTAGCATGGGTGTCAAAGGTTACAAGGAGACGGCAAGAGAGGGAAAGATAGATCAGCCACGACTGAATGGCAGAGTAGGCTTGATGGGCCGAATGGCCCAATACTGCTCCTATGACTTATGACCTAATGAATCATGCTATCAATTCCGTCTCCTTCTGTGACAGCTGACTTCTGCGGATGAACCAATGCGAATATTCAACCTTCTCATACTCTTATGTCCATTGGTTACCTTTGCTTAGAACTTTATCCCAGGGATGTGGCTAATCCTGAGGAAATCATACAGGTTGGTAGGTTCATTGGCTGCCGTAAACTGCCCCCTTTGCGTGGGTGTGTGGTGGAATCAGGATGGGATTGATGACAATATGGAGAGAATGAATAACCATATAACCATATAACCATATAACGATTACAGCACGGAAGCAGGCCCTCTCGGCCCTTCCAGTCCGTGCCGACCATTTGTTTTCCCCAAATGTGAATACATAGGAAGGAACTGCAGATACTGGTTTACACCGAAGATAGACACAAAATGCTGGAGTAACTCAGTGGGACAGGCAGCATCTCCGTAGTGAAGGAATGGGCAACATTTCGGGCCGACTCTGTAGAAGGGTCTCGACCCAATATGTCACCCGTTCCTTCTATCCAGAGATGTTACCTGTCTGGCTGAGTTACTCCAGCATTTTGTGTCTATCATGAGACTAAATGTATATTAGATTGTCGTACAATGAGTGTAAAGAAGTGATTGATAGTCAGCAAGGACTTAGTGGTCTTAGGTCTTAGTGGATTTAGTGGTCTGAAGGGCCGGTTTCCATGCTGTATCTCTCAATTACTCTAATAAATCAGGGTGTGACATAATAAATGTTTACCCCATTGTTAATACAATAGAGTGATCCCTAGTTGTGCACTGATCTTGTTAATCCTGGCCAGATTGGAGAAGCTAGGACTTTTCAATGGGGTAAAAGCTTCAGGGCTGCTGGCAGATTTGGTCAATTTGGGAGTTCTCTCTGCAGAAATGGGACAGGCTACAGTTTGTCTCGGGCCTAGATCCAAGCTGCAGGAAAAGAATAAGAACATCTGCAGACCCTGTCAATTAGGTGCAAAATGCATAGAATGGATTGGATGACTGCAAACCAGACATGCACCTTGTAAATAATGTTGCAGAGTTCTACTTTGCCGAGTGTTGATTGGGTGAGGTATTGAGCCCTCGTCTGGTTTTCTTGCAGATCAGGGTAAATGTTGCTATTTTTGCTTCCTTGACAAGCCCTGTTTGAATACAATGTATTAGCTGCTGTATTATTGGGTTAGGGAAATGTCTGTTATGTATGAGGTTAATCGATATCTGTAATTGGATTGTAAAGAGACCACCCCCATGTGGTTCGGCCCCTCAAGAGTCCCGGGACCTATAAAAGTCCGCTGCCACGAGGTCCTGCCTCGATCTTCTGGGAGAGCGCTTAGGACTGCGTGACTTTCTGGAGTGTCTCTGTTTCAGCAAGGCCTAGAGGGCTTGAACAGGCTGTTACGAGGATCGGACCTGCGGTGGTTAGGTACAGTGGTGGGAATTGTAATTGTGTTTTGTTAAAATAAAGATTAGTTGATCACTTGCTTGATTCAGTGGTTTTTGACTGAAACTAGACTGGGGGGATGCTTAGAACGAGCAATTTACAATCTCAAGGCTGAAATCATAGAAACATAGAAACATAGAAACTAGGTGCAGGAGTAGGCCATTCGGCCCTTCAAGCCTGCACCGCCATTCAATATGATCATGGCTGATCATCCAACTCAGTATCCCGTACCTGCCTTCTCTCCATACCCTCTGATCCCCTTAGCCACAAGGGTCACATCTAACTCCCTCTTAAATATAGCCAATGAACTGGCCTCCACTACCCTCTGTGGCAGAGAGTTCCAGAGACTCACCACTCTCTGTGTGAAATAAGTCCTTCTCATCTCGGTCCTAAAGGATTTCCCCCTTATCCTTAAGCTGTGACCCCTTGTCCTGGACCTCCCCAACATCGGGAACAATCTTCCTGCATCTAGCCTGTCCAACCCCTTAAGAATTTTGTAAGTTTCTATAAGATCCCCCCTCAATCTCCTAAATTCTAGAGAGTATAAACCGAGTCTATCCAGTCTTTCTTCATAAGACAGTCCTGACATCCTAGGAATCAGTCTGGTGAAACTTCTCTGCACTCCCTATCATTGAGAGGATCTGTTCAAGGTTTGCTATTGTAACGTGTTATATTTTCTGAAATTTCAGCCTGAAGTTCAGCTTTGAAATGCAATTTGTGATTCCATTTTTCACTTAACCACCTCTATAAAAGCATACTCCATAAAACACACTTCAGATAGCAGCAATGGTGTTGCAGTTAAACAAACACTTCTCACAACATTGTCATTTGGCGTCTCTGCTTCTCCTTATATTGTCAAGGGGATCTATAAAGCCATCTCACTTTTGATCTCATCCCATCATACTTTTAAATTGACAAAACGATGGTCTTCCATCTGGGCTAATTAAAAAATGATTTACCTCCCATTGCTCTTGCAACTTATGAAGGGCATCATGGTGAAACGGCAGTACAGTTGTTGCCTTTCAGCGCCAGAGATCTGAGATCGCTCCTGATTATCAGCGCTGTCTGAATAGAGTTTGTATGTTCTCCCCCTGACCACATGGTTTTCCCCAGATGCTCGAGTTTCCTCCCACTCTCCAGGTTTGAAGGTTAATTGGATTTGGTAAAAATTGTAAATTGTCCCTAGTATGTTCCATTGGGTTAGTGTAGGGGGATCGCTGGTCGGTACGGACTCAGTGGGCTGAAGGGCCTGCATCCTCGCTGTGTCTCTAAGCTAAACTAAACAAAAAAAATTAAAACTACTTGTTTCTTATAGCATATGAGATAAATAACAACTATTAGAATATGATCAAACATGTTGTAAGATTACAAATACAGTGAACACTTCAGACTTCCAGGGAATAATACAACTGTGACTGTATACCAATATCAATCTTTACACTTCTGTCTCACCTTCCTAAACATCCACCTGACCATCTACCCAATGAAAACATAACTTAATTCACCAATCAATCTTTGCACAATATCTTGGTGTCTTGGACCTTGGTCAATTCAGCAGTAACCAAAGAAACTTAACAATTTTGTGTCAGCTTTCAAATCAATCTCATCCATCTCATTCCCCCAAGTATTTCCCTGCAACTTTTTGAGAAATCAGAAACCCCAGCTTTAAGGTGAAGGGGGAAAGACTTTGTAGGAACCTGAGTGGCCTCTTTTTCACATAAAGGGTGGTGGGTTTATGGGACGAGCTGCCGGAGGAGGTAGTTGAGGCAGGTACATGGATAGGACACGGTTAGAGGGATATGGGCCAAAGGCAGGCAGGTGGGACTAGTGCAGATGGGCCCTGATGGTCGTTGTGGGCTAGTTGGCCTGAAGGGCTTGTTTCCACACTGTGTGACTCCATAACTCATTCTCAGGGATTATATCAGGTACAAGGGATATCGGTTGTGTCAGTAGACAGAAGGAACTGGAATTATTCTCCTTGGACCAGAGGAGGTTGTATGAGGTATTTAAAATCATAAAGGAAATAGACACGGATCATTCACATTGTTGGAAGCGTATGGAACCATGAGGTATTGAATGAAAGTGATTGACAAATTCTGTTGTTCTGATTTTGTGAACAGACATGAAAGTGTCTACACTTAAGATAGACACAAAGTGCTGAAACAGGCCCTTCGGATCACCGCGTCCGCACCAACCAGCGATCCCCGCACATTAACGCTATCCGACACATACTAGGGACAGTTTTTTACATTTATACCAAGCCAATTAACCGACAAAACTGTACGTCTTTGGAGTGTGTGAGGAAACCAAAGATCTCGGAGAAAGCCCACGCGGTCACGAGGGGAACGTACAAACTCCGTACAGGCAAGCACGCACCCGTAGTCAGGATCGAACCCGGCTCTCTGGCGCTGTGAGGCAGCAACTCTACCGTTGCGCCACCGAAGGTAGTTGGAACTGTGGATATGTTCTTCTCATGAGAGTGGTGATGAATCAGCCAAATCCATAATCTATGTTCAAAGACATGGTGGCTTATCCTTTGGATTAGGGATAGACACAAAGTGCTGGAGTCACTCAGGGCATCCCTGGGGAAAAAGGATGGGTAATGTTACAGGTCGGGACCCTTCTTCAGACTGAAAGTAAGGGGTGGTGGGGGAGGAGGGGGGCGGGGCGAAGAGCTGGAGGCGAGAAAAGTCCAGGATCAATCAGGGCCTGCCACAAAATTTACCTCAGCCAGGGTGTTTCCTGATAGCTCCACTGTTGGCTTGGGATGGTGTGATCTACATATGGATACAGGGTCTGAAGGAGGGTCTCGACCCGAAACATCACCTATTCCTTTTCTCCGGAGATGCTGTCTGACCCGCTGAGTTACTCCAGCTCTTTGTGTCTATCTTCAGTTTAAACCACCATCTGCAGCTCCTTCCTACACAGGTCTAACGAATGTTCTTTTAATATCAATAATACAGAATGAAATTGTAAATATACTCACAGGCACATCAACATACTTGGCAGCGGCCTTCACCTATGGGCAGAAAGGAACAAAACATTGGCCACAGTCTAAAATGTCTTAGTTTAGAGAGACAGCGTGGAAACAGGCCCTTCGGTCGACCAAATCCATTCCTACCTGCGATCCCCGCGCACCAACACAATCTTACACACACTAGAGGCAATTTGACGAAGGGTCTCGATCCGAAAAAAGTCTGAAGGAGGGTCTCACCCATTCCTTCTGTCTGGAGATGCTGCCTTTCCCGTTGAGATCCTCCAGCACTTTGTGTCTATCTTTGGTTTAAAGCAGCATCTGCACTTCCTTCATACACACAGGGACAATTTACAATTCCACCAAAGCCATTTAGCCCACAAGCCTATATGTCTTTCGAGTGTGGGAGGAAACCGGAGCTCCCGGGGAAAACCCACGCAGGTCACGGGGAGAACGTGCAAACTCCACATGGTCAGCACCTGTGGTCAGGATCGAAGCTGGTTCTCTGGCGCTGTTAGGCAGCAACTCTGCTGCTGCGTCACCGAGCCAGGCAAGAATGAAAAAGAAGCTTACAATTACTATGTGGAAATCAGCTGACTCCTTAAAATCCTTTCCACCAAACTGCTTTTCTCGTGGCCCTCGGGCTCCCTGTTGGCCGCTGCACGGTTGCATCTGTTGCAAACTCCCAGCTGATCCCAGCAGCGGAACTGTGAACTCCATATCCCTAAACTTCTTTGATTTTTGTTACGACTAAGCCAGCCTTACGACCAACCGTGACGTTATTCCGTCCTAATGCGACACCCTCCTGGAATACAGGCCTGGCAGGTCTCGTTCAAGAGTACAAGAGTACAAGAGCAGGGAGGTTCTACTGCAGTTGTACAGGGTCTTGGTGAGGCCACACCTGGAGTATTGCGTACAGTTTTGGTCTCCTAATCTGAGGAAAGACATTCTTGCCATAGAGGGAGTACAGAGAAGGTTCACCAGACTGATTCCTGGGATGGCAGGACTTCCATATGGAGAAAGACTGGATAGACTCGGCTTGTACTCGCTGGAATTTAGGAGATTGAGGGGGGATCTTATAGAGACTTACAAAATTCTTAAGGGGTTGGACAGGCTAGATGTAGGAAGATTGTTCCCGATGTTGGGGAAGTCCAGGACAAGGGGTCACAGTTTAAGGATAAGGGGGAAGTCTTTTAGGACCGAGATGAGAAAATCGTTTTTCACACAGAGAGTGGTGAATCTGTGGAATTCCCTGCCACAGAAGGTAGTTGAGGCCAGTTTGTTGGCCATATTTAAGAGGGAGTTGGATGTGGCCCTTGTGGCTGAAGGATCAGGGGGTATGGAGAGAAGGCAGGTACAGGATACTGAGTTGGATGATCAGCCATGATCATATTGAATGGCGGTGCAGGCTCGAAGGGCTGAATGGCCTGCTCCTGCACCTAATTTCTATGTTTCTATGTTTCTATGTTTGCATTACAAGCGTTAGTAAGCAAACCTATGCAGCAATCAGGAGAAACAAGGGACAGGATATGCAGGAAGGAGTAACTCAGTGGGTCAGACAGCATCTCTGGAGAGCATGCACAGGTGATATCTTGGGTCAAGACGTTTCTTTGGACTGATTGTGTGTGGGGGTAGGGGGGGGAGAAGAAAGCTAGAAGTGGGGAGAGGTAGGGCAAAGTGTGACAGGTAATAAATAGGTCAACGCAGGCGAGCAGAGCAGAATTAGGCCATTTGGCCCATCAAGTCTACTCCGCCATTCAATCATGGGTGATCCACCTCACCCTCTCAACCCCATTCTCCTGCCTCCTCCACCACATAACCCCTGACGCCCTTACTAATCAAGAATTTGCCAATCTCCGCCTTAAAGCCCCTGTCTCACTGTACGAGGTAATTCAAGAGTTCTCCCGAGTTTTCCCCGATTCGAACTCGGAGAATGTCCGTAGCGGTCCGTAGGAGTTCGTGGATGGCTCGTAGCGGCTTGTACAAGTAAAAAGTAACAGTTTTTTTCACCACGAGTATTTTTTTACTTGTAGACATTTTTTGCAGGGATGAAAAAACGTCACGAGTTTACCGGCTCTCCCGCGTACCTACTGTTAGCATTACGAGCCGCTACGAGACATCCACAAACTCCCACGGACCCGCTACGGACATTCTCCGAGTTCGGATCAGGGGAAAACTCGGGAGAACTCTCGAATTACCTCGTACAGTGGGACTGGGCTTTAAAAATATCCATTGACTTGGCCTCCGCAGCCTTCTGTGGCAACGAATTCCACATGTTCACCACCCCCGAATAAATAAATTCTCCCTCATATCCTTCCGAAAGGAACGTCCTTTTATTCTGAGGCTGTGACCTCTGGTCCTGGACTCTCCCACTAGTGGAAACATCATCTCCACATCCACTCTATCCAGGTCTTTCACTATTCACTTGCCGTATCTGCTGTCTCCCTGTGGTACCTCTAAAGTCTAAAGTCATGGGATCATGGATATGTGTGAAGACATGAAATAATAATTTTCTTTCATTCAGGTAGTGCAGATTACTTACAGTGAATGATAGGATGGAAGAGAAGAAGGTTCCTTCATCATATCGTGACAACTTGGATAAGACGCCTTCCAGCACAAAGACAAACTTGGTGGGGGAGGAAAGAGACGAGGAAAAGAAATTCAGTGCAATGCCCAACAGATTCTTCCAACACAGAAAATCCAGATGCATAATGCATTTGCTAGTAACGTGGGTGGGAATGAACAGCAGTCTTTAAATTAATAATTTCAATTGATTGCAAAATTCTACAAATAAGGATAGACTGCGAAGTATGATCCCGAACATTAAAATTGAATATTAATCTTGCAAGTTATTTTGGCTGAGTACCAAGTCGATATTTATTACTTTCTCTCAAATTCCCTCTCTCGATGATCCCTTCTCTGTTAACTTTTGTATGGCCCTCCTTAGAACTCAACACGCTGCTCCCATCTCTTCTTAAGGTTGGCATTCCTCTTCTCTGAGAAACATTTAAGGATTTTCCTCTATCTTAAGAACATGATGTGGAGTCGTAGATTCATACAGCACGGAAACAGGTCCTCGGTAAACTTGTCCATGCTGATCAAGATGCCCCCTTGAAGTTAATCCCCATATGTCTACGTTTGATCCATATCCATCTAAACCTTTTCTACCCATCAAACTGATCAAGTATATTTGACTCCACGCTGCAGTCAAACCCCGTGGTGTTAGAGTCTGCAGTGTGGAGACTTCAGGCCCAGTGCTGAGCCTAGCAATCAGGTAGTCCTTGCTTTCTCCCTCTTTCCCCTCCCCTTCCCAGCTCTCCCACTAGCTCACTGTCTCCGCCTCTTCCTTTCTTCTTCCCGCCCCCCCCCCCCCCCCCCCCCCATCCACTCATCAGTCTGAAGATGGGTCTCGACCCAAAACGTCCATTCCTTCATTCCATAGATACTGCCTCACCCTCTGAGTTTCTCCAGCATTTTTGACAACCTTGGATTGTTCCAGCATCTGCAGTTCCTTCTTAAACAAGTATATTTTCAATGTTGTTATCGTACCTGCCTCAACTACCTCCTCTGGCAGCTCATTCCATATACACACCACCCTCTGATGATTAAGGTGCTCCTTAGGTTCCTATTAAATCTCTTCCTTCTCACCTTAAACCTACGCGCTCTGAATCTTGATTCCCCTACCCTGGGTAAAAAAAACTGCATGCACCCCATCAATTTCCCTCACGATATTATACACCTCTATAAGATCACACCCCTAGACTCTTGCACTCTGAGGAATAAAGTCCGAGCTTGCCCAATTTCCCCCAATAGCTCAAGCCCTCGAGAACTGGCAACATCCTCGTAAATCTTCTCCGCACTCTTTCGAGCTTAATGACCATATTGAACACAATGCTCCAAATGTCTTGTACAACTGTGACATCATGTAAGTACCAGATCTACGATAACGTCTGTTATCATGAGAGGGAATTTGTTGAGTATTTGTGTCGTTGAGGAGGCATAGGTCTGTTTGTACCAACAACTCTTGATTAACTTACGTAAATGTTCTTTTCTTTGTGTGTCAGTGGGAACTTGGAAAACTTTATTGTCATTCAGACCTTGCGGTCTGAACGAAATTTCGTTGCCTGCAGTCATACATATAGTAAATAACAAAAACACACAATAAACACATATTTAACATCCACCACAGTGAGTTCACCAGACACCTCCTCACTGTGGTGGAAGGCAAAAATCTTGTCTTTGTCTCTTTCCTTCTTCCTCTTCCTCTGCGCTGAGGCGACCAGGGCCTCCGATGTTGTGACCGCACCGGGTGATGTAAATAAGTCCCGCGGGTGAACCGCGCTCCGCGAGCGGGCCGTTTCCACTCCACGGCCCGGGGCGGTCGAAGCTGCCGAAGCTGCCGCCCTCCAGTCCAGCGGACGCAGCTGTTGCCGCGGGAGCTCCGGAAAACTAGGTCACCAACCTGTGACCTGCGAGCTCCCGACGATGTCGTCCACTGGGCCCACGGCCGGGCCTCCGAAGTCGCCGCCGCCACCGCCACCGGAAAGCCGCCACTGCTCCGAGTCGGGCCGCCGGAACGCCGGAACGCGCCGCAGCCCCGAAGTCGGCCAGCCCCACGCTGGTAAGTCCTGGATGGCACTACCTCCGGAGCCTCGGGTCGGTCGCAGTTAAAGTTGGAGGCCGCCAGCTCCGCGATAGGCCTCAGCGCAGACGGAGACGGAGAAGGAGGATACGACGAGAAAAGTGACCAGTAATAAATAACATTTACCAGTGACCAGTAATAAATAACATTATTAATATATTGCTGATGTAAGCTATGATGTTTTAATAATTCAAACATTATAATGTTTGTTGGAAGCGGTTGCCTGGACAGCATTTTATCAGGATGCATCACAGCTTGTTTTGGGAACAGCTCCATCCGGGACCGCAAGAAATGGCAGCAAATTGTGGACGCAGCCCAGACCATCACACAAACCAACCTCCCTTCCATTGACTCCATTTATTCGTCATGTTGCCTCGGCAAGGCCGGCAGCATAGTCAAGGACCAGTCTCACCCTGGCCACTCCCTGCTCTCCCCTCTCCCATCGGGCAAAGGTACAAAAGTGTAAAAACGCACACCTCCAAATTCAGGGACAGTTTCTTCCCTGCTGGTAGCAACTGAATCATCCAACCACAACCAGAGAGCAGTCCTGAACTACTATCTACCTCATTGGTGACCCTGGGACTATCTTTGATCGGACTTTACTGGCTGTCCGTGGCGATCAGCGATCACCCCGTACACTAGCGCTATCCTACGCACTAGGGACAATTTATAATTTTTACCTGAGCCAAGTAACCTACACACCTCTACGTCTTTGGAGTGTGGGAGGGCGCACGGTCACGGGGAGAACGTACAAACTCCGTACGGACAGGACCGGTAGTCAGGATCGAACCTGGGTCTCTGTCACAGTGAGGCAGCAACCCAACCGCTGCGCCACCGTGCCGGTCCCAATTCATATCAAGTCATCCCAGGATTTGTGTAACATTGTGGTTTCCGTTTTGGCTTCAGGAATAAGAAAGAGAGAAACTTTCAGTTCTTGACACGGTAGTCACCAGGCAGAAAAATGGATCATTTAGAGGCCCGGCATGCTCATGGTTTAAACCATTGGATGAATGCACATTATCTTATAGACGGAAACTCTCAGCACCTTCCGTTATCTCGGCTATGACACAGGCAAGGTGCTCCAGCTATTTCTTACCTTTGAAACCAGAAGTGAAATCATTTCTTTGAAGGTTTCTTCAATCAAAAGGTCGATCTTTGAGTGATACTGCTGCTGTAATTTAAAAAAAAAAGACAATGACGTCTTCCAACTCGGCCAAGGAAAGAGGGGGTGGGGGTGGGGTGAAAACAATGTCTTGTATCACATCAAACACAATTAAAAACTATAATTGGGGAGAACTTCAAATGGAAAACCTTGAACACTACCTCCACACCCAATGGTGTTTTACAATCAGTGCCAGAAAGCTTCCCATGTACACTGTATGGCATTAAGCAGCTAATAGGTCTATTATTTGAATGAATCGAGTTGTAGACCTTATTCAGGCACAGGAATGTGAAGGATACTCTTTTTGTCGGCTTCATTGCAATTAGGGCTGCCATGTGTGTTTTTTTTTTTCTAAAGGCCCGTGCAGTTGGCTGAGTGAAAGGCAAGGAGAAGATTCAATTAATGCAACATTTTATGTCTGACAACTCTCATTCATAAGTCATTTAAGCTGCTCTGTGAAAAAAAAAAAATCGGAGACCCTGATTGTTAACTGCACAAGGGACCGTGTATTCAGATATCAAACAGCAGTTCACTTGGATTCGCTGAATTCTTGCTGACAATAAATATAGTTTAAGATTAAATTAATTTTTTTCTTCTTCTGCCGACCAGACAGAAACAAATTAACAGGTGATACATCGACAAATTAAAGCGTTGCCCGAGGTCTACAATCTTCCTTGTGAATTGCCTGGCTTCAAATTGTTAATATTAATAACTAATCTAAAAGCCTCCATCTTTTGTTACCAACTGCAGCATCATTGTCGGTCTGGTTCCCCCAATAATTTGCAGTGAGTTTTGTTTCTAAACGCTAACCTGCCAAGAGCTGAAGAATGTTATAGAGTCAGGTCGTGGATGCTTTTCACGAGTGGGGATATTGAAAAACTTAATCTACCATTTAACTTCATCTTCCCTCCTCACGTCTAGTGATTGCAAACTATTAAGAGCAGTCTGTACCTTATACGCACACACATTGGTCAACTACTCAGAAGTCATCTCTACTTAACCGTGTCTTTCCAACTGCTGTCAAATCAAAGTTTGTTCATTCAACTATGAATCCATCCTCTGCAATTTTCTCCCCCAAAAACCAGTTTGCTTTTCTACCCCCCACTCTGCAAACCGTTCCCTTCCTGCCTTCAAAAGCCGCCTAAGAACCTTTCATTTAGTTTGTGCCTTTGATTTCCTTGCTGGCTAATACCTCCTTTTCAAGGCTTGTGCCCATTTTTCTGCCTTGTTGAGCACTGAGAAGTTGTTTCTTTTACACTTGGAGCATAATACAAATGCGAGTTGCTGCCTTTTGTTGTAGGTTTACATTCCAAAAGCACAGACCTATGCCCAGTTTTTAAAGATATACTGCTGCCCTATGGCCGAATCTAGACTAACGTCACTCACTCCCTCTCTCCAAGGATGCTGCCTGTCCCACTGAGTTACTCCGGTACTTTGTGCCAAGTCTAGGCGGTTGAGTTTTGTTTAGAGATACAGCACGGAAACAGGCCCCTTCGGCCCACCGATCCCTGTTCACTAGCGCTCTCCTACACACACTAGGGACAATTTACAAATGTTACCACAGCTGCAAGGCAGCAACTTTACCGCTGCGTTACCATGCCGACTGAAACACAACCAACCAACTTTCCCTTCTGTAAAAGGCGAACCTTAGTTCTTCTTCTTCCCGTACAGCATTTACGATGTGAGAATACAGATTTGGAAATTTTATTTTGAGGCTAAGTGCAGAAGAAGCTTCGTAAATTAAGCCATGATATCTGACTAGTTTTAAAAAAATGTATCTTGAATTTTTGCAAGTAGATAAAAAATTCACCTGCACATGTGGTGGAGCAGCGGTAGAGTTGCTGCCTTACAGCGCCAGAGACCCGGGTTTGATCCCGACTACGGGTGCTGTCTGTACGGAGTTTGTACATTCTCCCCCCGTGACCGCGTGGATTTTCTCTGGGATCTTTGGTTTCCTCCCACACCCCAAAGACGTACAGGTTT
Source organism: Okamejei kenojei (assembly GCA_035221665.1). Classification (NCBI taxonomy): domain Eukaryota; kingdom Metazoa; phylum Chordata; class Chondrichthyes; order Rajiformes; family Rajidae; genus Okamejei; species Okamejei kenojei. The sequence goes on along the minus strand of CM069149.1, from coordinate 40,923,458 downwards.
GTAGGTTAATTGGCGGGGTATAATTGTAAATTGACCCGAGTGTGTATCGGGTGGTGTTACTGTGCGGGTATCGCTGGTCGGCATGGTGTCGGTAGGCCGAAGGGGCTGTTTCCGCGCTGGATCTCTAAATTAAACTATACACTAATAGTGATCTTGGTTTGATGTTTGTTTCAACTGTCTATTTCCATATCCATCTGTAACACCCTGAAAAGGGGAGAAGGCAGGAATAGGGAGAAGACAGGAATGGGGTACTGATTGGGGATGATCAGCCATGATCACATTGAATGGCGGTGCTGGCTCAAAGGGCCGAATGGCCTCCTCTTGCACCTATTGTCTACTGTCTATTGAAATGTGGTTTTAGTTTTAGAGACACAGCATGGAAACATGCCCTTCGGCTCACCCCATTCTCCTGCCTTCTCCTTGTATCCTTAGACACCCTGAATAATCAAGAACCTATCAATCTTCGCTATAAAAATACCCCATGCAGTCCGTGGCAATGAATTCCACATATTCACCACCCTCTGGCTAAAGAAATTCCTCCTCATCTCCATTCTAAAGATACGACCTTTTATTCTGAGGCTGTGCCATCTGGCCCCAGCCTCTTCCCACTACTGGAAACACCCCCTCCACACCCAATCTCCCTAGGCCCTATAAATATGATAATAAAATGCAGTTATGAAATGTTGACATTTATCTTATTCTGCAAGTTTTACCTAGGAGAAGAATTAGGCCATTCGACCCATCGAGTCTGCTCCGCCATTTGACCATGGCTGACCTATTTTTTTCCTCTCAACCCCATTCTCACGCCTTCTCCCCGTAACATATGACACCCTTACAAATCGAGTACCCATCAATCTCCGCTTTAAAAATACCCATTGGCTTGGGAGCATAGTCATTTGGTTACAAAATGATAGAAATCAGGGTCAAACAAAAATGAGCGTTTGCGCTACAGTATCTTTGCTCTATAGCTTTCGTGGAAGCCAATTATTATGAACCTGCCTTGGGGTGATACATTTCCAGATCATCTTATCAGAAACACAAAGCATTTGCTTTAGCCTTTCAAAGCTGGAGTTCCCTCCACTGGAACAAAGGAGGACCTGGTATGGTGGTGGGACATCCATGAGGGAGGGAGAACACAAAGGGGGACCTGGCACTTTGTAACTTTGTTAGCCCCCTTTATGTGGTGACTGTTTGCATACGGAAGGTAGACACAAAATGGTGGAGTAACTCTGGAGAGAAGGAATGGGTGACGTTTCGGGTCGAGACCCTTCTTCAGGGTTTTACCTTGGGTGTGTAAAACAAAGAACTTCACTGTGACTTTGTCACATGTGACAATAAAGTAGTCATTCACTCATTCATTAATTCATTAATTCATTCATTAATGAGCTAATACCCAACGCAGTGTATTATTATAAGGAGCAAGTTTCACAAGAATGGATATATATGACATGAATGATAAAATATGGCACTTACCCATTGCTTTCTACTCTTGAACTGGCGACAGGAAACATAAATGGAGAGAACAAACCAGAACACAGAGAAAAGCAAATGGAAAATGATAAAAATTAAAAAAAAATGTCAAGTCAATCTGCAAATCAGGTGTGTTCGTCTTAAAAAATAAAATGCACCATTCTTAAATGATGAACTTAAAAGTGCGACGAGATGAAAAAAAAATTACGAAACAGATCAGACCAACACAACAGGGATAAGCGATAAAAACAAATTATGTTTCATATTTTGTGCCGTGGAAACGGACAATTTTCCACTTTTCACCCCAACAATGTTAAGTATAAGAGGAAGCACCTGCAGTTCCTTCCGACACATTAAATATAAGCAGCGTGGATTACTCCTGTGCTGGGAGACATGTTCTCCTGTTGCCATTGCCCCCACACTTTGTGGATTGAATGACATTGTGCATTGATATATCCATTGGCACTTGCTAAGCATTTGATACTTATTCAAGTTTACACCAATTGGGGGAACAGCACCTCATATTTCGCTTGGGCAGCTCACACCCCAACGGTATGAATATTGACTTCTCTAACATCAAGTAACCATTGCCTTCCCTCTCTCTCCATCCCTCCCCCCTTTTCTGACTAGTCTGAATCCTTTCCTCATTTACATGTTATCTCTGCTTGCTTCGTTCTCCTAGCTAACAATAATGTATTCTACATAGAACCTGATCTCCATCCCCTTTGTCTTGCTTTCACACCTTACACTCCTTATCTCTATATCTGAACTCTGTATCTCCCCCTCCTCCGACTCAGCCCAAAGAAGGGTCTCGACCTGAAATGTCAACCGTTCCTTCTACCCAGAGATGTTTAGTTACTCCAGCATTTTGTGTCTATCTTCGATACTTGTTGAATATTATATGCAAATCAACCAGATTTAATTGACTGAGGGAAAAAAACTGCCGGAGGTAACTCGATTAATGAGGCAGCATCTGTGTGGGGAGAGGGGGAGAGGGGAGGGGGAAATGGACAGACCTCATTTCGAATTGACACCTTTCATTAGACTGATGGAGTAAAGGACAGATGGTTGGTGGAACTTCAAGTGTCCACTTCCCACCACAGGTGCTGCCTGATCCGCAGAGTTTCTCCAGCACTTTGTATTTTGTTCAAGATTGCAACATGTGCAACCTCTGGTGTCCCAGATTTAATTGACATTAGGACTCCCGGTCTAATAGGGCAATTGGCCAGTCATTCACATTAGTGCCGGCGGTTCGGTTAGTTTAGCCCAATTTAGTTTAGTGGTTCGGCGCAGACACCGGCCTTTGGCCCACCAAATCTGCACTGAGCAGCGATCCCTGCACACTAGTCGTATCCTACACATACTAGGGACAATTCACAATTATACCAAGCCAATTAACCTACAAACCTGTATGTCTTCGGAGTGTGGGAGGAAACCGGAGTTCCCGGAGAAAACCACGCAGGTCACGGAGAGAACGTACACACTCCGTACAGACAGCACCCGAAGTCAGGATTGAAGGCGCTGTAAGGCAGCGATTCTCCCGCTGCGCCACCGAGCTGCCCGTTAACAGATGGGAACTGCGACTATATCAGCGCTATAGCTAATGGCTAAAGAAATTCCTCCTCATCTCCATTGTAAAGGAACGCCCTTCCATTCTGAGGCTCTGCCGTCTGGACCTAGACTCACCCATGACTGGAAACATCCTTTCCGCAGCCACTCTCTCTAGGCCTTTTAAATATGATAATAAAATGCTGTTGTAACATGCTGAATTTATCTTATTCTGCAGGTTTTACATAGGAGCCGAAATAGGCCATTCAGCCCATTGAGTCTGCTCCACCAATAGATCATGGCTGATTTATATTTCCCTCTCAACCCCATTCTCCTACCTTCTTCCCGTAATATATGACGCCCTGGTTACCTGGCAAAAGAAATTCCTCCTCATCTCTATTCTAAAGGAACGCCCTTTCATTCTGAGGCTAAGCCGTCTGGCCCTGGGCTCACCCACTACTGGAAACCTCCTCTCCACATCCACGCTATCACAGATAAATTGTCTGGAATTTATTGCGATGGATGCACTGGATCAGTGAGGGGCAGAAGTAGCCACAGAGATTCAATATCACAACTGGTTGACGGCTGTTGGTCCCAGAAGTTGCTAAGACAAGCTGCAGTGGCAATGGGAGAATAAGGCAAGAGAATTGGTCTTAATGTTGGAATCAAGCTCACTCAATGTGCCAAGATCGGTGTCGTCATTTAAAAATCAGTGGGTCAGGTGAGAACGTGGATAGGTCTCATGAGGAAAGGTAGGAAAAGCTTGGCTTGTTTCCACTGGGTTTTCGAACTCTGAGAGGTGATAGACAAATATACATGATCCTGAGAGGTCAAGAGTTAAGAGTTGACAGTGTTTTATTGTGATGCTTCGGGTCGGGAGCTTCCTAAGGCTGATTGTTGGGGGTAGGGGTGGGTGTGGGGGGGGGTGGGAGGAGAAAGCTGGAAGAGATGCGGGGCAGGACATGGTAGGTACTAGGTGAACACAGACAATGGGGAGGGGGGTTTCAATAGGCAGATAGTTGAACAAAGACCAGTAGAAAGAACAGAAGGTGTGAGAGTTGCAAATTGTGAAGCTGGAGGAATGAAAGAAGGTGGAGGGGGAGGGGAGAAATTGGTGTGAGTCCAGGTGGGGCACATGGGGAGGGGAGGGGGGAGGAGAAATAAGGGAGGGCAGGGAGAGAAAGGGGAGGGGTTGAGGTTCTGTCTGTTTTACAGAGGACATTAAGGACTAATGGTTCCTTTATTTAGGCAGGAGTACAGAAAAAAAGGTACTGTACTAATAGGTGGAATGTGCAGGTTATCTTATGGGGAAAGATTGGAAACGTTAGACTTGTTTCCACTGGATTTTCGAAGTCTGAGAGGTGATGACCAAACGTACAAGATCCTGAGAGGTCAAAAGTCAAGAGTGTTTTATTGGCATGTTCTGTCCAGAACAATGAAAGATGTGTTGACAGGTTAAACATGGAGAGGATATTTCCTCCTGAGACAGAATCTAGAACGGGGTTATTGTTTGAATGTAAAGGATACCCTTTTTAAGACAGAGTTGAGGCTATTTTTTTTCTCTGAGAGGGTTGTGTGTCTTTGAAACTATCGTCCTCAAATGAAGGCATACACAGTGTCTTTGAATATTTGTAAGGCAGAAGTAAATAGACCCTAGACAAGTAGTTGAAAGGTTATTAGAGGTAACCTCTTGGTGCACAGGAGGATGAGGGGTGATCGTATAAAGGTGTATAAAATCATGAGAGGAATAGATCGGGTAAATGCACAGATTCTTTTACCCAGAGTAGAGGAATAGAGAACCAGATGACATTGTGAGGAGGGGGGTGGGGGGGGGGGGGGGGGGGGGAATTAAACTTTTTAATACAAAATATGGTGGGCGTATGGAATGAGCTGCCGGAGGAGATAGTTCATTCAGTAACTATTGCAGCGTTTAAGAAACCTTTAGACAGGTGCATGGATAGAATAGGTTTGGTGGCATATGGACCAAACATTGGCCAATGGGACATGTGCAGATGGGGCATGTTGGTCGGTGTGGGCAAGTTGGGCCGAGGGGCCTGTTTCCACACTGTATGACTCTATAGTGAGGACGCAGAGTTGACGAGAGAGACAGACCAGCCATGATCTCAGAGTGATACAGTGTGGGAAAAGGCCCTTCGGCCCAACTCGCCCACACCGGCCAACAATGTCCCAGCTACCCTAGTCCCACTTGCCTGCGCTTGGTCCATCAACCTCCAAACTTGTCCGATCCATGTACCTGTCCAACTGTTTCTTAAACGATGGGATAGTCCCAGCCTCAACTACCTCCTCTCGCAACTTGTTCCATACACCCACCTGTGTGAAAAAGTCACCCCTCGGATTCCTATTAAATCTTTTCCTCTTTTCCCCCTTCACCTTGAACCTATGTCCTCTGGTCCTCGATTCCCCTACTCTGGGTAAAAGACTCTGCGCATCTACCGGGTCTATTCCTCGCAAGATTCCTTATTGAGAGGAGGAGCATAGTAGAGCCATGTTGTAAATGGTTATTTTTAAATCATCGGATTTGTGCAACGTTTGGGTGCGCGACACATGGAATGGCAGCCATAGCAAACACTTGCAGAAACAGCAGAGTGGAAAACACAAGTCATGATTGAAATGATAATCCACAACACAGGCCTACCTCTTGCGCTCCTTCCAAAATGCAGAGTTTTGTCGATTGTTTCTTTGCATCCACAAGCACGTTGAACATTGTACAGACAGAAGAAGGGACACGCAGATCAGTTGATTTGCTCAGCTTCTGCAACTTGGCTTCAAACGCAACTCTTGTTCTGTTTGATGAAAACACAGAGAGCACGGTTATTCAGGGATGACTGATAACTCCGTCAGATTTGATGCAAGGCCAAAGAGTGGAGGATCATGATGCATGCACAGAGTCTTTTACTCAGGGCAGGGAGATCGAGAACCAGAGGTTTATTTAAGGCAGGGACCCAACCTTTTTCATTCCGTTTACCCCTGGCAACTTCAGTAGCACAGGACAATGTTATTGCACTTATTTATGAACAACTAATGATGAACAGACACCGGTAAACCAGAACCAAACACAGTCAGTCAATGAGAAAAAATATGTACAAATCCAGAATCAACAAATCTACCCCCTGGGTAGGCGAAATATACCCCGGGTTGGGAACCTTTGATTTAAGATAAGAGGGACAAGATTTATTAGGAACCTGAGGGGCAACTTTTTCCATGCTGTGGGTGGTGGGCATACAGAACGAGCTGCCAGAGGAGGTCGTTGAGGCAGGTATTATAAAAGATTTAAACCACAGGTACATGGAGAGGAAAGGGTTGGAGGGATATGGGCGAAACGCAGGCAAATGGAGCATTTTGGCTGGTATGGATGAGTTGGACAATAGCACCTGACTCGATGCTTCAATTGCAAATCAATTCCAGTCTGACGAAGGGCCTCGACCCGAAACGTCACCCATTCCTTCCCTCCAGAGGTACTGTCTGTCCCGCTCAGTTATTCCAGCTTTTTTGTGTTTATCTTAGGCTTGTGGAGTTGAGTGATTTGAATGAATAAGTTTATTGGCCAAGTAATCACATACAAGGAATTTGCCTTGGTGCTCCACCCGCAAGTGACAACGCGACATACAGTGACAGTTAGGAATGACACATAAAACATTGGGGTGTGATGTGTTTGTTGTGTGGGATGGGGCTTTACAGGGTGGGGAGGTGGCTGGTGCTGTGGTTGGATGTGCAGGTGCTGCATTGCGGTGTCCATTGTGATGTGGGTGGGTTGTATTATGGCGTGACGGGTGTTATAGGGTTTGGGTCGTGGGGTAGTGCGTGTGGCTTGCAAGCATGTGCACACTATTCCCTGTGGAAAATACAAATAACAATGCACAAAAGGTTTGCCAAATTAGAACGGATGTCTTTGTTGGGCAACAGGACAGGGGAGTAAGGTGATTAAGAATGCATACACGATACTTTACGTCATGAGCTGACTCGTAGAATAAGTGAGCGGGAAGTTTAGTTCAGAGATACAGTGTGGGAACAGGCCCTTCAGCCCACCGGGTCTGTGCCAACCAGTGATCATCCCAGACACTCGTTCAATCCTAAACGTTAGAGCCAACTTACCTGCAAACCTGCGTGTCTTTGGAGTGTGGAAACCGGAGCGCCTGGAGAAAGCCCACACAGTCACAGGAAGAACACACAAACACCCTACAGGCAGCAGCCGTAGTCAGGATGGAACCCGGATCTCTGGGGATGTGAGGCAACACCTCGACCGCTGCGACACCGTGCTGCTCACCCCACCATGTTTACAGAAGCATTGTATACAACACTTAATTAAGGCCACCGCTTTGTATGCTGCTTATATTATCGGTCACTATATGCTGTAACCTGAAATATATGATGGTTACTTAGAGGATGTCATCAAGATGAAAGAAATTTCATAATGAGGAGAGACTGGCTAAACAGGGCTAGAAAATTATTTCTTTGAAACAATAGATAGATTTGACTGAGCAATTGTAAGATTGGGAAAGGACAAGAATAATGGTATTTTTCCCTTGGTAGAGACATATGACCAAAGGGGACAGATTTCAGATAATGTATAGCAGGATTAGCAGAGATATGAGGAAAATCTTAACTCAAATAATCCAAAACTCATTGCTTAAATTGTGGATGCAGGCAAAAAGCCTTTGGTTTTAAAGTCCACGCAGATGAGAACATGATGAGCCATAACCCACAGGACTTTGTGGGGCGGGAGTTGGTAAGTGTGACTCACCAAAATGGATCCTTTTGGGCGGCACAGTGGCGCGATGGTAGAGTTGCTGCCTCACAGCGCCAGAGACCCGGGTTCGATCCTGGCCAAAGATAATAGAGCTCTAGTATCTTTGATCCTGACTACGGGTGCTGTCTGTACAGAGTTTGTACGTTTTCCCCATGACCGAGATCTTCGGTTTCCTCCAACACTCCAAAGACGTACAGGTTTGTAGGTTCATTGGCTTGGTATGAATGTAAATTGTCCCCATTGTGAGTGTAGGATAGTGTTAGTGCGTTTATGTCATAGTAGCAGAATTAGGCCATTCATCCCATCAAGTCTACTCCGGCATTCAATCGTGGCTGATCTATCTTTCCCTCTCAACCCCATTCTCTTGCCTTCTCCCCATAACCTCTGACAGCCGTACTAATCAGTGTGCGGGGGTCGCTGGCCGGCGCGGGCTCGGTGTGCCAAAGGGTCTGTTTCCGCGCTGTATCTCTACAACTAAAACAAAATCCAGCAGTGTAGACATCAAGAACCACATGGTCTCCATGCTGAGCCAAAAATGTCTGTGCTTCACGGATCAACCCTCTGAGCTGTCACTGGAGTTTAGTAATCCAATAAAACAGAAACAAACACTTTTTTTATATACACGTAACCAAGCCTCAGAAGCCTCAGGCTTTCATTAAGTTGTCACTCTAATGCAACCATTCCTTAAGTACATCTATGGGAATTGCAACTGAAAGGATTATATTCCCGAGAGACAAGATTTGCCTTTTGTTGTCATATCTGGGGGGAAGAGAAGAAAGTCTCCAATTGACTTTATAATACGTGGCTTGGTTGACATCATAGATAGACACAAAATGCTGGAGTAACTCAGCAGCTCAGGCAGCATCTCTGGGGAACGTGGATAGGTGACGTTTCGGGTCAGGACCCTTCATCAGACTGAAAGGTAGAATCCATCCATAATGGCCATTGTTGGCTGGGGGAAGATGTGGAACTAGGGAACATCAATGTTTGCAAATACACAGGACTAGATGTTAAAATCCAAGGTGCCAAATATCAATTTACTCCCGATGGTAATGGGAGCCTTCTGCACTCACCTATGCTCCTCCGATGTGTCTGAAGAAGGGTCTCAACCCAAAACGTCACCCATTCCTTCTCTCCAGAGATGCTGCCTGTCCCGTTGAGTTACTCCAGCATTTTGTGTCTACCTTTGATTTAAACCAGCATCTGCAGTTCCTTCCTATACGGTGGAAATAATGGGATGACTAGGGAGCAGGAGGAGGGGGCGGGGAGAGGAGAGCAGGAGGGGGGGGCGGGGAGAGGAGAGGGGAAAATAATGCAGGAGTTGCTTGAAATGAGAGGAATCCACGTTCATACCGCTGGGTTGTAAATGGCCCAAGCAACATGAGAGGCTATTCCTTCATTTTGCGTGGCCTCACCCTGGCAATGGACGTCAGGACAGAAAGGTCAGAATGGGAACGGGAGGGAAAGTTAACGTGTTTGGCAACTGGGAGATTGCGTAGGCCAAGGCGGACAGAGCTTAGGTGTTCGGTGAAATGATCACCAAGTCTACATCAATGGTTTTCCTCATAAAAGTTGATGTGTTTTAAGCTGTTTAAGGAAGAACTGCAGATGCTGGAAAAATCGAAGGTTGACAAAATTTGCTGGAGAAACTGGGCGGGTGAGCTGATGGGAATGTTCCTGTGTTGTACTGTTTGTTTTAAGCTCCACTTTTAGAAAACAAATTCTGGCAATATCGTGTCCCCCCTTTACAATACAAACCAGGGAGGTAAAATGGTATCGCTCAACACCATCTTGTGTGGTGGTGATGGATAGTGGGCAGGCTGGATGCTACGTTGGAGAGTGGAGGAATCAGGCAGATATCGGGGGTGCAGCTTTGTACCTGCACTAAGCTGTCTTTAAGCTGGGAAGAGTACAGAGAAGGTTTACAAGGATGTCGCCAAGGCTGAAGGCCTGAGCTACAGGGAGAGGTTAGGCGAGGTCCTTATTCCTTGAAGTACAAGAGGCAAAAGATCTTATAGAGATGCGTAAAATCATGAGGGGAATTGATAGGGTGAGTACGCAGAGTATTTCACTCACAATAAGGGAATCAAGAACCAGAGCTCCATCCAAGACCAACAACTAGAGAATGGTCCAGAGCGATTATCTACCTCATTGGAGACGCTCAGACTATCTTTAATCTGACTTGAGACACAAAATGCTGGAGTAACTCAGCAGGACAGTAACTTAGCATCTCTGGAGAGAAGGAAGAGGGAGACGTTTCGGGTCAAGACCCTTCTTCAGTCTGATGTCAGGGGAGTGGGCAGTACAGTGATAAAATGTAGTCGAACTTCACTGGACTTTATCTAGCACTAATCATTATTCCCTTTATCATGTATCTACACTGTGGATGGCTCGATTGTCATCATGCATTGTCTTTCTGCCGACTGGCTAACGCATGACAAAAGCTCTTCACTGTACCTCGGTACACGTGACAATAAACTGAACTAGATTAAAAGTTTGGATCCCAGGCTGTGAAGTGTACAGCTATTGCCTGTATCTGCGATGTAATTCTAGTACAGTCAGCCGCACCTACCTTTTCACACAGGCCTCAATCATGTCACTGGCCATGAGTTTGAGTCTTTGGTCCAGATGTTGGGAAAATTCAGGCTCTGGCCAGTGTAGATCATAGACGAACATCTGTAGAGCATCCAGCTTCCAAAAGAGATCCTCAGATGTGGACGAACCATTCCTAAAGCGAAAGAACATTGTGGCTATGAAACCTTTTGCACTGCGATATCACTGAAGGGGGACCAGACATCAAAACAGGGAGGCCACAAGCGGACAACAGGAAAGTTACACACAATACCAACATAGATAGCGGGCAGCATGGTAATATAGTGGTGGAGGTGCTGCCTTACAGCGCCGGAGACCCAGGTTCGATCCTCACTGTACGGAGTTTGCAGGTCCTCCCCGTGACTGTGTGCGGTTTTCTCTGAGATCTTCGGTTTCATCCCACACTCCAAAGACGTACAAGTTTGTAGGTTAATTGACTTGGTACAATTGGCCCTATTGTAGGATACCGTTAACGTGCGGGAATCACTGGTCGGTGCGGACTGGGTGGGCCGAGGGGCCTGTCTCCGCGCAGTATCTTGGCGCCGTGGCTGGCAAAGAGGTCGCGGGCTGATGGGACTGTTCCTGTGTTGTACTGTTGTACCCGAATAATGAAAAGGCTTCTGATGAAGTGACAAACCCATCAAGCCCCATTTAAGTCAGAGCTTCAGTCTCCTCCAGTTAAGAAAGGTAGGCCTGAGTTCTTTCCGCTGCGAGAAGATAAGGCTGTTCGTAGAACTTTTTGTAACTTTGTCGGTGCCAGAAACGTGGTGACTCTTTTGTGTACTGGCTATGTCAAAGTTAAAATCAAACTCATAGTGAGGTCTGCTGAATGGTTTTACCGATTGTATGCAAAAACAAAGAATGTCACTGTACCTTGGTACAAATTACAATAAAGTATCATCATACTGTTCCATAGAAACACGGCATAGGTGCAGGAGTAGGCCATTCGGCCCTTTGAGCCAGCACCGCCATTCAATATGATCATGGCTGATCATCCAAACATCAGTACCCCGTTCCTGCTTTCTCCCCATATCTCTTGATTCCGTTAGAGCCATAAGAGCTACAGTATGTCTAACTCTCTCTTGAATACATTCAGTGAATTGGCCTCCACTGCCTTCTGTGGCAGAGAATTCCACAGATTCACAACTCTCTGGGTGAAAAAGATTTTGCTCATCTCAGTCCTAAATGGCCTACCCCTTATTCTTCAACTGCGACCCCTGGTTCTGGACTCCCCCAACATTGGGAACATTCTACATCTAGCCTGTCCAATCCCTTAAGAATTTGATCTGTTTCTATAAGATCCCCTCACATCCTAAATTCCAGTGACTATAAGCCCAGTCGATCCATTCTTTCGTCATATGTTAGTCCCGCCATCCTGGGAATTAACCTGGTGAACCTGTGCTGCACTCCCACAATAGCAAGAATGTCCTTCCTCAAATGAGACGACCAAAACTGCACACAATACTCCAGGTGTGGACTCACCAGGGACCTGTACAACTGCAGTAGGACCTCCTTGCTCCTATGCTCAAATCCTCTCGCTATGAACTGTGTTCTAACGCAATTACAAGTAGCCACCCTGACGATTTTATTGTCTGGCTCTACATCAAGGGTCGGCAACCTACGGCCCCCGGGCCGAATGCGGCCCGTAACCCAAAATCATCCAGCCTGCTGGCAGATTTTTTTTCCCCGTAATCATCCGGCCCGCCGAGCACCCCAAGTAGCGACTGGGCGCCCCGAGCGCCGAGCTCTGGCTCTCCCGCATTCTGCGCAAAGCCGTCGGCACGGCCGCGCACTTTCTGTGAACACATTTAAGAAAGAACTGCAGATGCGGGAAAAATCGAAGGTAGACAAAAATGCTTGCATGTCTCACCCGCTGAGTTTCTCCCAGCATTTCTGTCTCCCTTCTGTGAACACGTGATTTGATGCCAGCCATCCGGGGCGGGATCCATGTGTACACGTGTCCCGCCATCCGCTCACAGACATGCGTCTCGGCCCCCTGCAGAACAAGGTCGCCAGCCCCTGTTCTACATTATTATTATCTTATTTATTCATTTTAGTTTTAGAGATACAGCGTAGCAACAGGCCCTTCGGCCTACTGTGTCCGCACTGACCAGCGATCCTCGCAGACTAGCACTATCCAACACACTAGGGATGATTTACAATCTTTACCGAAGCCAATTAACCTACAAACCTGTCCGTCTTTGGAGAGTGAGAGGAAACCGGAGCACCCGGGGAACACCCACGGCATCACAGAGAGAACGTGCAAACTCCGTACAGACAGCGCTGGTACCATGGGATGGAATACGAGAACTGAAGACCACAGGAGAAAGGATTGGGCATCTGTTTCCTCGCCTGCCTTGCGTTTCACTATGATCATGGCTGATCTTTCTTTGCCTCACCGTTCCTTCCGTGCCAGTTGATCGTGGGAAATCTCTCGATCTATCAAAATGTGTACAGCTCAACTTTAATTACCTCCTGGTCCCTACAGTCCTCCAGGAGAGAGAATTGCAGAGTAAAGCACAAGGTGGTTGAGAAACTCAGTGGGTCAGGCGACATCTGTGGAGAGAAATGGATAGGCAACATTTTGGGTCGGGACACCTTCTCCAGACTGACCGAAGTAGGGAAGAGAAAAGTGGAAAAGGAGAGAGAGATGGGACAACGCCTGACAAGTGATAGGTGGTGGAAGGAACTGCAGATGCTGGTTTACACCGAACATAGACTCAAAATGCTGGAGTAACTCTGCCGGACGGGCAGCATCTCTGGAGAGAAGGAATGGGAGACGTTTCAGGTCAAGACCCTTCTTCAGACTCCAGAACACCAAGTGCTGGAGTAACTCAGCGGGTCAGGCAGCATCTCTGGGGCATAGAACACAAAGTATTGGAGTGATTCAGTGTGTCTGAAGAAGGGTCCCGTCCCGATCCGTTGCATATGCATTTTCGCCAGAGATGCCCGCTGAGTTACCCCAGCACTTTGTGATCTCTGTTTGATGCAAATGTTCTTCTCAAATTCTGCACGCATTTCACTAACCCGCTTTCTCAGTTCTAAACAACAAATGAATGTTTGTCATTGTGTTCCTTCAGGTCCATTTATTGATGTTGTTCAGAATAAGGAAAAAGGCAAATTAGCCTAAAAATGTTTAGCGTTAGGTAATATATATATATTATGCATTGTGCAAGGTAGAATAAAGGATGTGAGCGAGAGAAAGCTTCAGGGATGTTGAGAAGCAGGTGTTAAGGGATTAAAGGATTAACTTAATGGTCAGGGTTATTTAAACACTAGCTTGAATCATGGACATATCTATGCAGCAATTTACATTTTGGGGAAGAGAGGTGCCTTCCTTTGAATTTATGATTGAAGGTTTGGTTGGGGTTGATATGTGGACTACAGTGCCCCCCACAACAATATCCTGGTTGTTTGGTATTAGTTTATTTATCTCAGCCAAAGACAAAGATGTGGTCAACGATGCTGCCCACATAACTGGTCTACATCTGCTACTTATTTAGACATATGTGGGGCTGCAGATCGCCTGGGAAGCAGTAGAAGTGATCGCCAGGCAGCCATTTAATCAACAGGAGTCGGACTCCCACAAGTGCAAAACCTCCACGGTTTGCAACTCTTGGCATCGCCAATCCACGAGGGCACAGCGGTAGAGTTCCCGCCTTACAGCGCTCGCAGCGCCGGAGACCCAGGTTCGATCCCGACTACGGTTGCTTGCCTGTACGGAGTTTGCACGTTCTCCCCGTGACCGCGTGGGTTTTCTCCGAGATCTTTGGTTTCCCCCCACACTCCAAAGACGTACAGGTTTGTAGGTTAATTGGCTTGGGTTTGCATACTTGGTATAAATGTAAAATTGTCCCTAGGCTCAAGTTAACGTGCGGGGATCGCTGGACGGTGCGGACTCCGTGGGCCGAAGGGCCTGTATCCATGCTGCATCTCCAAACTAAACTATTACACCACGGATTCAACATCAGATCTTGTTGTGTATTGAAAGGACATGGATCATATAAATTGCATGCAACTGCAGGTTATTTTAACTAATCGCTGTTAGTTATAGCTATGGATTTTATTTCTTCCCTTAGTATGCACCAGGGTAGCTGGTAGAACCGCTGCTGTCAGTGACCCAGCTGGTAGAACCGTGCCAGTGACCCAGGTTCGAGCCTGACCGCAGCTGCTGTCTGTACTGGCAATGGTTGGTTCTAGTCGTAGGTTCTATTGATGTCCCGAATAGTCACCAATTGTTCTTTGTTTCTCAGGTTCCCTGCACTGCAATACAGCTGGTAGAGTCACTGCCTCAAAGCGCCGGAGACCCGGGCTCAATTCTGACCTCCAATGCTGTCTGCGGGGAGTTTGCACGTTCTCTCTGTGACTCCATGGGTTACCTCCGGGTGCTAAGGTTTCCTGACGCAACCCAAAGCCCTGTGGCCTTGTAAAATTGCCCCCTAATGTGCAGGGAGTGGATGAGAAAGTGGGATAACCTAGAACTCGTGTGAATGGGTAATCGATGGTAGGTGAAGACATTGTGGGCCAAGGGGCCTGTTTCCCTGCTGTATCCCTAAACTGAACCGTGTACACACGAGAAACATTCACCCACCTGGAAATTGACGCAAAAAGCTGGAGTAACTCAGCGGGACAGGAGAGAAGGGATGGGTGACGTTATCTCGACCCATTCCTTCCCTGCCGAGATGCTGCCTGTCCCGCTGAGTTACTCCAGCCTTTTGTGTCTTTCTTCAGTTTAATCCAGCATCTGTAGTTCCTTCTTTCACAGCCCACCAGGAAGTCTGTTTCTAAATTATATTCACGCCACTGGCTGGGAGTTTACAAAAATGTTCATCTTTATAGATGCTGAAATGATGGTTCAATTCTGATCATATGCAGAATATCACTTGACATTTTACTTTCCTACAATAAAAAGTATTTCATTCAAACGTTCATAAGTTGTAGGAGCAGAATTAGGCCATTCGGCCCATCAAATCTACGCCATTCAAGCATGGCTGATCTATCTTTCCCTCTTAACCCCATTCTCCCCACTCTCCCGCCTTCTTCCCACAACCTCGGACACCCGTACTAATCAAGAATCTATATATCTTTGCCTTAAAAATATCCATTGACGGCCTCCACAGCCGTCTGTGGCAATAAATTCCTCAGATTCACCACCCTCTGACTAAAGAAATTCCACCTCCTCTCCTTACTAAAGGTACGTCCTTTTATTCTGAGGCTAATGCCCCTGGTTCTAGACTCTAATTCCAATTAAACATGTGATGATAAACCTATGTGGGAAATTTACAGAACTAGTATGTCGACATAAATAGGACATAATTACTCCACTCCAAGATAAATTGAAAGCACTAAACAATTGGTCCCAACACTCTTGCCTTCAGCACCCACCCACTACAAACACATGGCAATAAATCACAAAGCTCGTTGTGTCTTCTTAACTGACCCTGTGGGTCAGATTCCCATTGGATCAGTCGATGACAATCATTTGTGGATAGAGCTTGAATCCAGAAGGAGGCACCATCTAAAGATCACTAGTTTACTATTAAAGTCGGCCAAAAGCTCCCTTAGGGAAACTGAGTTAGCAAGAACAATTCTTCCAAGTGCCACTTAACCCTGTACAGCTGCTTAACCCTAGGCACCTGGGGCTTGCTGAAATAGCACAGACACTTTTGCACTGGTGGAAGACAGCATTGGTTCTTGCTTCTGAATTGGGTCTGAAGAAGGATCTCGACCCGAAAGGTCACCCATTCCTTCTCTCCAGAGACGCTGCCTGTCCCGCTGAGTTACTCCAGCTTTTTGTGTCGATCTTTGGTTTAAACCAGAATATGCAGTTCCTTCCCACACATTGGTTCTTGAGTGACTGGGCATTTTAGAGTCATACAGTGTGGAAACAGGCCCTTTGTCGAACTTTCCCACACTGACCAACTTGCCCCATCGACAATAGTCCCACCTGCCTGCATTCGGCCCAAGTCCCTCTAAACCTATCATGTTCCTGTCTAATTGTTTCGTAAACATCACGATAGTCCCTGCCTCAACTACCTCCACTGTTTGAATCGGATGTTTTATAGCTAGACAGTTACGTTATCAATATGTAGGAAGGAACTGCAGGTGCTGGTTTATACCAAAGATATATACACAAAGTACTGGAGTAACTCGGAGGGTCAGGCACAGGTGACGTTTCGGGTCAGAACCCTTCCTCAGATGGAACCCTTCTCCAGTCTTATGAAAGGTTCCAACCCAAAAACGCCACCTGTTTCTTGGCTCCAGTTAAATGATCAAAGTGGATGAAAGAGGCGTTTTGTGTCGATCTTTGGTTTGATACCAAAATTATGGATTGTCTAGAAAGTTTAATAATTCTTCACCATAGCTATTTATCCATTTCCTTGTTAGAACTAGGTTATCTAAATGTGAGAAGATCACGACCACTCTGTATATTTCTTTTATCCACCCTCTGCCACTATATTACAGAGAATGCGATCGTTCCAAAGTCTATGTGTCAGAGGAAGAATTTTTGGACAGACTGTAAAAACAGTTTACCATGAAACAGAAATTGGTGCAACGAGTCAAATAAAATAATTTCAGACGAGTTTGATATTCTTCAGAGTGCAAATTATCCCGGGCAATGTTTTCGTATAAACCACTTGATGCACTCCTATCAAGTTCCTATTTCCATTATTTTAATGGAAGCATTAGGCCATTTATTTTCAATGCATATGTTCAAATAATGGAGCAAGGAATTTGATACCACTACATTAAAAGCTCAGACGATTATATTGTTCATGGTGATTTCCAGATCATATTGTTTAAATCTGCACTGTGGAGGGTCACAGAGCGAAGTACGTTCATGTTATTTGGCGAAGTTTGGTTGACTAGAGTGTATGACAAGACAGTCCATGATAGTGTAATCCACTTTAACATCACAAGAATTTTAATGGAGATAGAGTTCGGGGATAGGGCCAGTGTACACCTGGAACAGGGATTGTTCGACGCTCCCTGCAAAGAGGCAGGATAGCTGGGGCCCATACGGGTGCCCATAGCCACGCTTTCATTTGGAGGACTTGGGAGGAGAAGTTGTTAAGGGCAGGGGCGGAAAACCAAGGGGGGCCACAGGGGACACGTCCCCTCCATGTTTTGAAAGGTGGGGGACACCCCCCCCCCCCCCCCAAGTTTTCGTGATCCGGATTTTAAAATCTCCACTTTCCGCAAGACAGTGGAGGTGGGACTGCTGATCGAGGGCGCCGATTGGACGAGAGAGACGTTGGTCAGCAGGCAATGGGGCGGGACACGATGATTCAGCGCGATCATTGGAGGAGGGAGGAGTGGGGGGGGTTGGGTGGGACTGAGGATAGAGTGCGGTGATTGGAGGAGGGAGACGCGGCACAGACCTGCGCCTCATCCACAGCCAGGATCGATCCCGGCCGGGTCTCCGGCGCTGTCCCGTCCCCACCCGAGTGCCCCCCCCCCCCCACGGGTGGCCAGAGAGGTCAGGAGTCAGACAGGAGCTGTACCCCCTGGCCCACAGCCAGTGCAGAGAAGCAGCGCTAAACCCAGCTCACTCTGCCTGTCCCGCCAGGTCAACCTGCCTGCGCTAGCGGGAAATATGGGCAGCGCGGAGAAGCAGCGCTGGTGTCCCGTCAGTCCAGTAAGGGCTGTAGGTTAACCCGGCGAGACAGGCAGAGTTGAGCTGCTTTTAACGCTGGATTGAGCCTCTGAAGCCGTGTGTGTGTGTGTGTGTGTGTGTGTGTGTGTGTGTGTGTGTGTGTGTGTGTGTGTGTGTGTGTGTGTGTGTGTGTGTGTGCGTGTGTGTGCGTGCACGTGCGTGCGCGGCCACCAAAGAATTGTGTCCCCCCTGTCCCCTCCATGTTTTGATAGCGAGTTCCGTGCCTGTTAACTTAAGTGTGAGGACCAGCTCCTGCTAGGGTGTTAGTAGAGGGAAATTGGATGGTTCTGCGGTCGAGGAAGAAACGGAGGGCTTCAAGGCCTTCGTGGTGGGGGATGGAGGTGTAGTGTGACTGAACGTCCATAGTAAAGATGAGGGACTCTGAAGCAGGGTCTCGACCTGAAACGTCACCCATCCCTTCTCTCCGGAGATGCTGCCTGTCCCGCTGAGTTACTCCAGCATTTTGTGTCGGTTTTTGGTTTAAACCAGCATCTGCAGTTCCTTCCTTCACGAGAATTCGAATACATTGAGCACAACAATCATCCATTTTGATTTAAAACTGCAGCTTATTTTAATGGTTATCCCTCCTGAAAATTAAAACAGCTCCATGTTACCAGGCCTGCAACCCATGTTAAATTTACTGATTGGAAACATAAGTGCTCATCCTTTCCCCATGACGATCACCTCACTTTAAATAACTTTTTATTCAAGAATTGTTGGTAATGAATCCCGATCCTATATGGAACTACCCCTTTATCCTTACACTGTGACCCCTGGTTTTGGACACCCCCAACATCGGGGACATTTTTCCTGCATCTAGCCTGTCCAATCCCTTAAGAATTTTATATGTTTTAATGAGAGTCCCTTCTTCAGTCAGATGAAGGGTCTGAAGAAGGGTCTCGACCCGGAACGTCACCTATTCCTTTTCTCCGGAGATGGTGCCTGACCGGCCAAGTTACTCCAGCATTTTGTTTACACCTATAGAAACATAGAAACATAGAAATTAGGTGCAGGAGTAGGCCATTCGGCCCTTCGAGCCTGCACCGCCATTCAATATGATCATGGCTGATCATCCAACTCAGTATCCCATACCTGCCTTCTCTCCATACCCTCTGATCCCCTTAGCCACAAGGGCCACATCTAACTCCCTCTTAAATATAGCCAATGAACTGGCCTCCACTACCCTCTGTGGCAGAGAGTTCCAGAGACCCACCACTGTGTGTGAAAAAAGTCCTTTTCATCTCGGTCCTAAAGGATTTCCCCCTTATCCTTAAGCTGTGATCCCTTGTCCTGGACCTCCCCAACATCGGGAACAATCTTCCTGCATCTAGCCTGTCCAACCCCTTAAGAATGTTGTAAGTTTCTGTAGGATCCTCTCTCAATCTCCTAAAATTCTAGAGAGTATAAACCGAGTCTATCCAGTCTTTCTTCATAAGACAGTCCTGACATCCCAGGAATCAGTCTGATGAAGAAAGACTGGATAGACTCGGTTTATACTACCTTCGGTGTATACCAGCAACTGCAGTTCCTTCCTGAACACGTAAAGATTCAGTACAGCTAACACCTTAGACCCTTGAAATGTAAAATTGTAAATGCAGCCCTCTGCAACTTTTTTTAAGAATATGAGGCACACAACCTGCATGTGGGAAATGGCTACAGGAGAGGAACACACATGGGTTGTATTCTGGAACAGGGAATTGAGAACTAATTAGAGTATTGAGTTTTTTTTAACCTCATATGTAATGAGCTTATTGTCCCTCGTGTCAGCGATCAATCTTTGTGTTGACAAACATACTAAGAGTTTGCCCAAACTTTTGTCGGCTTATAAACATTGTGAAAACAATGGAAACCTAAATCCCCCAAAATGAACTGAAACCTATTCAGCAAGGGATCAGCAAAATACAATTGCTAACCACACAGATCCAGATTTGTGTAAGGAAATATGAAGCAATCAATTTCCTCGCAAGGACAGCGTGCAAAGAAGACAAAAGGCACATACCAAACATATGCACACACATTCAGAGTCATGTTCTTCACAGTGAAAGAAGGATACCTGATAGTTCTAATTGGCAGACATCACAGATATCATATGACAACAGGTGATTGGCAACTTCTACAAGACAGATACCGTGAATTTTCTTTTAGTTAACCCTACCTCCTATTGGGGCTGGTCACTACAATGTCGCGATTTGTGAATTACTTAAGAATCGCCCCAATAGTGGCTCCAGCATCTGCAGCGTGTGCAGGAAGGAACTGCGGATGTTAATTTC
The DNA here is from genome assembly GCA_035221665.1 of Okamejei kenojei. Classification (NCBI taxonomy): domain Eukaryota; kingdom Metazoa; phylum Chordata; class Chondrichthyes; order Rajiformes; family Rajidae; genus Okamejei; species Okamejei kenojei. Next base: position 40,903,153 of record CM069149.1, on the reverse strand, counting down.
CACCGGAGATGGACACAAAGTGCTGGAGTAACTCAGCGGGACAGGCAGCACCTCTGGAGAGCAGGAATGGGTGGCGTTTCGGGTCGAGACCCTTCCTCAGACTGAGAGTTCGGGAAAAGGGAAACGAGAGATATGGATGGCGATACTGAGCAATATCGAACAAAGAAATGGAAGATAGACGTAAAAAGCTGGAGTAACTCAGTGGGTCAGGCGGCATCTCTGGAGAGAAGGAATGGGTGACGTTTCGAGTCGAGACCCTTCTTCAGACTTGAAGAAGGGTCTCGACCCGAAACGTCACCCATTCCTTTTCTCCCGAGATGCTACCTGACCCGCTGAGTTACTCCAGCTTCTTGTGTCTATCTTCGGTTCAAACCAGCATCTGCAGTTCCTTCCTGCGTATATACTACAGATGCTGGAAACATTATAGGGGCGATTCTTAATTAATTCACAAATCGCGACATTGTAGTAACCAGTTCCAATAGGAGGTAGGGTTAACTTAAAGAAAATTCACGGTATCTATCTTGTAGAAGATCTGCATTCACGGTATCGATCTGCAGTTCCTTCCTACACAAAGAAATTGAAGATATGCCTAAAAGTAATGATGATCAAGGAGGCATCCGTTGTTCGCTGTGGGCTAGGTGAAAAATGAGTTAAGGGCCTGTCCCACTTACACAACTTTTTCGGACGACTGCCGGCACCCGTCATATGTCATGACAGGTCGGCGAAAATTTTCAACATGTTGAAAATCCAGCGGCGACCAGGACAAGGTACGGCTCTTTGGGCGACTAGTCACGACCGTACAGGCTTCACCCCGCGACACGACGCCTGTATGGGCGTGAGTAGTCTCCTCAGTCGCCCAAAGAGTCGTAGCGTCTTTCTGGATGCCGCTGAATTTTCAACATGTTGAAAATTTCCGCCGACCTGCAACGACCTATGACGGGCGCCGGCAGTCTCCGAAAAAGCCGCGTAAGTGCGACAGGACCATAATACTGTCGGATTTTTGGTTTCGGACCTCTCTGCTGTTGTTGGGTAGGGAGTCTGGTCCACAGAACGCAAGCCAACAAACCGGTGAGCAGGCCGCCAAGTTGTTTCAAACTCTTGCATTATGCATGGCGCTGGCTGTGAGAGGTAGCATCTTCTAATTGCAAGCAGCCCCACAGTTTTGATTAGTTATCAACTGTGCAGGAAGTGTTTGCAACAACTAAATTCCTTCTTGCAATTATGTGAAACATCTGTACAGAAAGGCAACAAGCCAAAATTTTAGCATTCAGGGATTATTGTCGACTTTTTCTAATACCATGAAATCACCGATCTTTTTGTTCCTTTCAGTTCTTTTTGCTGCAACTGAAATATTTGCACCACATTGACACGGTATTTTTCGAAAATTCATGTTGATCACCAGCCAATCCAGTCGAAAGCCTTTGGCTCAATTTTATTCAAACTAAGAAATAAAATGTTTCGCAACTGTTGGAAGGCAGTGATTTGTTTGTCAGGCTGGTTGGGGCTTGAATCTGAACAGGGAGCAACACGCAAAATTAGGACTACATTTATAAATCTGTCTAAAGAGGGCAGGCTTTGCACATTCACCCTGTTATGCATCGCTGTGAGCAGCTTGATTATTATCGGTTTAGTTTACTGCCACAGGCACAGCTGGGGTGGGACACTGCAACCTTCACGTGGTCCACCCTGTTTCGACTAATGCAATCAACACGACATGCGCACACAAATAGATCAAATAGAACAAGTTGACCTACAACTTTAAGGGTCTGTCCCACTTAGGCGACTCTTTAAAGCCCTGTCCCAGTGTACGAGTTCATTCCAAGAGCGCTCCCGAGTTTGCCCTGAGTCGAACTCGGAGATTTACGGTAATGGCCACTCGGGGCTCTCGTGGACATTTTTCATCATGTTGAAAAATCTTCACGAGTCTTCCCGTGCTTACCTGCCGTTAGCGAGTCTTCCCGAGTACCTGCCGTTAGCGGTACTGGCCGCTAAGAGACGTCCCCGAGCTCCGACGTACCCGCTACGTTCATTCTCCGTGTTTACTACGAGTTTGATTTTTTTTTTAAACTCGGGAGAGCTCTTGGAATGAACTCGTACCGTGGGACAGGGCTTTAAGGCGACTGCCAGGAACTAGTTTTAATGGAAATCACACACGACACCTGGCGACAACCTACGACAGCACCTATGACAACCAACGACAACCTACGACAGCACCTATACGACAACCTAGGACAACTGACGACAACCTACGACAGCACCTATGACAACCTACGACAACCTACGACAGCAAAATCGTCGCTGCTGTCACCGAACAATTTTCAGCATGTTGAAAATTTTGAGGCAGTCGCCTGTAGTCACCCAAAAAATTGCCTAGGTGGGACACGCCATTAAGGCTGTGCACGCCATACGCAAAAAGAAGTGAAAAGCGTTTGTCGTGTGCTAACCAGCCAGCAGATGGACAAAATGCATAGGATGGAACTGCAGATGCTGGTTTAAACCAAAGATAAACACAAAATGCTGGAGTAACTCAGCGGGGCAGGCAGCAACAGCTAACACTGGCCTGTTTCCTTTATCATCATTATGTTTTTGCATATCTTTCATTCATTTGTTCAATATCTCGCTACATCATTGTCTATATCTTTCGTTTCCCTTTCTTGTGACTCTCAGTCTGAAGAAGGGTCTCGACCCGAAACATCACCCGTCCCTTCTCTCCAGAGATGCTGCCTGTCCTGCTGAGTTACTCCAGCATTTTGTTTCTATCAGTGGATAGACAATACACAATTACTATTGAGCCATTCACAGTATACAGATACATGATAAGGGAATAATGTTTTGTGCAAGGTAAAGCCAGCAAAGTCCGACCAAAGATCAGGCGATAGGAGTTCAGCACTGCTCTCTGGTTGCGGTAGGATGGTTCAGTTGCCTGATAACAGCTGGGAAGAAACTGTCCCTGAAACTGGAGGTGTGCTTTTTCACACTTCAATACCTTTTGCCCGATGGCATTACATCCTGAACTGACTTTTTCTTGCAGACTGTTTCAGCATAGATGCATGTAGTTGGCACTTTTAATTGGCCATTATCAAAACGAACATGTTTTGGCACACCAGACATGCAGTGTGTAAAACAGTGACACCACTTATCAAATTCAACTCCCTGTGTACTTCATCTAGCTAGTTAGATTTTCACTATTTGTTTCCTTTTTGAAGACTTTGATGCCTGACTAACTCATTATTTAGTTATTCATCATCATCATCGTTGAAAACATTAGCGACGCAGTGGTGCTGGTTTCCAACGGGAACGGTTGACGGAAGCACCACGCATCTCTGTCCTCCAGTTCCTGCGGACCTCCGCCGCTGGAAATATAGGGTTTTGGTGTGCGTCTGCTTTATCATCATTCCTTACGATGCTGTGTACGACAGTGATCGCAACTCGACTGAAGTGTGGATGGCCGTTGGCTCATCTGCCCTTTGACAGGAGTTGTTTTTGGTCCTGCTGGGGGTCCAGAGCCCCCCCCCCCTCGCCTGGCAAACCTGGTGGGGAGACGGTTTAGTCGCCGGCTATCCGACCATGGAGCAGGTAGCACGGGATTACATGGTACCCGTGGCGAGGGGAACTCCCCCGACCTGACTTAGTTAGAATTTGACTTTATTTTACATAAACGCTATTCCCTTTATCCTGGATCCGTGCACTGTGGACAGTTCGATTGTCATCATGAAAAGTCTTTCCCCCGACTGGATTGCTCGCGACAAAAATTTTTTCACTGTATTTGTAGGAAGGAACCGTAGATGCAAAATGCTGGAGTAACTCAGCAGGTCAGGCAGCATCTCTGGTGAAAAAGAATAGTGACGTTTCGGGTCGAGACCCTTCTTCAGACCCAGATCAGTCCGAAGAAGGGTCTCGATCTGAAATGTCACCTATTCCATTTCTCCAGAGATGCTGCCTGACATGCTGAGTTACTCCAGCGTTTTGTGTCTAGCCTTTCATGGTACCTCGGTACACGTGGAGAATGGGGATAAGAGGGAAAGATAGATCAGCCATGATTGAATGGCGGAGTAGATTTGATGGGCATAAAGGCACACCAGCACCTCTATGTTCTTAGAGGTTTAAAGGATTGGCATGCTAACAAACAACAGCAGATGCACCGTAGGAAGTATCTTGGCTGGATGCATCATTGGCTGATACAGCTCAGAGACATTGAGCATGAGCATGCAGAGAGTGGTGGACCGAGCCTGGACCATCACGAGCACAGCCTTCCCCATAATCGGCATGGTGGCGGAGAGCTGGAGTTGCTGCCTTACACTGCCAGGGACCTGAGTTCAATCCCGACTACGGGTGCTTGCGTGTACGGAGTTTGTACGTTCTCCCCGTGACCGGCGTGGGTCTCCTCCGAGATCTTCGGTTTCCTCCCACACTCCAAAGACATACAGGTTTGTAGGTAAATTGGCCTGGTATAAATGTAAATTGTCCCTAATGTGTGTGTGTGATCATATTAGTGCATGGAGATCGCTGGTCGTTGTGGACTCGATGGGCTGAAGGGCCTGTTTCCACCCTGTAGCTCGAAAACTAAAACTAAAGCAATCAAGCATCTGCCTCTTGAAGGCTGCATCTATCATCAAGAATCTAGACCATTCAAGCCATTCCCCCTTCTCACGGCTAATATTGGATAGGATCTACAGAGGCCTGAAGTCCCACATCACATCACAGCTTCTTTCCGACAACTATCAGGTTCTTAAACTGGCCTTCGCAACTTCTAACCTACCTCAGCGTATATTAGGCCTCATTTGGAGCTTCCCCTAGATCATCAAAGATCAAAATATTTTTGCCTGTTCCTGTAAATGGCTGTGGACGGCTCGATTGTAATCATGCATTGTCTTTCTGCTGACTGGTTAGCGCGCAACAAAAGCAATTTACCTCGGTACATGTTACAATAAACTAAACTGGACAGGCATGGAAGCTCCTTCTTGGTAACACACTTCTAGAGAAGATCAAAATGTCATGGTAGCCTTTTTCTTTTGCTCTACAAAGTGCAAAATGGAAACGAATTGGAGCCTCTCTGAGAGTCAAGGTGAAACTGGTCCATTTTACAATGGTAGATATGTCAAGTAAATGTCTCTAAAGTGAAAATCAGTCCTGTCCTTCAATCCGTTCTTCACACAACTGGGTATTGAATTATTTCAATTTCAGTATAAAAATGGGAACAGTCAAACTATTTCATTTCATTTCTATTCTACTCTCAGTAGCTTTTGCATGCACCACTTCTTCGATAAACAGCAAGCGATTATCTATTTACGTCCAAGTGCACATAAGCCACAGAGACTCAAGCACGAGCTGAAACACATTAGCCTGTGCCACACTTGCAGACCAAACATGCACTTTAGCTACAACAAAGAAACATACACAACATGCAAGCTTCGCGAGCAAGAGGCTAGGCAATGCTGTCGTATACACACGTGGAATCGCATAAGGAAGCCATCCAAGATGATGGGGAAAAGCTGGGCATTTGTGGAAGGTTAAGAGGCAGACTTGGGACCTTTGGTAGGCTCACGTTAACAAGGTTACTGGTGAGGTTCCTGTGGGAGAGAGAACCAGGACAAAAATCAGAGACATCAAACTGTAAGAATTAAGTGACAATGATGTCCAATCGATGCTGTGGAGGTGTGCGTGCTCTCCACTTCAGGTGACCAGTTGCCTCTTCATAATAACGTGACTCGCCTCCAATTTAAATGTTGCTTCGATTATTTGAGCAAAGACATGCAGACTGTCAGAAGACACCACCTTATAAGAGAGGGGAAAACCCACGTCATAATGGTACACTTGGTTTCTTGGTCCTCCAAAATATTCCAAATGGAATTTAACACAGTTTACCTTGATGATTATGGATCTCCATAACGGATTTTGTTTATTGTCATTCTCTTGTCACTTTCACATCGATTTCAAATCATTTTAAATGAAAGTATTAAGTGGCGGCACGGTGGCGCAGCGGTGGAGTTGCTGCCTCACAGCGCGTGCAGGGCCAGACACCCGGGGACGATCCCGACCACGGTGCTTTGTCCCGTACGGAGTTTGTACGTTCTCCCCCGTGAGCGCGTGGGTTTTCTCTCCGAGATCTTCGGTTTCCTCGCACCCTCCAAAGACATACAGGTTTGTAGATTGATTGGCTTGGTATCAATGTAAACTGCCCCTAGCGTGTGTAGGGTAGTGTTAACGTGCGGGGATCGCTGGTCGGCACCCACTCAGTGGGCCGAAGGGTCTGTTTCCGTGCTGCATCTCTAAAACAAAGCTAAACTAAGGGTCCCCGATGTAATATCAGCGTGATACCACCAATGCAATTTTAAAGCAATAACAATTCTAAAATCTAACCAAGAAAACACAGCATCATAAATACGCAGATGATATATTTGCCCCCTTCGCATTTTATGTTGATGTATATGTGATAAGTTATAATGCTAAGTAGGAATCAATGTCTAAAATTCCTTTTCACTGCACTATCATTTGGATTTCATAGAGTATGCAAGAAATGGGTTGGCATCTAGAAATTATGAATCTTAAATAAACAATAAAACAATAAAAATCTAATAGCCATCTTTCCTTGCTGATTTTGATTATCAAAAGTAAAGTTAACAGCTGTGTCACTGTGTGCAATGCTCCACTTAATCATTTTGTTTTCAAGTAACGCATGAGGAGGGAAGAATATTAATCTATGGCATTATTGGAAAAGACAATTAAGTGCTTGTTATTGTAGAATTCATACATTGTGAAACAATATTCCAAAGATATGAAGTTACACTGACCACCCTTTAAAATAGTGCCTCAAAGACTGCGAGGATATTAATGTCCCTACACTCAGGCCTTCTTATCTTTTATATCTTAATACTGTTGGAAGGAATCAAAACTCTTGAGCTCTAGGGGCTAGTGGAGTCAAGGGATATGGGGAGAAGGCAGGCACGGGTTATTGATAAGGGACGATCAGCCATGATCACAATGAATGGCGGTGCTGGCTCGAAGGGCCGAATGGCCTCCTCCTGCACCTATTTTCTATGTCTATGTTTCTAAAACGTGAAAACAAGCATTTTACCAAAGGTCGCTATTCCAAACACCCTTTGTGTTCTCTCCATGTGTGAAAACTTTGTGTTGGGTCAATTGGAATCCTCTAATTAAGTTCCTAACATAAAGCACACTTTGGGGCGGCACGGTGGCGCAGCGGTAGAGCTGCTGCCTTAAGGGCCTGTCCCACTTTCCCGAGTTATTCACCAATTCTCCCGAGTTTTCAAACTCGCAGAATGTTCGTAACAAGCCCATAGGAGGCCGTAGGAGTCTGTGGATAAATCGTAGCTGCTTGTTATCCCACCGTAGGTACTTGGAGCATCAGGTAAGTCGGGACATTTTTTCAGCATGATGAAAAATGTCCACGAGTAAAAGAACAGCCCTGAGTACCTACGGGTGGCATAACGAGCCGCTACGATATATCCACGGACTCCTACTGCCTCCTGCGCACTCGCTACGGATATTCTGCGAGTTTGAAAACTCGGGAGAATTTGTGTATAACTTGGGAAAGTGGGACAGGCCCTTTACAGTGCCAGAGACCCGGGTTCGATCCTGTATGGAGCAGGTGCTGTCTGTACGGAGTTTGTACGTTCTCCATGTAAGATGCGTGGGTTTTTTTCTGAGCGCTCAGGTTTCCTCCGACGCTCCAAAGATGTACAGGTTTGTTGGTTAATTGGCTTTGGTAAAATAGTTAATTGTCCCTCGAGTGTATGTAGGATAGTGCTAGTGTGTGGGGATTGCTGGTCGGTGTGGAATTGGTGGGCCGAAGGGCCTGTTTCCGCGTTGTATCACTGAAATGAAACTAAATTCCCTGCATGTGGCTATCTGCTGCAAAAGCCTCTTAACACCACTACCGTATCTGCCTTCACTTACAAATCTGCCAGCCTGTTCTGGGCATCCATCAACCTCTCTATAATAAAACCTCGCAATGCTCATCTCCTTTAAACTTTTCCCCTCACATCACCTTTAAACTTTGCCTCTCTCATCTTTAAACTCTCTATCTCCACGCTGTATCTCTAAACTACCGGCACACTCGTGAGTGATCGTGACTTGGTGCAGAGTGTCTCTGTTTATTACAGATCCACACTTTAACAAGGAACCATAGCATACAATCCTATATCTAACCCTGAACCAACATACAGGCATCATTCCGATAAGGAAAATCTTTGAACAGATGCATCTCCGGGAACTTACTTTACAGGTTGCCATGTTTCTTGTTCAAAGCTTTTATGAATGGACTGGGCGATCGCCGACTCCATCAGGTCAATGTAACGTACCACCAGAGGAATAAATAATTCTTGCAAATGTGTGTGATATTTCCCATTGTTCAAAAGCGCTATGGAAAAAAACAAAGTGCGTGAAATTAATTACATTGCAGATTTGTGAACAAGCATTTATGATGCAAACACAATTTGTAACTTAAGGGTGGTGGGTATACGGAACAAGCTGCCAGAAGAGGAAGTTGAGGCAGGTACTATTGCAACATTTAAGAGATCTTTGGACAGGTGCATGGATAGCATAGATTTAGAGGGTTAAGGGGTAAGTGCGAGCAGGTGGGACGAGTGTAGATGGGACATGTTGGTCGACGTGGGCAAGCTGGGGCACAGGGCCTGTTTCCATGCTGTATGACTATGACAACTGGATCTATGTTCTCCTCCCCAGCTAGCCTCTGCTGTGGGGTTCCATCCTTGGCCCCATTCTCTTCTCCCTGTATATGCTCCCCTTAGGCCAAGTCATTGAAAGGCACGGCATTTCCTTCCATTGCTACGCAGACAATACACAACTGTACCTCCCCCTGAAGCCCAAAAAACAATCAAATCTGCTTAACCTTACCCGCTGCCTCGAGGATATAAAGTACTGGATGGCCCAGAACTTCCTCCAACTAAACGAGAGTAAGTCTGAGGTCATCCTACTTGGCCCCTCGGACTCAATCAAAATGATAGCAGGCAGCCTTGGAAGCCTTACCCCATTACTCAAACCTCACGTCAAAAACCTTGGCGTGATATTTGACTCAGCACTGAAGTTTGACAAACAAGTCAATGCCGTGGTAAAAGCTAGCTTCTTCCAGCTTTGGACGATAGCTAAAATAAAACAATTCCTCCAGTTTGATGACTTCGAAAAGATCATCCATACATTTATCTCCTCCCGCCTAGATTACTGCAACTCCCTTTACACTGGCATCAGCCAATCTTCCCTGTCCCGCCTGCAACTGGTCCAAAACGCCGCAGCGAGACTCCCGAAAAAGGGACCACATCACCCCGATCCTGACCTCCTCCACTGGCTCCCTGTGCGGTTCCGAATTAATTTAATGCTCCCTTTGTCTACAAAGCCCTCAATGGGCTTGCACCCACGATTAAAAGTCTTCTCACCCACTACACCACCTCCAGGTCCCTTTCAGGGGCGACCGCGCCTTTGCTAGCTCCAAACGGCATCCTCAAAATATACTTTATCGAATGTAACCTTGCGGCATCCGACATTTTCCTGTACAATAGATCAATAAGTTTAGCCATTTTCCCCTTTTTCAGTCCCCCACGTGCCACAATGGCGTGGGATACCTTTCCCTTATATTGAGGGGCGTTCTCCACCATACCTACCCCTCTCCAGCAGCGGAAGGGCCTTAGACTGTGGCCCTCCCCCACCGAGCCTTGGCGTTGGCTGCACCGAGCTTCAGTGCGTCCCTCAGCACGTACTCCTGCAGTCTGCAGCGGGCCAGTCGGCAACATTCCCCGACGGACATCTCGCTCTGCTGGGTGGGAACAATGCTCGGGCAGACCAAAGGGCGTCTTTTACCGAGTTGATGACCCTCCAGCAGCACTCGATGTCAGCCTCTGAATGTGTCCCTGGGAACAGTCCGTAAATCACCGAGTCCTCTGTGACGGAGCTGTTCGGGATAAAGCGTACCGACCCTTGCATTTTTCTCCAGACTCTTTTAGCAAACTCTGTGAAGAGGTGGGCAACTCGTAGCAGCCGTGAAGCGTGCGCTGGCAGTGAGGTAGCATCCCCCTCCCCATTAGAACTGCCCCCTCCATCGACTCCTTTAAGTCTAGTCTAAAAACGTATCTGTTCTCCCAAGCCTTTCCTGACGTCCTCTGAGCGAGGGCTATTTGTATGTATGTATGTAGCCTGCTTGTGTATACTACTCTTATAACAAATGTAAAGCACTTTGGTCAACGAGAGTCGTTTTTTAAATGTGCTATATAAATAAATGTGACTTGACTTGACTATGTAAATAAGGATTTGAAATTAACACCATACAAAAGAAGTGTACAATCTACCCTTGTTATTACGGACCACTTTATAACAGGTTTTGTCATGAGAAGGATGAGATGGGATTGGACAATTTGGGTTTGGACACGCTAGAGGTAGGAAATATGTTCCCGATGTTGGGGGATTCCAGAACCAGTGGCCACAGTTTAAGAATAAGGGAAAGTAAGCCATTTAGAACGGAGATGAGGAAAAGCTTTTTCACACAGAGGGTCGTGAATCTGTGGAATTCTCTGCTACAGGGGGCAGTGGAGGCCAATTCTCTGGATGCGTTCAAGATAGAGTTAGATAGGGCTCTTAAAGATAGCGGAGTCAGCGGATATGGGGAGAAGGCAGGAACAGGGTACTAATTGTTGATGATAAGCCATGATCAAAGTGAATGGCGGTACTGGCTCGAAGGGCCGAATGGCCTACTCCTGCACCTATTATCTATTGTTTATGGTGGACAGAGTCCCCACAGTAATCAGTTACCTCTGATCCTTGAAAAATCAAGAATCAAGAATCCTTGAAACAGGCTGCTCGTCACACTGAGGGAGATTATTGACATTGACAAGTGATTGCTTCGATCGACACTTAACTCTATTAAACAATGTAACAAATAGTATTTTGTATTTTTAGCTTACAGTCACAAAAATACATTTTTAGCTGCGTGTACAAAAAATAACTTTGCACAATGAGCAGGCGAGGCATTATCTTTGGAAGGAGAAACGGAGCAAACGTTTAAAGTCAAAGTCATTTTACCCTGAGGTAGTTGGTCGAGGGAGTTTCACTTGGCGCGGGGTAGGGTTTCTTCACACCGCCACCCCAATGTCATAGACCTCCTGTTCTGCTCTCAATCTCTGAATGCGTGAATCAGCAGCAGGGCCGGTGGTTATCGCTGCGCTGAACAAGGTGGTGCTGGCCAGATGGCCGTCTTGGGCCGCTGCTGCACTCTGCGCGGTGAGGTAGGTCCCACTGGGCTCTCAGTGACGGTGAACCGGGATTCCGACCCAACGCCCGGGCAGTGACGCCAACGGGGGGGGGGGGGAACCCCGACTCTGTTATAGTGGACAATCTGCAATTACGGACACCATTTCCCCCCCCCCACACAGTCCGTTAAAACGATGGGTAATCTGTATTTACATTTCACCTTTTAGCGATGTGTACATTATTTAAATGGATTGCTGAATTGCCTCACTTGTTTCGATGTAAAATCTTATGTCTCGCGTTTTGACAGCATTTACCAATCTAGTTTTCCACAACCCTTTATCGGAGGGTAGAGTACACAAAAGACCATAAGATGTAGGAGAAGAATCAGGCCATTCAGCCCATCGGGTCTACTTCAACATTCAATCAAGGGGTTATGGAGCAAAGGCAGGAGAGGGAAAGATACTGTAGATCAGCCATGATTGAATAACGGAGTAGACTTAAGACAGACTCTAAAAGCTGGAGTAACTCAACGGGTCAGGCAGCATCTGTGGAGAAAAGGAATAGGTGACGTTACAGGTCGAGAGCCTTCCTCAGGCGGAATTCTGCTCCCAGAATTTATGAACTTTATCACAAGGAAAATGAAGGCAGCCTAAATTATACTTGGAATGGAAACTGCTGGAGTTTAAATCGGAATTGAAGCATCTTTGAAACATGCAAGTACCATTGTTGCCATTGGTAAACCTTAGCTGAGCCCATCAATTCAACAAAATTTTGTGAGTATGCCACTTAAATTAAAAAAAAAAAAATTCACAGCAGATTACTTTGTTACAGCCTATTTCTAAAATGGATCCACTAGGATTGAAAATTCATGAGGAGGTCAAGGGTTTCGCATCTAAGCCTTTGGAGTTCCATACTTGTCTTTTCAAAACGATAAATGTATTAATTCTGTGAATTGAGAAAAGCGGTGACCCACTTCGACACGCAGAGCTATTTAAGTGCGGGAGGAAGAAAGTTATCAGAAGCAATCTGCTGAGTAAATGGATAAATATTTAGCTGGGGGAAGGGGGGACAGCACACACATTCCGAGGAGGGGTTAAAAAGGCAAGCTATCCTGGAAGAAGGAACTGCAGATGCTGGTTTAAACCAAAGATAGACACAAAAAAAATGTAACTCAGCGGGTCAGACAGCATCACTGGAGAAAGGAATAGGTGACGTTTCGGGTCGAGACCCTTTCTTCAGGCTGAGAGTCAGGGGAAAGCGAAACGGGAGATATAGACGGTGATGTATAGAGATATAGAACAAATGAATGAAAGCTTACAACGCAGTGGTATGAGTATTGATTTCCCTAACTTCAAGTAACCCTTGCTTTTCTCCCTCTCTCCAGCCCTCCCTTACCCGTCGTACCAGCTGCAAAGTCGTCTTGATAAGTCTCATTGTCTGTACTCATTCTCACCTAGGCCACAGCTAACAATGTGGAAGAAGGAACTGCAGATGCTGGTTGAAAGCGAAGATAGACACAAAAAGCTGTTGTAACTCAGCGGGACAGGCAGCATCTCTGGGGAGAAGGAATGGGTGACATTTCGGGTCGAGAAGTTTATTGTCGTGTGTCTGAGATAGGACAATGGAATTCTTGCTTTGCTTTCAGCACAACAGAACATTGCAGGCATAAATAATACAGACTTTCTAGGAAAATTGAGTTTTATTTCAATTCATGCAGTGAAAACAAAGGAATTTTCTTGCATTCAGTTTTGTCCACAAGAGTACAGGGTTGATGTACCAGAATTAAACCTGGGTTTATATTGAAGGCACAATCTGCACAAAGGTGACTACTGCTCCCTTGAGGAAAGTCAGCTCAAGTTGTGTAGTCATGACAGCATTGCAAGGGGAATATGCTGGGACTCATTTGCTTGGTTGAAACATGGATGAGGGAAAAAGTATATAATCAAACTCAGACTTTACATACATGCGCTTTGGGCCTGTGCTCACTGGAGTTTAGAAGGATGAGAGGAGGGTGGGAGATTTCATTGAAACCTACCGGATAATGAAAAGCCTGGATAGAGTGGACGTGAAGAGGATGTTTCCAGTAATGGGAGAGTCTAGGACCAGAGGGCACAGCCTTGGAATAAAAGGATTCAATGTACATTACATTGGAGATGAGGAGGAATTTATTTAGCCAGGGGGTGGTGAGCCTGTGGAATTCATTACCACAGATGGCTGGAGAAGCCAAGTCATTGGGTATTTGTTGGGTTCTTGATTAGGGTCTTCAAAGGTTAGGGGGAGAAGCCATGAGAATGGGGTACAGAGGGAAAGAAAGATCAGCCATGATTGAATGATGGTGTAGACGATGGGCTGAATGGCCTAATTCTGTGTTGGAGAAGTCCAGAATCAGGGGCCACAGTTTAAGAATAAGGAGCAGGCCACTTAGAACGGAGATGATGAAAAGTTTTTTTCACCCAGAGAGTTGTGAATCTGTGGAATTCTCTGCCTCAGGGGGCAGTGGAGGCCAATTCACTGGATGCTTTCAAGAGAGTGTTAGATAGGGCTCTTAAAGGTAGCAGAGTCAAGGGATATGGGGAGAAGGCAGGAACGGAGTACTGATTGTGGATGATCAACCATGATCACAGTGAATGACGGTGCTGGCTCGAAGGGCCGAATGGCCTACTCCTGCACCTATTGTCTATTGTCTACTCTCATATAAAGGGTAGTGGAAAAATTGTCAAAACACGAGACGTAAGATTTGTGATCATAACAAGTGAGGTAATCCATTTAAATATTTTACACTTTGTTAAAAGGTGAAATGTAATAAAAGAAACCACAAAAATCCACCCTTGGCTCATTAAGCCCATTTTACATATTACGTTAGATTCATTAGTGGCGATATGCTTTTGATTATTAATAACAGTAAGGACTGAAAGAGGCTCGATGATTTAATTCTAAACGAATTAAGACAGAATGAATCTTTTTTTCTCGAAATACATTAATCACATTTATAAGGCTATTTTTAATAATCACACTCTGATCATTTTGCCTTCGTTATTGCTAAGTCAATTATCTCTTGCCTCCTGATGTCAATTCTTTCTTGCCGACTGGTGTTTTCTTTAAATTGTGCACGATTCTGATTCTCAGCGTTCAGTACAAGTTGCAATAAGTGAAGAGGCCTGCGGAGGTTTGGGTATGTGGTGATACAAAAGGTAAATCACAAAAGTCTTTGATTTTTTTTTTTTTTTCTTCTTGCTCAGGTGTTGTTTTCCATCTCTCAATGCCCCGGCAGTAAAAAGCACACTGCTTCATTGTTATAAAAACAGGGCTGTTTCTACAAAAGCACACTGTATGTGCTTTGTGCGTAGCAGCAAGTATCACTGTCATTACTATTGCCACTGCCACCCGCTGAGACACTGCGACTGCTGCTCTGCCTTCACAGTTGCTCTAACTACTTATCACATCCCTTAAGACCAGGCAGAACGAGATCTTCTGCAGAGGAGGCACACGTTATTTTCTGCACAGATGTTACTTCTGCTGTGCAAAGGCAAGCCTGGAGACCAATTTCCGAAACCATTCCCCGGCTGAATTAAACGGCCGTGGTACCAAGTCACCCCCTCGGCTTCACTAATAGAGTATTAGGGCAGAGAGTGGAGTTGAACCCCCAGCCAACAGGCAACTTAACAACCAGCGAGCTTGTGTGTGGTGTTGAAGGTGATTGTGCTGATCAATCATCTAGAGCAGGGATCACTTCTACTGGTGCGGTTGGACTGGGTACAGCTGGGAGGGGGGTGGCTCTGGGCAGTGACACTCTGTACAGTGGCTTGCAGAAGTATTCATACCCCTTGAACGTTTCCACATTTTGTCATGTTACAACTACAAACGTAAATGTACTTTATTGGGATTTTATGTGATAGACCAACACAAAGTGGTGCACAATTGTGAAGTGGAAGGAAAATGATACATGGTTTCCAAATTTTATTACAAAAAATACATTTACGTTTGTGGTTGTAACGTGACAAAATGTGGAAAAGTTCAAGAGGTATGTTGAAGTTTAAGATGGAGCCACTGTATGTTGAGTTTAAGATGGAGAGCTACAGTTCATTGTTTTATAACTCTGCTCTTGCCTCTTGGTGTCTCAATGAAGAGTCATTTAGGGTTTACTATTTGAGAAATACACAAATAGTCTTTGCTGGCCTTGACTTGGACCCAAGTTCATTGATATCGAATCCACCGCAAAGTTAGAATTTAATATTGTTACACGTCTTGCTGCAGCTAGGACCCAGCTTCAATCCTGCCCTCGGATGGTGTCTGTGTGTGGAGGTTGCACTTTCTTGCTGTGCCTGCGCGGGTTTCCTGCTTCAATTCAATCTTTAATTGTCATTGTGCAGTGTACAATACCGAGACAACGAAATGCACTTGGTATCTCCGAAGGGCGAACTGACGAATGAACAAGTAATTGTGCAGTAGTATGAGTGTATACATCTATACATATACAGTGGTATACGTGCAATTTGCTGGTGATTGGATAGTCCAGGAGGAGGGTGGGGGGGGGGGGGGGGGGGGTGGGGGAGGGGTGGAGACAGGCAGTCATTGAGGTGCAGCGTTGAGAAGTGTGACAGCCGCAGGGAAGAATCTGTTCTTGAGCCTGCTGGTCCGGCAGCGGAGGGACCTGTAGCGACTCCCGGATGGGAGGAGGGTAAACAGTCTATGGTTGGGGTGTGAGCTGTCCCTGGCGATGCTGTGCGCCCTGCGCAGGCATCGTTTACTATGGACAGACTCAATGGAGGGGAGTGAGGAGCCTGCGATGCGTTGGCCGATCTTCACCACCCTCTGCAGAGCTTTCCGGTCGGCGACAGAGCAGTTGCCACACCATACTGTGATGCAGTTGGTAAGGATGCTCTCGATGGTGCAGCGGTAGAAGTTCACCAGAATCTGGGGAGACAGGTGGACCTTCTTAAGTCTCCTCATTAAGTGGACCTTCTTAAGTCTCCTGGTGCTCCGGTTTCAATTTGTAGATCAATTGGCCCCAAGTGTGTGGGGAGTGGATGAGAAAGTGGGATAGGATTAAAAAATAGCGTGAAGGGGTGGTTGATGGTCGGTATGGACTCAGTGGGCTAAAGGGCCTGTTTCCATGCTATATCTCGCAAACTGCTGGGAGAATTCAGCAGAATCAGGCAGCATCAGTAGCGGGAAATGGACAATGTTTCGGGTTGTGACCCTTCTTCAGTCGGATGAAGCAGAGGGGAGTCGAGGCGAGGGGAAGGTGTGGGGTAAGAGCTAGCAAGTAAAAGGTGGATCAAGGTGTAGGCTAATTGGCCTCTATAAAATGGTCCCTAGTGTGTGGAGGATTTAAATG
The DNA here is from genome assembly GCA_035221665.1 of Okamejei kenojei. Lineage (NCBI taxonomy): Eukaryota > Metazoa > Chordata > Chondrichthyes > Rajiformes > Rajidae > Okamejei > Okamejei kenojei. The sequence continues at coordinate 40,886,598 of CM069149.1, read as the reverse complement.
AGAATGCGTGGGAACATAGAACTAGTGTGAATAAGTGATCGATGGTCAGCGTGGACTCTGGGGGAAGAAGGGCCTGTTCCCGTGCTATATCTCTAAAAATCATGTACAGTTTTGTATGTCCTGTATATATTTTTTGATGAAGGGGAGAGTGTTAATAGACGGCAATTGGCTGGTTCTGCAGCCGAGGGAGAAACGGAGGGATTTAAGACCTTCCCGGTGGGGGATGGAGGTGAAGAGTGACTATGAAGTGGGAGGAATCAAAGAAGAAGGGTCTCGACCCGAAACGTCACCCATTCCTTCTCTCCAGAGATGCTGTCTGTCCCACTGAGTTACTCCAGCATTTTGTGTCTATCCTCTTGTGTAACATATCTTCTGGAGTAGTTCCTGAGGATTGGAGGGTAGCTAATGTAACCCCACTTTTTAAAAAGGGAGGGAGAGAGAAAACGGGGAATTACAGACCAATTAGTCTAACATCGGTAGTAGGGAAAATAGCATTTTCCCTATGTCAGTTATTAAAGATGGGATAGCAGCACATTTGGAAAGCGGTGAAATCATTGGACAAAGTCAGCATGGATTTCTAAAAGGTAAATCATGTCTGACGAATCTTATAGAATTTTTTGAGGATGTAACTAGTAGAGTGGATAAGGGAGAACCTGTGGATGTGTTATATCTGGACTTTCAGAAGGCTTTCGACAAGGTCCCACATAAGAGATTAGCATACAAACTTAAAGCACACGGTATTGGGGGTTCAGTATTGATGTGAATAGAGAACTGGCTGGCAGACAGGAAGCAAAGAGTAGGAGTAAACGGGTCATTTTCAGAATGGCAGGCAGTGACTAATGGGGTACCGCAAGGCTCCTTGCTGGGACCCCAGCTATTTACAATATATATTAATGATCTGGATGAGGGAATTGAATGCAACATCTTCAAGTTTGTGGATGACACGAAGCTGCGGGGCAGTGTTAGCAGTGAGGAGGATGCTAGGAGGCTGCAAGGTGATTTGGATAGGTTGGGTGAGTGGGCAAATGCATGGCAGATGCAGTATAATGTGGATAAATGTGAGGTTATCTACTTTGGCGGCAAAAACAGGAGGGTAGATTATTATCTGAATGGTGGCCGATTAGGAAAAGGGAGATGCTGCGAGACCTGGGTGTCATGGTACACCAATCATTGAAAGTAGGCATGCAGGTGCAGCAGGCTGTGAAGAAAGCGAATGGTATGTTGGCATTCATACCAAAATGATTTGAGTACAAGAGCAGGGAGATTCTACAGGGTCTTGGTGAGGCCACACCTGGAATATTGCGTGCAGTTTTGGTCCCCTAATCTGAGGAAAGACATTCTTGCCATAGAGGGAGTACAGAGAAGGTTCACCAGACTGATTCCTGGGATGGCAGGACTTCCATATGAAGAAAGACTGGATAGACTCGGCTTGTACTCGCTGGAATTTAGGAGATTGAGGGGGGATCTTGTAGAAACTTACAAAATTCTTAAGGGGTTGGACAGGCTAGATGCAGGAAGATTGTTCCAGATGTCGGGGAACTCTAGAACAAGGGGTCACAGTTTAAGGATAAGGGGGAAGTCTTTTAGGACCGAGATGAGAAGATCTTTTTTCACACAGAGAGTGGTGAGTCTGTGGAATTCTCTGCCACAGAAGGTAGTTGAGGCCAGTTCATTGGCTATATTTAAGAGGGAGTAAGATGTGGGCCTTGTGGCTAAAGGGATCAGGGGGTAAGGAGAGAAGGCAGGTACAGGATACTGAGTTGGATGATCAGCCATGATCATATTAAATGGCGGTGCAGGCTCGAAGGGCCGAATGGCCTACTCCTGCACCTATTTTCTATGATTCTATATCTCTTTAGTTACCTATGATCATTTAAAGAAATATTCATTGCTGAAAATGAGGTTGCCTATCCGATCCATAAGATCATAAGTGATAGGAGTAGAATTAGGCCACTCGGCCCATCATGTCTTCTCTACCATTCAATCATGGCGGATCTATCTCTCCCTCCTAACCCCGTTCTCCTGCCTTCTCACCATAACCTCTGACACCTGCACTAATCACAAATCTAATTATCTCTGCCTTAAAAATATCCACTGACTTGGTCTCCACAGCATTCTGTGGCAAAGAATTCCACACACTCACCACCCTCTGACTAAATAAATTTCTCCTCATCTCCTTCCTAAAAGAACATCCTTAAATTTTGAGGCTATGACATCTGGTCCTAAACTCTCCCACTAGTGGAAACATCCTCCCCACATCCATTCGATCCAAGCCTTTCACTCTTATGTATGTTTCAATGAGTTCCGCCCATCCTTCTTCTAAACTCCAGCGAGTACAGGCCCAGTGCCGACAAACGCTCATCATAGGTTACCCTACTCATTCCCGGGATCGTTCTTGTAAACCTCCTCTGGAACTTGTCCAGAGCCAGCAAATCCTTCCTCAGATATGGTGCCCTCTTTCCTCAGAACCTCAGCATTACATCCCTGTTTTTATATACAAGCCCTCTTGACATAAATCCCCATGATCAACTTAAGTGCCAGTTAACCCTGCAACACTTGCCCGTTTGCATGCAGTGCTGGTGCTCCTGGTAGGAAGTAACCAGGGCATGTTGTGAAGGAGTTTGGAGACCCATCCAGGTCCCCCCATGTTGAAGAACCGTGATCACCAGGTTCAAAGCCCCATAGCAGAAGCGTCCACGTGGCGGGGCTGGAAACTGGAAGTATCCCGAGCTAATTCTGCTACCGCCATCATCTATTGCGACAAGTGATGGCTTCCACTGATTGTCGCCGGAAGCTTGCGTCCTTTTCAGGACGGACGATGACAGCGAGGACAACATTTGGAACACGGTGGGCACGGAAAGAAGACCAGGTTCAAGAAGAGCTTCTTCCCACGAACCAGCCGACTCTTGAACGCTGCACAGCACTAACTCAGCTATGGACTGTCACGGACTGTGTCTTGGGTTGGAATACAGACTTTGGTTTTGGCATTAGTATTAGAGTTAACAATTTATAAACTTTTGATTATTATATTTACACTTGTACCACATTTACACATACTTACCCCAGCTATGAACTACTGCAGACTGTATCTTTGTTGGACTACAGACTTTGGTTGTTTTTTTTTAGCATTAGCGTTACAGTTATTAATTTATTAAATTTTGATTATTATATTTATATTTGTACTGCATTTACAGAATTACTATGGATTACTATGGACAATTATTTTTTTGGCATTCGCTTTACGGTGATTATTTATTAAATTTTGATTATTAGCGGGCAGCAAGGTGGCGCAGCAGTAGAGTTGCTGCCTTACAGAGCCAGAGGGGTCAAGGAAAGAGCGTTCACGTCGCGGCCCTGTTTACTCCAATCTTTCCACCACCACGCACAAGAAGCGCAAGACAGACACCATTGTGTGCAGATGCCGAGAGGTGGGTTCAGCTCCGGCTGAACAACTTCTAATCTTGCGTGTGGACTCGATAAGAAGAAGGCAGAGCCAGGGACCCAGGTTTGATCCTGATGACTGGTGCTTGTCAGTGTGGAGTTTGTACCTTCTCCCCGTGACCTGCGTGGGTTTCCTCCGTCCGGGATACTCCCAACACTCTAAAGGCGGAGAGGTTTGTAGACTAACTGGCTTGGTATAATTGCAAGTGTGTACTGTGTGCATGTCCCTAGTCTGTGTAGGATAGTGCTGGAATAGTGCGATCTGATGGAAAGATTCTTAAAGGTGACTCTAACCACAAGGAGAATGACCAGACAATGAAGAGCAAAAATAGAAATAGACTGGAGATGACAGTAATTCACAGCAAGGGGTTGACAGAGATATGCAGTCATGTTCTTCTAGGTCAGACTTCTGGAATCATGTGTTTGTTTTATTTGGGTGTAAGGATTTGGTGCCAGGTTACAGAATACAGGTTTGACATCCATTGACAATGGATAAATAATAATTAGTTCCTAGATTCCCGTGCTGCAAATTATAAGGGTGGAGAATGAACTAAATGTCAATTCAATGTCACCATGTCTGGCTCTATGGAGCACAGGCCCTGCATAGAGCTCTATGGAGCACAGGCCCTTCATAGAGCTCTATGGAGAACAGGCCCTTCATAGAGCTCTATGGAGCACAGGCCCTGCATAGAGCTCTATGGAGCACAGGCCCTTCAACCCATAATGGCTGTGACATACATGATGCCGTGTTGGAACTGATCTGAGGATATAGTGTGCAGAAGATAGTTCTCAGTATTGGAGTGCATCAGTTCTGCAGGCAAAGTCCCATGTCCGCAAAGGGGTGGAGGTGAATCGTACAGTACCCTAGTATATGGAAGGACCAGTCAGAAGCCTGTTAACAGAGGGGAAGAAGCTGTTCCTGAGTCTGGTGGTGCGCTCTTCAGGCGTCTTTTCATTCTGCTGGACAGGGGCGGGGAAAAAGAGGAATGATCGGGGTGAGACAGGCATTTGATTATATTTTTGATACTGATTATAATTTTAACTATGATGATTAAGATAAAACTAATCTCATTTGCCTGCTTATGATCCATATCCCTCCATTCCCGGCATAGCCACCCACGTGCCTGTCTAGGAGCCTCTTAAATACCACGATCATCATTGCCCCCACTGTCAGTGCAGCACGGGGCGTAATGAAGTGCGGCCCACACATCTCCTCTGACAGCGGTGTGGGGCAAAGGCTATTTGATCAATGGTGAAAGGAGACTCTCTAGCCAGGGGGCACAGATGGGTGCGTAGTGGCCACACGGAAGACTTTAGGTGGATGTGTTGCCTCCCCCAGGGTGAAGCATGTTTCTGAGTGGACACGGGGCATCTGGAGAGGGGAGGGTGAACAGCCAGAGGTTGTAGTGCAGGTAGGAGATCGTATGGAGAATTTAGAGGCTTTTTGGCGGCACAGTGGCGTAGTTGCTGCCTTACAGCACCAGAGACCCCGGTTCAATCCCAACAATGGACAATAGGTGCAGGAGTAGGCCATTCGGCCCTTCGATCCAGCCCGCCATTCAATGTGATCATGGCTGATCATCCCCAATCAGTACCCCGTTTCTGCCTTCTCCCCATATCCCTTGACTCTGCTATCTTTAAGAGCCCTGTCTAGCTCTCTCTTGAAAGTTTCCAGAGAACCGGCCTCCACCGCCCTCTGAGGCAGAGGATTCCACAGACTCACAACTCTCTGTGAGGAAAAGTGATTCCTCGTCTCCGTTCTAAATGGCTTACCCCTTATTCTTAAACTGTGGCCCCAGGTTCTGGACTCCCCCAACATCGGGAACACGTTTCCTGCCTCTAGCGTGTCCAAACCCTTAACAATCTTATATGTTTCAATAAGATCCCCTCTCATCCTTCTAAAGTCCAGAGTGTACAGGCCCAGCCGCTCCATTCTCTCAGCATACGACAGTCCCGCCATCCCGGGAATTAACCTTGTGAACCTACGCTGCAGGTTGACTACGGGTGGTGTCTGTACAGAGTTTGTACATTCTCCCTGTGACTGCATGGGTTTTCTCCGGGAGCTCCAGTTTCCTCCCACATGCCAAGGACGTGCAGCGTTGCAGGCTAATTGGCTTTGGTAAAGATTGTAAATTGTTCGTAATGTGTAGGATAATGCTAGTGTACGGGGTGATCTCTGGTCACCACGGACTTGTTGGGCCGAAGGGTCTCTTTCCGCGCTGTATCTCCAAACTAAACAAAACTAAACTCACTGTCAATTATACTGTCATTTCACAAGTTTTCCCTGCAACCTATCTCCACCCAGAGAGTTGTGAATCCGTGGAATTCTCTGCCACAGAAGGCAGTGGAGGCCAATTCTCTGGATGTATTCAAGAGAGAGTTAGATACGGCTCTTCGGGCTAACGGAATCAAGGGATATGGAGAGAAAGCAGGAATGGGGTACTGGTTTTGGATGATCAGCCATGATCACAATGAGTGGCGGTGCTGGCTCGATGGGCCGAATGGCCTAATCCTGCAACAATTTTCTCTGTCTATGTCCTCCCATCAACTCCATGTCTCCTTGCTCTATCTCCTCATATGTTCCTGCTCTGGCTTTCTGATGCCACTTGTGTTTGCAATATTCTCAATCTCTCCTCAAGGCAGGAGCGCACAGGTTTAAGGGAGGAGGGGAAAGGTTTCAGTAGGAAGCTGAGAGGCAAATATTTTACCCAGTGGGTGTATGAAACCAGCTGCTGGAGGAGTAGTGGAGACAAGTTAAATAACAACAATTGAGAGGCATTTGGACAGTTCCGTGGCTCTGAAAGGTTTAGAGGGATATGGGACAAATGCAGGCATGGGACTACCTTAGATGGGGCATTGTGGACGGTTTGGACCAAAGGGCCTTCCTTTCTCTCCAGAGATGCTGCCTGGCCTGCTGAGTTGCTCCAGCATTTTGTGTCTACCTTGCCTTTTCCCCTGGTTTCCACCTCACACCCCTCCATTCATCTCTTTGCTCTTTCCGTCTCTGCTCATTCTACGGACACTCCATCTCATCGCCCCTACAAATTACTTTGTTCTTTGGTCCGCCCTCTTCCTACTGATCTCCTCATTCTCCCATCCTCAGTCTGAAGAAGGGTCTTTACCCGAAAAGTCACCTCTTCCCTTTCTCCAGAGATGCTGCCTGGCCCGCTGGGTTACTCCAGCCCTTTGTGTCTGTCCTGATACCCTGCTTCCATTTCTACTACCTTTGATCTTGTATGTAACTCCTTCTCTGAGCCTGCTTTTTTCAGTTAATATCTCTCTCTCTCTCTCTCTCTCTCTCTCTCTCTCTCTCTCTCTCTCTATATCTCTCTTGTTTCCCCTCTCTCTCTCTCTCTCTCTTCTCTCTCTCTCTCTCTCTCTCTCTCTCTCTCTCTCTCTCTCTCTCTCTCTCTCTCTTCTCTCTCTCTCTCTCTTTCTCTCTCTCTCTCTCTCTCTCTCTCTCTCTCTCTCTCTCTCTCTCTCTCTCTCTCTCTCTCTCTCTCTCTCTCTCTCTCTCTCTCTCTCTCTCTCTCCGTCTTCCTCTCTCTCTCTCTCTCTCTTTCTTCGCCCCCCCCTCCCTCTCTCTCTCTCTCTCTTTCTTTCTTTCTCTCTCTCCCTCCCTCACTGCCCATTGTATAGAAACCCGGTTTGTCTCTGCTCTTTCTGTTGCTGCCAATGCTCATTTCTGAGTATTCCCTGTATTTTTGTCGAGGCACCTGTTTTCTACAATTCTCCTTATTTATTTAGCAACAGTCCTTTCCCTTTCAAGTGACAGTTTTGCTCTTCCCATTGAAGACTGCATTGTTTACTTCAAGTAGCAATTAATATCTGCAGAGCACAGAATAAATGAAGCGATCCTTTAGTTAATTAAGTGAAAAATACATCAGATTAGATTTTTTTGTTTCTACCTTAAATAATCCACAACCTCATTAGTAACTGTCACAAAGATTTGGTATTTGCGAAAAAGGACTGGTTTAAATCATGAGAAACATGTAATTTGAAGTGGCACAATTCTGAAGCATGGCTAAGTAATAATTATCACCATAAAATACTTATGCCGAGAAATTTTTCCTCTTACATTACTGTCCATTTTAATTTATTTGATAAGCTGGGGAAATCAAACTGCATGTGGAATGTTTCTTAAATTTCAACAAATCATTCTTTTTATATCACAGTATTCGTGTGGGTGAAAATGAAATATGCTTTTCAACCAATTTGGTTAACTCTGTTTCACTACTGAAGTATTCTTCAGAGTATAAGGCCAAGTGACGCAGCTGGTAGAGCTGCTGCCTCAAAGCGCCAGAGGCCCTGGATCGATCCTGACCTTGGGTACTGTCTGTGTGGAGTTTGCACGCTCTCTCTGTGACCTCGTGGGTTTCCTCCCGGTGCTCCGGTTTTCTCCCACATCCCAAAGACGTGTGGGTTGGATTATTAATTTGCCTCTGTAAATTGCCCCGAATGTGTGGGGAGTGGATGTGAAAGTGGGATAACACAGAACTAGTGTGAACGGGTGATCGATGGTCGTCGCGGACTCGGTGGGCCTAAGAGCCTGTTGCCATGCTGCATCTCTAAACTAAACAACAAACTATAGAAGGAAGTTTGGAAATTAATTTTAATTGAGAATAGACGTAGTTCTAACAGGTGCTTATTACCATAATGCAAATAGCTAATGGCATCACATTATTACTCCATAACTTTCCGTAAAGTGCTGTGGGTGGGCTAATTAATCTTAATGAACATATAATCAGATTGATTCTGTAACAATTAGCAGCTGCATGGTGGCGCAGCGGTAGCGTTGCCTCCTTACAGCACTTAGAGCATCACAGACCCGGGTTCGATCCCGACTACGGGCGCTGTCTGTAGGGAGTTTGTACGTTCTCCCCGTGACCACTTGGATTTTCTCCGAGATCTTCGGTTTCTGCCCACAGTCCAAAGATGTACAGGTTTGTAGGTTAATTGGCATGGTATAAATATGAATTGTCCCCAGTGTGTGTAGGATATTGTTAACCTGCGGGGATCGCTGGTCGGTGCGGACTCGGTGGGCCGAAGGGCCTGTTTCTGCGCTGTATCTCTAAACTAAACTAAATTAGTGGATTATTTATTACAGTCTCCAAATTCATTATCTATCTTTCTCTGTAGCTCACTGTCCTAATTTCAGCACCAACACTGGAAAACAACTCTGGAAAACAACTCTGTATTTGAGACACGTTCACTTGAAACACTTATCTGAGTCGGAAACCTGAGCTGAATCAACTTTAAAAAGTATTAAAGATAGACGCAGAGTGCAATTAGATTCAGTCAATGAGAGATGACTCTCCCAGTCACTCTGGGTTGTATTATGACTAATTTGATTCCACTTCACTTTCCCTGCTAATTATTAACACTTGTCTCTTTATTGTCATGAGAACATGTTATATCATTCACCTATTCATAGCTTTTAAGTGTCATGCTGCAGTGGAGATGTATGCTGGTTTTGAAATGCTACATGAAAGGGGAGAACAACTGTCCAATGATTTTTTTTTTAAGGGCTTCAAAAAGACACTGCCTGGTTTTCTACTGATGTTCAAATAATCTGCTGAGTGGAAGACACAGATGTGTCTTCGACTCAGATACACGTGGAAGCTGACTCCCTCACGAATGGTCATTTGACGATCGTAAAGAGGGTGTTCTGTCATGCATTGTCATGGCTAGCATTATGCAGTGTTTAATGTTCTTGAATGTGGAGAGATCATTCTCCAAAGGGCCTGTCCCACTTAGGTGATTTTTTTCACGACTGCTGGCGACAGTCAGTCGCAGCAGGTCACTGCAAAAACCGGTGACTGGACCTCCCCCTACGACAATGTCTACGACAACCTACCACCTAGTCGACGTCAAGCTCCGGCAAGCTACCCACAACCGGCGACCCATTAGGACGTCCACCTACGACCACACCTACGACAACCTACGACCACACAGGCGGCAACATACGACAACCGGTCAACCTACGCCTCCCCGCGACAAGCTATGACCCTGTCGGCGACAACTGAAGACAATTCAGTCATCGGTACCTGTCGCCGCTTGACATAGGTTGACGTAGGTAGTCGCCAATGGAATTCACGGGTCATCACCCGGCGACAACCTGCGTCACCTGGCGGCAACCTACGACAGCACCTACGACAGGAAAAGACAAGCTACGTCAAGCCCACAGTTGCAGAAAGGTTTTGAACATTTCGAAATCCAGCGGCGACTAGAAAAAACTTACGACCCTTTAGGCGATTTGAGGAGACAACTCACGACTACACAGGCGTCACCCCGCGACCATGTGGCGACAGCCTAGATGCCTGTAGTCTCCGAAAAAAATTGCCTAAGTGGGACAGGCCCTTTAGACATTACAGATACAGTGTGGAAATAGGCCCTTCGGCCCACCGACCGTGCTGACCAGCGATCACCCCGTACACTAACACTATCCTGCACAGTAGGGGCCATTTACAATTTTACTGAAGAAAATTAACCTACAAGCCTGTACCCCTTTGGCGTGTGGGAGGAAACGGCAGAAATATTTGCGGGGCCAGCTATTAGCTGTTCATCTTGGCTTGAAAATTAATTGTATCCTTAATCAATGAAACAACTCATAAACCAAATGGGCAACTCATTAACCACCAGGCCAACAAGAACGATATGGGCCACTCATGAACCAAATGGGCAGCTCATTAATTACCAGGACAACTTGTGAGGACCAGCTTCTTCCCCTCTGTTATCTGGCTCCTGATGGTCCTTCCATAAGCCAGGTTACTGTCTGATTCACCTCTACCCCATTGCGGACATTGGACTTTGTCTCTGAAACCTGATGCGCGACCATGCTGAGAACTATAGTCTGCACTTTGTGTCTTCCCCTTTGCTCTATCTATTTTTGTTCTTGAGTCTGACTTGTTTGTATCCATGTACGGTATATATGTTCTGCTTGGATAGCACGCAACAATGAACTTGAAATCAATGCTTTTCACTGTAACTCGGTATATGTGAAAATAATGACCCTAAACCAAAACAATTTAAACCAGGGGTGGGGAACCTGCGGCCTTCTGGGCCATTATGTGCGGCCTTTTGAATGAATCCAAATTTTGTAGAACAAATCCTTTTATTTTTATTCGTATGTTTTTGCTCGTCTTTAATTATTTTAATTTTAATCTTAAAATGAACGTGTTTAAAATACCAAAGAATAAAAGAAGATTCAATGAAATTAGCATTTTTTTTGCATTCAAATTAGCATTTCAACCTCACCTAGTTGAAGTCTCCAAGGCTCCTAAAGAATTACAGATGGAATTGATTGAGCTCACAGAAGATGACATTTTACAGTCCTTATTTGACGCTAAGAAGGATCCAATTGAAATATGGAAAAATGCGATGGAATACCCACGTCTTCGGGAAAATGCACGAAAAATGCTTTCTTGCCTTGCAGCCACTTATTGCTGCGAGTCGACATTCTCCTACCTAGCCCAAATCAAGGCGCCCTTCCAAAGTCAGTAAAAGGTTAGTTAACTTTAGAATTAACAACATTTTTTCATTTTCTTGAAGTTAGTGCATAGTAGTTAGATTTTTACAAGATAATGTACATTTTGAAGTATATCTAATTGAAGTTTCTTGGATGTGGCCTTCTTTGATTACAGGTAACTTAATGCGGCATTCCAACATGAAAAGGTCCCCACCCCTCGTTTAAACCAAAAGACTCCCTCTCCGCTGACTCTCAGTCTGAAGAAGGACCTGGACCCAAAACATCTCCCATGCCTTTTCTGCTGCCAGTTGCGCTGAGTTCCTCCAGCATTTTGTGTCTTACATCGCTTTACTTTACATGCTGCTTACAATACAATTCAAGAAACACATAAGCAAATGGTGATTTTGAAACGAAGACACTCTGTAAAGATCTGCGGCAAAATGTCAAAGCAGGAATTGAGCAAAGCAAGAAGGAAAACAACAGATACTCACGTTCGTTCCTCAAATAGTTGTTGAGAAGTTGGAAGAGGGGAAAGGTGTCCCAGGAGTCCTGGGGCTGTGCTTCAAGGGTGGCGTCCATGTCGACTGCAAATAGGGACCAAAATATCTCTGCATGCTCTGCCATCAGATCAGGCCACCAAGAGAAAGCCTAGGAGACAATTAGGAACCGTGAGCCAGGGTTCCAAAGTGGGAGATAGACACAAAATGCTGGAGTAACTCAGCGGTGACAAGCAGCATCTCTGGGTAGAAGGAATGGGCGACGCTTCGGGTCGAGGCCCTTCTTCATGCTCGAGTAGGTGAGGGGAAGTGGAAAAGTTGACACGGTTGATGTCACACCGGCAGGTAGAAATAAAAAGGTCCAACCTTTCAACCGCCTCAACTTTTCCACTTCCCTTACCTCCTCAAACGATTCTGAAGAAGGGTCTCGAGCCGAAACATCACCCATTCCTTCTATCCACAGATGCTGCCCATCCCTCTTAGTTACTCCAGCATTTTGTGTCTATCTTCAGTGTAAACCAGCACCTGCAGTTCCTTCCCCACACAATGGGAAATTCCCCACATAATTCTTCAATACCTTCTCTCTGATGCCACTTGCTACGCTGCTTCTGCATTAAACAACTTGCATTAAAAGAAATGACAGAATTCACAATTTACTTGTTTATACAAAAAAATAACTTCTAAATTTATACCACCGAGTGCAGAACGGCACATTCGTTTCCAAATCCAGCAGCATCGTCGAGCTATGCAACACCGCATACCGAGTCCCCATTTTCATCACTTTTGTCAGGTTTCCTTGACTAGAAATTGCCTAAACTAACGTGGAGCTGATAAAAACAAATACATCATGCACAGTTGCCTGCTATCAATGGCATTAGTTTTAGCAAGGAGTAACAAATAACAGTTTAGTTAAATATTCTGTCATAAGGTCATAAGGAATAGGAGTAGAATTAGGCCATTCGGCCCATCAAGTCTACTCCGCCATTCAATCATGGCTGATCTATCTCTCCCTCCTAACCTGGGAGTCAGTTATTTATTTATGTTAACTCCTGCTCTTCTAATGCAGTTTGCTGTCCTTGGCTCTGGTTCGTCTAGTAAAGGGTCTTATAAAGGCAATAACTTTATTCTACTTTAGTTACACAGGTTATTAACTGTAGCTAAGTACCACACAAATACTGTGTGTGGTGCAGTTTTAGCTTTCTTCAAATTACCAGCTTGCTTTTTAACCCTTTGGTCAAAAGTCAAGTTGGTTTGCTATAATATATAGGGTTTCTATTTTTGGCTATATATTACAATGACACTTCTATTTACGGACTGGGTAGATACAACATTGATAAAACCAATAAAGTATTTTGCTCTTGATGAGAGAGTGAGGGGGAGAGTGAGGGGAGAGAGTGAGGGAGAGAGTGAGAGTGAGGGGGACAGTGAGGGAGAGAGAGGGAGAGAGAGTGAGAGAGTGAGAGAGGGGAGAGAGTGAGGGAGAGAGTGAGGAGAGTGGGGAGAGAGTGAGGGGGAGAGTGAGGGGAGAGAGTGAGGGAGAGAGTGAGAGTGAGGGGGACAGTGAGGGAGAGAGAGGGAGAGAGAGTGAGAGAGTGAGGGGAGAGAGTGAGGGGGAGAGTGAGGAGAGTGGGGAGAGAGTGAGGTAGAGAGTGAGAGTGTGGGGAGAGAGTGAGGGGGAGAGTGAGGAGAGTGGGGGAGAGAGTGAGGGGAGAGAGTGAGGGAAATATATATATATGCTCACATATACATTATAAATAGGACCATCATTAAAAAGTTGCAATGGGACACCATCACCAATGTTACAAAATTGGACTAAAGTGTCTTTATTAATAAATATAGATTAATTTTAGAGAAAGTTAATTACTTTTCATCAGTGTATTTCATACTTATTTTAAATCAAAGTCAATTGATATCTCAGAGAAAGGCTTTTTCACAGAGTACAGTGTACTGCTGTAGAGTCCATCACACCAATATAGACCCACCACCAATTTTCCAGGCCCCCTTGGTTTCTGAGTCTTTCTGGATTATCCATTTTGCCGGACCAACAGAGGTCACGGCCTTCGAGAGGAGTCCAACGGTTCCAGAACGTTCTGCCTCGGCCGTCGTGGAGCCGTGATACCGGCCTGGAAGTCGGCGGTGGGAACGGATCTGCCGGCTCCGGCTGGGCCGGAGTTCCAGAGCCCCGGCCGCAGGGGGCAAATCTGACCCGCCGATCGGCTGCGGACGTCCCAATGAGGTCGACATCGTCCGCCTCACCCGGCCGGGGCGGCACGTTTTCGGAGGGACTATCAAATGCGCTCTGGTGATTTTGTCCGGATTAAAGGAGGTGCTGGACCACCAGTTGCCGGAAAACCAGTTGCCGGAAAATCGGCGGTGGACCCGTACTGAGGGACCGGAATGATATTGCAGATTATTGCCCTTCTCAGAGATTCGCCTCCACAAGATGACTCTGAATAGAAAGCACGCGTCAAAGCAAACGTGAAGAAATGCCCAATGGTGGATTCCACCATGGGTCACGTACCTCTCTTCCCTTTATGAATCCGCATGCGTGAAAGAGGTTGTGGAGTAGGAAAAAAATCCAAACATTTGAACAAAGGTTAATAGCTGTAATTTTAGAATTACACCAAGCATTCCTGTCAACGTGCATTCATGAACCAATTGTGGGTCCTGAATATCAATTCCAGTCCAATTCCAGCCATTAATCCACATTTTCTAGGAGCGCTATTTTGTGAGGTTTTCCACGTGAAGCACGCTGTGTGAAGAAATACCTCAGCCACACCAATTGCGCAATTAACCTCCATGCACATCCTTCATTGTTAAGTCACTTCCATTCTGTTGCCAGTGGATGCAGTGGAGGTGCATGCAGCCAAGAAAAATAATGAATATTTTCCATTAGTACTGATATTTGCTGATTTTTTTTTTTAAAAGGTTTCAATTAATTTAATTATTTGCTTGACACTTTCAAAATGTAATTATTTTTTACACTGATTTTGGATAATAGAATAACTGAAATATGGGCAACTTTATCAATCTTGTTTTAAGAGTCATGGCTGAGAATTATTTCGACAATAACTGGCAGTGTGCACATTTTACATGTTCCATAAATATATAAGAGTACAGCTTTTATATATATTTAGGCAAAAAATGAAAAAAATGTGTGTGACATGCATTTTACATTAATATTTTCTTTCCCTTCAGGTTTTTGCGGCTCGCTACAGATTAAGAAAATATTACCACAGATCCCATTATAATATCAACCGGGCTAACACTATCCTGCACACACTAGGGACAATTTACCAAAGTCAATTAACCTACAAACCTGTTAAGTCTTTGGAGCGTGGGAGGAAACCGGAGCACCCGGAGAAAACCCACGCAGGTCACGGGGAGAACGTGCAAACTCCGTACAGACAAGCGCACGTAGCCAGGATCGAAACCTGATCTCTGGCGCTGTTATACCCCTGTCCCCCTTAGGAAACCTGAACGGAAACCTCTGGAGACTTTGCGCCCCACCCATGGTTTCCGTGCGGTTCCCGAAGGTTTTTGTCAGTCTCCCTAATGGTCGAAAGTGGTTTCCGCTTCTTCTATGTTCCGGCGATTATTTCAAAAAATTCAAAACCGGCCGCAACTATAAATAGGTTGCCGGATTAAAAATCGGTAATTTTTTAGTCGAAGCCGGTTGCGATGCTAGTTGAAGGTGGTTGCCGGAGGTTGCAGGTAGTGGAAGGTAAGACCTTTTTTTCACCCTGTTTTATTCCACCAGGGAGGTCTTACCTTCCAATACCTGCAACCTCCGGCAACCACCTTCAACTAGCATCGCAACCGGCTTCGACTAAAGAATTACCGATTTTAAAAACGGCAACCTATTTAGAAGAAGCGGAAACCGCTATCGACCATTAGGGAGGCTGACAAAAACCTGCAGGAACCGCACGGAAACCTTGGGTGGGGCACAAAGTCTCCAGAGGTTTCCGTTCAGGTTTCCTAAGTGGGACAGGGGCATTAGGCAGCAACTCTCCCTCTGCGCCACATACATTTTGTCACCTCCTCTAAGATCCTTATTTGCTTAGCTTCCATTTTGTGATTACCTTTATCTAGACGTAGATAGTATCTACCTAGAGGTGTGTAAAATCATGAGAGGAATAGATTGGGTAGACACGCGAGAGTCTCTTGCCCAGAGTAGGGGAGTCGAGAACCAGTAGGGGAACGAGCTGCCAGAGCAGGTTGTTGAGGCAGGTACTATCGCAACGTTTAAGAAACATTTGGGCTGGTACATGGATAATATAGATTTGGAGGGATATGGGCCAAACACAGGCAGGTGGGACAAGTGTAAATGGGACATGTTGGTTGGTGTGGGCAAGTTGGGCCCAAGGGCCTGTTTCCACGTTGTACGACTCTATGACCTGTGAAATGATTTGGATCTTGCAAAGGCACAAAAGTTCACAAGAATGTCAGTGCAACCCACTGACGTAGAGGTGGCGATGTTACTAATTGAGGCCAGCTGACACCTGGTAGATGTCTTGGACAATACAGTTCCACAGGATACTAGTCATATATCTGCCCCATGACAGCGTCCTGCTTTGACTGACTCTAATATCAATTAATATTAGAACTAGACTTGCCACTTTGTGCCCAGCATCAACATTAGAACATAGAACAAATAAAAATACAGAGCAGGAAGAGGCCACAACATGAGGTGCAGTTCCTCCAGTTTGCATGGTCCTCCAGAGGCCCCGGACAGAAAGGTCAGCGTGGGAACGGGCAAGGGTGTTAAAATGGTTAGCAACTGGGAGATCCAGTATGCCTTGGTGGACAGAGAGTAAGTGTTCAGCAAAGCGGTTGCCGAGTACACGCTTGGTCTCGCCGATGTACTTTTCATCTATTTTTTCATGGCCTTTGTCCAACTATCTGCTATCAAAACAAAACCTCCAGCCTGTATTCACCTATAAACCAGCCATGCTCCGTCCCGTCCCGCCCCTCCTCTCTTCCACCTTTCCTTCCTGCCCCCCCCCCGAATCAGACTTAAGAGGTGTCCTGGCCAGAAATGTCACCTATCCATGTTCTCCAGAGATGCTACCTGACCTGCTGAGATACTCCAGCATCATTTGCGTCTGTCTTTGTAAAAATCAGCATCTGCAGTTCCTTGTTATTGCAATCTTTTAAGCTCATTTTTTAGCCTGTACTAGAAAAAGGTCAATCTAAAAAAAATACAATTTACCATCAAGTTCAAAGGTACAACCAATATGCTGACGTTGTTTATTAAAGGGCCGGTCCCACTTGGGCGTCATTTTGCACGTCACGCAGATGGCGCGCAAAGATTTTGTACATCCAAAAATCCTGTGGCACCGCGCGCAACTGCCTACGTCACCACGCACCATGCGCGCACCACGCATGCTTCGTGCATCGTGAAGCGTAAATGATGTCGCGTAAATTACCCGCAAATGACACGCATGTGGGACAGGCCCTTAGCTCATAGGAATCACCTTCAGATTCTGAACGGGTGTCAGTGATCAATGAGTTACCCTTCAAAGTAAACGCAATTTAGGTAGGAACACGTTTGAAAAGATCATTAGTGACCTGTCGTTAGAATCATAGCATGCAACACAAAAGGTATTCAACACAATAGGAGGCCATTTCAGCAAAAGATATCTACCCAAAAAATTAAACATGATCTGGAAATTTAAGGTGGATCAAAATGTGATGGATATACTCTGGGAATGAAGACCATGGAGAGTAAAACATTATATTTTACAGCCCAACAATCTTTCAACAGCATATGGGGTTAAGATGGCCTCTCGTGAGAGGTCACCGCACTGAATCATTAACTCCATTATTTTTAGTTTTTAGTTTTAGAGTTACAGCGTGGAAACAGGCCCTTCGGCCCACTGGGTCCGCACCGACCAGTGATCCCCTTACACTAGTTCTAACCTGCACATGAAGGTCAATTTTACAGATTAACCTACAAACCTGCACCTCTTTGGAATGTTGGAAGAAACCGGAGCACCCGGGGAAAACTCACACTGGTCACGGGGAGCACGTACAGACTCCGTACTGGCAGCACCCGTCGTCAGGATCGAACCTGCGTCTCTGGCGCTGTAAGGCAGTAGCTCTACCGCTGCGCCACCGTGCCGCCCTAAAATGCTTCTATTAAAATCGAGATTGGTCTTATATATTAGCAAGGTTCAGATAATTAATGAGTAATGTTCTTGTTGATGGCATTATATGTTCATGTTTTATATTTTCCGTTGAGGAAAAATGAATCCGTACCTCATAATGGTGTTCCTCATTTTGCTGAAGCACCTCAATGCATAGCTCTGCCAGTCGAATGACATCGTCCAGTCGTTTGCCCGGAGTCCCTTGGCTTAATGCATCTGTTACCATTTAAGTGAAAAGACATTGAACGCATTAAGAGTTGCAAGAGAGAGCAAGTGTCACAACTCACGGACGACAATGGTAATACTACATTTATCTGAGAACAATGTTTCTGTTAGATATACCTCAAGGGATATGGGATGAAAGTCCTGATTCTGGATGATCAGCCATGATCATATTGAATGGCGTTGCTGGCTCGAAGGGCCGAATGGCCTACTCCTGCACCTATTTACTATGTTTGTATGTTAAAATTGCCCTTAATGTGTCAGGAGTGGCATCCGTAGGACACGTGGAATCCGTAGAAGATCGAAGGAAATTGAAGCGATTTGTGGACGCAGCCTAGATCGTCACACAAACCAACCTCCCTTCCATTGGCTCCATTTATGCCTCATGCTGCCACGGCAACTGAACCATCCTACCGCAAACAGAGAGCTGTCATAAACTACTATCGGACTATCTTTGATTGGATTTCACTGGCTTTATCTTGCAGTAAATGTTATTCCCTGATCGAATATCTGTACACTGTGAGTGTACACTGTACACTCGATTGCAATCATGTATTGACTCTCCGTTGGCTGGTTCGCGCGTAACAGAAGCTTTTCCCTGTACCTCGGTGCATGTGACAATAAATTAAACGGAACTAAAATGAACATGTGTGAACGGGTGATTGCTGGTCAGCATGGACTCAGTCTGTTTTCATGCTGTATCTCTAAACTAAAAAACTCAGAATCCCACCCAGTTTCAGCAACAAGCGTTCCAAACTGTTGTACAACAGCCTTGCTGATGCTAGATTCCTCTTCAGATGATAAAATGGGCACATGTATCACCTACTCCCCTGCCATAGCAACCTTTCAAACATTCAATGGGATACATGCACACTATGGGGTTTAACCACAGTATTCCTGCCAAACTTATAAAGTTAAGAGCTTATTGATTAATCACATTTGTGGGAATAGTTCAATACTCCGTGATGTCAATAAAGGTTTTCACCACAACCTCACCGAGAAATATCCAGTTCAGGGTGGCACGGTGGCACAGCGGTAGAGTTGCTGCCTTACAACGCTTGCAGTGCCAGAGACCCGGGTTCGATCCTGACTACGGGTGTTGACCGTATGGAGTTTGTACGTTCTCACCGTGACTGCGTGGGTTTGCTCCGAGGTCTTCGGTTTCCTCCCACACTCCAAAGACGCACAGGTTTCTAGGTTAATTGGCTTGGTATAAGTGTAAATTGCTCCTAGGGTAGTGTCAATGCGCGGGGATCGCTGGTCGGTGCGGTGGGCCAAAGGGCCTGCTTCCGTGCTGTATCTCTAAACTAAATCTAAATGTCACCCACACCAGTGTTGTTCACAGACCTGTAATAAAAGTACAGGAGTAGGCTCATTGACTTTGCACAACAGCTAGTTCAAGATGGCGCCAAAGCCAGGCAACTCTTCGCTGGTGGTCCCAGAAGTGTATCTGCAATTATTCATTGCAATCACGCCACCTAAATCTTTATTTCAACAGCACCTCTTTATTCGATCGCTGTACACTGTGGGCGACGATTGTAATCACGTATAGTCTTTCTGCTGAGTGGATAGTATGCAGCATGAAACTCTCCCTCGGTACCTTGACAATAATAAATTAAACTGAACTACACTAATCAGAACCTTGGCACCATTCACCAATGCATCTGACATAGACATCAAAGAACCCATCTACCTCAATCTTAAAAGCTTGAATTGTCCTAGTCTTGGAGGGGCAATGTGCAGGAAAAATGTTCCCCATGTTGGGGGAGTCCAGAAGCAGGGGGTCACAGTTTAAGAATAATGGGTAGGCCATTTGGGACTGAGATGAGGAAAAACTTTTTCACCCAGAGAGTTGTGAATCTGTGGAATTTATCTGCCACAGAAGGCAGTGGAGGCCAATTCGCTGGATGTTTTCAAGAGAGATTTTGATTTAGGGCTAACGGAATCAAGGGATATGGGGAAAAAGCAGGAATGGGATACTGATTTTGGATGATCAGCCATGATCATATTGAATGGTGGTGCTGGCTCGAAGGGCCGAATGGCCTACTCCTGCACCTATTTTCTATGTTTCTATGTTTTCCTAATGTTCCTCTAATTGCCCAAGCCTCTCTTCAATCCCTCCCCATCCATTGATCTGCTTCCAAAGGTAATAATATTTTTTTATCTTTTTGTTATAAAAGGGCCTTGATTAGGGTTGTCTGCAATCACAAGGGAGATGATTTTTCAAAGCAAAAGCTTTGAAAGTTTTGAACAGATTGCCCCTGCATGTTTCTGACAGGTGTTAATTGAAAATGATAGGCTAAACAAATATTGGCTCATTAAAATATCCAGCTTCAGTTAGATAGTGATCATTAACCTTTTGACAGTGTAAAGAATCTGTCTCCTTTTGTGCTAAGATTATAATAGAATTAGTGTAATGTCCAAAATTCTAATTTTCTAATTAGAGAACATCTCTTAACTCTTTCGAGCCTGTACTTCAAACATTATGAGAAGCAAAGTATTGTTGCTTCTGATTTTGTTCCCATCCGTTTCAAAATGTGACAATTCTTCATTGCAGATTTTATGTAAGGGTTCTACATGGCAAAATTATTTTGCACATAAGTCTACAGGATTGGGGAACAGATAGCTCCATTAAGGTGAGACCAAGCGGAGGCTTGGCGATCGTTTCGCCGAACACCTCCGCTCGGTCCGCAAAAACCAACCCGACCTCCCGGTGGCTCAGCACTTCAACTCCCCCTCCCATTCCGTATCCGACCTCTCGGTCCTGGGCCTCCTCCACGGCCAGAGTGAGCAACACCGCAAGTTGGAGGAACAGCACCTCATATTCCGCTTGGGGAGTCTGCATCCTTTGGGCTTGAACATTGAATTTTCTCAATTCTGTTAACCCTTGCTGTCTCCTCCCCTTCCCACCTCTCCCTCAGCCCTCGGGCCCTGGCATTCCCTCTATCTCTATCTCCCTCCCCCACCCTAGTCGCACTAGCTTCTCATTTTCACACCACAAACAGCTTATAATGGCTTGTTCCCTTTATCATCGATACTTTTTGCATATCTTTCATTCATTGTTCTTTATCTCTCCACATCACCGTCTATATCTCTCGTTTCCCTGCTCCCTGACCAGTCTGAAGAAGGGTCTCGACCCGAAACGTCGCCTATCTCCTTCGCTCCTTGCTGCACCCGCTGAGTTTCTCCAGCTTTTTGTGTAAAGCTCCATTAATCAATTGGCTTTTATCAGCACCTTTTCACCATGGGAATCCTTGCATGATCCTTGAGTTAGGTAGAGCTGTTAAATATAGCGGAGTCAGGGGATATGGTGAGAAGGCCAGCGATAACCCCGTACACTAGCACCATCCTACACACACTAGGACCAATTTACAATTAACAGAAGCCAATTCACCTACAAACCTGTACGTCTTTGAAGTGTGAGAGGCACCCAGAGAACCCGGAGAAAACCAACACAGGGAAAACGTACAAACTCCGTACAGACACCGCCCGTAGTCGGGATCGAACCTGGGTCTCTGGCGCTGTAAGGCAGCAACTTTACTTCAGCGCCACTGCAAGAATAGTCTACTGTTCTTACACTACAATCGTTTCACCGTTGTATTTAACTTTGATTGTGCTTATCTATAGTATAATTTTACCAGATTGTGTGCAAAACAAAGAATTTCACTGTACCAAAACACGTGACAATAAAGTGGCATTCATTCATTGACTCAATTTTCTATCAATCTCGCACCCTACTACACAATAAAAAACGAATTTTCTTTTTGGCTGAAGGTCTTCAACTTTAGACTTTAACTTGGTTTCTCTTTACTGAACTGCTGGGTGTTTCCAGTATTTTCTGTTCTCAGATCAGAAGTATGGTTATGCCACATAACATCACCAAGATACTTGTTACTTCACGCCCAGAAACACTCAACTGGGCACGGAACGCGGTTAATATCCATATATTAATTGTGGAGATATGAGGATATACTTGCTAGAATTTAGAAGATTGAGGGGGGATCTTATAGAAACTTACAAAATTCTTAAGGGGTTGGACAGGCTAGATGCAGGAAGATTGTTCCCGATGTTGGGGAAGTCCAGAAGAAGGGGTCACAGTTTAAGGATAAGGGGGAAGTCTTTTAGGACCGTGATGAGAAAAACATTTTTCACACAGTGAGCGGTGAATCTCTGGAATTCTCTGCCACAGAAGGTAGTTGAGGCCAGTTCATTGGCTGTATTTAAGAGGGAGTTAGATGTGGCCCTTGTGGCTAAAGGGATCAGGGGGTATGGAGAGAAGGCAGGTACAGGATACTGAGTTGGATGATCAGCCATGATCATATTGAATGGCGGTGCAGGGCCGAATGGCCTACTCCTGCACCTATTTTCTATGTTTCTATGTTTCCATGATATCTCGGAATTAATAAAAACTACCATGTCCGTGTTCCTGCACGAAAAAAAGTTCCCTCTGGGAGAGCAGAGGGAGGTCTTGTGGCAAGGTGTTGGTGTATTGCAGGGGGGTAGACAATATGTCTTCCTGCATGTGGTTAAACGTGGGGAGACAGACCACTGGCCTGGTGGGGCTGCAAGCCAAACAGAAGCCATGTGTGCACCGACTCTACTGTGGTTACACACTTACTGTGTGAGCCTGTGACCTGAATGAGTCAATTCGAAACCATCCAAGTCTGCTGAGGGACTTGACTTTGGCTTGGAACCCTGACTGCTTGGTTAGATATTTGAGAACCGCAACTTCTAATTCACACCATCGCAGCTGAAGTATTCGATTTTGTGCGGTATTCAGCATTAGGGGGATCCAGACTCGAAATGTCATCTATCCATGGTCCCCAGGGGTGTTGCCTGATCTGCTGTTACTCCAGCACTTTGTGTCCTTTTTTAGCTTAGTTTACCTTAGAAATACAGCACGTTAAAAAGGCCCTTCGGCCCACCGATTCCGCGCCGACCAGCAATTCCCCGTACACCAGCACTATCCTACACATACTGGGGATAATTTACAACTTTATCGAAGCCAATAAACCTATAAACCTGTACGTCTTTAGAGTGTGGGAGGAAACTGGAGCATCCGGAGAAAACCCATGCAGGTCACGGGGAGAAGGTACAAACTCCGTACAGACAGCACCATAGTCAGAATTGAACTCCGGTCTAAGGCAGCTGCTCTACTGCTGCGCCAACATTTTGTCATTCTTTTCAGTTAATGGATATCATCGCTACCTGCTGTAATTGTCAAGAACATTGTGTATCACTAAAGTGGACTTCAAGTGATAAATTACTGTTGCAATTGGGCCACAGCAGACTCCATCTCCACGGCCCTAAGTTCATCTCTGGAACATCTAGATAATAGGACAGAATCATATTTATTAACTATTGATTCACCTGCAACACCATAATCCCCTCCAAACTCATCTACAAGCTCCTGGACCCAAGAGGCAGTACCCCACTCCTCTTAACTTTCTGACCCAAAGACTGCAATCATTGAGGCCAGGAGACAAAGACATCTCCCATCTTAGCTCTCAGCACCGGTACTCTGGAAGAATGCATTCTCAGCCCCTTTCTATACTTCCCATACATTCATGACAGTGTGGCCAAAGTTCTGCTCTAACTCCATCTACAAGTTGGCAGATGACGCCACTGTGGTGGGCCGGACCGCGAACAGTGACGAGATGGACGGCAGGGAGGAGGTAGAGAGCGTGGTAACATGGTATCAAGACAACAACCTCTCCCTCAATGTCAGCAAGATGGAGTTAGCTATTGACTTCCAAAAACGTCCATCAATAGTGCCAAAGAGGAAATGATTGAGTGCTTCATGTGCCTGGGTGTAAATATTACCAACAATCTTTCCTCGACCAACCACCTTGAAGGTACAGCCAAAAACCGCACATCAACACCACGATTTCCTCAGGAGACCACGGAAATTTGGCATGTCTCCAACAACTCTCACCAACTTCTATGGATGTACCGTAGAAAGTGCACTGTCGGGTTGCATCAAGGCTCGTTTTGGGAACAGTTCTGCCAAGCACCGCAAGAAATTGTAGGGAGTTGTGGATGTAGACCCGTCCATCACAGACCAGACTTCTCACTGTTGTAGAGGTAGCCCAGTCCATCACACAGTCCAGACTTCTCACTTCTGAAGAAGGGTCTCGACCCCAAACATCACCCATTCCTTCTCTCCAGAGATGCTGCCTGAGTTACTCCAACATTTTGTGTCTACCCAGACTTCTCACCGTTGACTCCTTCCACACCTCACGCTGTCTCAGAAAAGCAGCCAGCATAATCAAGGACATTTTTCACCTCGGACAGTCCATCTTCTCAATTCTCCCTTTGGGGAGAAGATATAAAAGGCTGAAAGCAGACTATTTGTCTGAACGGACCTCCCATGGGTTTGGGAGTCGCCCCAATCTTCCAACCTGCCTTCGTTGCAGACACTGGACTTTTCCCCCGTAACTGTAAACGTTGCAATGCTGTGAAACTATATTCTGCTCTCTGATATTTTTCTATTTGCGCTGTCTGATGTACTTGAGTAAGGCTTGTTCAGTACTCGTGTACAGAGTGATCTGATTTAATTGGACAGCATGCAAACAAAAGCTTTTCATTGTATCTCGGTACGCTCGAGAATAATAAACGAATACCAATTTCAATGCCAATAATACGCAGTGGCAAGCACTAAACAGCACACATTCTAAGCACCGCAGCCCAGACTCCAGCTTTTCTTTAACTGTTCGAGTGAACAGCATTCCAGCAATGTAAAGAAAGGTCAAGTGACAAGACTGAATTTGCAAAACTAGCGTGAAAATGCCATTTCTTTACCCCATAGTAAGGAACAGCATTCTGCTTTTCAAACAGGAATCTTAACATTGGAACTGCAGCACATGGCCTATTTTGGTGAAAGGCTGAAAAGCCACTCAAATAACCTGCAGTTCATGGTCTAGATTTCCAGGGTTAATGTAACTGCTGGCAATGGCCTGATTGATGCAACTTCACAATATTCAGACTGTTGTCTCTTTCGGCCGCAATCCTGGGACTGCAACAGCAATCTTTTAAGTTCAATCATCTTTTGCTCTTCACTTCCCTTGCATTTTCAACATCCGCTTTCACGTAATTATCGGGATCTGCTTTTGTTTAGTTTAGTTCAGAGTTACTAGGTGGAAACAGGCCCTTCGGCCCACCAAGCTCATGCCGACCAGCTATCCCTGCAGGCTAACACTATCCTACACACACTAGAGTCATAGAGTGATACAATGTGGAAACAGGCCCTCCGTCCTGACTTGCCAAAATGTCCCAGCTACACTAGTCCCACCTGCCCGCGTTTGGTCCATATCCCTCCAAACCTGTCCTATCCATGTACCCATCTAACTGTTTCTTAAATGTTGGGATAGTCCCTGCCTCAACTACCTCCTCTGGCAGCTTGCTCCATACACCCACCACCCTTTGTATGAAAATGTTACCCCTCAGATTCCTATTAAATCTTTTCCCCTTCACGAGGGGCAAATAACATTTTACCAAAGCTAATTAACCTACAAACCTGTATGTCTTTGGAGTGCAGGAGGAAACCGAAGATCTCGGAGAACACCGGCAGGTCATGGGAAGGACGTACAAACTCCGTACAGACAATCCTGACATAGTCAGGATGGAACCCGGGTCTCTGGCTCGGTGAGGCAGCAACTCTACCGCTGTGCCACTGCGCCGCCCTAATTTGTGACTATTCCACCTTCTCCTGTATTAATTTACTTTATACCATCGTGGGCATCGTGCATTGATCTGTACTAGCATCTTTTACTGTTCATTAGTTTAGTTTTCATTAGTTTAATTTTGAGATGCAGTGTGGAAACAGGCCCTTCAGCCCACGGAGTCCACGCTGACCAGAGATCACCCGTTCACACTAGGTCTATGGCATCCCATTTTCGCATCCACTCCCCATACACTAAGGGCAATTTTAAAGAGGCCAGCTAACCTAAAAACAGCTAAGAGATTAATGCATAATTTCTGTAAAGTCAGGGTGACTCCACCCCTGTTATGCTAGATTGGATTTGGGCCTCAGAATAATTTAATATATAATTAGAGTCTATTGCTGGCTCACACTATTGTGCCTGTTTCATCACTTTGACCTGCAGCTTGCGATCTTTGTTTTCCAATGCTAGGCTCAACTTGGTGGAGCTGTTGCCTCACGGTGCCAGAGATGCAGGTTCGATCCTGACCTCGGTGGCTGTCTGAGCCTGTGACGGCGTGAGTTACATCCGTGCATTTCAGTTTTCTCCCACATCCCAAACGCATGCATGTTTGGTGATTAATTGCTTGCAGGGCAGCATGATTGCTGCCTTACAGCGGCAGAAACCCAGGTGCGATCCTGACCACGGTTGCTGTCTGTACAGAGTTTGGACGTTCTCCCGTGACCTGCATGGGATTTCTTCGGGAGCTGCGGTTTCCTCCCACACTGCAACGATGTATGGGTTTGGAGGTAAATTGTCCCTAGTGTGTGTAGGATAGTGCTCGTGTGTGGGGATCGCCGGTCGGCGCAGACTCGGTGGGCCGAAGGCCCTATTTCCAATGTTTCCGTGTATCTCTAAACTAAACTGAACTAATTAGCCTCTGTAAAATTGCCTCTAGCCTGTAGGGAGTGGAGGAGAACGTAGGATAACATAGAACTAGTGTAAAATGTGAACGGTCAGTATGGACTCAATGAGCCGAACAGACTGTCTACATGCTGTATCTCTAAACTTGACATAAGAATTTACATACCATTGTCTCTCCATACAACTAAGTAATTTAAAAATATTATACCTCATGATAATTTGATGTAAACAATAAACTGTTCAATTAATCAAAGATTTGCATTTGTAATCATTTTTTATGGTGTGATTTTGATTCTTGAATAAATTACTGATGTGAATAAAGTGGGGGAAAACTGGTTTATTTTTCACTACAAATGAGGAAAACACACTCTTTGGTTCTTAACCAGTCAGACCGTTAGTTAATCGAGCAATGTTTATTCTCTGACATGCTTAACAACGTTATATTCCCATAAGCTTTCATTTCATTTTTTTCTTGCCAGTTAATACACTTTGTGCTTCTTCATATCTGGCAGCTTTAGTTCACAGTCTCTAGGAACAGCTATGCCGAGAGTCTGAGAGGCATCCATCTTTGCTGTGCTAGACAGATGCATGGAACCCATTAAAATGAGCTATGAAATAAGCACTGACCTTGGTTATGATATGAGTAATACTAAGCTCCCAAAAGGCACACTCTAGTGAGGCTGTTACAAATCTGACACTAATCTTCATTTTATCATCATTAGCAATAGATTTAAAACCCAATTATCTTTGCCAATTGCCAGCTTGTTAACACTAACCTTTTAAAAATCTAATCCCCAGAAACTGCTCTGAGAGGGAAGACTGTCGTAGTGGAGCCCTCTTTGGGCCGATCTTTGTTTAGTTTAGAGATACAGCACCCTTCGGCCCACCGACTCTGAGCCGACCAGCGATCACCAATCCACCGGCACTATACCTGCACACTGGGGACAATTTACAACTCTTTACCCAAGCCAATTAACCTACAAACCCGCATGTCTTTGGAGTATGGGGGGAAACCAGAGCACCAGAAGAACACCCTCGCAGGTCATGGGGAGAACGTGCAGACAGGCACCCGTAGTCAGGATCGAACCTGAGTCTCTGGCGCAGTAAGGCGGCAACTCTACCGCTGCACAACAATAGGGAAAGGAGACGTCATCTCAAACAACAATTGATTTTAAGAGATCTCCCTGGGACGTTGTGGCAATGAAATAAAGGCAGGGAAAGAAAGCCTTGGCACTTGCCTTATACAAGGTAGTTTTCTGTCACGCAACAGGACAGGAGGAAAGATCTTTAATGCTTAATTAAGATAATCGCAACATGCAGAAGCCACGCAAGTCAACTACACCCTACATCAACTACATTGCCAAACGTTGCTGGAGAGAAAAGGAAATGAGTACGGTACTTGTGCGTTGCCTGGAAATGCCACGTTGCTTCAGATTGAACGCGCTGGTCTGCTTTTGGGCTGGCAAAAGCTGCCAGGGAAGCTGTTTTGACTTGGGTGACTGCACTGTGATGTTCAGGCGAGCAAGATGGGGTTTTAATGTGTATATAAAAAAAAAAGAACGAGGGGGAGAGAACAAACAACAACCATGTAATAGAATGACGAAGAGGCTGATGCAAAGGAAAGCAATGAAGCATAAACGCACAATATCTTAAAAGAATGCATGCCGCTGAACTGCACTGAGACCACTGGCTCCAGGCTGCTCCAGCAGTTCAATTAACAGCATTGGCAGTATAATGGGAGTTTTGGTTAAAGGGCACTTTGAACAGTTATTGTAATGGAAATGCAAGTCTCAACAGAGCTGTTCAATTATTGTGAATACTTCAGAAACAAGCATTGGACAAAATAATGGGGGGGGGGAAGCACTTAAACGTGCAAATGGGTGACCGGTAGTGAACAACGGGCTACAGCTGGGCCACATAGCAATGCTGCAGGAGCATTGAAAAGGTGCAGCTGAATCGATAAACTGGAGAGAGCGAGGCTCAAGTGGCTGATGCAAATGATCAACCTTGGATGAAGTACAAAGATAGCATTACTTTTCAGTATTTCTCAATGCATTCAGCGGGACCACACTGTGGGTTCAAAACCACTCCTGTCTGACTGGCATGTGAAAGGGGCTGTCAATGGGGAACGGCTCTCAGCAGAGACATATGTTATATGAATCATCCTATTCACAATACGGAATGGAGTATGAACATACCTTACGGCGTTCTACATCCCACCCTCTTTACATTTTATGACATCTGTGCCATATTGATTGGACCCACGACCATTGAATTATGATTTTTGTTATGATGACCCCGCGGAAACAGGCCCTTCGGCCCACCGAGTCCGTGCCGACCAGCAATTCCCGCCCACTAACGCTGTCCTATATATACTAGGGACAATTTATAATTATACCAAGCCAATTAACCTACAAACTTGTAACGTCTTTGGAGTGTGGGAGGAAACCGGAGAAAACCCACGCAGGTCACGGGCAGAACGTACAAACTCGGTAGTCAGCGCCCGTAGTCAGGATCGAACCCGGGTCCCTGTTGCCATAAGGCAGCAACTCTACCGTTACGCCAGTGTGTCGCATGTGTTTCATAGATTTTCCTACGGGCTACTGAATTTGGATGACCTAATAAACTGGCTTTAATCACTATTTTGGACACGGGATATTCTTGGGAGGAATAGTATTTTTAACTTTTGCCAGAGGAGATAGTTGAGGCAGGGACTATCCCAATGTTTAAGAATGTTTAGACAGGTACATGGATAGGACAGGTTTGGAGGGATATGGGCCAAGTGCAAGCAGGTGGGACTACTGTAGCTGGGACATGTTGGCCAGTGTGGGCAAGTTGGGCCGAAAGGCCTGTTTCCAGCTGTAGCACTTTGTGTGAGGGAACTTGATGTGAGGGGATCTGCCACTGGGAACTCTGGGCTAAAATGGCCCTCAGAGGACAGTGATAAAATGGGAGCCCTGCAATACCTATCTAAATCTTTGGCAAATGTACGTCTCTCAACCAACAAAGGTCCGAGCAGCAGCTCCTCAATCCCTCCCCCCAAGCAAAGCTCCTCAGCCTCATCTTGTGCCTCAACCACAAATTTTGACGTTCCGAGTCAAACGTTTAAGGGGCGGTAGAATTTCTAGCCAACTATGATCTTCACTTTGCAACCGAGTATGGTTCATAAATCATAAGTGGAAAATATATTGGAGATGCAGAGTAATAATAAAGTGTGCTACGGACAAACAATTGCCACCGGTGGCTGTGGAGCAATGGATATTTTTAAGGCAGAGATAGATAGATAGATTCTTGATTCGTATGGGTGTCAGGGGTTATGGGGAGAGGGCAGGAGAATGGGGTTAGGAAGGAGAGACAGATCAGCCATGATTGAATTGCGGAGTAGACTTGATGGGCTGAATTGGGCATGAACATGAATTGGGTTTAAGTGGCAAAGTAATTTGGCGTTCAGATGAACAGGAGCCATCGCATTGTGCATGCACCCCTCCGACTTCCAACATGGTGAGTTCCTGCTCTGGAAATTTTGAGTGGGGGTTGGAAAGCAAGTCTGAGAGTAACTGTCACAAACAGGTCATTGTAAAGAAAAGAGTAAAAGTCTAGACAATTATCAAATGCCCATTCCCCGTGGGGTAATTAAATGTACCTGTAAAGCACCCTGTAGAGTGGGGAAAAATAAAGATGCCTCTTGTTAAAGAAGGAACTAAACTATCAGGTTGATAACAATATGCACTACTTTTAATGTGTAGGAAGGAACTGCAGATAATGGTTTAAATCGAACATAGACACAAAATGCTGGAGTAACTCAGTGGGACAGGCAGCATCTCTGGAGAGCAGGAATGGGTGACGTTTCGGGTCGAGACCCTTCTTCAGACTAAACGGGTGCCGTTTTGGGTAGACTAGAAGGGCCTTGACCCGAAATGTCACCCATTCCTTCTCTCCAGAGATGCTGCCTGTCCTGCCGAGCTACTCTAGCTTTTTGTGTTATCATTTGCATTATTCTTAACATCTTTTTATTTTAACCAATTTTGGTGCATTTTAAACTTTGCGATAAACTAGGAAAAAAATGTTTTTTTTAACCGTTTCTATTTTTGTGGATGTCGAACTTAATATGGTCAAAATTATTTTGTGGAATACCTTGAATGAACCCGTGGGGTGGGAGGTTGCAACCTTCACTGTCAACCTGTTTCGACTAATGCAATCAACCTGACGTGCACAAACAAATAGATCAAATCGAACAAGTTGTCCTACAACTTTAGGCTGAGCACGCCATACGCAAGAAGAAGAAGAATGAACCTGTTTAAAATAAGCAGGGTGGTGAGGGATTTGAAACAGTGTGCAAAGCAACATTGCACAAACCTGTTAAGTAGCAAGCTATTGAAAGGAAATTAAAGTTATGAGTTTAATCTCACTAATGGATCAGAGTGTGAGCTAACACTCATTAATACACAAAGCTCTTATTTGCTTTGATAATAATTAACATCATTTGATAACATTTTTGGCTTTGGCCAATTAGCGCACATAACTCATTTTCCTATTCCACATTATGGAACAAATTACTTTTCATTATGGATTCGCATTTACTATTTTTAGCCCCAGTGCGTTCCACCTTGTAGATCTCATGAGATGTCGTTAATATGCCTAGCTGTTAAATCTCTGTAGATTTTGTTCAATTATACATGTCTTCTCAGAGCATCATGTTTACAAATGAATTATCTAGATGTATTTCACTTCCAGCGTTCCTCTTGTGTTAATATTAGGAACAGTATCAATCCTTCTACAATGGCCCAGACAGATTTCCTGTGATGTAAAATTATGAGTGGCAGGGATAGGCAGGGATAGTCACAGCCTATTTTCCATGATGAAAATAGCAAGCACCAAAGGGCACAGCTTTAGGTGAGAGGGGCAGAAGTTTAACTGAGATGTGTGCGGGGCATTTTTTTTTACACAGGGGGCGGTGAATGCCTGGAACACGCTGCCGGGGGGTGGTAGCGAAAGCAGATATGGTAGTGGCGTTTAAGAGACTTTTTTAGAGGTACATGGATATTAAGGGAATGGAGGCAGAGAGAATGTGTGCAGGCAGATAAGGGTTGATCTTAGCATCGTGTTCAGCACAGACATTGTGGGCTGGAGTGCCTGTTCCTGTGCGGTTCTGTTTTGTGTTCTATGTTCATTGATGGTGCAAATGTGCACTGCGGCTGCTGTATGTACCGAGTTTGTACGTTCTCCCTGTGACTGCGTGGGTTTTCTCCGGGTGCTCCGGATTCCTCCCACACTCCAAAAACATACAGGTTTGTGGTAATTGGCTTCAGTAAAATTGTAAAGTTGTCTCTAGTGTGTAAAATAGTACCAGTGAACTGGGTGATCGCTGGTCCGCACGGACATGGTAGGATGTTCCTACATTGTATCCCTAATAGTCTAACGTGAAAGTATTGATAAATGCACACCTTTTTATTTATTGAACCCAAAATGTGTAATTCCTTCTCAAAATGTAAACGTTCATTTTGGTCAAATCTATCGGGAGGAAGCTGCTATTTGGAAAGTTTTTGGATTACCCTTAACCTCAATTTTGTTTCTTAGTTTTAGTTCTAGAGAAACAATGCAGATATTAGCCCTGCAGCCCACCGAGCACACCAACCAGCGATCCCCACACACTAACACTATCCTACACACACTAGAGACAATTTACAATTTTACCGAAGCCAAATAACCTACAAATATTTGGAGTGTGGGAGGGAACCCGAGCTCCCAGTGAAAACCCACGCAGGTCACGAGAGGAACGTACAAACTCTGTAAATAATCTTTCTATATATTACGAAAATTCTCATCTTGTTTATTTGGACGTCTGCATGTGAGTGAGATCCTGAAATTATGTCAATACGGGACAGGACAGCGCTACAAATTTTGCACCACCTTACTCACAATTGTCTTGTGGTGTGTTTTCATCAAGTTTCGTTCAGATTGATGTTATATTTTACAAATTATTCACATTTTTAACTTTAAAATATCCAGGTTGAGAAAGAATTATGAACACTGCAGCGGCAGTTGCAATGGCAGTTACAGCTATGACGTCACAATGGGATCTCATTTGTCACAATGTTGCAATCACAGAACACTGAGTCCTGGCAGAGGGAGGCTGAACAGGAGGGGGAGGGAGTGCTAGGGGAGGCTGGGGAAGTGGAATTGGATTTTTTTTTTAAAGTCCTGGCAGCAACTGCTTGCATTTTTTTTTTAAATTTAAAAAGAGAGAGGATGAAGAGGAGGAGGAGGAAGTGCAGGGGGATAAGGAGAAATGAGCCGCCCCTGCGCAGTTGGGGGCTATGTTTGAGTGGTGGTGCGTTGGGGGAACGGGTTGCATTGGGGGACCAGACCTCCTGTGTGTGACATTATTTACTAATTTAAAATTTAAAATAATTTAAAAACTTTCAGACAAATTAGTTTTTAAATTATATAGATGACTTAATCATATTTAATTGGTTTAACTGTTATATTTTAAGAAAATTTAAATTATTAGGCAGAGTAATTAAAATATATTAAATTATTTGAAAAAATCTGAATGAAAAAATTAAATTAAAATAAAGCAACATTAAAATAAAGCATTAATGAACAAATCGTGTATCGCAAAATCAATTTTAAGAAAATTGAAATATATTAACACTAACTTGCTACCTTACCACTATTCTAGTCCACTAACAGTAGTGGAGTAAAACAAGATTCTCCAGATCCAACCAAGGCACCATCCTGACGGAGTCTGAAGAAGGGTCTCGACCCAAAACGTCACCCATTCCTTCTCTCCAGTGATGCTGCCTGTCCCACCGAGTTACTCCAGCTTTTTGTGTCTATCTTTGGTTTAAACCGGCACCTGCAGTTCCTTCCTGCACGTGGATTCATTTGTTGCCTGCCCTGATTTTTCCTGGTCTTTTCTTACTTCCAGTTCCCACCCGCTCCTACATCACCCATTCCTTCTCTCCAGAGATGCTGCCTGACCCATTGAACTACTCCAGCATTTTGTGTCTATCCTCGGTGTAAACCAGCATCTGCAATTCCTTCCTACTCCAGCACTTTGTGTCTAACCTTGCACAAGTCTAATGGGTGAATTACCCAGTTCAATCGCTGAGGAACTGATACAGTTTTGCTTGCTGCTGCCGGATCCTGAGTGGGCATGTTGGATTCTCCGAGTTGGTAAATTGAACAGTGAAAAGCTTCTGAAAAACTCGGGATTTCTACACCCTTGAGAACGTACAAGGAAATCCTGGACTCGCTTGGGGATATTGCTGGAACCAACACAAGGAGTACATGGTATCTTTCCACAAAATGCTGCCCTCTATATTTTGGGACATCAAGATATTAATAACATCCTTGCTTCAGCAGAAAAAAAGACATGCTGAAATACAACCCAGGTGAAATATCTGAGAGATATTGAGTGAAGTTGCTTAGAAGGAATAATCATCTATTGATGCATAGTCACAAAAGGCTGGAGTAACTCAGCGGGTCTGAAGAAGGGGTCTCGACCCAAAACGTCACCTATTCCTTTTCTCCAGAGACACTGCCTGACCCGCTGAGTTACTCCAGCTTTTTGTGTCTATCTTCAGTTTAACCCAGCGTCTGCAGTTCCTCCCTATACATCTATTGATGCATTCTTGCTTCCATTTACCTGGGTCTTTTCCATGTGCTGCTTGAAGTGGCAAAAAGAGGGAACATAAAGAGGAGAATGTAAATTAGGCATTAATGATGAAAAAAGACCATAACTTAAGGCCATGTAAAATAACAAGAACAAGTTACTTAGCAAAGTCTTCACAAATGACTGGAAAAGAGAAAAGCTCTGTTGAAAGGGTTTCAGCTCTGGAAGTAAACCCCATGAGGCAGATTAAAGTTGTGAATAGAAGATACTACAGTTCACCAGCTGGGATTTTAATGAGGCATTTGCATTTGCAGTGGCCTTGGTTTGCTCAATGGGAGAAAAGGCCTGTCACAGAGTGTTCATTTAATGGACCCGTTTCTCCCTCTCGACTGCACGCGATAGTTATATCAGAAACACCAACCTTCTATTTTGGCATATTCCGAAAGATGAGAGTAGTTGATCAAAGCAGACTTCTCCAGACACCTCCTCACCACTTTCTTGACATCCTCAGGTGGTACTGGGGTTGCTATGTCTTTCATCAGTACCTTTACCAAAGGAAACAAACAATTTGATTTAAAGAAAGGTCGGACTGGCGCAGCGGTGAAGCTGCTGCTTTTCAGCCAGAGACCCAGGTTCGATCTTAACCACGGGTGCTTGGAGTCTGTATGGAGTTTGTATGTTCTCCCCGTGACCTGCGTGGGTTTTCTCCGGTTTCCTCCCACACTCCAAAGTCGTACAGGTTTGCAGGTTAAGTGGCTTGGTACAAATGTAAAATTGTCATGAGTGCGTGCAGGATAGTGTTATGGTGCGGGGATCGCTGGTCGGCGCGGACGTGGTGGGCCGATGGGCCTGTTTCCGCGCTGTATCTCTAAACGAAAATAAATTATAGAGCAGGATATTTAACCCGAGTAAAAATTCTTTACAGATGCATTAAGTGTAAGAAAAAACGATGAAAGAACGAACGCTACAAATTCAATTTGGTCTCGATGTCACGATTGCTGTCATGGAACCAGGACCGCAAGACAATCAGAGCTGAGAACCAAATGTACAAGGTCGTAAATGCTGAATGAAAGACAGTGACAATCGTAAGTGGAATGGAGTAACTTTCTCATTAGAATGAAACTGGTTCAATGACAAAAGATTTGAGAATGAGAGATGCCGGCTTTCGAGACTTCATGGTCTTTTAATGAACTTAAGGAATTGAAGATTGTAGTTAAAGTTGTGTAATGACCCTTAACCACTAGATATCAGCTGGTTGAATCAATAAGCGAAGGCAGTACAAGTTTCATACAGGATGGAACACGCAGGTGAGCTCATGTCAAGAAGGACATGCATTTCCAACACGTCCCTGAATCAAAAAGGGTGCGATCACGTGAGATTTTATTATTGGTAATGTCAAAGACTAGAGGGCATAGCTTTAAGATGAGAGGGGCAAAGTTTAAAGGAGATGTGAGGGGAAAACTTTAATAGAGATGAGCAATGCAAGATTTTACTTCGGAGTCACGTGAGTGATTCTGTGAAGGCCCGCCAGGCCGCATGCGCAGCATTACGTCAGCCGCATTGGCGCAAGCACCAGTCAGGCAGGACTGAGCTCCTGCCTGTGGTAAGTTAAACTTAAAGGTAAGTTTGGTTTTTACTTACCAGGGGTTTTAGGCAGGAGCCTCTTTTTACAGAGGTTTCCTGCCAGTTTCGCAGCCCGACAACTTGCCGGTTATGGACTGTGGTGAAATTTCAGTCCGACCGCAAATGCGGAAAAACTGGCAAAATTGACCGGGTTGCGAGATAAGGAGCCGTTAACAGTGCAGTTAGCGGCTCCCTAGCATGCAGGGATGCCGTAAAACCGGAAAGAAATTTATGCAGAGTCGCTGACGGGGTCAGCGGCTCCCCAGCCTGCAGGAATGCCGTAAAAATGGCAAGAAATTAAACAGAGTCGCTGACAGAGGGGTCAGCGGCACCACAACCTGCGGGGATGACGTGGGAACGGCAAGGAATTTTAACTGAGCCGCTGTCAGGGGGGTCAGCGGCTCCAAGCCTGTGGGATGCCGTTGGAACGGCAAGGAAGCAATGCTGGAGCCACTGACAGTGGGGTCAGTGGCTCACAGACGTCGGTCCCCAGTCAAAAAAAAAATACTGGGACTTATTCAGCCCTATTTGGACTCAGGTGAGTTGGAATATAAGGGTTCTCCTTATAATAAAAAGTATGTATTTTATAGTGTTTTTTCTTTAAGTAAAAAACTAAAGGCAAAGTAAAAAGTTATTGTTATATGATATTGTTCTGACAATGTTATAATTGTTTAAGCACAGGTTGCTATGATTTACATTTTCACAGGTAAACCTGTACACTAAATGTTGATTTAGTGAGCTTATACAGCAATAGCGCGGGCCTATGGGACAGGCTGCGCCAGCAGCACCTGACAGGGCTGCTTCATATATGAAAGTGCTGGCCTACGGTAGAGCCGTGCCAGCAGCACCTGATACAGAGCTGTTTCATTTGTGACATTACCGGCCTATGGGAGAGCCGTATCAGCAGCGCCTGACAGGGCTGCTTCATGTGTGAAGTGCCGGCCTACGGGAGAGCCGTGCCGACAGCACCTGATGCAGGGCTGTTCCTGTCAAAAAGCGCCGGCCTTTATGAAAGGCGGCGCCAGCAACGCCTGGGAGAGGGTTGTTCAATTTCACACATATCTGCTCGCCCACGGAGTCGGGAGATGATTCTCCACCGGGGCTAGAGAGCAAGGCCCACGGAGTCGGGGGATGAATTCCTCACCGTGGCTGGATAGTGCATTGAAACGACTATCCTAATACAGCAACTGTTGTACATAGTGCTGCAAAGGTCTCCCTCTAAGAGGCAGAGACCAAGATGGGTCAGTATCCTGCTGACACTGATTCTCAGGGTATGACCGTGACACTGATTCTCAGGGTAGGACATACCCAAAGGGATGAAGGGCATGTGTCAGAGGTACTTTTCCTGACAATTAAGTTGCCATCCCAGTAAAATATTCTGTTGGGGTAAGGCCAATGGGTTCATATCAGTATAGTATTCTACGGCCTGAGGCAGCACCTGTTAGAGTTGCCTACGAATCACCCTTCTGAGAAGGGAAGAGCAAAAGGTCAAGATGACTCCGGGCTCTAAAAATGTCAATATAACAGACTCAAGTACATATGTGCCGGCAGTGAACAACAGCAACAGGGGGATGTGAGGGCCAGCCGCTGAATCGGTTATTCAGGTAGGTCTATTCTACAGGGGAAGAAGCCTGGCAGATGAATTAATTTGGCCATCAATGGGCAAAAGTCATCATTCAGAACGCACCCCAGGCGCTCATCGGCAGTAGCGGTTCACTGGAGCTGGGGGCAGCAAAGCTCAGAAATACGTCTAGCACTTCCAAAATTTGGGTAGTGCAC
Source organism: Okamejei kenojei (assembly GCA_035221665.1). Lineage (NCBI taxonomy): Eukaryota > Metazoa > Chordata > Chondrichthyes > Rajiformes > Rajidae > Okamejei > Okamejei kenojei. Next base: position 40,849,237 of record CM069149.1, on the reverse strand, counting down.
CATTCACAAGTTGCAATATTTACATTTGTTTGTACGACACACAAGGGGTAAAAATATTTGGTTGAGGCACAGCCGGAGCATTCCAAGTAAGTTGGATTATGGCCAGGGTTTGGAAATTGGGCAGTTCTCATGCAAACCACCCATGCAATAGGCAGAATTGGCATGTTATTATGAAGAATGGTGAGTATCTGGCATATGAACTTCCGTATGTAAAAACTTATTCCTGACTTCAACAGATTCATAAGGTAAGAGATTCACGTTATACAAATCACATTACAAAGGTTATCAAAGACAATATAACTGTACTATAACAGTAAGCTTGCAGTATGGGATAAACTGTTGTTGGTTTTTGGGATTTACCTGCAATTATTATTCGCCTTGTCTCTGCCTTGTGGCAAGAGATTGGGGTTATAGCAATCTGTTACAAAACTGATTAAAGTAATTGGCAATATAGCAGCTGGGTTGCAGCTGAGCTAATCAAGGAACTGATATTGTGTAAGTAGCAATTAGATCATTGCTAACAACCTTGTGCTATTGTCAGCTGAGGATACTTCAGCCACAATGATGAAGTAACAGTATTCAGCATTGCTGAACATGACAATACTCATTCAACTTGAACTTGAAACTCGCTACAGCAGTGTGGTCGGTTGAATTCAGTTATTATGAACTGATGTTAGAACTAAGATGAGAAGTTCCAAATACCATCACCTACTCAAAGGTAGTGGAGATTGCATGAGTTACCAATTCTTCAGTTGTTGGTATCAACTAAATATATACACTTTATGCACCGTTGAGAAAGGTTTGAGTGGATATTCATATTCTTCATGCACAAATTTAAGTTGCTTCTCTACAATGGTGACATATGTTAGTCTCATGGTAATTAGGAAGAATATCCTGTAATTAATCTCCTTGCTGCTGGTGTATCGTCCACTTTAGATTGATGATAACACAGATTAAGTGTTGGATCTCAAAGTCTGATGAAAGCAGGATTCAATACTTTATCAAAGGTTTGTCATGTTTATGCATGTTTCACTGTTTGCAAAAATATGTGAAACAACAGTGTGGAGAAATATATTCTCGTTTCAATAGGAGGAATGGACTTTGTGTCTTCCTCATTAGCTGGGTCTTTAAACAGTCAGCAAGACCTCGTTTGGATTCTTACTATTGGCCAAGCGTCCATGTTGCCTGCTTCATCAGGCCTTATGGTACAACGGTATTCAGTTATGCCAAAAAGCAAGAACTTGCTCTTTTAAACTGTGGTTCAGGAGACTGGTCTTTGCACAGTAAACGATTATTGACTTACACATTTTCAATGGATTAACTGATGCCTCATGTTGTCACATTTAGCCATGAGGGTGTTCACTGCAGTATGCATGGATAGCATCCAAAAAAGCAGTACATCTCTATTGAGGGGATCAGAAATGTTCTTAAATATTACGATACATGTGATATGATACAAATTGCTGACATTTCCAGTTCATTTCAAGTGATTGACAATAGTTCAGTTATAGAGAAATTACAGCTGTAACATAAGGGAACTACATTGTCGGGTCCAACCTGGATATCAAGTTGTTAAAAAGATCTTGATACAAGTACTCGCATCACAAGATTTTGCAGTTGGTTATTGTAAATGTGTAAACATTACTTCACCAAGGGGTTCCAGCTACATCCTTAGTCATGACTCTAATATCAGCACAACGACGGCAAAACATTGCAAACGCTGTGGCTGGACAGGATGGAATTGGCTGTTCATGCCATTACATTTTACATTCTGGTCTACACTAGCAGAGTTGACCAGGGCTGGCATGGTTTTAAGATCATTTGAATACCCCACTGAGTCAGTTTTATGTTATCAAGGCCACCAGAATCCTTAGAAGTATGTATTCAGTACTGTGTATTTGTTAATAAACAATTACACAAGAAAAGGTCGGTTTAGACTATTTCAAGGTGGCTGCAAAAGGTATTAATATTGACGATTGTATATCTAATTCCACCAGGTCAGCATCAACATCAGTATATCATTTATAGAGTGTGTTTACATCTCATTATACTAGGGCAGCCGCTATGTTGGCAGCCAAAGGGAGGGATGTGTCCTTCGACCAAATTTTAGCGGCCGTCGGATGGGCAAATGAGATGATGTTTCAGAATTTTATTATCGGCCAATTGTCAATCCAGGGCTGTTTGTCAATGTCATTTTAAGTACGTAAATTTTAGGGGTACTGTTATTTGTTTACATTGTTAAATAAACCCTATCATTACATTGAATACAATGTTATTACTAATGCATTTATTTCTCTTTCGAGTCAATCAAATGCAGTGGGATGCCGAGATTGTAATCTACGGCATGAAATCACAAAGCTTTGAACTCTTCACGGAATCACTCATGTGACTCCGAAGTAAAATAGTAAGATTAAACGAGAACTTACCAGTTTGAAGTTTGATCTTGATTTTATGAGGAGTTACGTGCCCACCACGCCCAACCCTCTCTCATAAAAGATCATCTGGTAGTTCTCGAGTCACTGATCTTACTGTTTGCTTCGGTGTTGTTTATTTGTGATTTCATACCGCTGCTTTGAGGTTTGCTGCGCATGCGGCCTGGCGGGCCTTCTTCACGTAATCACCAACGTAACTCCTCATAAAATCAAGATCAAACTTCAAACTGGTAAGTTCTCATTTAATCTTACTATTTTAATACAAAGAGGTTGATAGGTGCCCTGAACAGGCCTTTTCACATTTGTTAATGGAGGCAGATACAATAGTGGCGTTAAGAGGCTTTTGGATAGCCACATGCAGGGAGTTTAGTTTAGTTTAAAGATACAGCGCTGAAACATAGAAACATAGAAAATAGGCGCAGGAGGAGTCCATCTGGCCCTTCAAGCCAGCACCGCCGTTCATTGTGAGCATGGTTGATCCTCCACAATCAGTAACCCGTGCCTGCCTTCTCTCCACACCTCTTGATTCCGCTAGCCCCTAGAGTTCTATCACAATGAATGGCGGTGCTGGCTCGAAGGGCCAAATGGCCTCCTCCTGCACCTATTTTCTATGTTTCTAACTATTTTAAATTCATCCAGTGAATTGGCCTCTACTGCCTTCTATGGCAGAGAATTCCACAAATTCACAACTCTCTGGGTGAAAAAGTATTCTCTCATCTCAGTTTTAAATGGCTTCCCCTTTATTCTTAGACTGTGGCCCTGGTTCTGCACTTCCCCAACATTGGGAACATTTTTCCTGCATCTAGCTTGTTCAGTCCTTTTATATTTGTATGTTTCTATAAGATCCCCTCTCACCCTTCTAAATTCCAGTGAATACAAGCCCAGTCTCTCCAATCTTTCCTCATATGACAGTCCCGCCATCCCGGGGATTAACCTTGTGAACCTACGCTACACTCCCTCAATGGCAAGGATCTCCTTCCTCAAATTAGGAGACCAAAACTGCACACAATACTCCACATGTGGCCTCACCAGGTCCCTGTACAACTGCAGAAGGACCTCTTTACTCCTATACACAAATCCTCTCGTTATGAAGGCCAACATGCCATTAGTTTTCTTCACTGCCTGCTGTACCTGCATGTTTTCTTTCAGTGCCTGGTGCACAAGGACACCCAGATCTCGTTGCACTTCCTTTTTCCCTAATCTGGCACCATTGAGATAATAATCTGCCTCCTTGTTCTTGGCGCCAGAGTGGATATCCTCACATTTATCTACATTATATGCATCTGCCATACATCTGCCCACTCACCCAACCTGTCCAAGTCACTCTGCAACCTCCAAGCATCCTCTTTGCAGTTCATACTACCACCCAGCTTTGTGTCATATGCAAATTTGCTGGTGTTACTTTTAATTCCATCATCTAAATCGTGAATATATATCGTAAATAGTTGCGGCCCCAGCACCGAGCCATGCGACACTCCACTCACCACTGCCTGCCATTCTGCAGGGACCCGTTTATTCCTACTCTTTGTTTCCTGTCTGCCAACCAATTCTCTATCCATGTCAATACCCTACCCCCAATACCATGTGCTCTAAATTTGACCACTAATCTCCTATGTGGGACCTTCTCAAAGGCCCACTGAGTCCACACCTTCCAGTGAGCCCCATGCATTAATACTACTGTACACACTTCGGGACAATTTTGCATTTTATACCAAGCCAATTAACCTACAAACCTGTGCGACTTTGGAGTGTGGGAGGAAACCGATGATCTCGGGGAAAGTCCATGCAGGTCATGGGGAGAATGTACAAACTCCGTACAGGCAAGCACCCGTAGTCAGGATCGAACTCGTGTCTCTGGCGCTGTAAGGCAGTAGCTCTCCCACTGCGCCACCGCGCCACCAGAGCTGTGGGATATGGATCACGCGCTGGCAGGATTATCTTATAATCATAATCAAAATCATAATCATTATCAAAAGCACAATCATAGCATTGTCCCACCCCGCTCATGAATTCTTGACCCTGCTCCCGTCTGGCGGAAGGTACAGAATGTGAAAGCACACATCACCAGAGTCAGAAATAGTTCCCCTCTATCATCAGGCTTCTGACCAGTCCTTCCATAAGCTCAGGTACTGTCCAATTCACCCCTACCCCAATGCACGGGACTAACACGCTACAATGCTGAGAACTGTATTCTGCACTCTGTATATTCACCTTTGCTCAATCGAATGTACTCAACTTTGACTTGATTGTAATTTGTGTATAGTATTAACTTATCTCACATTTATCAGGATTATATTCCACCTGCCATTCCCTGCCCATTCCACCATTTGCCTCTTACATCAAAAACATTCACATTTATCACAAACAATGTTGCCATAATGTTAGTGACCTGCTGTACAGCATTAATGTCTGATCATAGTGGCTGTAATTATTTTTGAATCGGCTCTGGTGGAGGCCTGCGACAATAAACGTTACTTCACACTGCCACTGCAGGGCCAGTAGCATAATCTAGGACAAGTCTCGCCCTCTTTTCCCCCTCCCATCAGGTAAGAGGTACAGGAGTGTGAAAATGCACACCTCCAAATTCAGGGAGAGGTTCTCCCCAGCAGTTATTAGGCAACTGAACCATCCTCTCACTAACTAGAGAGCGGTCCTGAGCTACCATCTACCTCATTGACTATCTTAATCGGACTTTGCCTTGCACTAAACGTTACTCCCTTTAAGGGCCTGTCCCACTTTCATGACCTAATTCACGACCTTTTTTACTCGTGGACATTTTTCATCATGTTGAAAAAACACCGCGACCTACTTGATGCTACCAGTACCTACGACTAGCAGCATGACCTACCTACGACCTCCTACGACCTTGTGACGACCATGCTGTGAGTACGAGTCAAGGGCAAACTCGGCAGAGGTCGTGAAAGTGGGACAGGCCTTTTATCCTGCATCTGTAGACTGTGTACAGCTTGACTGTAATCATGTGTAGACTGGATAGCCGGCAACAAAAGCTTTCCACTACGCCTCGGTACACGTGGCAATAAACCAAACTGAATTAAACAAAACTAAAAAGCATGCAAACGAACGTTTGCATGACATTTCATGACATTTTCATGATAATTTCATGAATCATGACATTTTCCATGATAATTTGAACCTACCCTTTCTAGCAACGAGAGGGTGGCTTTGAGTGCTCCTTCTGGTCTTCCGAAAGGGAAACAGTACCTAGAAGAGTAACAAAAGGATTGAGATGTCTTAAAGTTAAACAGCAATAAACAACATGGGTCAGGGCAGACTTCAGCACGGCTTGCTACAGACTTCCATGTAATAGGCTACACCAATAATGAATCACCAGGGAACAGATTAAACTTGATTAAAACAAATTGCATTACATTTATGTTGGCATGGGTATATTTTTTTTAACTTCGAAAATGAACTCTATGATAATTATAGTCTATAAAATGTGCTTTAAAATTGGTTAATGAAAAGATAGTTAATTTGAATGGCCACATCCCTGGAGACCGAATAGCAACATGGATCTTGAGAATAATTCAAAAACTGGAAGATTCATTTACCTGAAGGCACACCATTCATTGATTGATGAGAGTATTTAGATATTTTGGAGGCTTTGCAGCTGAACTGTTCTTAGGTATATTCAGATTATCACACAATCATAAATCTAAACTCTGGTCTTATTGGCAACTCACACACGCTCATTTCTACATGTGACGTGTTGACCTTGATGGATCTATAGACCAAAATCAGTGGCTTTACAAAGAAACTCTGCAGGACATACTCCTATTTCTGACTTGCGTTCTCAATTATGCCTCCTGTTTAGTATGAACAGCACGAGGTCAGTATTTAATGTAAGAAGGGTCTCGACCCGAAACGTCACCCATTCCTTCTCTCCAGCGATGCTGGAGTATTGGTGCTTGGTCCCCTATGTTGAGTTACTCCCACATTTTGTAGACAGAGTGACTATCTTTTCAGTATTTTAATAAGGGCCTTGTGCATCAATTGGCCTGTGAAATGTTGGAAGGGCCGAGACGTGCATAATATATGGTTATCTAACACCCGATCAAACACTTATTGTGGCTAAATGTTATGCAATGAATTTCTAAAGGGTTTCAGCGCTCGAGGTGCTGCCTTACACCGCCAGAGATCCAGGTTCGATTCTGACTACGGGTGCTGTCTGTACGGAGTTTTTACGTCTTCCCCGTGACTGCCTGGATTTCCCCCGTGTGCTCTGGTGTTCTCCCACACTCCAAAGATGTGCAGGTTTGAGGGTTACTTGGCTTTGGTAAAATTGTAAATTGCCTCTAGTGTGTCGGATAGTGCTAGTGTACGGGGATCGCTGGTCGGCGCGGACTCGGTGGGCCGAAGGGCCTGTTTCTGCACTGCATCGCTGTGCTAAGCTCAGTTAAGCTGAACCTAAATGGACATTAGGAGCAGAAACACCTCGTGAATTTCACCTTAGAAATATTAGATTCGTTTTTTTTTTTAAATCAAAAATAACTGGAATATAATTGGGCAGAGTTAGGAAAGAAAAAGAGATGGAAGTTAAATATTAGGATTATTTGATCATATTCTAAATGTACAATGCAGATACAGAGGAATACGATTGCAGCAACACACTCGCCTATGATGTCCCTGCAAAATACGTTTCATTGTGTGAACTGAAAACATTTGCAGCATATGACAGGGAAATAGATATTTCTCTGATTTTAATGACAACTTAATTTTTTATTAATATTCCAGACCACAACTGTTGGTGAATCTCCATGTGCTGCAGGAAAGGTGGTTTACATGATCATTTCTACTATTGAAGGGAAGACATTCATTTCCAGCTGCATTGAAAGATTGTGAACGCATCTGTGAGCAACGCATTTTGTAGGGTGGCAGAGTGGCACAACCTCAAGAGCCGCAGCCTCACAGCGCCAGAGACCCGGGTTCGATCCTGATCTTGGGCACTGTCTGTGTTGAGTTTGCACGTTCTCCCTGCGACTGCGTGGGTTTTCTCCGGGTGCTCCAGTTTCCTCTCACATCTCAAAGACGTGCGGGGTTTTGTAGGTTAATTGGTCTCTGTAAAATTGACCCTAGCGGGCAGGGAGTGGGTGAGAAAGTGGAATAACATCGAACTTGTGTGAATGGTTGACCGATGATCAGCATGGACTCTGTGGGCCAAAGGACCTGTTTCCACATTTGTCTCTCTAAAGTGGACTTTAGTTTCTACTTAACCAAGTGAGTGAAAAATATATCAGACAACAATTAATGCAGAAAACACTTCAAGTCAGTTTGGCCACACTTAACGCTTGAACATTGAATTTTCTCAATTCTGTTAACCCTTGCTGTCTCCTCCCCTTCCCACCTCTCCCTCAGCCCTCGGGCCCTGGCATTCCCTCTCTCTCTATCTCTCTCCCCCACCCTAGTCGCACTAGCTTCTCATTTTCACACCACAAACAGCTTACAATGGCTTGTTCCCTTTATCATCGATACTTTTTTGCATATCTTTCATTCATTGTTCTTTATCTCTCCACATCACCGTCTATATCTCTCGTTTCCCTGATCCCTGACCAGTCTGAAGAAGGGTCTCGACCCGAAACGTCGCCTATCTCCTTCGCTCCTTAGATGCTGAGTTTCTCCAGCCTTTTGTGTACCCTTAACGCATTAGACCTATGTTTTATAAAATGTTTATCACATATGGTAGAAAAATTGCAACAAAATAATTAACAAACAAATTGGAATGCAGTCAAAGTTTGGTTAACAACCTGCAACTTATGTCAGAATCAGTTAAAAGTATGTCAGCCAGAATAAATTACTATACCAAATCAAGTATTCAAATAGCTTTTTCTCTACTAAAATGCAGTAAAATTGAACTGCGGGTGTTGGTTTATACCAAAGATTCAATGGCATTCAATGGTCATGTGTACTGAGGAACTGTGGAATTCTTTTTGTGTCCAGTTCACTATATATAAGCACCTAGATACATCTTAGATAAGCATCCCAGCTCCAGTTCAAGCGTGTAATAGCAGATTCTAATGGATTGTACGCAAAACAAATATTTTCACTGTGCCTTGATATACAGATAATGACAATGAAGTATTCTGATCATCATTCTGGATCTGTAGGAAGGAACCGCAGATAATGGTTTAAACCAAGGATTCCCAACCTGGGGTAAATTTCGCCTACCCAGGGGGTAAATTTGTTGATTCTGGATTTGTACATATTTTCTCTAATTGACTGGTTGTGTTTGGTTCTGTTCATAAATAAGTGAAATAACATTGTTATGTGGTGTTAAAGTTGCCGGGCGTGGATGGGATGAAAAAAGTTGGGAACCCCTGGTTTAAACCAAGAAACGTCACCTATTCCTTTTCCCCAGAGATGTTGCCTGACCTGCTGAGTTTCTCCAGCTTTTTGTGTCTTTCATTTTGAATCTGTCAGGAACTTATCACATTTGTTTAGTTTAGTTTGGAGATACGGCAGGGAAACAGGCCCTTCGGCCCATCGAGTCTGCGCCGACCAGCGATTCCCATACATTAACACTATCCTGCACACATTTGGAACAACTTACAATTATACCAAGCCAATTAGCCTACAAAACCTGTACGCCTCTGGAGTGTGCGAGGAGACCCGAGCTCCCAGAGAAAACCCACGCAGGTTACGGGGTGAACGTACAAACTCCGAACAGACAGCAAATGTAGTTGGGATTGAACCTGGGTCTCTGGCGCAGTAAGGCAACAACACCACCGCTGCGCCACTGTGCGGCCACCTTTGTGATTCGGGTCAATGGGACGGGCTTAGGTCGCCATCTTGGTCTGCATGGAGTCCACCTCCAGATTCAGGGACAGTTTTGTCCCAGCTGCTATCAGGCAACTGAATCATCCTACCACAACTAGAGTGCGATCCTGACCTACCATCTACCTCATTGGTGACCCTCAGACATTTGTCCCTGATTGGACTCTGCTGGCATTTCCTTGCACTAAACGTTATTCCCTTATCATATATCTACACGCTGTAAATGGCTCGATTGTAATCATGTATTGTCTTTCTGCTGACTGGAGAGCACGCAACAAGAGCTTTTCACTGTACCTCGGTACACGTGACAATAAACATGAAACGTTGGGGACTGCGCCCATCAGCAGCCTGTACTTGTGGACACCCCGACCAGACCGCACACCATGTAATCCACGACTGTCCCACCCTCAGCCCACCAGATACCACTACCATCGACCTGACCAACCCCAATCCTGACACAGTGAACTGGCTGCGACGCCTGAATCAAACTGTGTAACTGACTCATACGCAAGAAGAAGAAGAACTAAACTGAGCTGGAAGAGTTGAGCCAAAGGACCAGTTTCGGTGCTGTGTCACTCTATTTCTGCTAGTCTCACAGCATAGCTGGGCTGGCAGGCCACTGAGGGAAACAGTCGTCACAATGCAAGGCTTTCAGACTGAATCTGCCACTGGCTGGTGACTGTTTTGAAATGGCTAGAATTAAAAATCCATTCACCTGACACAAAAACGTTGGATCTAAAGAGAGCTCCAAACTGAAGCTCATTTTCTAAAGATTATGGAATTGAGATCAAATGAGCTGAAATTGAGATGCACACAACAGTCAATCTTCTCCAATTCACACTAACTCTTTTGCTTGCAACGATTGCAGGGTCTGTCATTATTTTAAATTGGACAGAAAGTCTAGTGTTAGTGTAATTGCGAGGGAAGTGTTGAAGTGGAGGCTAGTCAATTTAACAGTCCACTGTCAGGCTTATCGTTCTGTCCAAAGATGTGGATTTGTAAAAATAGTATTTCACATGGAATGATTTTGTCTGTTATTTTAATAAATGCCCTCAAAGCCCTCGTTAAAATTCTCAATGGAGAAATTTGTGTAATTCTATTAATCATAATCTATTAGCCGAGAATGTTTTGCTTATCATTCTGTCCAAAGGATGTTGATTTGTAAAATACAAGGAATTTGGTTTGCTCGTACGCTAATATTCTGCTCTCATCTCCAGGGTTACAAGCTAATCAGAGATGAACCGAGCGGTGAAAATTACAGGCATCCAGAGAAATATAAAATTGTATGGGTCCCACAATATACTTCAATGTAAGTGAAAATCAAAAAAACAAACTCCAGATGCAGAGGACATGGGTTTAAGGTGAGGGGGGGGGGGGGGGGGGGGGAAGATTTAATAGGACACCGAGGGGTAACCTTTTCACACCAAGGGTTGTGGGTGTGTGGAATGAGCTGTCGGAGAAGGTAGTTGAGGCAGGTACTATCACAACGTTTAAGAAACATTTAGAGACAGGTACATGGATAGGATGGGTTTAGTATGATGTGGGCGAAACACAGGCAGGTAGGACGAGTGTAGATAGGGCATGTTGTTCGGCAAGTTGGGCCAAGGTGTCTTCTTCCATGCTGTATATCTCTATGTCTGTACTGTAATTCCAAAAGCAAAAACAGTGAGAAGGATCTCCAATCTGAAATGTTGACTCTGTTTCGTTATTCACAGAGGCAGTCTGACTTCCACCATAGTGTACTCTATCTTAATCTTCAGGAAAGACATCTGAACAAGATTCAGAACGACTAATGACCTATTTCTCCTTTCCCAACTCAATCCAAAGTGTAGACGATTAAATTATTTGAGTGAGTTGGCGTACAATGCAAGGAGGCAATTGATTGTTGCCGCTGTAACATCAGTGGTTTCGTTCATATTTATAATCCAAATTATACGGCTCCCCCGTAAATAAGACAGAACACACGGCAGTAGAGAGCAGTAACTGGCCCACAATGTGCGTGCCGAGCATGATGCCAGGTTAAATTCATCTTCTCTGCCTGCACGTGATCAATATCCCTCCATTCCCTGCATATCCACGAGCCCAACTAAAAGCCTCAGATTTCCTGCCTCCTCCACCACCCCTGGCAGCGTGGTCCAGGCACCCACCACTCTCTATGTAAACAGCCCTTCCCGCAACACAATTCCTTAAAACTCTCACCTTAAGGCTCTGGACTTTGACATTCCCATTTCCACCCTGCGGAAAAAGGTTCGGACTGGCCATCTTAAACATGGTGCAATTATGACCAACCCGCAGTTCCAGAGTTCTACAGTTCATTTTATTGCCGGGTGTACCCAGTCTCAGTGAAAAGCCTTTGTTGCGCGCTCACCAGTCAGCGGAGACTATACATGATTACAATCGAGCCATTCAGTGTATAGATACATGATAAGGGAATAACGTTCAGTGCAAGGTAAAGCCAGCAAAGTCCGATCATGAATTGTCCGAGGGTCACCAATGATGTAGATAGTAGTTCAGGACTGCAGTGAAGTATACCCCCATTGAGAGGTCAAGTGGGGAGGGAGGTAGTTGTGAGGGTTGGGGGGGGGGGGGGGGGGGGGCGGGGGAAACTTGGAACAGATGTTCTTTACATTACAGCAAGGGGATGGGCAACTTTTAGTAGGAAGTCAGTTCAGAGCTCTCATACTAAGCCCAAGGATAAATATACTGCATGGAAAATTGACACCAGTTACATGCAGGGATTAACTTTCATGCACATTCATCCACTGCCTTGCTGTCAATGTACAAGCAAAGGGTACAGATGCAGATCAAGAACGGCCAATAAATCATCTTAACATGGGGTTTACATTGAGGAGTCAAGGGCCTGTCCCACGTGGCCGTCATTTACGCGACAGGCCGGTAGTGACTGATGCGCGAGGGTCGCGCGCGTCATCATGCGTCCGCACAGACGTCTGGAGCGGGTGACGTCATTTGAAGATGGACACAAAATGCAACAGTAACTCAGCGGGACCGGCAGCATCTCTGGAGAGAAGGAATGGATGATGTTTCGGGTCGAGACTCTCATCAGTGTGAATAAGGGTCTTGACCCGAAACGTCACCCACTGCTTCTCTCCAGAGATGGTGCCGATCCCGCTGAGTTGCTCCAGTGTTTTGTGTCTATCTCCAATCGTCTTGGCCACGCTCAGGGAGTAGGAGTGGGGGCGGATCCGGATCCGCAACGGCCATGAGCCCCAGGCCGAGCTCGGCGATCGTTTGCCGGCTTCTGCTGCTGTTGGAGGTGAGACATTGCGCAGCGCCAGGGTCTTGGGCCTGTCCCACTTCGGCCGTCAGTTACGCGACAGGCCTTTGGCACGCAAAGATTTTGTTCAGGACGAAGTCCACAGTCCTCCACGCCATTCCACACCACTCCATGCGCCTGTCCCAGTCTACCCACAAGCTAGCAACACGCGTAAATGACGCGCAAATGATGGCCAAGTGGGACAGGCCCCACAGTGTGGTATCGCGCCCGCTCTCTGCTCGCCTCAAACACGTCCAGACTCAAAAAAAGAAAATCACAGCCACCAGGCTTAGATGTGAGAAGTTCACAAATCTCGAGTGAGTAAATATTCTGAAAACAAAAAGCAGATTACCTGAAGTGAGTGATCTGATTCTCAAGGAGGCTGAGAAGTCTTTCCTTAATTTCATTGAATCTTTCCTTCTCTTCAACCGTTACAGTTCCAATTCCATCAGGCCTGAAAGAGAAAAGATAACACCATAGAAAATTGCATAGGATCATGTGGTATATAGGGCGCAGGCACTGGCCATTTGGCCCAACCTGTTCATGCTATGCTCTGAAGAAAGGTCTCGACCCAAAACGTCACCCATTCCTTCTCTCCAGAGATGTTGCCTGTCCTGCTGAATTACTCCAGCTTTTTGTGTCTATCCACTTATAATGTTACTTTAGTCCTTAATATGTCCTCGATGCCTCCTGTCATAGTAGACATGATTTGTTTTTTAGATCAGCTTAGATTAGAGATACAGCATGGAAACAGGCCCTTTGGCCCACCGAGTCCACACCGATCAGCGATCCCCGCACATTAACACTATCCCACACTAGGGACAATTTACACTTATACCAAGCCAATTAACCTACAAACCTGAACAGCTTTGGAGTGTGGGAGGAAACCGAAGGTCTCGGAGAAAATGCACGCAGGTCACGGGGAGAACGCACAAACTCGGTACACACAAGCACCCGTAGTCGGGGATCGAACCCGGGTCTCTGGCGCTGTGAGGCAGCAACTCTACCGCTGCGCCACCGTGCCGCCCACAATTGTTCTTAGTGCTTCCACTGTGTCTTTGCACTCCTGGCTCCTAAATAGGGGGCCTTACCTGCCGCACTCTCTCGGGTTGGCTGCGGGAGGTGCCCCCGGGACGCAAAGGTCGAACGGCGGCCGGGCGAGGAGGGGGACGACGGTTCACTGGACGATCCAAATGGGGGTGACGGCTGCAACGGGCCTTTAGGGCCAGCTGCAGCTTGGACTTTCAAAATGGCGCCAAAATCTGGCGAATCTTGATATATGGTATCAATGGACTATTTCTATACACTTTGTACTCAATCTGTGATTAATCTATGCTTATGAGCAGTAATAATTTACTGAAGAGTATGCAAAAAAAAAAAAAAATTTCACTGTACCTTGGGTCATGTAATAGTAAAGAATTATTGAACCACTGACATCAATGTGAGTAAAATGTTATTGATATGAGACCATAATTGAGAAGGGGTTAACATTTAAAAATTCATGCTGGTTTGCACTGAAGATGGACACAAAATGCTGGAGTAACTCAGTGGGGCAGACATCATCTCTGGAGGGAAGGAATGGGTGACCTTTTGGGTCGATACCCTTCTTCAGGAATAAATACTATTGTATTGTGAATCTTGGAGTTCTCTGCCACAGAAGGCAGTGGAGGCCAATTCACTGGATGTTTTTAAGGTGTTGGGCAGGCTAGATGCAGGAAAATTGTTCCAATGTTGGGGAAGTCCAGAACAAGGGGTCACAGTTTAAGGATAAGAGGGAAGTCTGTTAGGACCGAGATGAAAAAATCATTTTTCACACAGAGAGTGGTGAATCTGTGGAATTCTCTGCCACAGAATGTAGTTGAGGCCAGTTCATTGGCTATATTTAAGAGGGAGTTAGATGTGGCCCTTGTGGCTAAAGGGATCGGGGGTATGGAGAGAAGGCAGGTACAGGATACTGAGTTGGATGATCAGCCATGATCATATTGAATGGCGGTGCAGGCTCGAAGGGCCGAATGGCCTACTCCTGCACCTATTTTCTATGTTTCTATGTGTCTATGTTTTCAAGAGAGAGTTAGATTTAGCTCTTAGGGCTAACGGAATCAAGGGAATATGGGGAAAAAGCAGGAACAGGGTACTGAAACCTATATGATCAGGCATGATCATGTTGAATGGCGGTGCTGGCGCGAAGGGCCAAATGGCCTAATCCTGCACCTATTTTCTAAGTTTTCTATGTATTCAAATATTTTAAACATAAAATTACTTCCACTATCTGGAAAAAACATCATAGCTTTTTTGCTTCACATAACCCATTTACCAAACTAATTCAAGATCAAGTTTTAACATTTTAAATGCAGGAACACTTAAGAATGATCTACCCGACTTCTTTGCAGTTTAAAAATAATTTGTTTCAACGGGTCAGTGTATGATGTCTGTCAAAACAAATCTTCAGCACAAAAAATAATTATTAATTCTAAGTAGGCGTTGAATCTCTGACATCAATCTTGGTCTCGGGATGAGTACTACTCAGCAACTGTAGAGCAATTTGTACTGATTTAGGCAACAGTCAAGTCTCATTAACCTCTACACCAGGATTTGCAGTGCATGAGAATTTCAGAGCAGAGAACCAACATTTTTATTGCTTATCTCTCATTCATTTGTTCTAAATCTCTCTACATCATCGTATATATCTCTCGTTCCCCTTTTCCTGGGACTTTCAGTCTAAAGAAGGCTCTCAACCCGAAATGTCGCCCATCCCTTCTCTCCAGAGATGTTGCCTGTCCCGCCGAGTTTCTCCAGCATTTTGTGTCTGTCTTTTGATTCAGAGAAATGTACCCAATGAAATGAAGCAAAGTTCTGCTGTCGGAATCACAGGGTTGCACATCAGAGGAGATGGCACCAGGTTAACTGATGACAGTGATACACATGCTCCTTTCAGCTCCGCAAGGCATCGCGGGTGTCACAGATTGTCACGTTCTAATGGTAACATTAGTCACAAAACGTGACGAGCTGCTTTATTATTTGCAAATGTCATTCTGTCAGACTCGATTGACCTGCCTGGCAGAGTGGAATGACAAGGTTGAAGCTAGGATGTGAAAGCAGAACAGTGATGGGGCCCCGCTTTGCAAACGACGAGGTAAATATGATATGAATGATGCGGGTCCCGGTATAGAGAAGGTGGAAGTGTGTCACCTCTCTTCAGCTCAATGACGAACTGAAGATGGTAATCCTCAGTTGACGCGCACTCTGCTTTGAGCTGTCAAAAAAGGTTGGAGTCAGTGGCAAGATGCTGGAGGATACTGTCTCGTTCGAGATCCCTCCAGTGGACGGCAATTCCAAGCCCAGGCCCGTCAAGAGCCGGCAAAGTGGATGTGAGCTGACAGGTGACGAAGGTAAGCCAGGAAGATGTCACTTAAGACAACTCGCATTTGAAACAAGTATCAGCAAGGTGTTGAGATTCTGTCACCTCAGCTGTAGAGTTAGATTGCCCCCGGAACAAGCACTGTCATGTCATGTAACGGAGCCAAGGGTTTCTGCCATGGTACAATATCTTCAAAATAAACGTGCACTACTTTCTTTTGATTGTTCAGAAAAGTCCACAACACTTTTAACCAGCAAAAGATGAACAAAAAAAAAAAAAAGGATTTAACATTGATACAGCATCTTTTATATAGAAAGTTCATTGCAGTCTGCAAGGTACTTTTGAGACACAATGAACTGCAGGGGCTGGTTTACAAAAAAAAGACACAAAGTGCTGGAGTAACTCAGCGGGTCAGACCACATCCCTGGAGAACATGGCGAGGCAATGCTTCATGTCGGACTGATTATAGTTGCGGGGTGAGAAAGCTGGAAGGGAGGTGCGGGCTGGACAGGGGGAAAAATAAATGGGTGCTCATCCAGACAGGACGAGCGGGGGTGGTGGGGGGGGGGGGAGAAAGGAAGGGGGAGGGGAGAGTAAAAGGGTGGAGAGGGTTATATAGTATTTTTGAACAGTTGTCACTGCAACAAGGCAAGTGAAGCTCACATTTCTGCAATCACCTTGATTTTCTTTTTTTTAATGAATTAATTTTATTAGAAGTGATTGAACAGGAATAAGACGATCGACGTAACAGTTATACAATTATTGTACAGCTTTATTTTTAACATTGTAATCTAGATTTTAAAAAAAAGAGAAAAAGAAGAGAATGAAGAAAAATAAAAATAAGAGAGCAAGAAAAAAAGAAAAGAAATAAGAAAAGAGAAGATGGAGATATACCCCCCCTCCCCTCCTCACCCATCCGTGGCACCGGGTTTAAATTTGTGTTTAACCATTCTGTTGTTGCAGACATTCAGTAAAAGGTGACCATGTCTTAAGAAATTGATCTGCTTTTTCCGCCAAGACGAGCCAAATGTTTCCCAAATGTAGTGTCTCGGACATATCCGTGATCCACATCTTCACTGTATGGACTGTTGCCTGTTTCCAAAATTTGAGTATTCATTTTTTCCCCGTTATTGAGCCGTAATTGAGGAAACGTCTTTGAAATATCGATAGCTTAAAGCAGGCCTCTGACATACCTAATGTTATCATTTTTATATCTGGTTCCAATTTAATTTTAGTATTTTATTAAGTATTAAGACATTTATCACAAATAGGAGAGACGTTTGGGAAGATCTTGTTCAATTTGGTGTTTGAATAGTAGAGTCTATTCAGTATTTTAAATTATATCAGGGAGTGCCTAACATTGAGAGAGCAGTAGTGTATGTATAGAAGGCTTTCCTCGCAGCTATCCTTTGAAATTAATAAACCCAATTCGTCTTCCCATGCTTGCCTATGCATTTCAGAAGATGGGATGTGTGCAATTAAAAGAGTATTGTAAATGTAGGATATTAACTTGCTTGTTTTAGCGTGTCTATTCATTCATTCATATAGTATATCTGGACCCATAAAGTGACAGTCTTGTGTATATGAGAAAGCTGGAAGAGAGGTGGTGGCTGGACAGGGGGAAAAAGAAAAGGGAGAAATGGGTGCTCATCCAGACAGGACGAGCGGGGGTCGGAAGAAAAAGGAGGGGGGAGGGGAGAGTAAAAGGGTGGAGAGGGTTATATAGTATTTTTGAACAGTTGTCACTGCAACAAGGCAAGTGAAGTTCACATTTCTGTAATCACCTTGATTTCAATTTCTGCATTTTACACTTTCCATTTTTACAAGTTCTATTTCAACATATAATTATAATTATATGTATACAAAAAATAATATATGTTACATATAACAGCATACATATAATATATATATATATATATATATTATATATATATATATATATATATTACACTGTATATATTATACAGTGGCTTGCAATAGTTTTCATACCCCTTGAACCTTTCCACATTTTGTCACGTTACAACCACAAACGTAAATGTATTTTATTGGGATTTTATGTGATAGACCAACACAAAGTGGTGCATAATTGTGAAGTGGAAGGAAAATGATACATGGTTTCCAAATTCTATTACAAATAAAAAACTGAAAAGTGTGGCGTGCAAAAGTATTCACCACCCCCGAGTCAATACTTTGTAGAACCACCTTTCGCTGCAATTACAGCTGCAAGTCTTTTGGGGTATGTCTCTACCAGCTTTGCACATCTAGAGACTGACAATTTTGCCCATTCTTGTTTGCAAAATAGCTCAAGCTCAGTCAGATTGGATGGAGAGCGTCTGTGAACAGCAATTTTCAAGTCTTGCCAGAGATTCTCAATTGGATTTAGGTCTGGACTTCGACTGGGCCATTCAAACACATGAATATGCTTTGATCTAAACCATTCCATTGTAGCTCTGGCTGTATGTTTAGGGTCGTTGTCCTGCTGGAAGGTGAACCTCCGCCCCAGTCTCAAGCCTTTTGCAGACTCTAACAGGTTTTCTTCCAAGATTGCCCTGTATTTGGCTCCATCCATCTTCCCATCAACTCTGACCAGCTTCCCTGAGGAAAAGCATCCCCACAGCATGATACTGCCACCACCAGGTTTCACAGTGGGGATGGTGTGTTCAGGGTGATGTGCAGTGTTAGTTTTCCGCCACACATAGCGTTTTGCATTTAGGCCAAAAACTTCCATTTTGGTCTCATCATACCAGAGCACCCTCCTCCACATGTTTGCTGTGTCCCCCACATGGCTTGTGACAAACTGCAAACGGGACTTCTTATCGCTTTGTTTCAACAATGGCTGTCATCTTGCTACTCTTCCATAAAGGCCCGATTTGTGGAGTGCACGACTAATAGTTGTCCTGTGGACAGATTCTCCCACCTGAGCTGTGGATCTCTGCAGCTGCTCCAGAGTTACCATGGCCCTCTTGGCTGCTTCTCTGATCAATGCTCTCCTTGCCCGGCCTGTCAGTTTAGGTGGACGGCCATGTCTTCGTAGGTTTGCAGTTGTGCCATTCTCTTTCCATTTTCAGATGATGGATTGAACAGTACTCCGTGAGATGTTCAAAGCTTGGGATTTTTTTTATAACCTAACCCTGCTTTAAACTTCTCCACAACTTTATCCCTGACCTGTCTGGTGTGTTCCTTGGGCTTCATGATGCTGTTTGTTCACTAATGTTCTCTAAGAAACCTCTGAGGCCTTTACAGAACAGCTGTCTTTATACTGAGATTAGATTACACACAAGTGGACTCTATTTACTAATTAGGTGACTTCTGAAGGCAATTGGTTGCACTGGATTTTATTTAGGGGTATCAGAGTAAAGGGGGCTGAATACTTTTCACGCCACACTTTTCAATTTTTTATTTGTAAAAAAAATTGAAAACCATGTATCATTTTACTTCCACTTCACAATTATATGCCACTTTGTGTTGGTCTATCACATAAAATCCAAATAAAATACATTTACGTTTGTGGTTGTAATGTGACAAAATGGGGAAAAGTTCAAGGGGTATGAAAACTTTTGCAAGGCACTGTATGTATGCTATAAATATATATAATTATGTTAAATTATACATGGGTTAAATTATTATACACTAATCCAACAGCCAGAATACTAACAAATCAAATGCTATTAACTAAATTTAATTTATTCCGAGGCTGTAGACAAGGTTGTCCCTTATACCCGCTATTGTTTGCACTTGCAATTGAACCATTAGCTCAACGCGTGAGATTACACCCTGAAATATATGGGTATGAAACCAGAGATACTGAAAATAAAATCTCCTTATATGCGGATGATGTATTATATTACAAAGCTGGAAATTAGTATTCCAAATTTATTAAATTTAATAACTGAATTTGGCTTATTTTCAGGATTAATTGGAATAAAAGTGTACTTATGTCAATAATGGTAAATAACTTACACACATTACAACAATTTCCTTTTAAGATAGCAAACGGAAAAAATCAAATATCTTGGAATTTATGTAACAAAAAGATTCGATTCTTTATTTAAATCTAATTTTCCACTCTTACTGAATAAATTAAATAAGAATATTTTATATTGGAAAACATTACCTATTTTAATGCTAGGTAGAATTAATGCAATAAAAATGATTTTTCTCCCGCAATTACTATATCACTTCCAATTGATTCCGATATATCTTCTAAACATTTTTTTAAGAAGGTTGATTCTATAGTCACCAACTTTATCTGGGATTATAAGAGCCATAGAATAAATAAAAAACATTTATGTAAATCAAAAATAAATGGAAGTCTAGCACTGCCAAACTTTATGTTTTATTACTGGGCAGTTAATATTAAAATATGAATTTTTGGTTAGTAGAGTCAGATAAACAACCAATCTGGTTAAAAATGGAAAAAGAAGATTGTTCGCCTTTTGAAATTAGCTCGATTTTATTCGCCAATATTAAACTAGGTAAGAAAACCTATAATGAAAACCCTATAATAGAAAGTGGAATACGTACCTGGAAACAAATAAAGAAAACATTAAAATTGGAATGTATACCACTAGCCCTGGTAAATAATGTTACATTTAAACCCTCAATGATGGACAAAGGTTTTTTACATTGGAAAAACTATGGAATTAATAAGATGGGCGATCTCTACAGGGAAAACCCCTTCCTTTCATTTCAAGAATTACAACAAATTTATGGATTGCATTCAAAAGATTACTTTAGATATTTACAAATTAGAGACTATGTAAAAGCAAACACACAGGAAATTAGAAATAGAGAGACAGAAATTTTAGATGAATGTCTAAATAAACACCTGAACACAGAAAAATTGATATCATATATTTATAACATTTTATTGGAAAACGATGTCCCAATGACAGAAATATATAGGCAATCATGGGAAAACGAATTAGGTCAAATAATCAGACCAGAAGTATGGGATTAAAGTTTACAACATATACACCACTGCTCGTTAAATGCTAGACACTCTCTTATACAATTTAAAATATTACATAGATTACATTATTCAAAATCCAAATTACATAGTATTTTTTCAAATGTATCCGCCATATGTGATAAATGTCAGCACTTAGAAGCTAACTTAACACACTCATTTACAAATTGTATAAAAATTATTAAATTTTGGACAGAAATATTTAAGATAATTTCGAAAGTTGTTAATACGAATTTGATTCCTGACTCAAATTTAATAAATATTGGGAATATTAGAAACAGATCAATTAATAACAACGAATCAAATAAGTTTAATAATTGGGAAAAGAATTAATATTGAAATTCTGGAAAGGTCCAACATCCCCCACAACCAAAATGTGGATTACAGGAATGTCGGAGACACTTCATCTGGAAAGATTAAGGCTTGTCCTACTGGACAAGTTGGATCTTTTCAGAGGGATATGGTCTCCATTTATTGAATATTGAAAGGGTCAAAATGGCTCGGTGCGAGAGCCTGACTGAAGCCTGAATAAAGGAATAGATGAAGAATCATATATAACAAACCATGGATATATCTCCAACGATGGATAACCTGTTTAACACTCCACTCATCTTTTTGATTGTCTATTTTTACTTTATTTCTCTCTATTTTTTCCTATCTGCGTTACAAACTAAAAAATGCATAGATGTACATAATTGTTAATATTAATAATATTAAGAATGTATGTGACAAGTATATTCTTCTTTTAATATGTACTTCTAATAAAAATATTGAACAAAAAAAAATACAACTTGGAAAATTTGATATATATAATTATAAATCATATATATATCAGAGTATACATAAAACAATACATTTAATATACATATAATATTATATGTGTACGTATAATACAATATACACATAATAGCATACATATGATATATACACATATATTATATGATGCTATTATATATATAATATATTATATAACCTATATTATATTAATAAATAAATAATGAGAATAATAATTATTATATATATTAAATTATATAAGCATGGACCTATTTTAGCTGTGAGGATTAATGGCATGGATGACTTGCCAGGGTGTGGGAGGCTATGGGGAAGATAGCTGGAAACTGTTATTTGAAGTCTTCGACAAACCCTCCGCAAATCTCCAAGCCTCTCTAATGGGCCTGTCTCACGGTGCGAGTCCACCCACGAGTGACCCCAAGTGAAAGAAAAAAAACAGACTCGTGGTTATGTACAAGATTACAAGTGTTTAACCGAGTTCCCACGGGTATGTAATTTCTGCGATGTTACAAGTTCCTCTCCCGAGTTACCAAGTTCCTCTCCCATTACTCTTGAGCCAACCGTGAATGAAGGCTTTTTGTTCAATGGGCTGATTATTCCCCGCGGACATAAATTGGCCCTGTTTTAAAGCCGGTCAGAAAATAGACGAGAGAAAGCAACAAGTGAAATGACAACTAACCGCTGACTGACATTTGCAGAGGATCGGCGATTGGCGCGACTGTTGCAACATGAAAGATTAAACATCTATCTGAAATGAGGTTTATAGTATTATGACAGATGTTCGTTTTGACAACAGAAACTCCTACTTTTTTTGTGGCTCGGCCAATAAGTTGAAATGCGCTGAAGCATGTTTCCCCTTTACCGCCGATAGCCAGCCTCGCGAAACTATTCCGGACAATTCATCTAAATTGCTGCTGAGAAGGAATGCGGCATTTAAATTAACTCGACTTAGAAGATATGCATCAACTTTTTTATGTTAATAAAAGTACGAATTATGTGATATTAAAAAAAACACGATACGGCCAACATGAAACATAACAGAAACCTAAATGAACAAAGACTTGTGGTGCAATGGTAAAGTGACTAAATCACTCATTCTGGTATCTATAGCGTGCAACGTTCGGAAGGCAGGCTAGACTTGAATTGCCAGCGGCACCTCGCATTGAACTTTGTGAGAATGAGTTTTACGTGGGATTGCAATAAGCGTGCAACGATAAGATCTGCATATGTTCAGTGGGATCCACGTGGAAAAGCTTTGTGATCCAGCAGCCGCCGACCATACTCTAGTGACACTCAACACATTGGTGTTCCCGTGCAGCTTTACACCAGAATAAAACAACTGGAGTAACTCAGCGGGACAGGCAGCATCTCTGGAGAGAAGGAATGAGTGACATTTCGGGTCGAGACCCTTCTTCAGTGTTTTGTTCTGGTGTAGAGCTGCACGGGAACACCAAAGTGTTGAGTGTCACTAGAATATGGACGTCGGCAGCCTGTCCCGCTGAGTGACTCCAGCATTTTGCGTCTATCATCGGTTTAAAGCAGCATCTGCAGCTGCTTCCTACAGCCTGACACCAGGTTGGCCTGAGGATGGTGCCCTATCTATTGTGTATCAGATTAGAAGCCCGACGTTCATACTATATTGTGCGGGAAGCGAACTGCAGATGCTGGTTTACACCGAAGATAGACACAAAAAGCTGGAGTAACACAGCGGCTCAGGCAGCACCTCTGGAGAAAAGAAATAGGTGAGGTTTCGGGTCGGTTCTTCAGACACTATACCGTCTTATCCCTTTCATGTGTGACTCGGGTCTCTGGCGCTGTGAGGCAGCAACTCTACTGCTGCGCCACCAATGTGACATTCCAATTTTTTGAATGAAGTTAGCCGCTTCACCGAGGAGCGGGTGCAGTAGAACGAGAATGAACGGATTTGCCAGCGGTGACATTGCAGCTGAGGTCTGGGGAAGACAGAGAGGGGAACAATGAGGTCACGGAAGCTTAGTGGGGAATCTCATTGGTTATTATGTGGGAAGGAAGTCCAGATGCTGGTTTAAAGATAGACGAAATGCTGGAGTAACTCAGCGGGACAGGCAGCATTTCTGGGTGGTGGTCTAAGGAAGGGTCTCGACCCGATACATCATCATTCCTTCTCTCCGGAGATGCTGCCTGTCCCGCTGAGTTACTCCAGAATTGTGTGTGTGTGAGACTTACTCCAGCATTGTTCGTGTGTGTTGTGTTCGTGTGTGTGTGTGAGTTACTCCAGCATTGTGTGGTGTTGTGAGTTACTCATTGTGTGTGTGTGTGTGTGTGAGTTACCCCAGCATTGTGTGTGTGTGTGTGTGTGAGTTCCACTCCAGCATTGTGTGTTGTGTGTGTGTGTGTGTGTGATTGTGTGTGTGCGAGTTACCCCAGCATGTGTCCAGCATGTGTGTGTGCGCGAGTTACTCCAGCATTGTGTGTGTGCGTGTGTGCGAGTTACCCCAGCATTGTGTGTGTGTGTGAATCATGAATTGCCAAGACACAAGGCGCTGTAGATACAAATAAGGTCATACACAAGAAAGGGCAGATGCTAGTTGAAACAAGTGAACACATGGGGCTGGAGAAATTTGGAAATGTCATCCCGTCACCCATTCCTTCTCTCCAGAGATGCTGCCTGCCCGCTGAGTTAAAAGAGTTCCCACGGTAGACTCACTAAGGTAAACGCACGGGCCACCACGTTATAAACGAGTTTAAAATGTTTCAATTTTTTACTTGAACTGTAAATTTGACTCGTGGAAAAAATCAAACATGTTTGATTTTTTTCACGAGTTACCAAGTTTCACGGGTACCTGCCGTTAGCGCCACGAGTCGCTAAGTTGCTCGCAAGAGTGCCGACGTTCCCCACTACGTTTAGTGTACGTGATTACCGCGAGTGACAACTCGGGGTCACTCGTGGGTCAACTCGCACCGTGAGACAGGGGTTTAACATGCACAGCAGCCGATGCAGAGGTGCACGCTGCGTATCAGATTTCCAGCCACTCTTGTCGTTTCCAAAACACTGCCACTGTTGTTTGAAAGGCCGGGCTTTAAATGTTCTTCTTGCAAGAGCACCATGTAAAGGCAAGTTGTTACAATGTAGCTGTAGCCTCCAAAGCTTGTTACCTTGACCTTGTTTCTCAGCTTTGTTAACACTGCACCATTTGAAGTTTGAATGATTTCTGGCTCTTTTCTTCCATCGATTGTTTAATTCAGAATCAAACCAGTGCAAACTATTCAGTCAGTTATAAGCACACACTCAGCACAATGAGCATAACAGCAGTATTGCACTAAATTTGAATGAAGGAAGATTAATGTAGTCAGAGTCATAGATACATACACAATAGGTGCAGGAGTAGGCCATTTGGCCCTTCGAGCCAGCACCACCATTCAATGTGATCATGGCTGAACATCCACAATCAGTACCCCGTTCCTGTCTTCTCCCCATATCCCTTGATTCTGCTGTTCCTCAGAGCTGTATTAAACTCTCTTTTAAAAGCATCCAGTGAATTGGCCTCCATTGCCTTCTGTGGTGGAGAATTCCACAAATTCACAACTCTCTGGGTGAAGAAGTTTTTTCTCATCTCAGTTCTAAATGGTCTACCCCTTATTCTTAAACTGTGGCCCCTGGTTCTGGACTCGCCCAACATTGAGAACATATTTCCTGCATCGAGCGTATCCGATCCCTTAATAATGTTATATGTAGCTGAGTCAGGGGATGTGGTGAGAAGGCCACATTCAGAAAAATAACCTCAATAATTTAAACTAGCCTTGGATTCCTTCCTGCAAGCCAAAGGTGAATCCAAGTGTTGAGCTCACCATACTACACCGTATCTGACTTCCAGGCCAGCCTAACACGTACGACTGTCAAAGTCCTGCGGAGATTCATATGGACAACGTCCACTGCCCTGCCCACATCAATCCTCTTAAATGTAACCTAAAAATTCTATCAGACTTATGAGGCACATATTGCCTCTCTAAATGCTGATGGAACCTTCATTCTCCTGATGGATGCTGGGTGACGTTTCGGGTCGAGACCCTTCTTCGGGCTGACCCTTTTTGAGTCTGAAGGAGGGTCTCGACCCGGAATATCACCCGTCCCTTCTCTCCAGAGATGCTGCCTGCCCCGCTTATTACTCCAGCGTTTTGTGTCGATTTTCGGTTCAAACCACCATCTGCAGTTCCTTGCTACGTAATTGCTTGCACGATCAACCCAGCTGGAAAGGTGTGGAGGATCTCCTAGTCTTTCCTACTCTTGCACGCACGTCACCAGGTTTCTGGCACACTGTATTTGCTGGTGAGCTTTGACGATGGATTACCTGTTGCCGTGAACGTGGGAGGCACAGAAGGCGAAGCTGTAGTGGAGGAGAGTGGGGTCGATCATGGTGCCTCCTTCTGCGCGCTCTATCAGTTCCTTGAGATAGCAGAGATGGCGGTGGCAGCCTCGTAGCCCGTAGCGCGAGCAGTATTCATCCAGCACAAACACCTGGCCGGGACTAAACCAACCCTGCGGCAAAAGCAGAAGGAGATTGGAAATTATCAGAGTCTCGTGGTTCAAAAGATAATAGCAAATCTGAAGATTTAGCAGCAGAAAAATATAGCCACATTGAGTTTAGTTTAGTTTCGATATACAGCGCGGAAACAGGCCCTTTGGCCCACCGTGTCCGCGTCGACCAGCGATCCCCGCACATTAACACTATCCTACACACCAGGGACAATGTTTACATTTATCAAGCCACCAATTTACCTACATACCTGTACGTCTCTGGAGTGTGGGAGGAAACCAAGATATTGGGGAAAACCCACGCGGTCACGGGGAGAACGTGCAAACTCCGCACAGGCAGCAACCCGGGTCTCCCGAGCTGCAAGTGCTGTAAGGCAGCAACTCTGCTGCCCTGGATTATGGATTTTTTGTATTATTCTCCTGATTATCTGTGATCCAAACCTGGATTCATACTATATTTGTATTTACATTGGACCCTTAACATAGTATCAGAGGGGGAGACTGAGACAATGAGCTGTTGGTCAATTAGTTTCTTCCCCTCTGTTATCAGGCTTCTGAACGGTTCTTCCATAAGGTGGGGTACTGCCCGATTCACCTCTAACCCATTGCGGACATTGGACTGTTTCTCTGGAATTATGTTCTATGATGCTGAGGCACCTCTCGTTTTATGTGCGTTTCATTTATGCATTTTGAAATAATATGTTTGTTCCTTTAATACCAAAGTGATTTGCATGTTGGCAATTTTGGAATAATGCGCTTAAATTTACTGCTGATAGCATAGTCGCATATATGTTTAATTTACGCCTTTTTAAATCACGCAATGCTTTTCATGCACATTAACCGCGCGTAAAACGCGAGGTGCCTGCATATTCTGTACTCCATGTGTAGGTAGGAACAGCAGATGCTGGTTTACACCGAAACCAAACACAAAATGCTGGAGTAACTCAGCGGGACAGGCAGCGTCTCTGGAGAGAAGGAATGGGTGTCGTTTTGGGTCGAGACCCTTCTTCAGACTGAGAGTCAGGGGAGAGGGAGACACAGAGATAAGGAAGGGTTTGGTGTGAAAATGAGACGTCAAAAGAGATGAGGTTCAAGGAAAATGTAGAATAGATCATTGTTAGCGAGGAGAAAGTGACAACAAAGCAAACAGAGATAAACTGTAACCCGGGGGACAATCAGACTGGTCAGAGAACTGGGAAGGATGAGTGATGGACAGAGAGGGAAAGCAAGGGTTACTTTAAGTTAGAGAAGTCAATATTCATACCGCTGCGGAGTTAGCTGCCCAAGCGAAATATGAGGTGCTGTTCCTCCAATTTGGACTTCACATCTTCCCTTTTGCTCTCCATATTGTACTTCAGTCTGGTCTCCACGACAGTGTTGTATGTGGGACCCTACTCGATGCATATTTGTTAAAGAAGGAACTGCAGATGCTGGAGAATCGAGTTTTTTTTTTTAATTTTTTAAATTTTTTAAGATTTTGTGTTGTATGCGACAGCTGATGGGATGGAAGGCAAGGACTAGGGGTACTAGTCCCTAACCAGTCCGAAGGAGGGTCTCAACCCGAAACGTCACCCACTCCTTCCCTCCAGAGATGCTGCCTGTGCCGCTGAGTTACTCCAGCTTTTCGTTTCAATGCATATTTGTTGCACACATTAACAGTGGTCCTTTGAGTTTATGCAGCCAGAGCGTGTGAGAAATGCTACCTAGGTTCAAGGTCAATTCACTGCTCAGTTACGCAGTTGTGAAGGGTGACCTGTGTAGTGCATTAGATGGATGCATCCAAACCTCAACCAAAACATAAGATGTTATCTCTGGCATGGGTTACAACAGGAGTCCTCTTGTTTGAAAATATAAAACACAACATCTCATTTTAAAATCTCCAGGTTCTGGGACTTCCAACTGATGCTCTTTGAATTAACTGCAAAACCGATACAAGGCTAGCGGTCTATCAAGAAAGATTGAAATATTTATCACTCCACGCCCCATGTTGAGACTTGAAACTGCTGTTGACCTGCATCCTTAACTTGAGAATCTTGTGAACACTTGGCACACAAGAACATGCTCTCAATTCCCCTTTGAGCAAATATGTTATGTCCTTGAATATCAGAAAGGGCTGCACAGAGTTCTGAACAGCCATCATGTACTGAGTGCAAAATGAACCAAAAAATAAAACTGCGCTTATGCCTTTAGGCATTGTTCAAGAGCTCTCTCAAGTTCAGTTTAGAAATACACTATTGAAACAGCCTCTTCGGCCCACGGGTAGTCCATGCCGACCACTGATCACCCAGACTGTGGTTCTATGTTCTCCCACTATCGCATCCTACACACTGGGAACAATTAACAAGAAGCCAATGACAGAAGCCTACAAACCTGCATGTCTTTGGAACATGGGAGGACCCGTAGGAAACTCACACAGTGGCAGGGAGAACGTGCAAACTCCGCAATAGACAGCACCCCCACAGTCAGGATCGAACCGGGGCCTCTGTCGCTGTAAGGCAGCAGCTCTACCGCAGCGCCACTGTTCCCCAGTCTGTGCAAAAGCCAACAAAATGTTCTTTATAATCTCCTGTCAATAGGTGTCGATTCACAAGGGGATATGAAGTTGAAGTGGGAAATGCCCAAGGAGCTTCATTTGACTCATCTTTATACAATCCATCTGTGCCTGGAAAAAGTAGATACAGGGACTGCAGCTGCTGATTAAGAAGACTCAAAGTGCTGGAGTAACAGCAGGTCAGGCAGCACCTCTGGAGATGGACACAAAAACTGGAGTAACTCAGTGGGACAGGCAGCATCTCTGGAGAGAAGGAATGGGTGACGCTCTGGGTCGAGACCCTTCTTCAGACTGAGAGTCACGGGAGAAGTGAACGAGAGATATAGACGATGATGCAGAGAGATATAGAAGCAATGAATGAAAGATGTGCAAAAAAGTAACAATGATAAAGGAAACATGTCATTGTTCGCCGTTTGTTGTGTGAGAACGAGAAGCTGGTGTGACTTGGGTGGGGGAGGGATGGAGAGAGAGGGTAGGCCAGGGTTACTTGATGTTAGATGGGATGTATGCTGTCCAAGCAAAATATGCATCTCTGGGGAACATGAATAGGCAATGTTTCAGGTGACGATCATTCTTCAGTCTCTCAGTCTAAAGAAGGGTCCCGACGTGAATATTATGAATTACTCCAACACTTTGTGTCTTGCTTTTGTGCCTAGAAAACATGAACCCTAACGACAAATATCAGTAAATCTATCCCTATCATCTTGTGTAGTCAAAATATGACATTCAGAAAATAAATCTGTATGGTGCCATATAATGTCTTTCATCCCCTTATATTGGACTTTCCTAAGTCCAATATACCTTACAGGCAATTAAATTGCAATTCCAAAACCAAATTAACTCAATTGTTGAATCTGAATCACAAAATAATGAAAAATATTCTGCAACATCATGAATGATAGTTTTTCTCTCTCTATTAGTATAGGTTGACTTGACGGTATGAATGCACCTTTTCACATTCCTCTGTTTATATTATCACTCTCTAACCTCCCTCAGCTCAAAGCTTCTGTTCGACCAAGGTTTGATCCTGACTACGGGTGCTGTCTACACAGAGTTATTGCATTCTCCCTGTGACTGTGTGGGTTTTCTCAGGGTGCTCAAGTTCCCATCCCACATCAAAATCAAAGTCAATTTTATTCATCACAATGACTTGCAGGTTCGGTAGGTTAATTGGCTTCTGCCCCTCATGAGGAGATTGTGAATAGGAGGTAGACAAAAATGCCGGAGAAACTCAGCGGGTGAGGCAGCATCTATGGAGCGAAGGAAATAGGCAACGTTTTGGGTCGAAACCCTTCTTCAGACTGATGTGAGTGTGGTGGAGGCGGGCAGAAGAAAGGAAGAGATAGAGCCAGTGGGCTGAGGGAGAGCTGAGAAGGGAAGGAGAAAGTAGGGACTACCTGAAATTAGAGAAGTCAATGTTCATACCGCTGGGGTGCAGACTGTCCAATCGAAATATGAGGTGCTGTTCCTCCAATTTACGGTGGTCCTCGCTCTGGCCATGGAGGAGGCCCAGGACAGAAAGGTCGGATTCGGAGTGGGAGGGGGAGGTGAAGTGCTGAGCCACCGGGAGATATGAGCCACCGGGAGAAGATTGTGAACCTGGGATAACGATAGAACTAGTATACAGGTGATCAGTGGTCGGTGCGGTCTTGGTGGGCCGAAGGGCCGGTTTCCATATTGTATCCCTAAACTAAACTAAACTAAACTAAACAAATAGGCAAATTCTCCTGTGACTGCCAAAAATACTTCTCAAGCTTTCTGCTTATTTACATATTGGCATAACAAGCTCTGGAGGTATGTTTGTTCTCTGTGTAAGAGTACCTGGCAGCTTCAGCGAATCACTATTATTTTGCCCAACCTTGACAAATCTGGGAAAAGAATAAAATGGGCAAAACAAAAAAATCACAAGACTCATAAAAATACAAAAGGAGCAAGGTTGCAATTTGTAACAGGGTTCTTATTAGCAGTGATGAAATCCGTGTATCTCAATTACTGTGTTTCCATTCGGATATTTAACCGTGCCATGGGAATAACAGACATTGAACAAAAAACGTAATCATCTCACACATGCAACAACTTCTATTATTTATTTCTTTGTCTGCCAGGGCAGCCGGAGAGAAAGAAAACATAGTTTGACAATATGTAGAAAAGAAGAAATTAATTCCAACTTTGCAGCAGGAATGTATTGAATTAAAAAACATTCAACTTTCTCAACTTTAATGGCAAGCTGTGGCATTCAACTGAGGGCTGCATTTGCAATTGACATTATTTTATTGAAATGTGTTGCACATCTTAAACACTCATCGCAAAGTGGAGCGACGTTAATGGTTGAATGGCCTGTTGATGGTTACACGTGTGCAGCAGCTTTCGTTTAGTTCAGAGATATTGTGCAGAAACAAGCCCTTCGGCCCCCCGAGGCTGCGCCGACCAGCGATCTCCCGTGCACCAAATACTATCCTACACGCTCGGGGGAAAGTTTTTTCACTTCTATCGAGCCAATTGGCCTGCAAATCTGTACGTCTTTGGAATGTGGGAGGAAACCGGAGCCACCGGAGAAAACCCACGCAGGTCATGGGGAGAACGTACAAACTCCATACAGACAGCACCTAAAGTTGAGCAGGGCTGTCCCGCCCCCCCCCCCCCCCGGCTAATATTCACCTTTCAGTCAGTCACAGCAAGACAAATGCTGCAGTTGTGAAGTATTCTGTTCACGCACACTTCACAAAGTTTATTTCTTCTCCTGACATTCTTACATAGGAGTAAATGGTCTATGTCATTCTCTTTTTGGCACCTTACATACAGGACAATAAAATGTATCTATCGTGTTAGTGGGACGACTAAACTTCAAAGGAAGACTCAAGCATGGATATTTACAGCAAAAGTTGGCTTTTCAGCCAATCGTGTGTATTCTGGCACATTGTGGTGCAGTCCACTCCTCAATAAAACCCATCCACACCACCACCCCACCACCCCACCAACCAATAACCGCACTAACCTCCAATAATTCCACCGCCATTTTAAATATTAGTCAGATTTCCTCTTGAAAGGTGGAATCACGTCAGAATTATGCAATTATGAATTATATCGAACATGCCAAGACATAACTCGTCGAAACGCAGGTACTATCGCAACGTTTATGGAACATTTAGACAGGTACATGGATAGGATAGGTTGAGTGGGATATGGGACAAACGCAGGCAGGTGGGACTAATGTAGATGGGGCATGTTGGTCGACATGGACAGGTTGGGCTGAAGGGTCTGTTTCCACGCTGTATCACTCTATGAAACAAGGAACCGTAGATATTGGTTTACAAAAAACCTGTCTGAAGAAGGGCACCGACTCATTGCGCCACAGTGCCACCCTACCTCTTTTCCAGCATTCTCCCTCTCTACCCCCGACCGCATCAGTTTGAAGAAGAGACCTGACCCGAATGTCACTTATCCATGTTCTCCAGAGATGCTGCCTGTCCCACTTTGCGTCATTTTTCTTAAGTTGTAACTCCCTCTTCTCTGTCCCTTAATGACAATGCTAAACCTCTTACTGCGTATGAAGGAACTGCAGATTTGAAACCGAAGATAGACACAAAATCCTGGAGTAAATTGGCAGGGACCGGCAGCATCTCTGGAGAGAAAGAGTGGGTGACGTTTCGGGTTGAGATCCTTCTTCAGACAGGTATTTTGTAAGCCAACATCCATGGTTCCTTGTTTCACAGAGTTATACAGTGTGGAAACAGGCTCTTTGGCCCAACTTGCTCACACACCGACCAACATGTCCCATCCACACTGGTCCCCCCTGCCTGCGTTTGGCCTGACCTCTTATCACTGAGTAATCTGTGCCATACTCCACATCAAAGGCAATTTATGTCTCGAACTTCCAAACACAACAAATTGGAACATTAAAAAGTTGAGTCACCTATCCATGTTTTCCAGAGATGCTGCCTGACCCGCTGAGTTATTCCAGCACTTAGTGTTCTGTTCAAAGGCTGTCTTGCCACTGTTATACCTGGATTTGCAATTAACTATCTCTATTTTAATCATTACATCTCAAAACTATAATATTTTTACAAAGAAACTGTGGGGGATTAAAGAGGAAATGAGTCAAAGGATAATGTTTACTTGCAAACGTTAATTAAGACATCCTTTAATTCAGATTTAACATCACTGATAAATAATCCAGTTCAACTGATCATTAACTCAGGTGGAGTGCACATTTTTTGCAGGTAACACCGCAGAGCGGGTGTTGTGATGGAACCAGAATTTAAGATAACCATCTAATAGACAGGGATTATATTATTTTTGAAAGAAGTCAAAAAGTGCTAGTGCAGGTCAGGCAGCATCTCTGGAGAGCAGGGGAAATGACAGTCGGGTCAGGTCTCTTCTCAAACTGATGTGGATGGCAGTGGAGGGAGAATGCTGGAAAAGAGGTAGGCTGTCACAGTGGTGCAATGATAGAGTTGTGCCTTACAAAACCCAAAGACCCGGGTTCGATTCTTGACAAGGGTGCTGTCTGTACGGAGTTTGTACGTTCTCCCTACGATCCCGTTTTTTTCTCTGGGTGCTCCAGTCTCTTCCCACATTCAAAAGAAGTGCAGGTTTTGTAGGTTAATTGGCTTCTGTAAATTGTCCCCGGTGTGTGGAATAGAACAGTGTACTGTATGTGTGATTATTGGTCTGCGCGGACTTGGTGGGCCGAAGGGCCTGTTTCCTTGTTTGATCTCAAAACTATATGGATATGGGGAGAAAGAAGGAACAGGGTACTGATTTTGGATTTTCAGCCGTGATTATATTGAAGAGCTGTGCTGGCTCAAAGAGCTGAATGGCCTACTCCTGCACCTACTTTCTATGTTTCTATGTGTTTATGTTTCTAACTAAACTAAACTGGACAGCAGTGGAGAAGGTCAATAGATTCAATAGATTCAAGCTGCTGGGCCTTAATATCTCTGAAGATATGGCCTGGGCCCTGGACTCTCTATGAAAGCTCATCAACACCTTCACGTCCTTGGAAGATTGGGCAGATTGAGTTTGTCAATGAATACTCGTTGATAGAGTCACAGAGTGATACAGTGCGGAAACAGGCCCTTTGGCCCAACTTGTCCTCACCGGCCAACAAGTCCTAGCCACACTATTCCCACCTGCCCGCATTTGTCTCATATCCCTCCAAACCTGTCCTGTCCATGCAGCTGTCTAACTGTTTCTTAAATGTTGGGATAGTCCCTGCCTCAGCTACCTCCTCTGGCAGCTTGTTCCATACATCCACCACCCGATCTGTTCTGTTTTTAAGACCGTATATTTTGTAAAGTAATTCTTTGGAGAGCAGGGCAGACAGTTCTCATGGTGGAAACATGGTGGATGACACACAGCGACGCTCCGCCTGGTCTGTTCCAATGTCTCAAGCACCAACGCCAATTATTTGCTTGATAATGATGCCGGTGGTTTTATGAGCCAATTTGTAACAATGGTCCTCTTCTCTCTGCAGCTGCTGAGAGTGTTAGTCTTGGTCTCCCATGAGCATAAGATAGTGCTTGTATTTTGATTAACACCAATTATCCCCTGTATTTGGGGATTAACAGCACTTCAGCGAAATTGAATATTGCTTTCATACTGTACTTGCGGATCTGCAAAAAATGAGACGATAATATTGGCCCTCCATTATAAAGCAACAAATTAGTGGATGTTGTCTATTTGCGGGCAGCACAGTGCCCAGCGTTGCAGTTGCTGCCTAACAGTGCCAGAGACCCGGGTTCGATCCTGACCACGGGTGCTGTCTGTACGGAGTTTGTATGTTCACCCCGTGACCGCGTGGGTTTTCTCCGGCTGCTCCGGTTTCATCCCACATTCCAAAGACGTACACGTTTGTAGGTTCAATGGCT
This sequence comes from Okamejei kenojei, assembly GCA_035221665.1. Taxonomy (NCBI): domain Eukaryota; kingdom Metazoa; phylum Chordata; class Chondrichthyes; order Rajiformes; family Rajidae; genus Okamejei; species Okamejei kenojei. The sequence goes on along the minus strand of CM069149.1, from coordinate 40,814,686 downwards.
ACGGTAAAAACGTCAAATTGTCCGTAGCGTGTAGGATCGTGTCAGTGTATGGGAATCCTTAGTTGGCGCGGACACGGTTGGGTTTCCGTTTAGCAACTAAGCTAAACTAAAAATCTACCCATCCTGCGAGAAACAACGGTACATTTTCACTTTAATTGCCTCAAAATGTTTTGACATTTAGTTTAATTTTGAGATACAGCGTGGAAACAGGCCCTTCGGCCCACCAGGTCCATGCCGACCAGTAATCACACGTGCACTGGTTCTACACTTTAGGGACAATTTACAAAAGCTAGTTAACCTAAAAACCTGTACGTCTTTGGAATGTGGGAAGAAACCAGAGCACCCGGAGAAAACCCACAAAGTCTTAGGGAGAACGTACAAACTCCATACAGACGACATCTGAGGTCAGGATCGAACCCGGGTCTCAGGCGCTGTGAGGCAGCAGCTCTACCACCGTTCCACATAATGTGATTAGCTAATAGGCATGAGGGATGAAAACGACACACAGTTTTACACCTTCAGCAAAACCTAACGGAGAATCATTGAAAGATAGTCTTCCTGGATGTGCATTGGCATGGACAGCATGAGGGTGTCAGGGACAGTCAGAACCTTTTCTCAGGGTGGAAAAGTCAGAGTAGTCGGCAAAGCTTTAAGATGAGAGTTTAAACGAGATGTGCAGGGAGAGGAGGGTGGTGGGTGCCTGGAACGTGTTAGCAGGGGCGGCAGCGGAGGCTTTTGATAGTATGATAGTGGCTTTTAAGAGACTTTTAGATTGCCTCATGGCTATGCAAGGAATGGAGGGATATGGATCACGGGCAGACAGAGGATACCTTGGCATCATATTCGGCAGAGACATTGTGGGCTGAAGGGCTTGTTCCAGTGCTGCACTGTTCTATGTACAGGAATGAACTGCAGATGCTGGTTCACAACAAAGATAGACACAAAATGCTGGACTAACTCTATGGGACAGGCAGCATCTCTGGAGAGAAGGAATGGGTGATGTTTCGGGTAGAGACCTTTCTACCTGAAGAAGGGTCTCGACCCGGAATGCTACCATTGTTTCTATCCAGAGATGCTGCCTATCTGTATTATACTGCCTTCTATGATCTGTAAAGAAATAAAAATGCTACTCCAAGGAAAAGAACTGCGGTGCAAATACTCATCGGCATTTTCATTTCAAAGAATTCATCCGTATTATTGACAAAGTCAGTTTCAATGCTTTAGTTTGGTACTGTTTACTGGTGATTCCAAGATATTCAATTTCACTTGCAATTCTTATGCAAAAGCAATTCTCATGCAGAAAGACCTCGACAATATTTAGTGATGAACCGATAGCCGCCAGGTAGCATTTCCAGCACGAAACATGAGACAATGATGGCAGGGCGGCAGAGTTGCTGCCTTATAACGCTTGCAGCGCCGGTGTCCCAGGTTCGATCCCGACTACGGGCGCTGTCTGTACGGAGTTTGCACGTTCTCCCCGTGCCTTGCGTGGGTTTTGCTCCGAGATCTTCGGTTTCCTCCCACACTCCAAAGACGCACAGGTATGTAGGTAAATTGGCTTGGTGTACATGTGAATTGTCCCTAGTTTGTGTAGGATAGCGTCAATGTGGTCGGTGTGGACTCGGTGGGTCGAAGGGCCTGTTTCTGCGCTGTCTCACTAATCTAAACTAAACTCAACTTCTCATATCTCACAGGGATTATCATCGCCACCATCAATACCCTGGGTCGATACGCCATTGATCAGAGACTCATCTGGATCAGCTTAATACGTTAAAAAACCAGTGAGCAATTCAGACACTGGCACGTCAAAGACTTTCCACTATCTACTGGACACAACTCCTGAGTTTATAGCACATTGGCCTTCGTCAGTCAGAGTATAGAGTATAGAGTATAGAAGTTGGGAGGTCATGCTGCAGTTGTATAAGACGTTGGTGAGGCCGTATTTAGAGTATTGTGTTCAGTTCTGGGCACCATGTTATAGGAAAGGTGTTGTTATGTAGGAAAGGGTCAAAGAAGATTTACGAGGAGGCTGCCAGGACTCGAGGGCCTAAGCTATAAGGAGAGGTTCAGGTGAGGACTATTCCTTGCAGCGCAGGAGGATGAGGGGTGATCTAACAGAGGTGTACAGAAATCATGAGAGGAATAGATTGGGTAGATGCACAGAGTCTCTTGCCCAGAGTTCGGGAATCAAGAACCAGAGGACATAGGTTTAAGGTGAGGGTGGGGGGGGGGGGGGGAAGATCTAATAGGAAGCTGAGGGGGAACATTTTCATGCTAAGGGTGGTAGGTGTACGGAACAAGTTGCTGGAAGAGGTAGTTGGGGCAGGTATTATGAAGGCATGAAGAAATGCAAGAGCTACAAGAAATTGGAGAAATCAATGTTCATCCTGCTGGGTTGTGCTAACAGCGGTATAAACCAGCATATGCAGTTTATGTTCATAAGTTCTAAGAGCAGAATTAGGTCATTCGGCCTATCAAGTCTACTCCGCCATTCAATCATTGCTGCTCTACCTTTCCCTCGCAACCCCATTCTCCTGCCTTCTCCCTGACCCCAACTAATCAAAAATCTATCAATCTCTAACAAACAAAATCCCCCGCATCTCCTTTGTAAATGTACGTCCTTTTACTCTGAGGCTGGGTCCTCTGGTTCTTGACTCCTCCACCAGCGGAAACATCCTCTCCACAACCACTCTATCCAGGCCTTTCACTATTTGGTAAGTTTCAATGAAGTTCCCGCTCATCCTTCTAAACTTCAGCGAGCACAGGCCCAGTGCCATCAATAGCTCCTTCCTTTCTCCCTTTCGAAGTTACAATGACCAAAAGGGTTATAGAAGATGTAAACCTGCCGATTGAGGACTGGATGTTAATAATGCAATTTTGTTGGCTCTTTCGAGATTTTTAGTCCTTGTGTGACCGACCCCCCTGTCTCACGTGTACGTTCCTTTGCTCAGCACCTTCCCCCGTTCAGTGACACAGCAGTGGCCATCAACTATTTTCAAGTCTGAAACCTATTGGCGAAAATCCTTAACTTACTCCTGGCAGGGTTTTTTTTTTAAACAACGAGTCTGGTGAGATGAGTCATTTTATCCCCAACACCTCCGCTCTGCGGGCTGCTTACCAGACAGGAGTAGGAATCGTTCAGTCTGTGCTCCAGCGTTTTCCTTTGAAGCACTTCGAACAGGGCGGAGTGGTCAAATTTGCAGGGATCAGCAGCGATGAACTCGTCCATCCCTTGCTTCTGAGCCCGGTCAGCATCTACAACAATAAAGTGAGTGATGAAAGTCAGCGTGCGACCAGACTAGACTAGACTAAACTAAACTTGGTCCTTTTAAATTCAGATTCAAATTTCGGCAGCGGCAACGTTTAAATGATTCCAAAAAGGGAAGCTTGATTAGAAATATTTATGGCAGCTTTTACTATGATGGAACAGCCTTGATCTGGGACTTATTGCAAAGATTAAGCAGCAGAGGTGATGCGCCATGCACTACAGTTCTCCACTGAGCTACTGCTGTACAAACAACGCAAAGCTTCATAAGTTCATCAGTTCATAAGTGATGAGTGACCCACTCATTCCTGGGATCATTCTCGTAAACCTCTGGACGCTCTCCAACGCCAGCAAATCCTTCCTCAGGATACTCCAAATGTGGTCTCACCAGCGTCCTATAATGCCTCAGCATACTCCAAATGTGGTCTCACCAGCGTCCTATAATGCCTCAGCATTGCATCCCTGTTTTTGTATTCTAGTCTTCTGGAAATAAATGCTGGCATTGCGTCTGCCTTTCTTACTACCGATCCGACTTGCAAGGCTCTCGATATTATTAGACGGCAGAACTGACGACAATGTTTGGTACTTGCACATGTGCAGTGATATGCAGAAGATGCGTGGGTGCAGTCAATGCGCTTCTTCATCTCCACGGGCTGTAACATTGCAGCTTCGAGTCAATGCAATCTGTAATGTTACCGTCGTTCTCATGCAACTTAGGATAATCACATCAATTAGTGCAAGGACTGTATGGAGTGGATATGGAGAGGATGTTTCCACAAGTTGGAGCGTCTTGGACAAGAGGGTACAGACTAAAAGCACAGACCTTTAGAAAGATGAGAAGGAATTTCCATCCGGCGCTCAAATACACCTGGAACATTTCCAACATCTCCCTACCGTTTCTAGACCTCACTATCTCCATCGCAGGTGACAGACTACTGACCGACATCTACTAAAAACCCACTGACTCCCATGGCTATCTGGACTACACTTCTTCCCACCCTGCTTCCCGTAAGGACTCTATCCATTACTCCCAATTCCTCATTCTACTCCGCATCTGCACCCAGGATGAGGTGTTCCAAACCAGGGCATCGGAGATGTCCTCATTTCCCATCTTCTACTATTGATGAGGCTCTCACCGGGGTCTCCTCTATATCCGGTAGCTCCGCTCTCACTCCCCACCCCCCCCCTCGTAACAAGGGCAGAGTTCCCCTTGTCCTCACCTTCCACCCTACCAGCCGTCACATACAACAAATAATCCTCCGACATTTTCGCCACCCCCAACGGGATCCCACCACTGGCCACATCATCCTATCTCCTCCCCTTTCGGCTTTCCGCAGAGACCGCTCCCTCCGTACCTCCCTGGTCAATTCGTCCCTTCCCACCCAAACCACCCCCTCTCCTGGCACTTTCCCTTGCAACCGTAGGAAATGCTACACTTGTCGCTTCACCTCCCCCCTTGACTCCATCCAAGGACCGAAGCAGTCTTTGCAGGTGCGTCAGAGGTTCACCTGCACCTCCTCGGGTGGTGGAGGCCAGTTCTCTGGATACTTTCAAGAGAGAGTTAGATAGGGCTCTTAAATATAGCTGAGTCAGGGAATATGGGGAGAAGGCAGGAACGGGGTACTGATTGGGGATGATCAGCCATGATCACATTGAATGGCGGTGCTGGCTCGAAGGGTCGAATGGCCTACTCCTGCACCTATTGTGTATTGTCTATCGTTGTGGTGGCCATGTCAATGGATATTTTTAAGGCAGAGATTGACATATTATTGATTAGTAACGGTGTTGGGAGTTAGGATCCTTTGTCTATGAATTAAGAGCGTCCTTGATGCTCAATCCCACTGAAAATACAAACTGACCTGCTGAGTTACTCCAGCATTTTGTGTCGATCTTCATTTCTCTTTAGTTTCTCCAATGTACGTAACACCTTAGAAGCCGGGGCCTTTGCCATGACTACAATTCATAGTTGATGATTATAAAATAGTAATTTCGGGACATCTTCTGCCCTTTATACATTTCCTATATAACTTATTTTAGTCTGCCTCAAACACCTTTAAATTGCCTTTCATTTCAGTGCAGCAGTTCCTTCCAACTATGTCCTTTAAATGGCAGCAGCCCAGCATTGCCGCGCCTGTACACACTTCCATTGATTTTGTGCCTTTTGAAGATATAGTCGTGGGTGCTTTCAACCCCCGCAGTGTTTATCAAGGAAAAAGTGAACCACAATAATTGCTCCGTTCGGCATTACCTATTTGTCCACACTTCAAATGCGCTTTAGCTGTCAACCAATTTATAAAGAGCGAAAATGCATTCCACTGCTGCATAAAAGGGGCAGCTCTTCCCGAGAAACTCATCTTGTATTGGATCCATCCTAGCAGAAGGCAATTTGTGATCTGCTTTGAATTGATTTTTTTCTCTTTCAATGCCGAGTTGACTTCTTCCTTTAATTCCAAAGTAGGTCAATTTATGTTCATTATTCAAAACGTCTAATCCTTAATGTACCCGCGCGGCGTTGGTGAGTTTGGATTTCTCGACAATTGCTTGATGAAAGTGCACTGAAGTGCTCGTCAGAAAAAAAAAAAATTCTTAGAAAGGGAGACAAAAAGCTGAAAGATGAACCCATAATAGCAAATTTTGTGATAAAACTCATTATTGATCTGCAGATGTGATGTTAACATATTTAGTCACTTTCAGAAATTTAGCCCCAGATCATATTGATCCATGTCAAGTCTAACATTCAGCAACCATGGAGGATGGAGGACATGTGGCATGTAATCTGAAGGATCTGCGGTGCCACACGCTTGATATAGTAAAATCTATGTGACAGATCTTTCAAAGGTGGATGTAGGATGTAAAAGCTCCTGACGGCATTAACAGCAGGGCTTAATAGGATTCCAGGTATGAGGGTTCGTGCCTGTTTGGCATCTCGGGCGTTGCTGATTTAAACTAACAAGCAAACAAGGATGCACTTGAAGCCAAGCAAAGGGCCTAAAATTATCCACTGTGTTTTAATGTTTCCCTCTCAGCATAAGCAGAGAACCTGAAAGGTGTCTGTTCATTGGGATCGGTCTTCAAGTTGACACAGAGTTGCTGCCTTACAATTTCACCGAGGCAATTAGCATTCAACCCGTACGCCTTTGGAATGTGGGAGGTAACCGGAGCAACCAGAGACAACCCACGCAGGGGGTCACGGGGAGAACGTACAAACTCCATACGGACAGCACCCGTAGTCAGGATCGAACCCGGGTCACTGGTGTTGTAAGGCACACAACTCTACCACTGAGGCTAATCTATTTGGTTGCTATCAAGTCACTTTAACTATATGAAGGATTTTGATCCTTAAACACAACATCATATTGAGTTTTAATGGAAATTAAAGGAGAGTCAAAAATATGAAAAGACACAGAGTGCTGGAGTAGCTCGGCGTGTCAGGAAGCATCTTTGCAGAGCGTGGATAGGTCATGTTTCGGGTCGGGACCCTCTTCAGACTCAAGAAAGGTCCTGACCCGAAACGTCACTTATCCTTTTTCTCCAGAGACACCGCTTGACCCACTGAGTTACTCCAGCTTTCTGTTTCCCTTTTTTTTTGGTAAAGCAGCATCTGCAGTCCTTTGTATCCACATCTACATCTGTCAAAAAAAAAAACATTATATTTTCTTAGGATGTTTCCACTTTAGGACCAGAGAACATAGCCTCTCCATCAGAGGATGCAAGTTCAAAAAAGAGATGACAGGGAATTTCTCTAGTAAGAGGGTGTTGAATCTGCAGAATCCATTGGCATAGACGGAAGTGGAGGCCAAGTCATTGGATATTTTTAAGACGGAGATAGACAGATTCTTGATAAGTAATGGTGTCACGGGTCGCGGGTCGCGGGGGGGGGGGGGGGGGGGGGGGGGGAGGCAGGGGAAATGGGTTGAGAAGGAATGATAGATCAGCCATGAATGTCATCAATGTAGTTGATATACGCTCCTTGAAATAAGTGTAACTGTTGATCAATTCATAGCAGAGTGTTGGCATTTTGATTGGATTCAGACCGTTGATACATAAAATACAAAAGGACAGCCGTTGGGCCCATCATGAACATGTCAATATTTGGACAAAGTTGTGCAAACATTCCTGCATCCACCTGAACACCTCCGCTTAAACGTCCTTTATCCACACAATTAACCACACTGCAGCAATCTGGATCCAAGGACTTTCAAGGTGCATTGTATATACGTACGTAACAGATGCATTGTACATATGTAACGTATGCATGTAAGCATCAGGAAGGCTGGCTCTTTCCTGGGAGCGGAGTTGGATTTATTGAAGTAGGGGAGAATGCTCCTCAAACTGCAGAGCACTTTGGACAATACTGCTTACCCCCCTCCATGACTCACTGGTCAACCTGAGGAGCACCTTCATCAACAGACTGGTGCAGCACAGATCCTTTTTCCCCTGTGCCTTTCAAACTGTAGAACTCCTCCCCCTTCTGTCGTGGGGAAGACTGACTCCCCTCCCCCCCTCCCTTCCTAATCTTTGCACCCCCCCCCATCCTGGACTTTCCACTCACCACTTTAATTTCATTTCTCATGTATTTTATGAATGTTGACAGACCAATTTCCCACCTGGGATAAATAAAGTTCTATCGTATCATATCGTATCGTGTACAATCGTGTATGAGAATCCCTATTATTCCAGGGAAACTTTTTGCTTTATTTCTGCTTTATTTTCTGCTTTATTTCAACGTTTCATGATTTAGAAGTTTTGAATATATTGGGCACAGTTCAGGATTCTACTACACATGTTGTGCATGCTGGACCTACTGAATCCTTCTCGTATGTTTTGATAGATCCCCTTATCTGGTGAACTGAATTATTATCTTAAGATAATTGAGAGTCTGATTGCAAATTCATTATTTACTTATTTTATTTGAAAAATGTATTCATTGATTGAATGTGAGTTGGAGCATGGAAACAGGCTCTTTGGCCCACCGAGTCTACGCCAACCATTAGTCACCCATTCACTGTAGCTCGATGTCATTCCACTTTCTCATCCACTCCCTACGCACGAGAGGCAATTTCCAGAAACCGATTAGCCGACGAATCTGCGTGTCTTTGGAATGAAACTGGAGCACCCGTTGCAAACCATCACGATAATAGGGAGAAACATTAAAACTCCACACAGACAGCACCCGAGGTCAGGATCGAACCGGATCCCAGGTGCTGTGAGGCAGCAACTCTACCAGCTATGCCGCTGAGTGACATAAACCTCATTCCATGTTCTATTGATATTTCGGAAATCTTCACGGCAATCACGATTCGCCCAACCTAGAATTGGCTACATCAACAAGATGATAATCGGACAATTTCCGCATAAATTGCATGGCAATGAAAACAGCCAAACAAGAACGCGACTTACAAACCGACGTGTAAATATTGGTGTCTTTGAGTAAAATTAAAATGACTATCAAGGGATTAAGTTGTAAACTAGTTGCTGCTTGAGCGAGTTTAAAGCGCAAATGTGACAAAGCACTGAAGACATGTGAAGAGGCATGCAGTGTTTAACACACAGTGGTAAAGCAAGACGTTAACATGAGCCTGCAATGTTAGCTCACAAAGCCCACCAGAGAGACAGCGAGAGAGAGAGAGAGAGACGGAGAGAGACGGATGGAACAGTTGGCAGCTCACACCTAGCACTTACCCTTGGCTCCAGCTACATGTTAGCAAAGCAAGAAGAATAAAGCATATTGAGGTGAAACAAATCAACAGTAGATAAACACAGGGCTGTGCCGATCAGACGTGATTCAATTAATTAAAGGCCTTTGATGCCAGGTTGAAGTACTTGGCAGAACACTTTGGCAAGTTGGTGGCCACAATGAGCCACCAGGCTCAAAGATGTCCAGTTTGTGACTCGGGCCAGAAAAAAAAAAAAAAATTTTCATTGCTTTAAGAAAAATCAAAGATTAAACCCCACACATTCTATGGGTACCATAATTTTCAAAGCAAACATCACAGTTGACAACAAGGCAGTGATGTTGCAGAATTGGTTGATGTGGGCTGAGCATATCAGGAGGTAAAACAAATATACCGTTATACACACACACACACATATATATATATAATATATATATATATATATACACACACACACACACACACGTATATATATATATATATATATATATATATATATATATACACACACACAAGCCCGCACATACACACACCAACATGTGTACACACACACACATACAATTCAAAGTTATTACACAAAAAACAGAGCTACAATTATATCGACAATTCAAACAACTTCAAATGCATTGGTGCTGGGAAAATGGTATTTGAATGATTTGGTGTGACATCATTGCACAGATATAGAAAACACATGTCCACTGGACAGAATCAACACTGAGTTATTTTCAAGAGGGTTTAACCTATTATAGAATAAAATGAACCAGCATTCAATCCTTCAGTAACAGCAGAATAATAAGACACCTCTGGGCGCATGGACCTACCAACAGCGGATGTAAAGTCCTGGAAAAAGAAGGGGTGAAACACAGATACAATAAAAATAAACTTGGCATATTTACCAAGACACAGCACGAGACACAGGGAGATATTCATGTAGCCTTTACAAAGATGCAGCCCATCACATTTGGCATAAGATATTCTGGTCTCATAATCATTCAAAATGGAGCAACAAAGCCTTACAAATCTCAGGTTAATACTTACCACTTGACCAAAGATAACCGCTCCTCTAGTATATTTGCACTTGACCCACCCTTGACTAGTCAACAGCACTGTGCCAGGGTCTCTGCTATCAGAGATTCAGTGGGCAGCTTGGAGAAAATGAACAGCTAATGTAGACATTTAATTCTTATAGGTTCCCGGGGTTCTCATGGAAACATATAAAATTCTTAAGGGACTGGACAGGCTAGATACAGGAAAAATGTTCCCGATGTTGGGGGAGTCCAGAGCCAGGGGTCACAGTTTAAGAGTAAGGGGTAGGACTGGGATGAGGAAAAACCTTTTCACCCAGAGAGTTGTGAATCTGTGGAATTCTCTGCCACAGAAGGCAGTGGAGGCCAATTCACTGGATGTTTTCATTTGAGAGTTAGATTTAGCTCTTAGGGCTAAGGGAATCAAGGGATATGGGGTAAAAGTGGAAACGGGGTACTGATTTTGGATGATCAGCCATGATCATATTGAATGGCGGTGCTGGCTCGAAGGGCCAAATGGCCTACTCCTGCACCTATTTTCTATGTTTCTAACTCAGTAGCTGATGACATTCATAGCACCCCAGTCCATTTTGAGTCTTGACTGGACAACTTGCGTTCTATAATCAATTTGCCCAGGATTAGCAGTGGTCTTGACAAGGGAGAAACAAAGACAAGACCCATCCCGTGGATCACAGGAGTTTAGTTTAGTTTAAAGATACAGCACGGAAACAGTCCCTTCGGCTCACCTAGCCCACACCGACCAGCGATCCCCATATAGTAACACTATCGTACACACACTGGGGACAATTTACATTTATATCAAGCCGATTAACCTACGCACCTGTAGGTCTTTGGAGTGTGGGAGGAAACCAAAGTTCACGGAGAAAACCCACGCGGTCACGGTGAGACCGTACTAAGCCAGTAAAGACAGCACCCGTAGTCAGGATCGAACCCTGCCTCTGGCGCTGTAAGCGCTGTACGGCAGTAACTCTACCGCTGTGTCACCGTGCTGCCCTCAGGAGATGTAGGATGTTTCCTCACAGATAACAGCCAATTGGTCTGTCTGCATCAATGTCAACAGATTACAAGACATATGAAGCGTGCAAACATTCAATGGTTCAACAGTACATTAGTGTCACGTGTACCTAGGCGCAGCGGAAATCTTCTTTTGCGTAATGTTTAGAAGCAGAAAATAACACGGCTGTCTCTGGCAGATCGACAAAGCCGTTGCTTAATTATAAAGTTTGGGTCTCAATCTGACGAATTATCAGATGCGGGTCAATGGAACTTTAATTGTCATGTTGCCACCATCGGTGTCAAACAATGCCACAACCTGCCCAACAAGAACCGGAAGTTGCCGGGACAACCCAAAACTAAAGATAGAAGCTCTCCTTGCTGTGCTTTGCAACAAAACATTATAAAATCATTCATGATTCCATTATGGCAAATTGTTACATGAGGTTATTGTTCCCCTGAACTACTGTGCTCACACCAGTGAAAGGCCTGGGTAGAGTGGATGCAGAGAGGAAGTGTCCACGAGTGGGAGAGTCGAAGACCAGAGGGCAAAGTCTCGGAATAAAAGGACGTACCTTTAGAAAGGAGATGAGGAGGAATGTCTCTAGTCAGAGGGTGGTGAATCTGTGGACTTCATTATCACAGATGTATGTGGAGGCCAAGTCATTGAGTATTTTTAAGGCAGAGATAGATAGATTCTTGATTAGTACGGGTGCCAGGGCTGTGGAGAGGAAAGCAGGAGAATGGGGTTGTGAGGGAAAGACAGATCAGCCATAATTGAATGGTGGAGTAGATTTGATGGGCCGAATGGCCTAATTTTGCTCCTATGACTTATGAACATCATTATTCTTGCCTTCATCCAAATGACACTGTATTTTTGTAAAGTAGGCGGAGAGAGGAGGAGAACTTCTTCAAAGTAGGAACGTTGCCTATTCCCTTCGCTCCATAGATGCTGCCTCACCCACTGAGTTTCTCCAGCATTTTTGTCTACTCTCAGATTTCTGTAAGATGACTAAGTTCCTTCAGCTTTTCTCTCTCAATAGAAACCCCAGTAATAATTTATCTCTTGACATGGGGTGCACCAACAGTTGGTGGGATGACTGACAATGACCAAGAGATTTAACCAGCTCAATGTATAAACCATGAACAGAGAGAGGCCTTTAGATTTTCTGTCGGGTGAGTAGGTCGACTATCAAATAAGCTTCATTACTCTTGTATGTGATCTAGGTCACTTGGCTGAAGCTGGATTTAATATTTCTTCAGTGAAAGGGAAACCATTCTTAATTAACTGAGCTGTATATTTGCTTTTCCAAAATGAGCTGTTTTTTTTTTAGTTTATGTTAGTTTAGTTTAGAGATAGAGCACGGAATCAGGCCCGTCAAGTTCTTGCCGACCAGTGAACACCCCGTACACTAGCATTACCCTACACACTGGGGACAATTTACAATTTTTACCAAAGCCAATTAACCTGTGCGTCTTTGGAGTGTGGGTAGAAACACGGAGAAAACCCACTCAGTCACAGGGAGAACATACAAACTCCATACAGACAACACCCGTGGTCGGGATCGAACCGGGGTCTCTGGTGCTGTGTGGCTGCAGCTCGACCGCAGTGCCACCGTGTATTTGTAAACAGGTATTTGAAGCAATAGCATACCGTACGTAACAACGTGAAGTACGTAGACTATGGACTCTCCATCACACCGGAGACGGAGATAAAACGGGAAAGGTGGGAGAAACATGAGAACCACCGAGCACTAGATCTGTGATCAACACGAGTGTCTCCAAGTTTCCTTTGCAATCTGTTGCAGCAGTGATATGAGCGGCCTGGGAATGTCAAAAAGCAATCGCAGCTGGTACAAAGTGCCTGGACACACCAGACCTTTCTCTGAAAAGTGGCCTTCTCAGCCAAACACTCAGAACATGGATGGAAAAGAAAATGGTGTATCTTAAGCTAACAGGTTAAGACTTTATTCACAAGTTATAGTAGTAGAATTAAGCCATTCGGCCCATCCCGGTCCACTCTGCCATTCAATCATGGCTGATCTATCTTTCCCTCTCAACCCCATTTTCCTGCCTTCTCCCCGTAAGCCCTGACACCCGTACTAATCAAGAATCTGTCAACCTCCGCCAAAAAAAAAAAATCCATTGACTTGGCCCCCCACAGCCTTCTGTGGCAAAGAATTCCACAGATGCACCATCCTCTGACTGACTCCTCATCTTACTAAAGGAACGTCCTTTAATTCTGAGGATATGTCTTCCGTTTCTAGACTCTCCCACTAGTGGAAACATCCTCTCCACATCCACTCCATCCAGGTCATTCACTATTCGGTAAGTTTCAATGAGGTCTCCCCTCATCCTTCTAAACTCCAGCGAGTGCAGGCCCAGTGCCGTCAAACGCTCATCATATGTTAACCCACTCATTCCTGGGATCATTCTCGTGTTATCAGAGGTAAAATCCAATATGGATGTAAATCAGGAATTCTTGGCTTTTCTTCTGCGCAATCCTTTATGTGGCAAGTAGATCCAATGATACCTTAATAATCTCATTTGCAACTTTGCTAAAGGTAACTAAAACTGGAAGCAATACAATTTTGGTAAAATGCTGCAACAATTTGATATTATATTATCTGAACATTCAGAATAAGGTTGGGTTGGGGAGATATTTATGTGCAATGATACAGTAGACCATTCAGCCCCCATCAGTCCATGCTAACCCCTATCAGAGCAACCTCAAGGGTCCCGTTCCCCAGTAACCTTGTATGTAGTACCCTGTTTTTTACCCTGCCTATCAACCAGAGCCAAGGCACTAATTTTCACAAGCGATTTAACTTTTTTTAAATCCTACCTACATTAGGGTGATTTACAGTTGCTAATTAACCTACTAGGTTATTCTTTGTACATGGGAGGTAACTGGGGCACCCAGAATGATGGTACAGACAACGAGCTGACACCTGAGGCCAGGATTGAACCTGGGTCCTTGGAGCTGTGATGTACCAGTGTTAACTTCTGCACCACCCTGCCACCTATGCAGGTGGTCGAGGGTAAATCATCTGGAATGTGCCCAGACAGTATTCCTGGAGAGGCATGGAGAATCAGCGTCAATTATCAATTCAGTCGGGTTTCAGTCAGATTTCAATTGCATGACGCTGGAAGGTTTGCAGTGTTTGCCAATGTCATTTCTATGACTAGGCTTTAAAGATGCAGCGCGGAAACAGGCCCTTCAGCTCACTGAGTCCGCGCCGATCAGCGATCACCCCGTACACTAGCACTATTCTACACACCGGGGACAACTGACAATTTTACCGAAGCCAATTACCCTACAAACCTGTACATCTTTGGAGTGTGGGAGAAAACCGGGGCGCCCGGAGAAAACCCACATGGTCACGGGGAGAACGTAGAGGCTCCGTACAGACAGCACCCATAGTCGGGATCGAGCCCAGGTCTCTGGCGTTGTAAGGCAGCAACTCTCCCGCTGTGCCACCATGCCGCCCAATGCTAGAGATTTGCAGAATTACTAATCTCCTATGTATATGTTATAAACCTTTGCCTCATATCTCTTGTATCTGATAGGCAAACCCAGTGTGCCTTGAAATGTGCAAGGAATCATCAAATGGTACAAAAGCATAGTTTTAACTGCATTTGAAGTTAAAAGAGAACACTGAGGCTTAAATATGTTTCTCCAAACCGCTTTATGGAGACCACTCGCAAATTGGAGGAACAGCACCTAATTTTTCGCTTGGGCTACTTACATCCCAGCAGTATGAGTATTGATTTCTCTAACTTCAAGTAACCCTTGCATCCCCCCTCTCTCTCTATCCCTCTCCCACCCAAGTCGTACCAGCTTCAAAGTTGTCATTGAGTTTCGCTGTCTGTAACTCGTTTTCACCCAGTCCACAGATAACAATGGCCTGTTTCCTTTATCATTGTTACTTTTTTTACATATCCTTCATTCATTTGTTCTATGTCGCTCTATATCACCGTCTATATCTCTCGTTTCCATTTCCCCAGTCTCTCAGTTTGAAGAAGGGTCTCGGCCCGAATCATCACCTATTCCTTTTCTCCAGCGATGCTGTCAGACCCGCTGAGTTACTCCGGCTTTTTATGTCTATCTTTGGGATAAACCAGCATCTGCAGGTCCTTCCCACCCATGCTTTCTGTTCCGTTAGGTCTTCTTTCAGGATCTGTGCAAAACTCTTTCACTGTGCTCCCATTTTAATATCCATATTCCTACCCACTGTTAAATCAGCAAAAGTTTAAATATCTTCCAGTCGCAAATAATCTGCGCACAATGATTAAAAATGGAAACGTTGAATGCCATGGACACGTTATAGTAATAAAACTGATTAACAAACACTCATTATCATTTGCCTTGGGACATTAGGAAAGAAGTGTATGGTGAGATTGGAGAACGGCAGCTACAAATGAGGCTTCTGCTAAATGAGAACTGAAATTGAGTTTGTTCCTGGGATACTCACAGAACTGTGAGATGGGTACATCTGGTAGCTGTGTGCTACCTCTCTTAGCGTTCAGCTTCTGGACCTGGGATGGTGGGGTGGGCTTGTAGGACTGGCCTGTGGCTCTGTACATAGCCTGGACCCACAGCACTCGGTCCTGTTCGTCGTTGCTCGCGTACACCACTGTGTCGCCTTCTTTCACAGCATTAAAGAATGCTCGTCCATCATCGAGGCCTGTAAGTATGGAATAGGGACACGTTATTGGCACCTGTGACAAGGCGCAGTGACATTCCTTGCTTGCACACCAAATGTATAAAATAGCGGGCAGCTACAGCGCTGCCAAAGTGACAAAGTGAGCCGGATCCTCTGATCCCCCGCAGCGAGTCCCCCACGCCGGGTCCCCATTGTTCTATTCCCCCCCTCACGGCCATCCCCCACGCACGGTTCCTTTTGTACATTCAGCTCTTGGTCCACACGTTAACTCCATCTATTCCTCTGGATGTTGTAGTATTTAAATTTTCCACATCCTTTAACACCTTGATTGATTAGTTTTGTTTTGTTTAGTTTAAAGATACAGCGAGGAAACAGGCCCTTCGGCCCACCGAGTCTGCACCGACTAGTAATTCCCGCACATTAACGCTGTCCTACACACACTGGGGACAAGTTGCACTTATAGCAAGCCAATTAACGTACAAACCTGTTCGTCTTTGGAATGTGCGAGGAAAGCGAAGATCTCCGAGCAAACCCACGCGGTCATGGGGAGAGCGTACAAACTCCGTACAGACAGCACCCGTAGTCGGGATCGAACCCGGGTCTACTGGAGCTGTAAGGCAGCAACTCTAACGCTGCGCCACCGTCCCGCCCATTACTGGTAAGGGGTCAGGGGTTACGGGGCAAAGGCAGGAGAATGAGGTTGAGGGAAAGATATATATAAGAAAGACTTCTGTCTGAAGAAGGGTCTCGACCCGAAATGTGACCTATTCCTTCGCTCCATAGATGCTGCCTCACCCGCTGAGTTTTTCCAGCATTTTTGTCTACCTTTGAGGGAAAGATAGATCAGCCACGAATGAATGGCGGAGTAGACTTGATGGGCTGAATGGCCGAATTCTGCTCCTACAACTTATGAGCTTACGAAAATAACATAATACTTCAAGTATAAGCTGTGTAGTGCATTGCATGTTCTCAACACATTCAACGTGGGCTTGAACATTGAATTTTCTCAATTCTGTTAACCCTTGCTGTCTCCTCCCCTTCCCACCTCTCCCTCAGCCCTCGGGCCCTGGCATTCCCTCTATCTCTCTCCCCCACCCTAGTCGCACTAGCTTCTCATTTTCACACCACAAACAGCTTACAATGGCTTGTTCCCTTTATCATCGATACTTTTTTGCATATCTTTCATTCATTGTTCTTTATCTCTCCACATCACCGTCTATATCTCTCGTTTCCCTGATCCCTGACCAGTCTGAAGAAGGGTCTCGACCCGAAACGTCGCCTATCTCCTTCGCTCCTTAGATGCTGCTGCACCCGCTGAGTTTCTCCAGCCTTTTGTGTAACCAACGTGAATAAGCATTACATTGCTCAAAGCAGCACCTCTAATCCGCTGGGTAGCTCTCTTGTCTGCTGAGCTAAGAAGGGCATGGGTTTATATCCCAATTCAGGGACTTCAGCATGAAAATCCTGGCCAACACTTCTGCGTGGGACTAAGGAAGCGCAGCACTGCCAGAGGTGCTTTCTTCCTGAGGCGATGTTATGTTGAATTCCTCTGAGTATCAGTCCAGTTTATTGTCACATGTACCGAGGTACGGTGAAAAGCTTTTGTTGCGTGCCAATTATCTTCCCATCTGCTCTCTTATCAACAATCCGTTTTTTTAAACTGCATTCAGAATAAGAAATATACCTAAGAAAAACTATGCAAAATCCCTCTGACATCCACAGAGAATATATATATAAATATATATATATATATATATTCATGCGCATTGTAGTGTTGAGCAAGCTAACATTATACCCGGCACCCTTGCCACTCATATGGCCCCCTAGGGTGATATCTCTTCCCTCGTTTGAGGGTCATCTCCACCACATTCTGCTTCTCAATGTCCAGGAGCGGAAGGGACCAAGACTGTGGTCCTCCCCCACAGAGTCTTGGCTTTGGCTGCACCGAGCTTCAGTGCGTCCCTCTGCTCGTACTCCTGCAGTCTGGAGTGGGCCAGTTGGCCTGTTTCCATGCAGTGTGACTCTATCACTTGATCACCCCCACTTTGAAACCTTGGTCATGGACTTTATTACATCACCCCTCATCCTCCTGCGCTCCTAGGAATAGTCCCAGCCTGCTCAACCTCTCCCTGCAGCTCATGTCCTCGAGCCCTGGCAACATCCTCGCCCGTCTTCTCTGCACCCTTTCCATCCTGACAACATCTATCCGAAAACATGGTGTCCAAAACTGAACACAATACTCTAAATGTTGTCTCACCAACACACAGAGAGTTGTGAGCCTGTGGAATTCTCTGCCTCAGAGGGCGGTGGAGGCCGGTTCTCTGGATACTTGCAAGAGGGAGCGAGATAGGGCTCTTAAAGATAGCAGAGGATATGGGGAGAAGGCAGGAACGGGGTACTGACTGTGGATGATCAGCCATGATCACATTGAATGGCGGTGCTGGCTCGAAGGACCGAATGGCCTACTCCTGCACCTATTGTCTATTGTCTTATTCAACTGCAAAATGACCTCCCAACTTCTCTCCTCAGTGCTCTGACTGATGAAGGACAATGTGCCAAAAGCCTTTTTGACCACCCTATCTACCTGTGATGTCACTTTCCACAACCTATGCACCTGTACTCCTAGATCCCTCTGCCCTCCAACACTGCACAGAACCCTGCCATTCACAGTGTAGGTTCTGCCCACGTTGATGCTGCCTGAATGTAACCCCCGCTCATTTCTCTGCATTAAACTCCACCAACAATTCCTCAGCCCACCTGCCCGACCGATCAAGATCCTGCCGCAATTCTAGACGACCTTGCAGCACATGTTGAACTGGAAACATCAGAAAAGGTAGCGCTTGTATTTATTTTCCGTGCGGCGCGTGATTAAAACAGATCCAAAAACAGCAGCAGCAAAGAATACGTGTGAATCTGAAGAGGGTTGCCAATTTGCACTTTGCCTCAGAAACCGCACAGCCCAACTGTGATCCACATGCCTCTTACAACACAAAAACACTTTTGAAAGCAAAATCTCCAGTGGATTTCACCCGCACCCCTCCTTCTATTGCATTAAAACATTCTGATTTCCGAGCACAAATTAGTCAATTGTTTTTTCCCTCTGACAGTGATACCTGGCTGTGGCTCTGTGTAGTCCACTGTGTATCCTTCCAGCTGCATTAACTCCTGGGGTTCAGACTTCTTCTCTCTGTAGCTACACATAGCAAACGTGTATTGACTAACCTGAAACAACAGGCAAAGCAAATTTAGCCTCAAGGATACCAGCTCCCTTAAGATCAGCAAATGGCACAAAAAATAACACTAGACCATTTTCGCATTTGCAAAATTAGACGGAATAATTACAGTGTGTAAGTACATCTCCTTGGGCTAGAACCTCTGATTGGCACAGAGTTTAAACGTATAGGTGTAATTCCCCAGTGCTGCAGGAGGATCTTTAACACTTCAGATTTTTCAAGTTCTTCCGAGCTTACAAATGTGGTTTTTAGTTTTTCCGTTTTAGAGATGCAGCGCGGAAACAGGCCCTTCGACCCACCGAGTCCGCGCCGACCAGCGATCCCTGCACACGAACACTATCCTACACGCATTCGGGACAATTTACATTTATACCAAGCCAATTAATCTACAAACCTGTACGTCTTTGGAGTGTGGGAGGAAAGCGAAGATCTCGGAGAAAACCCACGCAGTTCACGGGGGGAGCGTACAAACTCCTGTAGTTGTGATCGAACCCGGTTCTCCGGCGCCCTAAGGCAGCATCTCTACTATTGCCGCCCAATGTTTTAGGAGCTTTGCTTATGAATCCAGGTCACCCTTGTTAATCAACAATTACTTCTCCCTCCCAATGGTATATAGTATTTCTTATGTCATGTTGCTATGAGACAGTGAGTAGATGATCATTCACCAGATAAACAGAGTTAATTCAAGGAGCTCCTCACTTCCGACAACAACCTGAATACCAAGGGAGTGAGATTCCAGTGGGATAAGTACAGGAAAGCGAGGCTGAAGTAAAAAATTGGTCATGATCTAAACATTAGTCTGATCATAATCATATCGTACTTTATTAGCCAAGTATGTTTTGCAACATACGAGGAATTTGATTTGCCATACAGTCATACCAATAAAAAGCAACAAAATGCATTTTAACATAAACATCCACCACAGTGACTCCTCCACATTCCTCACTGTGATGTAAGGCGAAAAAAAAAAGTTCAATCTCTTCCCTTCTTTGTTCTCCTGCTGCCGGGGGCCTCGAGCCTTCTGTTGACGGGGCGATCCTGGCTCCCGTAGCTGGCGGTTGGGCCTTCTGCGTCGGGGCGATCAAGCTCCCGCATAGGGAGGGATCTCAGCTCCCCGTCAACAGGCGATCGGACCCAGGGTCGGGGCTGGTCGAACCTCCTGCGACTTTGGAGCTTCCCGACGTCAGCCTCTACCCGAGACTGCGAGCTCCTTGACGGTGAACTCTGCAGGCTGCGGTTGGAGCGTCGCTCCCAGGCAAGGGATCGCACGCTCCGATGGTAAGTCCACGGCCCCACGGTGGGGCTCAAAGTCAGTCTTGAGCAAGGCCTCTAACTCCACGATGTTAGGCCGCAGAGCGGCCGGAGATACGATCCGGAAAACAATCGCATCTCCGGCAAGGTAAGAGATTGGGAAAAAACTTTCCCCCGACCACCCCCTGCACCCCACATAAAACAAACCAGAAAGGAAGAGATTGAACTTTTTTTTCACCTTCCATCACAGTGAGGAATGTGGAGGAGTCACTGTGGTGGATGTTCATGTTAAAATGCATTTTAATAATAATAATAATAAATTTATTTGTATAGCACATTTAAAAACAACTCACGTTGACCAAAGTGCTTCACATCAGTGCAGGTACTAATTTGATACATACAACGGTAGACAGACCCAACAATACATACATAAACTGTTTACAGCATCCCCTCAGAGGGGCTCGCAAACGCTGGGGAGTAGAAATAGGTTTTGAGTCGTGACTTAAAGGAGTCGATGGTGGGGGCAGTTCTGATGGGGAGCGGGATGCTATTCCACAGTCTCCGTGCTGCAATTTTGTGTGCTCTGTTGCTTTTTATTGGCACGACTGTACGGCAAATCGAATTCCTCGTATGTTGCGAAACATACTTGGCTAATAAAGTATGATTATGATCATGAATATCTCCAATCTAAACTGCACTGATCAGTTTGACTTATGACTTCCTCCCAGGCAGATCGAGATTGGCAGTAAAAGGTCAACCTTGCCACCAAGCCCACATCCCAAATGTTGAATAAGAAAGAACGCTAACCTGAACCAGGACAAAGTACCGCTTCTTCCACCTCTTCCAAACCTTCTGCCCGAGGGCGTGAAGATATCTGCAAATCGTGAAACAAGATTTTGCATTAACAGCCTTTTTCAACACAATATATAATAAATTATTCCAGAGGTAAAAAAACAGATCATCTGGAGTAATACAACGGTATTTGTTAATGCTAAGGCGATAGTATGAGGAGATTTCTGAAGGTTTAGTTTAATTTAGTTTAGTTTAGAGATACAGCGCGGAAACCGAGTCCACACCGACCAGCTATATCCGCACATTAACACTACCCTACACACAGTAGGGACAATTTTACATTTACACTAAACCAATTAGCCTATAAACCAGTAGGTCTTTGGAGTGTGCGAGGAAACCGAAGATCTCTGAGAAAACCCACGCAGGTCACATGGAGAGCGTACAAACTCCATACTGACAAGAACCCACAGTCGGGATCGAACGCGGGTCTCTGGCGCTGTAACGCGGTAGCTCCACCGCAGCACCACCGTGCTGCCCAAGGTCCAAACGGTTATTGAGCCACGCAGGCTGCAATGGTCCAAACGGTTATTGAGCCATGCAGGCTGCAATGGTACCAGATCTAACAATCAGCCTTGGAAAGGTCAGTCGATCTGAATGGTAACGTTCAGTGTCTCAGGCTTTGGGAGCAAAACTGAACTCCTATCCATCTACGCAATTGGAGAAAGCTCACACAATGTTCAAAGAGCATTAGCAAGGATCAATATTTCACTTTGATAAAATATTCCCACCTTTACTTACACCTGATTTTGTTCAGAGGAATTTGAATTAGCACATGGCAGCGGTGACTATGGGGTCAAGGAAAGAGCGTTCAGGTCGCGACCCTGTTTCCACCAATCTTTCCACCACCCCACACAAGAAGCACAAGAGGCAACAAGACAGACACCATTGTACGCAGATACCAAGAAGTGTGTTCAGCTCCGGCTGAACAACTTCTAATCTTGTGTGTGGACTCGATAAGAAGAAGAGGCAGTGACTATCACTAAAAGCACAAAATAAAACTGGAAACCAAATTCCTAAGAAGCTTTCAAGTCCCTATGGTGCCCATAGATTCTGGAGAGTGACCATGGTGCCATTGGACACCACATGCTTCCTCTCCAGGTTCACCGGGTCACAGACATAAGCCAAAAGAGGGGCAGGCGGTCGGCCTGGGTGGAGGCCTTGGCTCCCCGCTGCCACGACGGAAGAAAAATTGTTTGATGCAAGAATCGCACTTTGTTCGCTCGTGTGTCAGACGATGTTCTGCCATGGCTTTTCCACAGCCAGTGCCACACCTGTGCCTCTGCGGAGATCGCACTACCGTTCCCATATATTACCACGCATTGGCTTATTTATAAAACATAGAAAGCAGCGAATGAGATGGATTTTTCATCAAACATTACACTCCACCACCACTACTGCAGCACATGCTGTAGTTCAAACCAATTATCAAGATAGTCATACAGTGTTGATACAGGCCCATCAGCCCAGCTTGCCCACGCCGACCAACGTGCCCCATTGTGAGATGTTGGGAAAATGTAGAGCAGCATTATTACATATTGCTTGGGGTGGGGAGATTGCAACCTTCACGTGGTCCGCCCTGTTTCGACCAATGCCTTCAACCTGGCGTGCACAATCAAATAAAATCAACTAGAACAAGTTGTCCTCCAACCTTAGGCTGTGCACGCCATACCCAAGAAGAAGAAGATATATTGCTTCACTTAGCCCATCCTGGTGTTCAATTTGTAGATACAGCATGGAAACAGGCCATTCGGCCCACTGAGGTCATGCCGACCATTGTTTATGTGACAATAATAAACCTGAACCTAAACCAACAATGCCCACAGGCAGGGTGTGAATTAAAAGTGCCATGTCTCAGTTCCGGACTGACAACGGAGTGTAGTAAGATGCAAAAAGGTGGTTTGGTCGGGCTTCTGTATCAAATATATATCGTGGATATCTATTGAAATTTTAAGAAGCTGAAAGTTCACCATAAAATTGGCACGAGTTTCATTCAAATATTAAAATGGTAGAGATGATAGCTTCCTTACTCATTTCCAAATCAAGAAAGTTAGGTTCTATCCTGCTTATGTGCAATAGGTGTTCTAAACTCCTGCGGTTTGCCTGCAGATAGAGAACACAACAAAAAGATTCTGTTCGCAGCTCCATGGCTATTTTTGGAGCCTTCTCGAACACTTTTGTCTTCCACTGTTAGTTGTATGAGCAACTGCAGTGAGGTGTCTGTGCCAGCTATTTTTTCATCTTTATTAGAAACGGAGTGGTGCAGCGGTGGAACTGCTGCCTTGCAGCGCCAGAGACCGGGGTTCGATCCTGACGACGGGTGCTGTCTGTATGGAGTTTGCACGTGCTCTCTGTGCCCGTGTGGGCTTTCTCCGGGTGCTCCGGTTTCCTCCCTCTCCAAAGACGCACAGCTTTGTAGGTTAATTGGCCTTGGTAAATTGTCCCTTGTGTGTACGATAGTGCTAGTGTACGAGGCGATCGATGGTCAGTGCAGACTTGATGGGTTGAAAGGCCTGTTTCTACACTGTATCTCTAAAATCTAAAGATTAATTTGTTTTCCAACAGGAATGGTCATGTTTGAGGGCTGGTGAGGAAAGGTGGGGGTGTCAAGCGGAACAAATTGCGGTAGATGTTCTGTATTTTCTGGCTGGTTCCCTCACATTCTGAAGTACTGGCAGCAATGAACAAGTCTTGCTTTGGTACAAGTGGAGTGCATTTAAAGCAAGCGCTAATACCTATTCCAATAGTGAAAGTCTGACATTTAAACGACTCATGTATCGACATTTCAGGAATTATATAACAAAATAGAATTGGTGACGTTTCGGGTCGGAACTGAAGAAGGGTTCTGAGCTGAAACTTCACCTATTCTTTCTCTCTGCCTGACCCGTTGAGTCACTCCAGTATTAATGCAATGACTAATGGACTCTCGGGCACTTGCACTGAGCTGCTGTGACGTTCCATTGGTGTATGAATGGACCATCGACAGAGGACAGACAAGTGCAGCATCCTATCAAGGAGACTTTCAATTCCATGAAAGGCAACATAAACTGAAATAACTGCTTTAAAGGTCAACATTGGCTAAGGAGCTTCAGAAATAAGATGTGTCGGAGGGAATTGCAGATGCTGGTTTACACCGAAGATAGACACAAAATGCTGGAGTAACTCAGCTGGAGAGGCAGCATCTCTCTGGATTGAAGGAATGGGTGACATTTCGGGATGAGACCGAAGTCCGAAAAAATTGCGGCCATCGTTAAAAGAGGAGCTGGTGTAAAGGCGAAAAGGAACTGAAGATTGTGCAGGTATCCTTGTAAGGTGAAATCAATTTGCTGGGGTGGAAACCAGCGCAGATAGTTAAGAATAGGGAATAAAGGAAATGTTGAACTTCGTGAAGTTATGGGGAGATTACATCAGAAGGGTCTCGACCCGAAACGTCACCCATTCCTTCTATTCAGAGATGCTGCCAGTCCCGCTGAGTTACTCCAGCATTTTGTGTCTGATGTTCATAAATAAGATAACAGCCAGGTGGAACGATGCAAAGAAATAAATTAAATCAGATTGCTATAAACTACATGTGTAGCCTGGGCTCACGAGAGCAAATGTGCATTGACCATTTTCTATTTATAATCAAACAATATTCATTGTTGTACTAGTCTCTTTAAGGACCCATTGCCAGAAGAAATAAGCTCCAGGAGTTATTTTACTCACCTGGACAACTCCTGCATAAACTACTCTTGACACTCTGTCACATAATATGACTATCTCTATGGCCAAATCTGTCTGCATTAAAGTGTGTGCTGTAATAGGACATAAAGGCGTCAAGCCTTATTGAGATTAGCTCAAATGAAGATGCATCGTCTTTGTCACTGGAAGAACTAAATGTGTCTCTTGCCTTCCTTGTAACCCAGAGGCAATGCACCTAGGTTCAAGGGTGGTGGCCCGATACCTCTCAAACATTTCTATCTCTGAAGATAGACATAAAATACTGGAGTAACTCAGCGTGGATCATTGTTAGCCGAGGGGAAGGTGACAATGAGGCATACAATCAGTAGCATTAATCAGGGCAGTGAAACTAGTCAGAGAACTAGGGTGGGGGAAGAAGAGAGAGAGGGTTTGCAAGGGTTACTTGAAGTTAGAGAAATCAATGTTCATACCGGTGGGGTGTAAGCTACCCAAGCAAAATATGAGGTGCTGTTCCTCCAATTTGCGTTGGGCCCCACTCTGACAGCGGAGGAGGCCCAGGACGGAAAGGTCAGTGTGGGAATGGGAGGGGGAGTTACGGGCCTGTCCCACTTGCATGCGATTGCATGCGTTTGGCGCGACCAAACGGAAGCGGGGTTCGCGCTAAGTTCGCGGTAAGCACGTGCTAAGTTCACGCGTGACGTAATTCGTGTCATATTCACCAATCAGCTGGGCAGGAGGCGGGCCGACTCAATTTGGGCATCGCACGGAGTCGGGCGGTGACATCATCGCGCAACGGCACGCGCTAGGCGTACGCCGTCAAGACGCTGCATATGCCCTCAATGCGCCTGCGGGCCGACAGGCCGTTGGCGCGCGAAATTTTCGGACAGTGCGGGATTTTCGGAGCCCCGCGCGATGTCGGGACCAGCCCCGCACAACTACATATGCATCCGTGCTTGGGAGTGGGACTGGCCCCGCGCGGCCTGTACGCCTCAAGCGACCACGTTTGGTCGTGCCAGACGCATGCAATCGCATGCAAGTGGGACAGGCCCATTAATGTATTTAAAAACCGGGAGATTTGGTAGGCCTAGGTGGACTGAGCAGAGGTGTTCAGCGAAACAATCGCCCAGTCTGCGCTTGGTCTCGTCGTTATATAGGAGATTCTATCTCCAATCCCCATTCAGTATGCAGGGCTCAAAAGTCATTTCACAGACCTGCTTCAAGTTAGAAAGACAAAGCTCACAATTCCAACCAATCCTTTGTTTGACAGCCCGATTAAGATAACTGGTCTCAAGTGCCCATTTATTCCCAATGGCAGGCTGCCTAAAACCTGCAATCTGCTTCCTTTACACAGGATTAGCTAACAAAGAAATTAGCACCATCGACACAAAGCTGGGATTTAACATGGCTCACATCTTTACAGAACATGGATTTTCAAATTTAGTATCAATATAGCAAGGTAATCCCAGGGCTCAAATCCTTTCTCACATTCTTTCACCAGGTAATGCAGACTCGACAGAATAACAATTCACATGGACAAAATATATTACTGGTATAGTTACAAAATGCTGGAGTAACTCAGCTGGACTGGCAGCATCTCTGAAGAGCCTGAAGAAGGGTCTCCACCCGAAACGTCACCCATTCCATCCATCCAGAGATGCTACCTGTCCCGCTGAGTTACTCCAGCATTTTATGTCTATCTTCACGTGTAAACCGCCATTGGTAGTTCTTTCCCACACAGTATAAAAATTATTTTGCTGTTATTCTTAAGTGAATTTAGGTATACCAAATCTTCTTCACTGAGTGAAAAATCAAACACCTGGCAATTTTCCTAAATTCTTTCCTTCTTTGTAGATTTTGGAATGGCTGGGTTCCAAAAGTGAGATGATCAGATAGACTAACCTGGTTTACCTGGGTAACTTGCGAACATTAATCAAAATCCTTCAGTTATTTCAGAAGCCAGCTTAAAAGGGAATTTACATGATTGCAATTTTTTCCAATGCGTGAACTCGTTCCATTAGCGGACTTTGATTTGAGAAGCAAACAATTATGATTAATTAATCGCAGTTTGGAAGATTTTCCATATTCTTGTAAAGTTTTTTTTTTTAAATGTCATTTATTTATTTATTTATTTATTTATTTATTAGAGGTAAATACATCAGTGTACATCCCGTATATATTGTAACAATCATTGTACCCCTTAATTTTAAGGCTTTTACAGAAAAGGAATAGGTTCAGAGAAAGTGAAAAAAGTGAAAAGTTGTGAGAGTGAAAAAGCGTGCCAAAGGAAAAGGAGAAAAAGAAAAAAAAAGCCCTTGGTCAAAGAGTTGGAGGAAGGAGATTAAGAGATAGACCCTAGAAAAGAAAAAACAAGAGAGAAAGAGGAGAAAAGGAAAAGCCAGTTACTATATTATAAACATCACGCAAAAGGAATTTACCAACTCGATAGAGTTGTAAGATTATTAATGTCTGGAAAGTTGTGTGACAGATCTGTTGAAATGCAGATGCTGGTTTATACCATTCATAAGTTCTTGGAGCAGAAGGAGGCCATTCGGCCCGTCAAGTCTACTCTGTTTTTCAACCATGGCTGATCTACCTTTCTCTCTTAAACCCATTCTCCTGCCTTCTCCCCATAACCCCCGACACCCTCACTAATCACAAATCTGTTCATCTCCAATTCAAAGAAGGACCCCGACTCAAAACATCATCCACCCTTTTCTTCTGAATAAGGGTGCCATGCCTGAAACGTCACCCATCCTTTTTCTCCAGAGATGCTGCTTGACCCGCTGAGTTACTTCAGCACCTTGTGTCTATCTTTGACATATCTGTTGCTTGGGTATCCCCCTAGGGCATCGATCACTAGCGAAGCAACTTCAGATATGATACAGGAAAATGAAAGACTGTAACCTTCTCAACATATTTTTTGAAGGTCCAGAAATTACTTGGAGATTCTACTAATTGCAAGCAAGCAAGTTTATTTATATAGCACATTTCAGCAACAAGGCAATTCAAAGTGCTTTAGTCAGAACATTAAAAAGCAATCAAAAGCAATTAAAAAAAGTCATTAAAAAGGATAAAAAATAAAAATGGTGATGCACATAGCATATTCCCAGAATGATCTTAAAACCTTTCTAAAACTATTGACATTTGGGGGAAGTGCAGCCCCTTAAATTGAACAGTTATCAGTACACACATTGTTTCCAAACCTTTCTACTAATTAAATGTGAAGTCCCATGTCAGGTTTTTCCTCTGTATAATTGGACAGTGAGTTACTTCCTTTCATGACCAAATGATATCCCCATATGTTTGACAGCAAAAATAAACTACTTTAGAAGAAGGGGGCTATTATTTGGTAGGAAACACAACAGCTATTCTGAGTCCAACACAGAATAATCTGACAATTGAGAAGTTTATGGTTATGGTTAGGGAATTAATTTTGGTCAGACCATCGCAACATCATGAGCTGAATGTGAGTTGAGTTTATTGTTGCGTGCTAACCAGCCCGCGGAAAGACAACACATGATTACAATCGAGCCGTCCGCAGGGAACAGATTTACGATAAAGAGAATAACGTTTGGTGCAAGGGGAAAACCTTGAGGAAGGTTGTCTCTTTCCTTTAAAATAACATCATAATTTAGCTTTAATTATTAACTCAAAAGGCAATCCTTTCAAGACTGTGTCTTTGGGATTTGAATCCACAGCTTTCTGATGTCAATACAATAGTAATAACTAGAGCCAGGATGTTTAGGCAGTAAAAAACTCTGAAATAGGCAGGCAAAAATCAAAATAAAATTACAAAAAAGGCACGAAGAGGCATTTATTGCCAAAAAAAGTATAAAAAGATATTTATTTCCACCGCCAAAATATGGTTAAAAATAACAATATAAAGGTATACTACATTAAATGGCCAAAGTTGCCTGGTTGCACATAATTACTAGCATTTTTTTAAAATTATCTGGTGGTAAACTATGCTGTCAGTCAGACAGAATATGCTTAAGTTGGGAAAAACTTATTTCTACCCAAGCTTAGGCCACTGGTGCATACTCAAAACGAGCTACAGACTCGATATTCATCTTGTGCATTACAACTACCTTTGAGAACTTTAGCTATGTTTTGTAATTCTTCAAGATCTTTGTTAGCTAAAATCACTCTCTAACATTTTCCTTGTATGTCTTTACCTACATCGCCAAGAATTTTACGAATATCGTCAGTTACTTTGTCGAAAACCTGCAAATTAATCACTAATGTTTCGCCACGTTTCTCAAGGGAAGCGGTAGCTTGTGGGAAGTTTGCAAAATTGGACACAATAAACACAAGATTGCGGTGGAGGGACTTTCTCTTCATGATTTCACTGACGATCTTGACTGCAGCAGAGTCTTCTTCTTCAAAACAGTTGACGATTTATCTTATCTTTTCAAAATTTGTTGCATAGTAGAGTACAGCAGAGAGCCAGTACCCCACCCAGTCAAAACGGGCCGAGTAGTTGCGGAATCCTGGGTGTCATTTCCTTGAACAACTGCACACGTGACGGTACTTTGAGGAAGATCTTCTTGACATTGCCTAGGCGATCGATATTTGGAAACAAGCTACGTCTGTGCATGGTAATTCTATGAAGTGCTTGAGCTAAGCATGTCAAATGCAACATTTTGCGCAATAAAACTGTCACAAACAGAAGTACATTCTCGTGATATATACCTTCTGGACAAAGTACAGCAAATAAAGATGTAAACAACTGAGCAATAGTTGAGCTGTTTGACTTCCCCAATACTTCCGATGTCAACAAATACTCCTTTGATGGTTGACCTGCCTCCAGTGTACAGATGACCACATTGGCAACGTATCTCCCCACAGCATCGGTTGTCCATATTTTGTTGCGTACAACTTCATCTCTAATTTTCAGCACAACAATGTTGAAGTTGCTGTGAACATAATTTTTCCATAATGACGACTTGCTAGGTATATGTTTCTCTGTGTATTTCTCTAAAAAACCTCTGAGAGATTCGTTTTTTACCAATTTCCACAGTGGAATTCCAGCATCAATGAATGCCATACACAAATCACTCGAAAACTCAGATTTGCAACTGGAGCCAGCAGTAAATGTAGTAAGGAGACAAGCTTGGGTATTTTGCTTGGGTAGTCTGCATCCCAGCGGTATCAACATTGACTTCTCTAATTTTAGATAGCCCTTGTCTTCTCCCTCCTCCCCCTCCCCTTCCAAACTCTCCTTTTAGTCCTACTGTCTCCTCCTCTTCCTTTCTTTTTCCCGCCCCCCCGCACATCAGTCTGAAGAAGAGTCTTGACCCGAAACAATGCCTATTTCTTCTCTCCATCGGTGCTGTCTCACCCGCTGTTTCTCCAGCATTTTTTGTCTACCTTCGATTTTTCCAGCATCTGCAGTTCTTTCTTAAATAGATCTTAGATAAAACGGAACCAACAGGCAGCGGCACAAAAGTATGAACGACCGACGGTCGCGCCCCCGGTTTTGCCTCGGAGGTGGAAGTTTTCTTGTTAAGGGGCTGTCCCACTGCGACTACCTAATTGGCGAGTTTAGAGGAGTTTAGGAGAGTTTGAAAACGTGTCATTTTGAAGACCTCCTTCGACTATGTAGAAGACCTCCTTCAACCATGTTGAAGACTAGCTTCAAGTAGCTTCGGGAAAATTGGATACCGAATAGTGGAGAGTGAAGACGACCTCCTTCGATCTACTTCGACCTCACTTCGACTATATTGAAGATTATCTACAACTACCTTCGACTACCCTTGATTACCTATGAATAACATGCCGATCCACTAAGACCTACTTCGACTAAAGCTACGAGTAAAAAGAAATATCGATTTTTTTTTCCATGGCGACCTTTTTTTACTTGCGGCCATTTTTCAGCATGTTGAAAAATACGCAGCGACCTAGCTGAGGCCTCGAGTATGCGGGGGCTACTCTCGAGCATGAAGGAGAGTTACAAAACCCTCCTAGGAACTCGGGTCGACCCTGCTGCGAGTATGAGTCGAGGGCAAACTCTTCTAAACTCGCCAATTAGGTCGCCGCAGTGGGACAGCCCTTAAGTTGTACTATGTTAACACGTTAATAATAACATTAATATTAACGTGTTAACATAGAAAACGTCATTGTAATCACGGTACAACTAGCAAAAATAGCACGACCTTTTAGCAAAACGGCAAAAAAAGGCTGCTTTAGGCATTCGATCGTGAAAAAGGCATTATCCTGGTGTAATCATCAAAAAAGGCATAAAAAGGCACATGGCATTTATGGCAAAATCCTGGCTCTAGTAATAACTGACGCATTACTTATTCTCTCCAGACCGATCTCTATCTTTATTGTTAACAGTTCATTTCAGAACATCCTTGCAATCATGAATGAACAACATTCACTCCTAGAGTTGGATAAGGTTTACTCAATCCAGTTGTTGGATAAGGTTTACTTATTTGCCAACAACTCTCACCAACTTCTACAGATGCGCCATGGAAAGCGTTTTATCGGGATGCTAAGCAGCTTGGTTTGGGACCAGCTCCAACCATGGCGGCAAGAACCTGCAGCGAATCGTGGAAGCAGCCCACACCATGACACAAAGCAACCTCCCTTCCATTGTCTGCATCTATACCTCACGCTATCTCGGCAATGCCAGCAGCACATTCAGGACTCGTCGTACCCCGGCCACTCCCTCTTCTCCCCTCTACCGTCAGCCAAAAGGTATAGAAGTGTGAATACACAATGGTGGTGAATCTGTGGAATTCTTTGCCACAGAAGGCTGTGGAGGCAACGTCAGTGCATATATTTAAGGCAGAGATAGATAGATTATTGATTAGTATGGGTGTCATAGGGTTATGGGGAGAAGGCAAGAGAATCCTTCAGTGCTTCTACTCTGGGGCTGTAACCATATAATAACCATATAACAATTACAGCACGGAGACAGGCCCTCTCGGCCCTTCAGTCCGTGCCGACCATTTGTTTTCCCCTAGTCCCATCTACCTGCACTCAGACCATACCCCTCCATTCCCTTCACGTCCATATACCTATCCACTTTACTCTTAAATGTTAAAATCGATCCTGCCTCCACCACTTCTGCTGGAAGCTCATTCCACACAGCCACCACCCTCTGAGTAAAGATGTTCCCCCTCACGTTACCCCTAAACTTCTGTCCCTTAATTCTCATGTCATGCCCTCTTGTTTGAATCTTCCCTACCCTCAATGGGAAAAACGTATCCACGTCAACTCTGTCTATCCCTTTCATCATTTTAAAGACCTCAATCAAGTCCCCCTTTAACCTTCTGCGCTCCAAAGAATAAAGACCTAACTTGTTCAACCTTTCTCTGTAACATAGTTGCTGGAACCCTGGCTACATTCTAGTAAATCTCCTCTGTACTCTCTCTATTTTGTTGACATCCTTCCTATAACTAGGCGACCAAAATTGTACACCATACTCCAGAATTGGTCTTACCAATGCCTTGTACAATTTTAACATTACTTCCCTACTCCTATATTCAATGCTCTGATTTATAAAGGCCAGCACACCAAAGGCTTTCTTTACCACCCTATCTACATGCGATTCCACCTTCAGGGAATTATGCACAGTTATTCCTAGATCCCTCTGTTCCACAGCATTCCTCAATTCCCTACCATTTACCATGTACGTCCTATTTTGATTTGTCCTGCCAAGATGTAGCACTTTACACTTAACAGCATTAAACTCCATCTGCCATCTTTCAGCCCACTTTTCCAAATGGCCCAAATCTCTCTGTAGTCTTTGAAAATCTACTTCATTATCCACAACACCACCTATCTTAGTATCATCTGCATACTTACTTATCCAATTTTCCACCCCATCATCCAGATCATTGATGTACATGACAAACAACAGTGGACCCAACACAGATCCCTGAGGCACCCCACTGGTCACCGGCTTCCAACCTGACAAACAGCCATCCACCATTACTCTCTGACATCTCCCATTCAGCCACTGTTGAATCCATCTTGCTACTCCGCCATTAACACCCAAAGATTGAACCTTCTTAACCAACCTTCCATGGGGAACCTTGTCAAAGGCCTTACTGAAATCCATATAGACAACATCCACTGCTTTACCCTCATCAATTTCCCTAGTTACCACTTCAAAAAATTCAAGAAGGTTTGTCAAACATGACCTTCCAGGCACAAATCCATGTTGACTGTTCCTGATCAAACCCTGTTTATCCAGATGCTTATATATATTATCTCTAAGTATCCTTTCCATTAATTTGCCCACCACTGACGTCAAACTAATAGGTCTATAATTGCTAGGTTTATTCTTTGAACCCTTTTTAAACAATGGAACAACATGCGCAGTACGCCAATCCTCCGGCACTATTCCCGTTTCTAATGACATTTGAAATATTTCTGTCATAGCTCCTGCTATTTCTACACTAACTTCCCTCAATGTCCTAGGGAATATCCTGTCAGGACCTGGAGACTTATCCACTTTTATATTTTTCAAAAGTGTCAGTACTTCCTCCTCTTTGAATCTCATAGTTTCCATAGCTACTCTACTTTTTCCCCTTAACTCACAGAGTTCAATATCCTT